>OX336389.2:132177043-133377043 GCA_946902985.2 Meconema thalassinum
ATTATTAGGTAATTATGGATTAATGTGTGTATAGATAACTAACCTGTGGGGAGCGTGATGGCGCAGGTGCTTAGCTGCTTGTCTTTACCCGGACGGCTGGGGTTCAAATCCCGGTGACAGCTGAGGTTGGAATTTTCACCTGAAAAATCACGTGGCGTCAGGAAGGGCATTCGGCCTTAAATCCCCGGCCAAAACCAAAATGAGCCTGGTTGGCTCCGGCGATTCAAACTAATAGGGAAAACCCGAAGAAAGAAAGGTAACTCACCAGTAATAGTAAACATTGGGTGGAGGTGTTGAAGAAGTCAGGATGGCCAACCCTTGCCATGGTTCACCAATTCCCCCTAAAAAGTTTTACCTGTCAAGACTCAGTCTACCCTGTTGCAGCCTTTAGAAAA
This sequence comes from Meconema thalassinum, assembly GCA_946902985.2. Lineage (NCBI taxonomy): Eukaryota > Metazoa > Arthropoda > Insecta > Orthoptera > Tettigoniidae > Meconema > Meconema thalassinum. Next base: position 132,177,439 of record OX336389.2, read on the forward strand.
AATAATCGAACCGGGGCCTCTGTGGTCACAGTGGACTTTTTATTCATGATGCTTTTTAAACAAACGTAGGCTTGCATACTACCGCTGGCTTGAATCTGCACAGAGACACTGGCTTTGGTTTGCGTAGTGGTGCCTTGCTGATAACAGCACAGCGATCTTGTCAGGAAGTTTCATATTACTCATTTGCTTGATAGCGGACGTGCTCTGCACATGACTAGATCGTTGTTAGGTTTGACAAAGGCTTAGTGAAGCTTATGGCAACCTTGAAATGAATGTCATGGTATAGTCGGGGTTGGAAGCCAAGACCTTAGGGTTGACAACCAAGTAGGTTAACCACTACACGGTGATATGGTCAAATAATAATGTAACAGAACATATAGAAACGTTTTTCTATAGTTTAACGAATTGGCATACCATGAGAGGTGTAGGTAATGGAAATTGAATCCTTAGCTGATGATTATACTACTTTCCATGCGCACGTATAAGCTATCATGTTAGAAAAAGAATGGTATGGCTTGTTTTAAACGGAGAATAATAATTGTGTTTACTGTGAAACACAAATCTGAATTTAAAATAATTAATTTAAAATAATTAATTTAAAATTAACTAATTTAAATTAGTTTAGTACGCTGAAGTTAAAATGAATAATGATCGCGTTACAGACAGCCAGTTTCAAAGCCATGAGAACTAAGTGAACAAAGTATAAAATTCATGAGCCAGTGAGGAATTCAACATGCTGTCCTTTGGACAAGAGAGAAGCGTTCTACAGCGACCCTCAATGGTTTGGGTCATCGTAAAAATGAAAATTAAATCTAAGCTATATGCTAGAAGAAGAAATGGAAAACAATTGGTCAAATAAAGGACAGAAGGAATAAAAATGGCCCTCAACCCTCAAGCATAAGGATTGAGGGAGTTGGAAGGAAGGAGAGCCATGAAAGGCAGATAAAAAGTATACTAGGAGTGGCTTTGCCCCAGAGGTAATGGATAAAGAGGAGGAAAACTGGACTCAGCTCAGAAATCCCTTGGGGTCGCCAACTTCCAAACTGATCAGCCCTTGAGGGTGTAGCCATATGCAGAGTGCACCGCAAGTGGTGGGGCTTCTTGAGGGGGCTTGGGCAAAAGACAGGGAATAACATGAAAATAAAAAAAGCAAGGCTGCCTCCTCAGGATATCAGAAAAAAATAAATAAACCAGGGCCAATGAAGTTGCAAAAGGAAGAGACTCCCTAGGGCTCGGATACCCTAATCATGTTGAGGTCGGTAGAGAACAAGAGTTGAGCAAGTGTGGTCGACAGGAAATAAGACAGAGAGGAGCCTAGCACAAGTTAGTGGAAGCAATGACGGTCTCAGCTGGGACTCCGTGATCGTCAACCTACATGACACTAGATATAACGCCCAGGGGGGGAATTAAAGACCTCTATTGTTTTATATCACATGGCATGCCTTATAATGCAATACTGGCCCTAGGGTGTGCAAAATTGTATTAGAAACTCAGCTAATAATAGTGTGCTTGCCCATGATTATTTTCCCAAGGACTGATAACCATGATTTCCAAGCCCCTAAGTAAGACAAAAAACAAATGATTTTCATTTTCCAATGAGTTGGGGTGAGGTGAGGTGGGTTTTCTATACACCAAACTGATGTGGTTTCCCACTTCTACTCCAGGCAAATGCACATTTGATGTTAAGAATAGTCAAATGGTTTGCAACTGCCCAATGCTAGGACCTGATTAGTGGCTTTTAAAAAAATGGAATGGAGTACACTTCCCCCAAAACCAACAAGAGGAGTGTTCGATCCCCACAACAACCATCCATAAAGTCAATATAAATGACTATGCACTTCAGCTCATGACGGTCTCCTCTCTCCAATCCTACCCCTTGCTGGTGAAAGACACACTCTAATACAACCATCATAGTGACAGGTTATCTGTTAAATACCTAACTATCCCCAGATTTACCTTAAATTTTCCTAAAATCCACTACATTTTCCGAAAATTGACCAAATGACACAACATTCCAGCAAAATTCAACAAATGACTACCAGATTTATTGAAATTCCATTGATTTACCTAAGCATGGTTTAAACTACCTCAAATTCATATAAAATTAGACGAATATAGATGAAAATTCACTAAAATTTACCGAATTTAGCCAAGTGGTGTACAAACCATGAAATTTATCCAATTTTTTAAATTAAAATTGACTACATGTACTCGAAAATTTCATAATATTCCCTTTACATGTATGCTTTTTGTTGTTGTTGTTGTTGTTGTTGTTGTTTCGTTTACCATACTCTCTGAAGACAAATACCTCAACATGAATTTCTCTTAGGCTAGGAGCTCTACATTCGATATGATAGCTGAGTTTCATTTCCCATAAACTTGTCACTGAGGCGGGTGTCAGGAAAAGGCATTCAGCTGTAAAAACCACACTCTCACATAGACTTTCATAACCTCTTACGTTGAGGTTCCTAACGCTAACGACATTGAATGATTGAACGGTTTCCTTTTCACTATTCCTGTCTATACTTTCCTCTTTAAGGTTGCGAGATGTTTGCAAGATTCCTAAAATGCAATTAAATGTAATAAATACCTTAAGATGGTTTCATTGGTTTAATGATAATGGTGTTGATGATTGTTATATATACGTGAAGACTAATTTTTTTAGGTCTTGACTGGCCTTGCAATAAGAATTGACTAACCACACATGAGTTACCTATGAGGGAAACATTTTAGCCCACTATGTTGGTTATTGACCAGTGAGTACAGTTGTAGAAAGTTGTTTATTATTATTTTTTTGAAATCATATACAACAGAGGCTTAAACCTATAGACAAACCGTGTGACCATGTTTGTTAAACATGACATTATACCAGAGACAATTAGGAAACTTGTGTAGAGCTTACCAAAAATAATGTTGTGTAACAGTAAATGCTAGTCAACAAACAGTTATGCCATACTAAAAAATCATCATACAATACCTGAGAGAGCTCTTCTAAAAGTATTAATGCGTAACATGTTTCCACTCGCTTGCTATATATTTTTCGGCGTGGGAATGATTCTCAAGAAATGAAATGCAAATGGAACTGAAATGCAACACAAACGAATAATGAGCGCGCGCGGTGATTGAGATTGATAACATGACGTACTGTCGGTTATGTAGCTATGTGGAATGTTTATCACATATGGTTTACTTCAAGGTTTGGAGATCCCATTAAAGATATTCCTACAATAAATGATTTTCAAGTTGTCGTTCTATGGCGTGAAATTATTTAATATATGATATTTGCTAAAAGGATTTACCACTGGAATTATTTTACAAGTAGTTATTTTAATGACCAACAGAGTTCACTGTTAAGAAGGTAGATCCCTATGTGGAATGTAGGATAACATGTTATACATGATACGTGACAACTGTAAGGCTTGTGATTTTTAAGATGCCTTTATCCCTATATTAATCACCCAGTTTGCAATACTGATAACTGCAATGTTACTGAAAAAAAATTGAAACAAAACAAAAACCGGCATTGAAAAACCAAAAAGTGGTTGAGCATATATATAGTGGGGAAAAGAAAAGTTTTGTAAACACTAATGTCCAACAAGACTAATTAAATCAGTAACTGTCAGGGTGGCCGAGTGGTTAAGGCGTTTGACTTAAGATCAAATTTCCAAATATATAAGGAAGCAAGGGTTCGAATCCCTTCCCTGACATAACTATTGCTTGAACATGCAAGAAAACAAGAAATATACACAAACTATGTTTATCAATTTAATCATTTTTTTTACAAGAGATAGACACACACAATACAGCTCTTTTGGTTTATCATTTCTTTTAAACATAACACTTGTTGAAAATTATTTTTTTTAGGGGATGGGGGTGTTGCTGCGTTGACCCATCACACGATAATAGCAGCTTTACGAAGTTCATTTTCTATATTTAATAGCTCTTTCTCATAACCAATATGACCAAGCTGTTTACAGGCATGCAAGAGCTGTAGACGTTCGACTAATATATTAGGATCGTTCCATTTACTATTTTTTATGAATGGTTTCAGAATCTCGGAAAGCAGTTCATCATTATCACCATTAATATGATTATCATCATCATTATTATAATCATTTTCATAATGATGATCATTATCATCGTTATCATTACCATGATAATTTCCACCTGTGTCCACAGTCTGTTCAATGGTTTGAGTTGTCTTTGATAGTGTTGAAAGCTTCTTTTTAGATGTGCTAGAATGCTTTAACATTGTTATGTTATTATTACCACTATTACCTTTCCCCACTAACTTTCTGATGGGGTATATTGTCTCTGATAGGGTTGAGGGCTTTTGAGATGTGGGTGCATGTCTGAACATGGGTTTCACAGGAGGTGTTAAAGTTTTCTCATTAAACAACTCGCTAACAGCATGAGTGCGTTGTAGTGTATTAAACTTGAGGTTAATATTATCTTGAGTAGTACTATCTTTCTCTTGGACTTGGTTTCTTGCTTTGGTTTGGGTTTTCCTTACATTTAGACTAGCATGATTATTAAGTTTACATTCATGATTGTTTGAAGAAAGTACGTCCAATTCTTTTGTTTTAAGCATTCCTCGACACTGTTTCGATCGTTGCTTTGAACAGCGCCAAATAACAGTTCCATTTTTATTGCTTCGTTTCACAATATATGAATATCCTTTATAGTATGCATAAGGCTTACCATACCTAGTCACTGATACTTCCATATCAACTGTCAAGCACAAACTAATCTCTAGTAAAGACAACTTGGTAATAACAACAATAGTTTAATGTGGGAGCATATATACATGCAAAAAGTGGGAGCAAAGGTGGGGGGTAAAAAGTGGGAGCAAAAAGTGAGAGCAAATGTGGGAGAAAAACATAACTGTGAGCAAAAAGTGGGAGCAAATATGGGATCAAATGTGGGAGCAAAGCAAATATATAAAAAAAGTGGGAGCAAATATGCTAACAAATATGTCAACAAATATACCAGCAAAAGTAAATACACAAGTCAATATAGATTCAAGTGCAAAGAAAATATGTAAGCAAATATGAGAGCAAAAATATTGTTTTTCTAAAACAACTAGACATAACAAACTTAGTCATAACCTAACCTAACCTAACCTAACCTCACCTAACCTCACCTAACCTCACCTAACCTAACCTAACCTAACCTAACCTAACCTCACCTCACCTAACCTCACCTCACCTAACTTCACCTAACCTAACCTAACCTAACCTAACTTAACTTCACCTAATCTAACTTGACTGAACTTTACCTAACCTAACCCATCATAACTTCACCTAACCTAACCCATCATAACTTCACCTAATCTAACTTTACCTAATCTAACTTCACCTAACCTAACTTTCAACTCACAGATCAAAATTAAATTCTAGGCATAGTTGAGTTGGAACCCAAGACTTCAGGGATAACACACAAGTATACTAGCCAATACACCGCAAAATGGGCAAATTATCATGCAACACAACATAAAGTAAAAGTTTCCTGTAGTGTAACTCATTGGCTGTCAACCATAGTTTGGGAATTCAAACCCAAGACCTCAGGACTTTTGTTTTGAACATTATCAGAAATATTATTCCATTTACATTTTGCTGCTGCTGCTTATAGTTATAAGAGTTGGCATTAATATGGAAAGCAAAAAAAAATGTGGGAGCAAAAAGTGGGTGGAAAACGTGTAAGCAGAAGTGGGAGCAAACAAGTGTGAGCAAATATGGGAGCAGAAAGTGGGAGCAAATGTGAAAGCAAAAGTGGGAGCAAAAAGAGCGAGCAAAAGTGAGTGTACAAAGTAGGAGCAAAATGTGTGAGTAAAAAGTGGGGGCAAATGTGGTGTTTTACTAAAACAATCTCCCCTAACCTAACCTAAACTAACTTCACCCAACCTAATTTCACCTAACCTAACTTTACTTAACCTAACCTTCCAACTCTCAGATCAAAAATTAAATTCTGGCCATAGTCGAGTTGGAACCCAAAACCTCTGAGATAACACCCAAGTATACTAGCCACTACATCGCGAAATGGGCAAATTATCATGCAACACAACACAAAAATAAAAAGTTTTCTGTAGTGTAACTCATTGGCTGACATTCATAGTTGAGAATTCAAACCCAAGACCTCAGGACTTTTGTTTTAAACATTATCAGAAATATTATTCCATTTACATTTTGCTGTTGCTTATAGTTATAAGAGTTGGCATTAATATGGGAGCAAAAGTGAAAGCAAAAAGTGGGTGCAAGCATGACTGGTTGTAGAGACTTTCATATCAACAAATACACATAAATTAAAATTTAGTAAAGTGACTTGGCTAATAATAATAATAATAATAATAATATTAACAGTTTAAAAATTTTTTCAAGGGGATTGATATTTTTCAGGGTGTAATTTCCAAAGTACTGTCAAGAATAATAATTACATGAACAGATTCCAAGAACTCTAGAGTGCTTTTAAGGTTAATGATTGGCTAGGAGTGAGATAGAGCTAGCTAACCTAAGTTAACCTCAGCTTAGTAAACCTAACCTTGTCACATGGCATGTTCTACAAGTATAGACTTGCTTTGAGACTGGCTATGACGTCACAGATGAATGGCGGTGGGAGGCTGGACATGACGTTTTTATTACTCAAAAACATTTTCCTTTTTGCCAGCCTCCCACCGCTATTCATCTGTGACGTCATAGCCAGTCTCAAAGCAAGTCTATACTTGTAGAACATGCCATGTGACAAGGTTAGGTTTACTGAGCTGAGGTTAACTTAGGTTAGCTAGCTCTATCTCACTCCTAGCCAATCATTAACCTTAAAAGCACTCTAGAGTTCTTGGAATCTGTTCATGTAATTATTATTCTTGACAGTACTTTGGAAATTACACCCTGAAAAATATCAATCCCCTTGAAAAAATTTTTAAACTGTTAATATTATTATTATTATTATTATTATTAGCCAAGTCACTTTACTAAATTTTAATTTATGTGTATTTGTTGATATGAAAGTCTCTACAACCAGTCATGCTTGCACCCACTTTTTGCTTTCACTTTTGCTCCCATATTAATGCCAACTCTTATAACTATAAGCAACAGCAAAATGTAAATGGAATAATATTTCTGATAATGTTTAAAACAAAAGTCCTGAGGTCTTGGGTTTGAATTCTCAACTATGAATGTCAGCCAATGAGTTACACTACAGAAAACTTTTTATTTTTGTGTTGTGTTGCATGATAATTTGCCCATTTCGCGATGTAGTGGCTAGTATACTTGGGTGTTATCTCAGAGGTTTTGGGTTCCAACTCGACTATGGCCAGAATTTAATTTTTGATCTGAGAGTTGGAAGGTTAGGTTAAGTAAAGTTAGGTTAGGTGAAATTAGGTTGGGTGAAGTTAGTTTAGGTTAGGTTAGGGGAGATTGTTTTAGTAAAACACCACATTTGCCCCCACTTTTTACTCACACATTTTGCTCCTACTTTGTACACTCACTTTTGCTCGCTCTTTTTGCTCCCACTTTTGCTTTCACATTTGCTCCCACTTTCTGCTCCCATATTTGCTCACACTTGTTTGCTCCCACTTCTGCTTACACGTTTTCCACCCACTTTTTGCTCCCACATTTTTTTTTGCTTTCCATATTAATGCCAACTCTTATAACTATAAGCAGCAGCAGCAAAATGTAAATGGAATAATATTTCTGATAATGTTCAAAACAAAAGTCCTGAGGTCTTGGGTTTGAATTCCCAAACTATGGTTGACAGCCAATGAGTTACACTACAGGAAACTTTTACTTTATGTTGTGTTGCATGATAATTTGCCCATTTTGCGGTGTATTGGCTAGTATACTTGTGTGTTATCCCTGAAGTCTTGGGTTCCAACTCAACTATGCCTAGAATTTAATTTTGATCTGTGAGTTGAAAGTTAGGTTAGGTGAAGTTAGATTAGGTAAAGTTAGATTAGGTGAAGTTATGATGGGTTAGGTTAGGTGAAGTTATGATGGGTTAGGTTAGGTAAAGTTCAGTCAAGTTAGATTAGGTGAAGTTAAGTTAGGTTAGGTTAGGTTAGGTTAGGTGAAGTTAGGTGAGGTGAGGTTAGGTGAGGTGAGGTTAGGTTAGGTTAGGTTAGGTTAGGTTAGGTGAGGTTAGGTGAGGTTAGGTGAGGTTAGGTTAGGTTAGGTTAGGTTATGACTAAGTTTGTTATGTCTAGTTGTTTTAGAAAAACAATATTTTTGCTCTCATATTTGCTTACATATTTTCTTTGCACTTGAATCTATATTGACTTGTGTATTTACTTTTGCTGGTATATTTGTTGACATATTTGTTAGCATATTTGCTCCCACTTTTTTTATATATTTGCTTTGCTCCCACATTTGATCCCATATTTGCTCCCACTTTTTGCTCACAGTTATGTTTTTCTCCCACATTTGCTCTCACTTTTTGCTCCCACTTTTTACCCCCCACCTTTGCTCCCACTTTTTGCATGTATATATGCTCCCACATTAAACTATTGTTGTTATTACCAAGTTGTCTTTACTAGAGATTAGTTTGTGCTTGACAGTTGATATGGAAGTATCAGTGACTAGGTATGGTAAGCCTTATGCATACTATAAAGGATATTCATATATTGTGAAACGAAGCAATAAAAATGGAACTGTTATTTGGCGCTGTTCAAAGCAACGATCGAAACAGTGTCGAGGAATGCTTAAAACAAAAGAATTGGACGTACTTTCTTCAAACAATCATGAATGTAAACTTAATAATCATGCTAGTCTAAATGTAAGGAAAACCCAAACCAAAGCAAGAAACCAAGTCCAAGAGAAAGATAGTACTACTCAAGATAATATTAACCTCAAGTTTAATACACTACAACGCACTCATGCTGTTAGCGAGTTGTTTAATGAGAAAACTTTAACACCTCCTGTGAAACCCATGTTCAGACATGCACCCACATCTCAAAAGCCCTCAACCCTATCAGAGACAATATACCCCATCAGAAAGTTAGTGGGGAAAGGTAATAGTGGTAATAATAACATAACAATGTTAAAGCATTCTAGCACATCTAAAAAAAAGCTTTCAACACTATCAAAGACAACTCAAACCATTGAACAGACTGTGGACACAGGTGGAAATTATCATGGTAATGATAACGATGATAATGATCATCATTATGAAAATGATTATAATAATGATGATGATAATCATATTAATGGTGATAATGATGAACTGCTTTCCGAGATTCTGAAACCATTCATAAAAAATAGTAAATGGAACGATCCTAATATATTAGTCGAACGTCTACAGCTCTTGCATGCCTGTAAACAGCTTGGTCATATTGGTTATGAGAAAGAGCTATTAAATATAGAAAATGAACTTCGTAAAGCTGCTATTATCGTGTGATGGGTCAACGCAGCAACACCCCCATCCCCTAAAAAAATAATTTTCAACAAGTGTTATGTTTAAAAGAAATGATAAACCAAAAGAGCTGTATTGTGTGTGTCTATCTCTTGTAAAAAAAATGATTAAATTGATAAACATAGTTTGTGTATATTTCTTGTTTTCTTGCATGTTCAAGCAATAGTTATGTCAGGGAAGGGATTCGAACCCTTGCTTCCTTATATATTTGGAAATTTGATCTTAAGTCAAACGCCTTAACCACTCGGCCACCCTGACAGTTACTGATTTAATTAGTCTTGTTGGACATTAGTGTTTACAAAACTTTTCTTTTCCCCACTATATATATGCTCAACCACTTTTTGGTTTTTCAATGCCGGTTTTTGTTTTGTTTCAATTTTTTTTCAGTAACATTGCAGTTATCAGTATTGCAAACTGGGTGATTAATATAGGGATAAAGGCATCTTAAAAATCACAAGCCTTACAGTTGTCACGTATCATGTATAACATGTTATCCTACATTCCACATAGGGATCTACCTTCTTAACAGTGAACTCTGTTGGTCATTAAAATAACTACTTGTAAAATAATTCCAGTGGTAAATCCTTTTAGCAAATATCATATATTAAATAATTTCACGCCATAGAACGACAACTTGAAAATCATTTATTGTAGGAATATCTTTAATGGGATCTCCAAACCTTGAAGTAAACCATATGTGATAAACATTCCACATAGCTACATAACCGACAGTACGTCATGTTATCAATCTCAATCACCGCGCGCGCTCATTATTCGTTTGTGTTGCATTTCAGTTCCATTTGCATTTCATTTCTTGAGAATCATTCCCACGCCGAAAAATATATAGCAAGCGAGTGGAAACATGTTACGCATTAATACTTTTAGAAGAGCTCTCTCAGGTATTGTATGATGATTTTTTAGTATGGCATAACTGTTTGTTGACTAGCATTTACTGTTACACAACATTATTTTTGGTAAGCTCTACACAAGTTTCCTAATTGTCTCTGGTATAATGTCATGTTTAACAAACATGGTCACACGGTTTGTCTATAGGTTTAAGCCTCTGTTGTATATGATTTCAAAAAAATAATAATAAACAACTTTCTACAACTGTACTCACTGGTCAATAACCAACATAGTGGGCTAAAATGTTTCCCTCATAGGTAACTCATGTGTGGTTAGTCAATTCTTATTGCAAGGCCAGTCAAGACCTAAAAAAATTAGTCTTCACGTATATATAACAATCATCAACACCATTATCATTAAACCAATGAAACCATCTTAAGGTATTTATTACATTTAATTGCATTTTAGGAATCTTGCAAACATCTCGCAACCTTAAAGAGGAAAGTATAGACAGGAATAGTGAAAAGGAAACCGTTCAATCATTCAATGTCGTTAGCGTTAGGAACCTCAACGTAAGAGGTTATGAAAGTCTATGTGAGAGTGTGGTTTTTACAGCTGAATGCCTTTTCCTGACACCCGCCTCAGTGACAAGTTTATGGGAAATGAAACTCAGCTATCATATCGAATGTAGAGCTCCTAGCCTAAGAGAAATTCATGTTGAGGTATTTGTCTTCAGAGAGTATGGTAAACGAAACAACAACAACAACAACAACAACAACAAAAAGCATACATGTAAAGGGAATATTATGAAATTTTCGAGTACATGTAGTCAATTTTAATTTAAAAAATTGGATAAATTTCATGGTTTGTACACCACTTGGCTAAATTCGGTAAATTTTAGTGAATTTTCATCTATATTCGTCTAATTTTATATGAATTTGAGGTAGTTTAAACCATGCTTAGGTAAATCAATGGAATTTCAATAAATCTGGTAGTCATTTGTTGAATTTTGCTGGAATGTTGTGTCATTTGGTCAATTTTCGGAAAATGTAGTGGATTTTAGGAAAATTTAAGGTAAATCTGGGGATAGTTAGGTATTTAACAGATAACCTGTCACTATGATGGTTGTATTAGAGTGTGTCTTTCACCAGCAAGGGGTAGGATTGGAGAGAGGAGACCGTCATGAGCTGAAGTGCATAGTCATTTATATTGACTTTATGGATGGTTGTTGTGGGGATCGAACACTCCTCTTGTTGGTTTTGGGGGAAGTGTACTCCATTCCATTTTTTAAAAGCCACTAATCAGGTCCTAGCATTGGGCAGTTGCAAACCATTTGACTATTCTTAACATCAAATGTGCATTTGCCTGGAGTAGAAGTGGGAAACCACATCAGTTTGGTGTATAGAAAACCCACCTCACCTCACCCCAACTCATTGGAAAATGAAAATCATTTGTTTTTTGTCTTACTTAGGGGCTTGGAAATCATGGTTATCAGTCCTTGGGAAAATAATCATGGGCAAGCACACTATTATTAGCTGAGTTTCTAATACAATTTTGCACACCCTAGGGCCAGTATTGCATTATAAGGCATGCCATGTGATATAAAACAATAGAGGTCTTTAATTCCCCCCCTGGGCGTTATATCTAGTGTCATGTAGGTTGACGATCACGGAGTCCCAGCTGAGACCGTCATTGCTTCCACTAACTTGTGCTAGGCTCCTCTCTGTCTTATTTCCTGTCGACCACACTTGCTCAACTCTTGTTCTCTACCGACCTCAACATGATTAGGGTATCCGAGCCCTAGGGAGTCTCTTCCTTTTGCAACTTCATTGGCCCTGGTTTATTTATTTTTTTCTGATATCCTGAGGAGGCAGCCTTGCTTTTTTTATTTTCATGTTATTCCCTGTCTTTTGCCCAAGCCCCCTCAAGAAGCCCCACCACTTGCGGTGCACTCTGCATATGGCTACACCCTCAAGGGCTGATCAGTTTGGAAGTTGGCGACCCCAAGGGATTTCTGAGCTGAGTCCAGTTTTCCTCCTCTTTATCCATTACCTCTGGGGCAAAGCCACTCCTAGTATACTTTTTATCTGCCTTTCATGGCTCTCCTTCCTTCCAACTCCCTCAATCCTTATGCTTGAGGGTTGAGGGCCATTTTTATTCCTTCTGTCCTTTATTTGACCAATTGTTTTCCATTTCTTCTTCTAGCATATAGCTTAGATTTAATTTTCATTTTTACGATGACCCAAACCATTGAGGGTCGCTGTAGAACGCTTCTCTCTTGTCCAAAGGACAGCATGTTGAATTCCTCACTGGCTCATGAATTTTATACTTTGTTCACTTAGTTCTCATGGCTTTGAAACTGGCTGTCTGTAACGCGATCATTATTCATTTTAACTTCAGCGTACTAAACTAATTTTAAATTAGTTAATTTTAAATTAATTATTTTAAATTAATTATTTTAAATTCAGATTTGTGTTTCACAGTAAACACAATTATTATTCTCCGTTTAAAACAAGCCATACCATTCTTTTTCTAACATGATAGCTTATACGTGCGCATGGAAAGTAGTATAATCATCAGCTAAGGATTCAATTTCCATTACCTACACCTCTCATGGTATGCCAATTCGTTAAACTATAGAAAACGTTTCTATATGTTCTGTTACATTATTATTTGACCATATCACCGTGTAGTGGTTAACCTACTTGGTTGTCAACCCTAAGGTCTTGGCTTCCAACCCCGACTATACCATGACATTCATTTCAAGGTTGCCATAAGCTTCACTAAGCCTTTGTCAAACCTAACAACGATCTAGTCATGTGCAGAGCACGTCCGCTATCAAGCAAATGAGTAATATGAAACTTCCTGACAAGATCGCTGTGCTGTTATCAGCAAGGCACACTACGCAAACCAAAGCCAGTGTCTCTGTGCAGATTCAAGCCAGCGGTAGTATGCAAGCCTACGTTTGTTTAAAAAGCATCATGAATAAAAGTCCACTGTGACCACAGAGGCCCCGGTTCGATTATTTTTTCTAAAGGCTGCAACAGGGTAGACTGAGTCTTGACAGGTAAAACTTTTTAGGGGGAATTGGTGAACCATGGCAAGGGTTGGCCATCCTGACTTCTTCAACACCTCCACCCAATGTTTACTATTACTGGTGAGTTACCTTTCTTTCTTCGGGTTTTCCCTATTAGTTTGAATCGCCGGAGCCAACCAGGCTCATTTTGGTTTTGGCCGGGGATTTAAGGCCGAATGCCCTTCCTGACGCCACGTGATTTTTCAGGTGAAAATTCCAACCTCAGCTGTCACCGGGATTTGAACCCCAGCCGTCCGGGTAAAGACAAGCAGCTAAGCACCTGCGCCATCACGCTCCCCACAGGTTAGTTATCTATACACACATTAATCCATAATTACCTAATAATAATAATAATAACCATCATTCTCCATACACATGTCCATTAAAGCATGGTTTCACAAAGATGCTTATGCTTTTAGGTGTATAACACATTTTTTTCCTCATAACATGACTATTTACTGTTTTAGGGGTGAAATGACCAATCGAGGTAAAAGCCTATATCATCCCCTATTTTTTAAGCTATCACACTTAATTTTAGGCTTCTTCGTTTCCGAGATATGGATTTTTCAATTTTGGGGGTGGTTTCCACCCCCTGCTATTTTTCATCAAAAACGAAAGATCTTAGGTTCATTTATCATTTTTAGGTGTTTAACACGTTTTTTCCCCATAACATGACTATTTACTGTTTTAGGGGTGAAATGATCAATCGAGGTAAAAGCCTATATCATCCCCTATTTTTTAAGCTATCACACCTAATTTTAGGATTCTTCGTTTCCAAGATATGGATTTTTCAATTTTGGGGGGTAGTTTCACCCCCCTGCTATTTTTCATCAAAAACAAAATATCTTAGGTTCATTTATCATTTTTAGGTGTTTAACACGTTTTTTCCCCATAACATGACTATTTACTGTTTTAGGGGTGAAATGATCAATCGAGGTAAAAGCCCATATCATCCCCTATTTTTTAAGCTATCACACCTAATTTTAGGATTCTTCGTTTCCGAGATAGGGATTTTTCAATTTTGGGGGGGTAGTTTCACCCCCCTGCTATTTTTCATCAAAAACAAAAGATCTTAGGTTCATTTATCATTTTTAGGTGTTTAACACGTTTCTTCCCCCATAACATAACTATTTACTGTTTTAGGGGTGAAATGATCAATCGAGGTAAAAGCCTATATCATCCCCTATTTTTTAAGCTATCACACCTAATTTTAGGCTTCTTCGTTACCAAGATATGGATATTTCAATTTTGGGGGGTAGTTTCACCCCGCAAAGGGGGACGTCGCCCCAAGTGCTAGGACCCCTCATACAAGTCCCTAGCATGATTGGTTCGCGAGATATGAACAAAAGTGTAGTTAGGCCCTTTTGACAAAAACGAATCATACATTCAAAAACGGGGCATCACCCCCAGGGTTAGGATACTGCCTATGGCAAAATCCCATCAGCGGTTCGGAAAATATTAACAAACGTATAGTTAGGTCTTTTTGACAAAAAGCCGTCCGTGTGCGCACATACAAAAAATACTATTTCACCCCCCGGGTAAGGGTAGTTTTTATTTTGGGGTGGATATGCCCCGTCCATAGAAAAGGGGAGTTCACCACGAGTCCTACGACACCTCATAGGTTTAAATCCGATTATTGGTTAGCGAGATACTAAAAAGCCGATGACCTATTAGTTTTTATGGTTTATTTCAATACATATTAAAACACTCATTTATAAATCATCATTTAAAAAGCCCGCTCTTTTACAAAATCCTCAAATGCGCAGGCGTACAAAAAATAAATTACTATTTCATCCCCCGGGTAAGGGTAGTTTTTATTTTGGGGTGAATATACCCCATCCATAGAAAAGGGGAGTTCACCACGAGTCCTACGACACCCCATAGGTTTAAATCCGATTATTGGTTAGCGAGATAGTAAAAAGCCCATGACCTATTAGTTTTTGGGGTTTATTTCAATACATATTAAAAAAACTCTCATTTATAAATCATCATTTAAAAAGCCCGCCCTCTTACAAAACTCCTCAAGTGCACTGGCGTACAAAAAAAAAACATTCATCGCCATAATGTCAAAAAACAACATGTTTACCCCAAATGGCGTTTCCCAATTCCATCCATTTTAAAAAATAACCTCACCATCACCTAGAGCGGAAAAAATACCATCCAAACGACCCCTCACTCGACCCTACTCCTTTCCCACCACCTAACCCTTTCCCAACATAGGCATACATATTCAAGCACGAGCGCGACTTGAGGAAACCAACACTACCCCACTACTCGCGAATGACCTTTTAGTTTTGGTCTTTTATTTAAATTAAGAGGCTATAGGAAAGTAGGGGACGTCACTACGAGTGCTAGGACACCCTGTAGGTTCTAATCCCATGTTTGGTTAGCGAGATATCAGGTTCGGGGCCGATACGAGGAGGGTTCAAAAAGAAGTGGTGCAGCTCTCTCCTTACCACACTACTACCACCCTCTAAAAAGAGCTTATCTAATTCTGATGATGATTTGGATGATGATGATGTGGATAATAATTGTTGCTTTAAGAGGCCTTAATGGTGTAGATGATAGTAAAATGAAGATAAAAATTGGATTGAAACTGTAACTAACAACAGACTAACAACTAACACTAGCTGACAAACGGACTTGCATTGCCAACTAGAAGAGCAAATGGAAAACAGAAACAAAAATGAATATGGTATGTAATTGACAGGAGGAAAAGAAATGCCCTCAACTCTTGAAGAATGAGAATTGAGGTACTTGGAAGGAAGGAGAGAGAGCGAGTCATGGAAGGCAGATAGGAAAGGGAAAGAGGAGAGCGCTCACTCCCGAGGCACTCAAAAAATGGGGAAATAACAGATCCAGCTCAGGAATCCCTCGGGATCGCCAAACCCCGAACTCACGTTCCGTGAGCTCTTGAGGTTATAGTACTACCCAGGGTGCTCCATAAGCAGTGGGACAGCAGACGCCCTGCCTCTTTGAGGGTCTCTTGCAGAAGGAAGAGGTATCAGGAAGAGAAAAGAAAAGGTCTGACACCGCAAAGAATGAGGGTATCAGGAAAGATTAGACAAGGTCAATTAAGGCTTAATGAAGAACTCCCAAAGCCTCGAACGGGTAGCCATTGGGGTTGGAAGAGAACAAGAGTTGACTAAGGGAGGTCGACAGGAAATATGATAGAGAGGAGTCCGGCACAAGTATGTGGAAACAATGCTGGACTCAGCTGGGGTCCCCTGGTTGCCAACGCACGTCCCTCTAGTTATGAGCCACTAGGGGGAATCTAATTCTATTTGAGGACACTTACTATATTTGTACAGCACTATGTAGACTACTGAACTATGACGCAAGAATACACATAGAAGTTATAACATTTTATGATATAATAATAATAATAATAATAATAATAATAATAATAATAATAATAATAATATTTTTTTATCGTATGGCCTCGGGTGCCTGGTGCAAGCTTTGTAATTTGACACCCAGCGGGTAGCTTGCGTGTCGAATTTCGTTGTTCCTTGAATCACTATGAAAGTCAAGGAGGTTAGATAATAGATATCTAAGCTCCTTGAACATTATAGCGCTTTCTAGTAGAAAAATGAGGAACTTTGTGTTGGCGGAAACTCCCGAGATTAATTTCGCCATTATGAACTCGGCCTACTGAATTCAAATGGGTTCATTGACATGCCAACATCGTATGACATGCGCATCGTATTTTTGCCGCCTTTCAAAAATCACTTACCACGGCCAGGGGCGAACCTGCAATCTTGGGGTTAGTAGACCGACACGCTACCCACTCACCCACCGTGGCAAGCTATACTAATAATAGTAATAGTTGTATAAATATCAATAGCTAGCAATGGTCAGCACAAGCATACACTTCGAAAAATATGTTAAAAACCTGTAATATAATAATAATAATAATAATAATAATAATAATAATATAATAATAATATTAAAATAACAACAAAATAATAATAATAACCATCATCATCGTAATCATCAACATAATCTTGTTATGTGGACTGCTCTTCCATGTTAATGCCCGTAGGAGACCTTGTGACGTGAAGAGGATGGCATGATAACACAGACGTCACAGACACACAGACAGCGAGCCAGAAGATTTAATCATAACAAATTGAAATCCTCTCCACCCGATCGGGAACTGAACCTGCGATCCTTTTATTGGGTGTGACGTAACAGTGATAAAGTAACATGACATAGCGTGTGGTCCAGACAGCCCTTGAACTCCGTATTGTACAGGTCACTTGCTTGTGGCTATTACGTTGCAATATGAGTTCGTTCGTTCGTCTTACCTTATCCAAAGCAATTGCTGTTGATATAACGAGAAATATTGTTCGCCTGTGACGAACACTATTCAAGAAAGAAGAATATTATTAGCAACCATATTTCCTGACTGGAGAACGGCGAACGGCAATTTACAAGCATTTTGAAAGATTTCTTCATTGAGAATGAATTCACATGTACACTAACAGTAAATTGGTACAGAGAATAGAATAATAATGCGGTGTGCTCGTAACCATTATAACGAATTCTATTGTAAAATATGAATCGAAATAGTACATAGAAATAGCCTATAATGACGATAATTAAGACACGAGTATGTTCATAAAACGAGCGAAGCGAGTTTTGTGTTCGACCATGTCGAAATATAAATATTATATGCCAGAAGACTGCAACTTAAAGAGGCTCATTATAGTTCAAGTTTCATTATGATACAGGTTCTCCACCAATCAGAGCTCAAGATTTGCATTACGACACAGTTGTTTGAACAATTAGGTAAGGATAGCATCGTACCTGCACTGACTTCCACGGCCTCCTATTGTAAGTTTCACTGCGTGGCTAATATCACAGTGGGGTATTCGAGCAGGCCATGGTCGAATACAATGTATTCTCTGCGTCCCATGCGCTCTGTTCAGTAAACGAAACTGGCAGAATCTCGACAGATATTTATGAATGTTTATGTTCGAACATAAAATAAAGTTATATTTATCGTCGAACATAAACAGTCGTATGCAACTTCCCTATTATGGTAATTAAGACACTCGTATGGAAATTATAAAACTTGCTTCACTCGTTTTATAAACATTCTTTTTTCTTAATTATTGCTATTATAGACTTGTTGCATAATGTACTATTATAATTTCCATGCGAGGGTCTTTAGGCGGGTACACACTTGCGAGCGACAGGCGAGCCGAGCGGCTCATGAGCCGCTCACGGAAAAAGTAAATGCCCGAGCCTTCTATGACCATTATTTGAGCCATAATGCTCGCGAGCAAATCAGTCATTGTGTGTTGTTTCCACGTGCAAAACGGATGTCTTCCAAACAAGAAACTCTGCTTGCTGTGATGGTTGCGAGTGGCGCAGCTATGAGGATGGCCAATTTAAATGAAAATGAAAAGAAACCCCGTCGTTGTTGGCGCAATGAACTGTACAAAAGACGAAGTGGGTCGGAATTATTGTTGGACATGAAGTTCCAGAGCGTTAGTGGTCAGTATAAAAATTTCACACGGATGTCGCCTACTTACTCTGAGACTTTACTAAGCAGAATAGGCCACAAAATCTCGAAACGGGAAGCATATCTTCGCTCTCCGATTTCGGCTCAAGACAGGTTCGTGATTTTTATTTTCCTCTTTACATAGATAATGCAATATAATTCATCTTTTCCATACTTATCGTTCTCTTAGTTTTGCATTCAATAATATACTTGAAATTTCAGGTAAGCAGTAACTCTACGTTTCCTTGCCACTGGAGATTCATTCACTAGCTTGCAATACCTATTCAGAATATCAAATCAATCCGTCGGACAAATAATTCCGGATATTTGTGCACCAGCTATCCTCCTTTACATTTTGTTGGTAGTGATTTTCATGTTTCGGGTTCCATAACACAGAATGTGACCGATACGTATCGATCAGCGTACGCACATCATCATCGGGCCAGGCCGCCATGCTGTGGCTCACAGGAAGCAGGTACAGACTTGCGAGCACGTATCTCTGCCGTGCACACTGACACTGAGCATTCCTTTGAGCTCGCTGTAAAAACCGACTTCAGCCGGCTCACATTGAGCGGCTCAAGATCGGCTCGAACTAGGCTCAGAAGCCCGTACACACTGACGAGGCTGGTAGTGTGAGCGGCTCATGGGCCGCTCGGCTCGCCCTTCGCTCGCAAGTGTGTACCCGCCTTTAATTACCATTATAGGCGAGTTGAATACGACTGTTTATGTTCAACGATAATTATAACTTTCTTTTATGTCCGAACATAAATACACATAAATATCTGTAGAGATACCGCCAGGTGCATTCATTGAACGGAGCGCATGCGCTTGGTTTCCGAGTGTTTACTGAACTAAGTGCATGCGTGGATTAAAGACCTTGGCAATGGCATATGTTTTCAGCCCCCATGACGTTCTAGTGTCGTTATATCAGCACCAGCATTCACTAAAATTGTCGCCGAACTCCTACGAAAGCAATGTTCTGTGTAGAAATTGGAGTTGTGGATATTAAAGTACAGTGCTACTTCTTTTTCCGTATTCCCCTGTTCATTTATGTCAAAATTTTAGACGGAGTACTTTCCATGTCGGTAATTTATAAAGAAGGATGGAGTGTTGCCAACTTCTGGACGATACAGGTTCTCCACCAAACAGAGCTCAAGATTTTCATTACGATACAGCTGTTTGACCAATTAGGTCATATTTCTTGCATATTTTATAGTATTTTCCTTTTTTTTCGTAAATGTTCGTTCTGATTTTGTCTTTGTGTTTGGGATTCGAACTACAATAGGCCAGTCAAAAACGACAATAAATTCTCAAAATATGATGTATCTCTGATTTTTGGTATGTTGTTTGGACCCATTAGGGCTATGTATACACAAGTTTGCAACTCTCAGAAAGTTGTTGAAATATTTGTACACACAAAGAAACACGAAATTGTGGGACTTGTTTCAGATTCTGCTCTATATCTTCTACTCCATGCTTTTTTCTTCGAAAGCTACTCTATATGTTTGTTAAGAGCATTAAATGTTTGACAAAGTAAGCCCAATTGGAGCTCTGTAGGTCAATTGGTTACCGAATTACGGCATTTTGCAAATAGACCAGTTTATTCAAAAATTGAAAATTTTAGTTTTAGACCTTCTTTGTACCGAAACTGCGTCGAAACCATTGATCCTACGAGTAGAACTTGTGGAATATAATTTGTTTGAGAGTTGCATACTGCCTAATGGATCCAAACAACATAGTAAAAATCAGAGATACATCATGTTTTGTGAATTTAGCGATTTGTGTGTCTTTTTTGTCTGACCTACAATGGTTGGTCCGATATCCTTTAATCGGTGGTGTAAGTTCAATATTGTCACTTCTGTCCGACATGTTTGATTTTGGAAACACGTGCCTTGAGCGCAGACGCGATGCTATATCCATACCTAATTGGTCAAACAGCTGTATCGTGATGATAATCTTGAGCTCTGATTGGTGCAGAATCTGTATCGTAATGAAAACTTGAACTACAGTATAATAAGCCTCATTAAGATGCAGCTTTCTGGCATATAATATTTACATTTTGCCATGGTCGAACATAAAATAATGTTTTTAACTCGTTTTACGTGCTTGGGATATCTTGGTTATCAGCCCCGCATACTTTGGTGAAGGCTTATATTAAATTTGTCTGATAACCTGTCTTTCTGTGGTGACTGTAGTTGTGCGTTTAACTGAAATGCTTAGTGTTTGGAATGAGGTCGGTGTTCCAAGACGGGCAATACGGAACTATCTTGGTATATGTTTGGAGGGAGTGTGGAAAACTCCGGAGAAAAGTCACACTGAGTATAGTCGCTTGATTTATGGAGATAGAGATTATAATGTAAGCTTCACATATGGTCACTGAACTTGCAATACTGCGTATCTGACAATGCTCTTTTTCTTTCAATGTTTTCCTTATGATTGGTCACGCCTGTCAGCCGTATGCGGATGTGTAGTCTAACAGAAAGAATCACGCTCGGGTCATTTCCCTGTGTGGTGTTGTAAAGGAAAATGAACCTTAAATATAGTCTACTGTACTTTAGGAGTGCATAACTACAGAGAAATATACTTTCAAGTACAATGCGATTAAAGCTCATTTTTCTCTATACCGTTACACAGGAAAATGAACCTAACGTGAATTGTTCTGTTGGACGGCACATTAAAACACAGGTGGGAGGCGTAACCAATCATAAGGAAAACATTGAAAGAAAAAGAGCATTTTCAGATGCGTGTTATTGCAAGTTCTGCGACGTTATGTGACTTTGAAATACATGATAAGCACAAAACCAACGAGGGGGCTACGCTAAATTCATATAATTCAATGGGCTTTCGTGGTGACTCAATAAACCGAACGCAGTCAAACTTGGCATAGATGTATGCAGATACGGTTACACTGACATCCAACGTAATTCAATTATTTTGAAATATTCAAGATTGTGGCTGTGAGAATTTTCTGAAACCTATTTTAATTTCGCATGTACTAATCAAGCGATCGAAGTAGCAATTTGCATGTTGAACCACTACAAAAATATGTATCTACTGATATATAAATCTAATGACTACTTGTAATAAATCATAGATGACTCACATACCAACTCCTGAGACATGAATCTTCCTAACTCGTCAAGGATTTATCACCGAAAATCACTTTCTCCACATGAATGGTCATAATTAATTGATATTAGGAATGCAATATTCTTGTGTGCAATTGTATTAGTTTGTTGGTGATAAATGTTCTTGTTTTGAGGGGAGAACATCGAGGTAATCAGTCTCTATTTTCTAGTGTAGTTTTTGTAAATTACGGACGATACGAACGTTAATTTATGAAAATAAACATCTGTTGATCATGTTCTATT
Organism: Meconema thalassinum; assembly: GCA_946902985.2. Taxonomy (NCBI): domain Eukaryota; kingdom Metazoa; phylum Arthropoda; class Insecta; order Orthoptera; family Tettigoniidae; genus Meconema; species Meconema thalassinum. The sequence goes on from OX336389.2 coordinate 132,199,646, forward strand.
GATCAGGTGACATGTATATAAGATGTAATATACCACTATATCGAATCAAATAATATTCTGGTACCAATTTCGTTATGGTATTTTTCAATGTATTTTAGATGGTACCTCAAACGCATAGTACTGGAGATGTGTTGATGGGAGTTATATTGGCCAAATATAGAAAACTGTTTTTAACAGTGCACACTTTAGCAGTCTTACAATCACCATATTGCTATCTTTGTTCTAACATTCTTAAATGGAAAAAAGGAAGGAAGCTTGTAGTTTAACGTGACCGTTAATCTCTAGATCATGAGCCACGGCATTCTTAAATGGCAAGAATGTTTGGATTGAGTTACTCTATATTTATTTGGGTATAAATTTGAAGCCAAATTCTATGTTGTTCATCACAGGAAAAATCAAAATTACTGACACAGAAGTTTTATGGTGTGAAAGACGAGTAAAATAGGCCTATGGGAAAAGAAGTCATGATTTTCTTTATGCAACTATTGGTTTAAAATACAAACTTTTTTGCTGATACAACACTTGCATCAGTCGCAATACTGTCCGACTTACTGTAGTATGACGTACAACCACCATAGTGAATATTTCAAATTAAAAAAAAATACATCTACCTCGGCTCTACAGCCACTGTAGGGCCTTGAAGTCTCCAAAAATATTAGCCCAGTCTTTATGATTTTCAGCACGTTTTCTCCAACTGCATATTGCCATCTTCTTTAAATTATCCTCCATATCATCTAACCGCCTTTTCCATGGCCTTTTTTAAGTAATTTTATAGCTACTAGTTTCCCCCGCAGAACTTCTGCTCTAACCTTCTCAATCTATTACTTTCTATATTTCAAAACCTGTATCGTGATAGAGTTCCTCTAGGTTTCTCTTTTTCCACATTCTTCGCTCTCCACCTTCATTTACTGTACCAAAAAACCTTCTCGCCCACCTTTTCAGTTCTTTTTCTACGCTTCTGAATCACAAATTACTACCTGTGTTACTTTTTCTTGGTAAACGAGTTTCTGATTTCAACTGAGACTTCATGATTTGCACACTTTGTGTACTTGAGCCCTATTTCACGCTGCAATTCTTGCTCTTATTCTTCCTTTGCTAGGCTATATTATTTTTTCCAATGCTCCCAAATAGTTAAAATTGTTCACACCTTTCATAGTAAACGTCGTTTTATTTCATGAATTTATCCTCTGTGATTATATTTCTCCTGCAAGAGAAAACAAATAATGTGTATTGGGGTAATTCATCCAGAGTCCCATTCGTTCATTTATTCATTCATTCATTCATTAATTTATTTGCAATTGGGGGTGTGTCCCCCAGTGGCAAATTAGATATACATAACAAATTGTACATAACAATTCACTAACAATTAAACTGGAGTATTTACACAAATAGTCAGTCTTTTCTTAAACACACCTATATGTTTGGGAAAAGGCTCTAAGATTGCGGCAGGTAGAGAGTTCCAGTTATCAATTGTACGGTTTACGAAAGAATATTTACCATAATTTGTTCGCTGTGGTCGGCCCTTAACTTTGAAAGGTAGATCGCCCCTACCCATGTAAGTGGGCTTTCCCATACGTTTGCTAAGCTCACCCCATGCTGGTTGATTTGTATACGTGTTGTACATAGCGCAGAGTCTAGATTTCATCCTCCTAGCCTCAAGTGATTCCCACCCAAGTTTCTTTAACATACGGCTCACACTGCTCCTGGGATTAAAGTCACTGAGCACAAATCTAGCGGCCTTTCTTTGTACCATTTCCAACTCATTTATGAGCCCTACTTGATATGGATCCCAAACCGCCGAGGTCTTACAAGTGACAAATATCCTAATTCATTAGCAGAGGTACTACTTCCTTTTAATACTCTCATTACGAAGTGCAGGGATTTGTAAGCTTTAGAAACTACACATCCTACATGACTACTCCATTTCATATCATTTCTTACGTGAACGCCCAAATATTTGCAAGAATCTTCTTCTACAAGTATTTCCGAGCCAATGTTATATTGAAAATCTTGCCTTCGCACTTTCCCTATTTTTATTAGACTACATTTTCTTGTGTTTATTTTCATTTTATTTTCAATCGCCCACTTATAGACCAGGTTCAGTCATCTTGAAGTACTGCATTGTCTCGTGAGTCATGTATCTTTCGATATATTACACAATCATCCGCAAACAATCAACAGTCACTGCGAATCCTATTTGGTAAGTCATTTATAAACGCCAAAAATAACAAAGTTCCGATTACGCTGCCCTGAGGGATACCCGACGTTACGGTAATTTCATCCGAGAATCGGCCTTCAACGTTCACTTTCTGGGAACGACCCGTCAAAAATTCTTGGATCCATAAAATTACTCTTCTATCAATCTTCGTCGAAGCTAATTTATGGAGTAGCATGTCATGTGGCACGACATCAAATGCCTTCGCAAAATCTATAACTACGGCGTCGACTGAAACTCCATCGTCTAACGATTCGCTAATATCTTGAAAAAGTGATAGCATCTGACTCTCGCATGAGTAACCTTTCCGAAATCCATGTTACCTATCATTAAACCATGATAATGTTTCCCACTGTTCCCTCAAGTAGTCGCAAATGAGATGCCCCATCTGTTTACAAACGATGGACGTAAGACTAACCGGCCTGTAGTTGCCCAATTCAAGTCTGCTCCCTCCCTTAAATATTGGGACTACCGTAGCTCTTTTCCAGTCATCCGGGATTTGCGCATTGTTTACGGACACATTAAACATCACCTCTAAGTATCGTGCCACGGCACTACCTCCTAGTTTAAGTACTTCACTAACAATATTATCAGGACCCTTCGATATATTTTAACGTAATTTTTGTATTAGCTTTACAATTGCTGACTGGTTTATTTGGAAAAGGTGGGACCGTGATTCACCGTTAAGGTCCAACACACAGCTATTGGATTTATTGAACACACTACCGTAAAATACATTTAATTCATTAGCAATGGCCTGTTTCTCAGTACTTAATTTACCGTCACCGGACATTATCATCGACAAATTATTTGAATTTCCCCTTCCTTCTCCTAACATAACTGTAATTTTTTTTCCTCCCATCACCTCCCGAACCAAGTAAACCTTGCATATGATTGTCATGAGCAGCCCTCTTTTTTAAGACGAGCTATCTTGATAAGGACTTAAATTTCAACATATACTTGTCACTATCATGTCTTTTATTGTATAATTTCCTAATTTTCCGTTTTAGACTCCTGATTTCTCATGTGTAATACTCAGGATCTGGGTTTTGTTTCAATAATTTAAATGAGACAAATTTATCAATAGCGCTATTTAAAATGTTCAAAAAGTTAGTCCACAGGATATTAATGTGATTTCCTTCCGATGCCCATCCTACAAATAGCTCATTCAAATACCCCTGAAATTTGCCCTGATCCGCCCTGCGATACTGGAATATGATCTTATTTGCTACATCAGAGTCTAATTTAGTAATGCCACCGTATCTAATATTTAATTCAACCCCAGAATGGTCACTAATTCCTGGTACTTTCAGACATTTAATATATAGCTCTACAGGCCTTACGAGATGGCCTAAGGTATTATTGCCTCTAGTTGGGAAGTCAACTACTTGGGAAAATCCCTCCTCCCTTAAGAATTTGTTTGCAGCGCTCTGAGCTTGACCACATCTAGTTGACTCACCAGACCAGTCTACTTTGGGGAGGTTTAAATAAATCTCCGGCAATTATTATGCTCTTTTTCATAGCATTTACCCGTACAAGTTTTATCTTACAGTGTGTCGAGAAGCGAAAAGCTATCTTTTGGTGCTCTATACGCCCCTATCACCTAAGAGGGAATTTATTTCCTTTATCCGAAATTTGTACATATAACATTTCATGATCCGTATCGGCCCACTTTAAGAAACTAGCTATATTTTTGCGCACACAAATAAATAGCCCCCCGCCTCGCTTCCCCCGATCCCTTCTGTACATATCGTAGGTCCCTTGAATTATTTCGTTACTATTTATATCCTCATATAACCAAGATTCGGTAGCAATGACAATGTCCGGAGAATACGTCTCGACAAGATTCCAAAATTCAATTAATTTGTTTCCTAAACTCTGACAATTAACCTGCAGTAATCATAGAGTCTTACCTCCGCAGCAAATATCCCGAAATAGCTCCTTCTGTTCCCATCGGCTGGCAACCTCTGGACCTGCTCCTCCTCACAATGGCCGGCACGAACCGATGACCCTGTCATGTAGGCTCCCTAGGTTGAAAGCGCCCCGTCGATTTAAATGAAGCCCGTCTCGGGCGAAGTCACGGCCACCAATCCAACAGTCAGCATCTACGTACACTAATCCCAGTTGTGCACAAACCCAGTCCATGCGGTCATTTACAGTCTTAACTCTCCTTAACGGAACATCTCCCCGCCGAACAATGCCACTCATTATAATTTTTGCATTTCTAAACTTGTTTTTAGCTTTTCTGCCTAGTTCGTAGAGCTCCCCCATGATGTAATCAGCTGTAGCCCTCTTCTTCAAATCGTTCGTCCCGACTTGGAGCAACAACACTTTAACTTTGTCACAGTCCTCTACATTTGCTTCTTCCACTTGTTGGGCAAGCTGGTCAATTTTAATCCTGCCTCTTTTTTTAATCTCTCCAGACCTTCCTCCGAATCATTTAGTCTTTGTGACACCATATCAATGACGTTAGCATAAGGTGAAATTTGAGATAATACAAATGAACAGTATTCCACAGGGGTAATTGATTTACGTCTTTTCCATTACGAGTTCCAGGACCACGTTGAAAAATAGCGTGAACAACACATCTCCTTGTCATCAGCCCTGATTAATTTCAAATTCTCTGCTAAGATTTCCACCTATTTTAACATTGCATTTTGTACTCCTAATGGTGATTCATATTAGACTGATTAATTGAACGGGGAGATTGAAGTTCAACATAGTCTCTTCCTTCTTACACTTATAACAGGCTAAACATACATTTATGTAATATATCTTGCAAGAGCTTCACTAGGCTGTTGACGCTAGTCTATCGACATAATGCATTAAGTGTGGTGGCTGTGAATACCAATAAAAGAAGAAAATAGAAACAATGCACGATATAATTGAGAAATTACTACAAAATCACATCAAAGAGCGATCTTGTATATCGTGTCACATCGTTCATGAGCCTCACTGAGCTGAAGGCACACGCCCATCGAGTTTGGAGCCCCAGACGTCTGGATGAAAGAGTGCAGCTCCACCGTTGCATCATCAAATTATTAACCTGAACAAGACTATCTGATATAACAACGCAACGGTCACATATAAAATATTAAAATCAACAACTCTTGATGTAAATGAGTGATAATGAAGAAAACTGACAATAGAATAGTATTTACTGGAGATTTACTACTCTATAGGCATGATTTCATGTAAACCTCTGGATTATATACACACATCAAAAAAAGTTTTGCATCACCTCGGTTCCCAGATCTCCGGCATATAGACGTTGACTGTGTATATTGTATCCAAGATACAGTCCCTTTGACTGTTCATAGATGTCACTAAAACTGCTCAAAGATGTAAACAACCATGCATGAGCAGGGCCTATTAGACGGAGGGGGTACGACAGCCGATCAGTTCCAGTCATTCCACCAGGACGAAGGTACGCTGCTCATGTTGTCTGTAGTTCTACCATGCCTAGAAGGTCAATACCGCAGTTCGATCGCGTCCGCATTGTTACTTTGTGTCAAGAAGGGCTCTCAACAAGGGAAGTTTCCAGGCGTCTCAGAGTGAACCAAAGCGATGTTGTTCGGACATGGAGGAGGTACAGAGATACAGGAACTGTCGATGACAGGCCTCGCTCAGGCCGCCCAAGGGCTACTACTGTAGTGGATGACCGCTACTTACGGATTGCCGCTCGGAGGAACCCTGACAGCAATGCCACCATGTTGAATAATGCGTTTCGTTCAGCCACAGGACGTCGTGTTTCAACTCAAACTGTGCGCAATAGGCTGCATGATGCGCAACTTCACTCCCGACGTCCATGGCGAGGTCCAGCTTTGCAACCCCGACACCATGCAGCGCGGTACAGATGGGCCCAACAACATGCTGAATGGACCCCACGGAATTGGCATCACGTTCTCTTCACCGATGAGTGTCGCATATGCCTTCAACCAGACAATCGTCGGAGACGTGTTTGGAGGCACCCTGGTCAGGCTGAACGTCTTAGACACACTGTCCAGCGAGTGCAGCAAGGTGGTGGTTCCCTGATGTTTTGGGGTGGCATTATGTGGGGCCGACGTACGCCACTGGTGGTCATGGAAGGCTCCGAAACGGCTTTACGATACCTGAATGACATCCTCCGACCCATAGTGCAACCATATCGGCAGAATATTGGAGAGGCATTTGTCTTCATGGACTACAATTCTCGACCTCATCGTGCACATCTTGTGAATGCGTTCCTTCAAGATAACGACATCGCTCGACTACAGTGGCCAGCATGTTCGCCAGACATGAACCCTATCGAACATGCCTGGGATATGTTGAAAAGGGCTGTTTATGGACGTCTTGACCCACCAACCACTCTGAGAGATTTACGCCGAATTGTCGTTGAGGAGTGGGACAATTTGGACCAACAGTGTCTTGATGAACTTGTGGATAGTATGCCACGACGAATACAGGCATGCATCAATGCAAGAGGACGTGCTACTGGGTATTAGAGGTAGTGGTGTGTACTGCAATCTGGACCACAAATGCTGAAAGTCTAGCTGTATGATGGTACAACATGCAATGTGTGGGTCTCATGAGCAATAAAACGAGCTGAAATGTTGTTTGTGTTGATCTCTATTCCCTTTGTATTTAACGGTTCCGGAACTCTTGGAACCGAGGTGATGCAAAACTTTTTTTGATGTGTGTATGATCAACATTCTTTACATCCCTAATTTAAAGATTTTAATCTTTAATCTTGAAATATTAAAACGTAAATACACAAAAAACAAATTATTTAAGCTTTCTGAGGAAATTAAAATATTAATATAGCCCTCATTTGGCTGTGGGTTATGTGGCAGAGGTTTTTTCTTTACCGACATGGAATTTAAGTAGACTATGTTTTATGTTTCCCAGGGTATTGCTAAAGATCTCCTGTTTATAATTGCAGAGCAAAGACAAACGATTCTAATGGAGCACTGAATTTTGAAATAAAGGTATGTGATTTGTTCTTATTTGTGTAATAATAATTGTATAAAGATTATACTGTACTGTTATTGTTCTGGGTTCATCTGAATATCCACTGAAAAATATTTCGACTTGAACCAAATTAGCGCACCTACTAGATGAATTTTACTTAAAGTTAAAGGATAAAGAAACGTATTGGGTGCTATCCACAGTCATCACCGTAGGAGGTTTTGTGAATACACTGTTGTATTCCTACTTCTTATTAAATTCTGCTTGCCACGGTGGGTGAGTGGTTATCGTGCCGGATTACCAATCCCAAACTTGCAGGTTCGCTCCTGCTATGTGATTTTTGAAAGGCGACAAAAATCACGACACGCATGTCATACGTTGTTTGCACGTTAAGGAACCCATTTGAATTCAGTAGGCCGTGTTCATAACGACAAAATTAATCTCGGGATTTTCCGCCAACACAAAAGTTCCTCCTTTCTCTTCTAGAAAGCGCTATAGGGTCAAGAAGCTTAGATATTTCACCACCTTGACTTTCATAGTGCTCCAAGGAACAACACAATTCGACATGCAAGCTGCCTTCTGGGCATCAAATAACAAAGCTTGCACCCGGCATCCGAGGCCATACGATATTATTATTATTAATATTATAATTAAATTCATATCTACTGGGTTAAGGATGAGGAGAAATTAGTTTTATTGAGGCAGATGGCTTTTTCTACTGATACTCCTCCTGATGTCTATTTGGTGTTCCAGTTGCTGATTCATTTATGTCAAGCCACGGGTACTTAACTGTGTGTGGTATCTGTCTGATGACCGATTTCACTGTGATGGTTGTAGTGGTGTGTGCATTCGTAATCTGGGTTAGGATTTGGCAGAACGTGGCCGTAACTTTCATTTATGTAACATCCTGGCATTTGCCTGGAGTAGAAATGAAAAGTAAATCAAAACCACTTCTAGCATGGCTGGGGTGGTACTTGAACCCATCTTCTCTCAGTTCTACCTCATGATTGCAGATGTATAGAACCGGTCATGGAATTCGAAGGTTTTTGCTTGGAGTTGATAAGCAACACGGCAAATCATTTCAAAGACGTCCGACGATGGAATTCCAACCCACTCCACTATCGAGACTGGAGATAGTTAGGCCGAATAAACTTGCGCCTTAACTCAATGCTACCTTGGTCGGCTGACGCTGTTATCCAGTAATACATATTACTACAGTATAGACTACAGTGCCTGAGGGTCTTCCTTATACCACGCGGCGTAGCCGTGTACGCTAAATCGCTCACAAGAACCACGATCAGGAGCTGCAGCTAGTCGGGACATCATAGGTTTGAATCCTCAAGCTAGCAATACATATCTTGAGTGTGGTTTTACCCACTCCCTGCAGGCCAATATCGGAATAAGTACCATATTTCAAGTCCCGGATCTCCTACCCAATCCCTGACTCTAAACGTAACAGCTACAAAAACTACAATAGTCATTACAGAAACACAGGTTATCAAATGTAGCACACATGCAAAAGCTCAATGCTGATGACGAAGATATCCCAAGCCTCTTAAAAGAAATACCTTTTTTTGAATTTTTATTATTTTATCTTATTTTTATTTGATTTTAAAAATCCCTTTTTCTTTCAGCTCGGTTTCACCCACGACCTACGCGAGGGATCATTCCTCTACCATCTGGGAGCTGAACACACATTTCCACCAGATACAACTGGCGATGGTGGCAGGCCAATCGCCAAGGCGACCGTGTACTTGAGTGTAACTAAGGAAGGGATTATGGATGGAAGTCAGCCGTGGACATGTTAAACGGCCGTCCCGGCATACGCTTGGCGGTGAAAATGGGAAACCAGGGAAACCATTTATAGAACGGCCGAGGTGGGTTTCAAACCCACGCTCTCCCGATATCAGTGAGGTGGGACATAGCATGTTAGCGCTCTCGGCCATTGTGGCCGGTCTTAAACGAATAGACAACAGAAATATCTAGTTTCTTACAGACATACTAAGACTCGCTTATACTTCCTGCTTGACCACCTCCTGGTATAGTGGCTAGCATTCTGAGCTGTCGTCCTGGAGGTCTGAATTCGATTCCTGGCTCTGCTAATAAATTTAATTCTAGTTTGAGGGCTCCAACGGGGTACACTCAGCCTCGTGAGACAAAACTGAGGAGGGCTCTATTCCTTTCTAAGCCATCTAGGAAGTGGCTTTCCGTGGTTTCCCATTTCTACTAACTTAAGGCCACGGCGCCTCCTTCCCAATCCTCACATGAATTACTAACACACACACATATACAGCCAGGTATGAAAATCCACAGCCTGCTTCCAGTCAACCGACCGCGTCATATCCTCTAGCGGTGAGGATATGAACTGTGCCGGCTGCCGAAGCCTGTCGCACTCCCCTGGGGCAATGATTAAAAGAATGACAGATGAAATGAAATGATAGTGGAGATTGTTACTGGAATGAAATTGTGGCAGGGAAAACCGTAGTACCCGGAGAAAAACCTGTCTGCCTCCGCTTTGTCCAGCACAGACCTCACATGGAGTGACCGGGATTTGAACCGCGGACCTAGCGGTGAGAGGCCGGCGTGCTGCCGCCTAATCCACGGAGGCTCATTTACAGCCAGGTCAACAGACAAATTACTCACATACAAGTACACGGGACTATAACATGTCCACGATGTCGCAAAGCCCGTAAGTCATTCAACAACAACAAACATGATTCCTGCTTGCCAAGATATTGCTGGGAGTTGACAATAAATGCGTGGTTTAATCATACTTGTAGAGAACAAATGGATCAACTAGTTTTCGGGAACAAGAATACTATAAAGGTAAAATCTATGTTAATGCCAGCTTTAAGAAACACAGAGGTAGCAGCGCTATCTAGCGAGTCGTGCTTGAACTCGGTGAAGAGGTGGATACAGACCAAGAAACAACAACCAATACACTCTCGCAGAGCTATCAAATCTCAGGTGTTCAAGTGAATCTCTTCCATTATTATCAACTTCATCGGACATGAAGAACGCAGCCAATAAATTTCGCAGTCGATTAGGATTATCTACTCAGTCCAGGACAGATTAAGTTACTAAATATTTATATCCTTGCGCATTTTTATCCCGATCATGTTGATCGTTCTTAAAAATCGAAGATTGCAGGTTCGATCCCTGTTCAGTGCGATGGCAATTATGGGAGCATAAAAGATTCTTATTGTTATTTCATTTTGGACGGCTAATACTGTAGTTGCTTCGTGAAGCAAAACTGAGTTTGATTCCCGTCTCAGCCATCCTTGGTCCCCCTAGGGGCTCACATCTAGTAGGACGTGGGTTGTCGACCACGGGGCCCCAGCTGAGTCCGGCATTGCTTCCACTTACTTATGCCGGGCTCCTCTCCGTCTTCTTTCCTGTCGACCTCACTTGGTCAACTCTTGTTCTCTTCCGACCCCGACGGTATTAGGGTATCCGAGGCCTAGGGAGTCTAATCCTTTCCCGCCTTAATTGGCCCTTGTCTCATCTTTTCTGATACCCTCCTTCTGCGAGAGGTCAGCCTTCTTTTCCTTTTCATGTTATCTCCTGCCTTCTGCTCAAGGCCCTCAAGGAGGCCGGGTGTATGTAGCCCCACCACTTCTGGTGCACCCTAGATATTGCTACACCCTCAGGGGCTCACGGCTGGTGAGTTCGGGAGTTGGCAACCCCGAGGGATTCCTGAGCTGGGTCTGATTTTCCCCCTTTTTTCCCTTACCTCTGGGGCGGACCCTCTCCTCTTTCACTTTCCTATCTGCCTTTCATGGCTCTCCTTCCTTCCACGTCCCTCAATCCGCCTCTTCGAGGGTTGAGGGCATTTCTTTTCCTCATATCCTTTACTTGCCTTATTCTCCTTTTGTTTTCCATTTCTTCTTCTAGTATATAAGTTAGTAGTTAGTTTTAGTTATAATTTACATTTCATTATCATCTTCACGATCACCCAAACCATTAGGGGCCGATAACCTAGATGTGAGGCCCCTTAAAACAACAATTATCATCATTATCATCATCATCTTTATCACCGTACAAAATTTCAGGGTGGTATCTGCCTCTTTATCAGCTAGTACAATTAATGGCCAGTCATTGTGACATTAAAATTGCTGAAAATGGATGATGTGGATGAAATGTCACAATGACTGGCCATTAATTGTACTAGCGGATGAAGGGGCAGACTTTCGATAATATTATGCCTCGAAACATGTCCTAGTGTGTAAATAAACACAAAAACGTATTGACTAGTCGGAACATAGTATATTTTAATTTTTTTAAACTATCATTCTCCAATACGGACCAATCATGAACAATGGTAACCTCAAACATGCCTAACTAATGAAGGAAAAAATAGTTTTGCTTTTGCTTTAGTTTGCTTTTGTAGGTACCAAAACGAAAGTTCAAATTTGAAGGAAATTCTCTATTTTTATAAGTTCAAACGAAAACAAACGTTAATTTATATATTTAGGCCTACATCACGCTTATTTACAAAACTTAGTTAAAATAAATCTACAAATAGTTAACATTAATCTACAAATAAAATAATTAAAAATACAACACAAACAATTTTAAAAAATTAATATCTTCGAACCGGTGAGGGATGTACACACGGGTGAATGGAGGATTAGACACAATCATGAAGTAGAAGACCTGTACCATGATGCCAACATAGCGTAGTTGGAACCATCAAAACCAGAAGACTGCAGTGGGCTGGACATGTAGCCCGGATGGAAGACCACCGATGGCCACGGAAGCTACTGGATTTCATCCCCACAGGAAGGAGACCACCAGGGAGACCAAGGAAGCGGTGGAGTGATGAACTCCATGAAGATCTGCAACAGGCAGAGATACGTGTGGACAGTTGGCGGATGGCAGCTATGGATAGGAGACGATGGAGAAGGAAACTTCTAGCAGCGCGCGGTCCACTGGGCCTGATCGCGTAGAAGAAAAATATGTTTGGTACTTCTTCTGTTTGGGTACGAACTTTCTTGTATTAGCCCCCAAATGTAACCCCTCAACATGTTTTCATTATAGGCTATTGTCCTTGATAACGTTGCTCAAAGTCCATCACGTCTTGGTGAAAACGTTCCCCTTGCGCTTCTGAATATGCCCCCAAGTTATCTTTAAATTGGTCCAAGTGAGCACGTAACATGTGTACTTTAAGGGACATTCTGCAACCCATGAGTTTAAAGTTCTCAAGCACAGTGGAAATAAGCTCTTTGTAATTCTTAGCTATCTTATTTCCAAGGAAGCCATGGATCACTGCTTTAAGGCTGTACCAACCTTGTATTTCGTGAATGTTGAGTAGTTCTGGAAATTCTTCACTGGCCATTGGTTTCTTTATTTGAGGACCGTCGAAAATAACAGATTTAATTTTAGCTTCTGAAAACTTAGGGAAAGTGTCTTTAAATATCCCCCTCTCATACGTGCTCAAAGCCATTACCCTTTAAACATCATCATCATCATCATCATCATCATTTCCCCTTATCCAGCTCCTGCCGGGTCGGGGTATTTATGGCACTTCTCCACTTTCCTCTTTCCTTCCACCATTCTTCTTCCACGATCTTGTCCCAGTCCAGATTTCTTTTTCTTACGCCGTTCTTCACTGAATCCATCCACCTTGTTCTAGGTCTTCCTCTTGGTCTCTTACCCTTGCACTTCGCCTCCAGCATCTGTCTTGGTATTCTATTTTCCTCCATCCTCTTTACATGTCCAAACCACCTTAGTTTATTCTTCTCAATTCTCTCATTTAGTTTTCCCATCCCAACTTCCTTCCTAACATCTTCATTCCTCACTCTGTCTTTCCTTGTCTTTCCTATCATACTTCTTAGGAATTTCATTTCACTGGCTTGGATTCTACTCTCTTGCCTGCTTGTCAGGGTCCAAGTCTCAGCTGCATAAGTTAATATGGGTACATAGTACACTTTATACATTACCTCCTTGCTTTTCCTTGGTACTTCCTTATCCCAAACAAGTTTTCTTACACTTTGATAGAATGCATTGCTCTGCTGTACCCTCCTGCCAATCTCCATGTCCAACCTACCCTTTAAACAATCTGCCAAATATTTGTATTTATGTTCGACGATGTCGAAATGTAAATATTATATGTCAGAAAACTGTTCATAATGAGGGTCATTAAAGTACTACTTTTAATTATGAAACAGTTTCTCCAACCAATCAGATCTCATTCATTGACCAATTAGGTAAGGATTGCTTCGCACATGCGTTCAAAATCCAACATGTCGGACATGATTTGTATGACTTGAAAGTTGACAATGTATATTGGATCAAGTATTGCAGTTACAATCCCAAACACAAGGAAAAAATAAACCCGAACCTTCACGGTAACAAGAAAATACTATGAGATGTGCAAGAAATGTATGAATCTAGCCTACGTCCAGAATATTGCAACACAGCATTCTTCTATATAAATCACCGACATGGAAAGTGCGCCGTCCTATTTGTTCGCGTAAATAAACTGGCAAAAATGAGACAAGAAATAGCACTGCACCTTAATATCCCCAACTACAATTTCTACACAGGGCATTCCTTTCAAACGACTTTGGTGACAGTTTGAGTGAATGCTGGTGCAAATCGTCTGGCGGTAAACAAATGACATTGCCAAGCAGACAGAGCGCGTGCGTGGGTCAGAGAACTTGTAAAGCACAGACAGCAAACCCAGCGCTTGCACTCCGATCACTAAATTCAACTGACTGAATCTGGACAGATATTTATGAATATTTCTGTTCGAACATAAAATAAAATGAGGTTATAATTATCGTCGAACATAAACAGTCGTATGAGTCGTATGCAACTCGCCTATAATGGTAATTAAGACACTCGTATCGAAATTATAAAACTCGATTCGCTCGTTTTATAAACATAGCCCTACTCATGTTCTAATTATTGCCATTATAGGCTCGTTGCACAATGTACTGTAATCATTGCATAAAGTACAAAAAACTTTATTAATAATTAATTAATTAATTAATTAATATTGTGATTGACATTTATGTTACAGTTCGATGTAGACAGTCAGATAATATGCATTAAATAATATACTCAACACAAAATGTTTTGTTCGTGAAAATAATCGTTGTTGTTGTTGTTGTTGTTGTTGTTGTTGTTGTGTCATTTGATTGGCTTCGATATCGCGGTCATTTTGCCCCGTGCGCTTGATTGTGTGCAGAATTTGTCTCATAGCCTGAATAATTGTGGTGTATTTGTAATTCAGGTGAGGATTGCTAAGGACGTGGTCCTGTCCTTAAGTTAAGAACCAACCCGTCATTCACCTGGAGTAAAAGTGGGAAACCACTTTAAGTCTGGCTGAAGTGAGATTTGATCCCACTCCTTCTCAGTTTTGCCTCACAAGGCTGAGTGCATCCTGTTCCAGCCTTCAGACCAGAATTAAATTCCTTGGCAGAGCTGAGAAACGAACCCCGACCTCCGGGATGAGAGCCAAGCTATACACCACAAGCTGGTGTTGGAGAGAAACCTTAAACTCGTAATTTTCATATTATTATTAATAATATTAGGCCTATCTGTTTTATTTCAACGGCCTGTGATTCTCGTTTCTAGTAGGAGGTAAGGTGGGGTAAATGTTTACGTGACGAGGTCTCTCTATGGCCGGATTCTTTTCTTAATATCCACCTCTTCAAAGGAGCTATTCAGAAAAAAGAATTGTGTATGATATCTGCTAAGTAGTTAATAGCAGGTATTCCTATACTATTGATAGGTAGTTCTATCGTACCAGCATGCCTACTTGTCTGAAGTTGAAAATAGAATACCACAAAAGACCATACCGAAGCCGGCCAACCGTGGGGTCTGTGACAGGTATACTCTAGCCGGGCACCATGGTCTTGAGCGTTAGCACGCAAAGAAATCCTTTCCTAACACATGATTTCATTTTTGCAAACACTGCCTGTAACCTACTTCGATATTATACTGTCAGCCTGTTATTCTCACACCTTTCCACCTGTTCATCCCAGTCTTACATTTGAACCACTACATCATGGATGAAAAGATTCTGATTCAAGACCATAATTATATTCTCTATATCTTTCACAAGACACAATTACGCTCTGACACACACAAGGCCTATTATATTTCCCAAGATATTAGGAATTGCACTACTGACCGCATTGATATTGAAATAGAACTTCTTCTGAACATTGTTTGGAGAAAACAGCACAAATTTGAAATTGAATAAGTTCTAACTACCCCCTTCAGATTTCAAGTCTCCATTTTGTTTCTCTCTAGAAACCAATTATATTCCTCTCTTTATTGGCTGATGTCCCAGATGTTACACCCCTTAAAATAACAATCACCACGACCTCTATTTCTCTCTCTACTTGCATTTCATGGAAATAACACCTTTCGCAAAGGACTTCGCATGTCAAATACAAGTTCTTTTTATTTTGATTGAGTAAGGCTAGGACAGGGTATTCATTCATCCAGTAGAATTTCAGCCCTTCAAATACTCCAGGAATTGTTTCTGTTGCAGGGTAGTAGGAAAAAAATCTTGCACTTTGTACACCTCACAGAATTAAAGGAAGCCGTGCTGAAGCTCGGTGATGAATGGTGACACGTGAGCGTACACTTTGTCCCGAAACATTGATACAAACACTCCTGAGAAAATAGACATTAGCGGCACAGGTCACACCTTCTGTCCGAAGCCTTTCTTCAACACCAGGGCGATATGGACCGATTTCCAGTAATCCGGAAACTGTCCTTAATTGATGGCTCGTTTGAATAGACTATAGAGTACTGTAGACGAGATAGCTGGTGCATAGAATTTAATTATTTCTATTGGCACCGTGCGCTCATCTCTAGCGGCGCCGAGTGCACTAACTGTGGACTTCATGTTGACATGCTCGTACGAAGTCACAGGTAAAGAATCGTAGAAAATAGTAAATGAAGTGTTAAAGAAACAATGACACTTGCATTTCGAAATAATCATCTCAACTGCAGAGTCATAATTGACTGCACGGAAGTGAAAATGGAACAGTTAAGCGGAATAGGTCACCGGAAATTTTTATCATTTCAAATGATCTTGTCGACTTTGTCGTTATGGTTGGGGTCCATCGTTATGCGTTACGGACACGGACACGGAGACGGACGTGACGTCATGCAGCCGCGCGGGAAGTGACGTCATGCAGCTGCGCGGGAACGTGACATCATGCTCACGCGGGGAGCGAGAAGCAGACGCTAATGATTATTGGAGTTTGTTGAAAGAGGTCTGGCGTCGAGCGACCTGGGGCTTTGAGCGAAGCGAACACAAGAATACAGGGTGTATTCTAAAGAGATATACAAGATGCCATATAAGAATACAGGGTGCCTCCTAAAGAGGTGTGCAGGATGTCAGAGCAAAAAATTACAGTCTGTCTGAAATAAGAATACAGGGTGCCTCCTAAAGAGGTGTGCAGAATGTCAGAGCAAAGCATCGAACCAGTCCCAATATTCCATCCCTACTCTCACTCAAAAAATTGCCCCCCCCCCCCCTTCTGTTCAGCCCGCCACTGCTCGCTCCCAGGTTCAACAACTCATCTCCCAACTCTCTACCGTTACACTAGTCTAGCCAGATCGAACACAAGCCTGCCTGGGGCAAAAACACTCCTTTTCAGAGAAGTAACAACTCCGCAATAAGCTTCACGAAAACCCAAATTAAAATCGAAAATTACATTCTACAAACACCAAATTCAGTAAACTTCCCTCATTTCAGTTACTCTATACTTTAAACAGACACAGAAGGCATAGTCATGACTCCTTCATGGAGTAGGCTATTGTCTAATCTTGTTCACCTCTCTTTCACCTTTACCATAAATTTCATAAACTCTATTTAAAAATCAGAAACTCACTCCACAAATCTGTAAATCAGTATTCTTCCCTTATTTCATATACACTATTCATTAAACAAACATATAAGGCATAGTCATGACCCCTTCATGGAGTAGGCTATTGTCTAAATCTGGACACTCATACTACATCCTTGCACTAGTTCAAATTTACGGCCAAATGATCCTTCTGACAGGGAGGCAAAGGTTTCCGCCGGCTTGCCTGGGATGATGGGCCACAAAACCGCTATCAAAAAGTACACAATTTACGCTTTATTCAACCAAACACATCTCTAATACAAGTACAAGAAACACATTTCTTCCCGTGACCCTTAAAGAGGTGCCCGCGCGGGAAGCCTAAGTTAATGGGTAATGCAGTCTGTTGAAAGAGTCCTGGGGCTTCGAGCAAAGCGAGAAGCCCTCCTGAGCCTTTCTAACATGTGTAGCATTTGTAGCATGCGTCATTTGAAATGATACAACGTCTGGTCTTTCAGACTGACTGTGATTTTTTAAATTTACATAACAAGGGTTGTAACCTTTCTGACTGGGTTAACCCCGAGTGGTATGATTTGCTCTAAACCAATGTGCTATGCTGCCAGATCGAGTGACACCTGTATTACTAATGATAGTGGTCTGCTTTCCTTGATACTAGCAGGTGATGACGTCATGGCCAATAAATGGTTTCCTGGAATCAAGACAACTTGTCACACCGGCCTTCTCAATAAACGGAAAATTGACAGTTGAGGAAATAAATAAAACTCATAGTATTGCCAGTGTAAGTATTCATATTGAAAGATGTTTTCAACGAATTAAAATAATCAATATCTTAACAATGCTTCCTACTGAACTATTTCCTCATGTAGATGACATAGTACATATGCGGTGTGTCATCTACAATCACCTATCATTAAGGAGCAACAGGCATCTATAATAAACAATTCATGTGAAAATCTAAAACATGGTAATTTTCAAGTTTTTAGTTTTCTAAATTAAAAGTGAATGTTAGGAAATATAGTACATATTTTATACTCTAAGGTACATGGGATCCTAAAAATAGTATTGTTATAAAAACCACAGAGCTTATTGTTTCTGAAAAAATACCTAGACCACTACAGACATACTGTATATTGACATCTAATTAAGCAACTTACGTGTGTGGTTCGTGAGTTTTGGCAAATAATTATTAAAATAATAGTGTTCTATTTTAAACACACAATTTTTAAGGAAACTGAACAACTGATGAACTCCGCTGCGTACATATAAATCACAAACATTTGAACCTGTTGTGTACATGCGCATTTTGTTCATTTCAGCATTGCATTCTTCTCATTGTCTAAATATGTATATTTTCCATTGACATTTCCTGCCCCATCTATTATGAACTTATTTTTACAAGATAATGGACGTTTAATTTCTAATAAATGTACTGGATTTCCGTTTTGCATACCTATCCCATCAGAGCTTCTACATAATCGTGGTTTCTGCTTGTGAACAACCAGAACACACTGCGCTACCCTAACATGAAAATTAGTCTCATATGATTGCTTAGTTCCCTCCCATATTCCAGACTTTCTAGAGACATAAGACACTATGTTGGTTTCACGAAGAAGAACATTTGCGAATAAATACAAATGTCACCGCCTTGTTTTAACTCGATGTGTTCTGTCACTAGAATAAACCCTTAAGATTCGTTGGTAAAACAATTCTGTGCAGGCTTCCTGGCTAATTGTTGGCACTGCCATATCCATGACTTTGTTGTTGAAGAGCAAAATGTTACTGTCAATGAACACTTCTGCCTTTTCACTCAACGGCCTGAATGCTATTACACGAAGGTTTATATCTTGTTTAGGCCTCTAGTATTTAAAAACAATAAATTTAGTCATGTTACGGCACATCGCATTCTACAGAACTGAACAAAAATGCACTCACACTTTTACATGTGCTGTCTACTTCTGTCTTATATTCTTCAACTATCATGTAACGCAAGGGACAATTAATACTTAGTAGATCATCTTTTGTGAAACAGAACTTAGGAACTGTGTGTTTTAATTCCTTCCTCGGATTAAGTTCCTCTTCACGTCTACCTTTGAATATTGTTTGTTTTGAAGCACTGTAGAGCTCAGCCAGGGTTTTTACAAACTAGTCTTAGAAACAGAAATTTCTCTGTTGTCAAAATAAACGTAATACACTTACACCCAGCTTTCATGATCCCCCTGCTCCAGCAGGGCAAGGTCATTTTTTTTGCTACAATATTTCGTTCCGAATCAACCTATTGAAAACAATTCAAAAGAAGGCCTGTGTTGCATTTAATTAACATGAGTACAGCATGTGGAGTACAGTACACAACAAATAGAATAACACTTGCCTGGAGTTTCACACTATATGGTGGGTTTTACGGATGTTTGCCGAGGTGACTAAAATATCATCTCACTTTATTTCCTTCACATTATTCACATGCCCACTTAAGAAAACGTTTTCACCCTTAGTTATCGTTGAGAAAGAAAATCTAGTACCCTTTATTGGCAGAAAGCTACATTTGATGTGTAGATCCATTTTCTGTCTGTCCTTTAATAACGCCTCGAGGTCCACAATTAATTTCCAGAGCAAGCGCTGTGCAGCGCCACTAGTGAATGTCCAGCGTGCATTTACGGTGCCCATAGGAATGGCATCAGGACCAAGAGTTTTTCCGGGGGGAGGGTAGATTTTGTGATTTATTCTTGATGCAATCCTCATAAATATGGAAGTAAGAAATGCTATTGTTACTAGAAGGTGGCAAAACAGTTAAGGGTGACGGTATAGAAATTACTGGAGGGAATAAGTCTTTCCTCGCCTTTTCCAAATTAATTGGGGTCGCCGGAGCCAACCAGGCTCATTTTGGATTTGGCCGGGGATTTAAGGCCGGATGCCCTTCCTGACGCCGCATGATTTTTCAGGTACGCCCTTCGTATTCGAGTGTGACCAGTAACCTTGTGTTCCTGGATCTCTGCTTATTGAAGGACCATAGTTTGTCCAGATAAGTGTTAACACTGGAGAAGAAGTGAGAACCACGTAAAAACACTTCCAAGAATACTAGCCGTCACACCAGGAAGTCGACATAGAGTTTAGAATTGCAGGCGAGGATTGGGAAGGAGGCCGTGGTCTAAAGTTAGGAACCATACCGGCATTTGCCGGTAGTAGAAGTGGGAAACCACGGAAAATAATTCCAATATGGCTGAGGTGTGAATCGAACCCACTTCTTCTCAGTTTTGCCTCACGAGGCTGAGTGTACCCCGTTCCAGCCCATAAACCAGAATTAAATTTCTTGGCAGAGCCGGAAATCGAACTTGTTCCTCCAGGGCGATACCAAAGAATGCTTGCTGTTACACCAGGAAGTGGACATAAAGATTAGAATTGCACAGGATGAAATAGAACATAATTCTTAGTCCCTTTAAAGAAGACAGCACAATAACACAGACTGCCATCATTCTCACTCACTAGGCTATATCTAGCCAGAAAATTTAGCAAAGTCAGGAACTGATACGTTGCTAGACTTGTGAAGCTTCCAACAGTGTCTGGTATAAGAACTAGGTCATCAGTACGTAGTCGCACTATTAATAACATTTACATCTATTTCCAGAACAAAAAATCTTCAACAATTCCGTGCAGAGACACACTTGAGGGTATTTCACTGAGTATGAAGATATAATTAGCCTGTATAGAGAATGCGATTTGTACGGGTACATTCTTACCTGTGTTAGATTTATCTTTCGCTCCACAGTGAGCGGGCCCGACAGTGCCTTATCTGTGAGGTCGTCTCATTTGCTTGTTGTTCACCATACCTTTGTGTGGAACAGCAGTTTTAGAAAGTTCCATTAGCTACATTAGGTATAGCTGTCAAGCTTGCGAGATGTGGAAGGTCGTGCCAATAATTCCTCCGGTCCACTGCCACTTAATATTTTGTCCGGGGATCATTTTAAAGGCTTGTTTTTGTCCGCAGTCAAGAGGAATGCCAGGAAGGGCTTGCTCCCTAGCCCCTATTCCCCCTCCACAGTTTTTCTGTTGATCTACATCGATTATGACTGGGCTGAAAGTTTTTTTTTCTGACTCTCCCTTCAGTTAGTCTTGCCAAAATGGTGACAAAGCGCAGGATGGTGACATCAGAAAGACTTGTATATTACCTGGCAGATGTTCAAAGCGCGAGCGAAGAGTTTGCTAGTTCCTATAATATAGGCTACACGTAGTGAGTCACTTATCACAGCACTCCTCAAATTTATTAGTGGGGTCACTTCATTCTCCGTATTTGGCTCAAGCCACTTGCTGAAATATGTTTGTAACTTCTGGTGTGCTGCTATATCCGTCATTGTCAAGGCCAGTTCAGAAATAGCGTGTGAGAATTATCACCTACTCAAAAATTAGTTCTAGAATTTAAGGATAAAATAGTTCAACGTTCAAAGCACGTAGAATACACCCCACTTTGCTGGTATTTATGATCGGGAAAGTGAGGATTACTGAGGTAAGTTCCACCGAATGAATAAAGGTTAAACAAAAATATTTGATTGAAATGGAAGAACAGTTCGAACCATTGATGTTAAATTTAGGATTAGGCTTAAATAGAATTTCCTAATAATTCGTGATTATTTTGATAATTAACATTGACCATCCAACATTTCACAGAGATGGAAATTGCTAACCACCTTCCTCCAACTCAGTTGTCTCTCAACTAGATATAGTTTCATTAGGGAATGGGAATTCACAGGTTCCATATTATAATCGCTCGTGAACTTTTGAGTTTAAATGAACCATGTACCTCTCTGCCTCATGGTTGCTGTTCACTCCCCTGCTCCAAATATAATTGGGCACAATCGTGTTGGCCGATTGAAATGCATTTCTGAAGATACATAAATCTATCGCTTTATATTCAAAAAGTAAAGATGTGCTATATGTCTATTCCTAAACAAGGTGATCATTGATTGATTGTTTATTTAAGAATTATATGAATAGGGCTAAGAAGCCCCATTTGCTACATACAATCCGCTCATTTACACTAAATAGAAAGAACATATGAAAGAAAATATAGCCTAATTTCTCTTTATGTACACCATAGGTATATTTATAATTACTTATCGTAATCAAGCAGTATTTATATTCGTTGCGATGAACGCTAAGGGTTGTAGGCCTACTCATTTTGAAATTCCTCGTTTATTAAGTTTCTTTGTAATTCCGTTGTTACATCCAGACGAATTGATTCTAAGTGCATCCATCTACCATCTGAAATGTATAGAATCGTTGATATGGTGTCTTTTATGTGGGACTACCTATTTGCTTCGTTTCGTCATTGCAACTATAATAGATAGTGGATCATTGGCATTAAGGTTGTATTTTGAAGGCGGTGGCTGTGGACTGTATGCAATGTGACAGTCTTATGATCAATGGTAGCGAGGTCTATTATATGTTACTTCTCTCTTACAGTTAAGTGTGTAATTGGATCCTGAGTTAATGATTTAGATGCTTTAACAGTACGCTCAGCCATCAATTTCAATATAGGGCTACGCTATTATTTTTGCCTGTGTGACACACAGCCACATATACAGCTCTTCTTTAATTATAATTTAATTACTGTAGCTTTAAATACAGTATATAATTATGTATTTTTATATTCCATAATTTCAAGATTGCCGCTGCACGCTACATTCAGTGTGGTGTTCTCATGTGTAATGTTAGCGACACCTCTTATATGATAGGCTACCCATTTCTCACTAAATTACGTGTTTACTGAACAATTACAGTATATCCAGTCTTATTGGTTTAAATGTCATAAGACTTATCCCAGCCACCATCATGAATATATATATATATATATTAGTTGTCCTCTTGCCTTCGTCATAAGAAGACAACTATAGCGATCTAAATTACTACGAATTTTCGTTATTCTAGCTCCAAAGATAGAGAGTTATTAATTTTTATATTTTGAAATTTCAAGTTTGCAGCTACTATCTACATACACTTTGATAAATGTATCACTCATGTCATTGAGGTCTTCTAAATGATTCTCCTCTCTCGCCAAATCTCGCGTTAATAGTTCTATTATATCGTGAGTTAATGATATTCAACTATGAGAACATTCCCTGCCGCCATCCTGAACGTATGGAGTCGTCCTTATGACTTGATTATAGGAAGCTACTTACAAGATTCAACATTATTATTCTCTTTCATTATTGTAGCTTGATAATACTTTGAGTTATTCATTATCAATGTATTTCAAGATAGCCACTGCGCGATGCATTCAGTAAGTTATTACTATGGCTTATTTCAGTAAGGTCCCTCATATCATACTTATTGTCTACTAAGTATCGTTTTAATTGTGCAATGACATTCTCCAAAGAGAGTCTCGTCTCGCTTGGATTACCCATAAGAATATCACACTGAATATAGCACGAAGAGGCCATCTTGAAATTATGCAATGTTGGGCAGTCAGACTAGCGCTCCTTCCCCTACCACCACTACACTGTGGCAGTGAGGAGACTGAGACAGACGGACGAAGTTCGGACCGCGCTGACAGTCGTGCGGCTGACGGCTTTTGTGGGTTTGTGGGTTTGTTGACATCATATTGATAGAGCTGTTTTACCATAAAAAATATACTGCATAAACAAATTAATCGAATTGTACTCCGACGTATTGAATGTGCAGGAAATGAACGCAAGTGTTCAGTAAGGAATATTGCGATTTATTCCAAACTGAAATGTCAACATTTTAGAGAGGCATATCCAACATTTTGCCAATATGAACAGATAGTACAGACCTTGAGTGACATTTGATCCATCGTTTTAAGAGGTTTTAGATTTGGAGGAAACAATATTCTCCAAATTGGGTACAATATTTCTGGACATAGCTTTTCGTAAACAATTGCGCAAATTTCTATCGCTCATCGTTGCACGATGTTTATTATCGGTATGCTTAAGAACCGAAAAGAAACGCTCACAAATGTAGGCTATATTGAGATGAACATTGACAGAACTTTACATGCATGTATATACAAAAGGGGGTATTCTCATTGCGGAAAGCCGCTGTAAAATTCTTCTAAACTTCGTGACATTAGAAAGCTGTCTTTAAGACGACATTACACTGCAGTTAAATCAGCTCTAATTGAAATAGCTGAGGAACACTGTCTGCACTAAGAGAAAATGGTCGAACAAATACATATAACACCGCTTGGAGTTCGCGATTAGCCAGCCAAGCTCCTCCCACCACTACCTTTCACCAAAGTGCTCGGAGCACTGGCTTAGATCGCAGCCGGAGCGCTAGCGCTCGGGGAGCGCTGTTTGGATGGGCCTGTTTTAAAATATCAAAATCAATAACTCAGGATTGAATTGCGCAATTAAGACGAAACTTTGTAATAGAGTAATATCATGTATGAGACCTCTATCATTCGTCATAAGACTATCACACTGCAAAAAGCACGTAGTCATCTTACATAATCCACTATTCTTTACAGTTACAATGACGAAACGCAGCAAGTATGTAGCCTCACTTATAAGAATTTCTTTGCATTAAGCTCAAGATCAACGATTCCATACATTCAACATGGTGGGGAGAAACACTACTGTATTGTAATTTTAGAATGATTTCCTCTGGATGCAAGAGCTGAAAAACAACAAAACGTAATAAACGAGGAGTCGTTTATACGGTACAAATCTTAATGTCCATCACAAGAATTTTAATTATGTCAGTTTCTAAAATCCCTGACGAAGCCAGGAATTGAACCAGGGTCCCCAAATGAGAGGCAGGCGCGCTATCCTTACACCACGGGGACGGCATCAGCGGGGAGTAATAAAGGACAAATCCAAGCTTGAGTGATAAGAACCGCTGTGCAGTGAAGAAGATTGTCACAAAGATTCCTTGAGCTAATCTGACAGCAGTAACGATGGAACTCAACCTGCTTTTAAAGACAACTCCTTACCAAAGTCACCATTCAATGGTAATTGAACAATGTTGACATTCTAACCTCCTATTACCACAAAAAAAAGCATTAACGCTAATTAACGATTGGACCAACGGGTATTCAAGAAGAGTAATACAATGTAGGCCTACATCACCTTGCTTCCAACCAATAAACACTTGGCCTCATTATTACTCCGAATGTCTACCCTTTATTATTGCCGTATTAACAGGGTCACGAGCCACGGTGGCCGAGAGCGCTAACGCAATAGGTCGTGCCTCACTGGCATCCGGAGATTGTGGGTTCAAATCCCACCTCGGCCGACCTAAGAATGGGTTTCGTTGTTTCCCATGTTCGCCACCAGGCAAATGCCAGGACGGTTCCTTTCAAAAGGTCCTCCTGACCTTTCCTTAATTAGAGCCAAGTTAGCGGTCACGATCTTCAGTTGACAAAGTGTATTCAGCTCTCAGACGCTATCCTTGTGACGGTAGAGGAATGATCCCTTGCAGAGTCCGTGGGTGAAACCGTAATGGGAGGATATTCAATTAAAAAAAAAAAATTAATGATGAAGTGCGATGTACTTCAATACATGGATGGATATCTTCCCTAACGCCAGGTCTCAAAAGATCAACTACTGCCAGTGATTATGTGGACGTATTAGATAACTAAATGCATCATGTAGTACAGCAAGAAAGCCGCCATAGTCCAAACGAACAGTGCGTGGTTTGATAAACATCGTATTGAACCCCTTTATCTCCCATGGGCTACTCAATCCCAAAAATTGAACATTGCTGAACATTTGTGGTCTGTTTTAGAATAGGCAGAGACCCCATTGTATAGTTCTGCCATCGTCACCCCTGATGGAACGTAATGCTGCTTTAATCCACGGATGATACTACATTCCTCCTGAAATAATTCACTGTATATATTCAGCCATTCAGCCAAGAATTACAGCTTCACAGTTTGTTAAAAAGAAGTCAAATTTCGTATAAATCAGACGTTTTCATTATTCTAATCATCATCCACCTCCTGGTTTGGCTTTCGTCCCAGAGATCCAAGTTTGGTTCCCACCTCAGCCATCCTGGAGGAGGCACTCCGTGGTTTCCCGCGTCTCCTCCATGCAAATACCGGGATAGTTCCTAACTTAAGGCCATGGAGACCTCCTACCCAGTCCTCATCTGAATTACAAATACAGACACACAACTATAGATACCACAATATCACAGGTTATCATAAAAATTACCCACACCGACGTACACGGGATGAAATGACCACGAGGCCCAAGTCCCTCAAATGAATTATCAACAACAACTTTTCTCATCATCACCTGTTTAAGTACACATTAGCATAGCATCACAACACACAGGTTATCGTCCACCTCTTGGCTGTCACCCCCTGTGATCCGGGATCGATTCCCAGCTCTGCCAAGGAATTTAATTCTGGTCTGAAGGTTGGAACGGGGTCCACCCACCCACTTGAGACAAAACTGAGAAGAGGTAGGTTCGATTCCCACCTCATCCATCCTGGAAGTGGTTGGTCATGGTTTCCCACTTCCACGCCAGGCAAATGCAGGGATGGTTGATAACTTAAGGCCATGACAGCCTCTCCACCCCAATTCTCACCTGAATTACAAATACACACACTACTACAGCTACCACAATAACATAGGTCATCAGATAAATTCTACATATTGTTATTATATTATACAGGGTGTCTATTATTTGTGTTTAAAACTCTCTATAGTGACGTAGATGGCATTGGGACAAGTAATTTGATATAGGGCACTTAGGGTCGCAAGTGTCCGGAAATACCTTAAAAGTGTACCACAACTGTTAAACTTATGACGTCATCAGGAGACGGCTCAGCTCGAGCGGTCAGGCCCAGGCCCGTGCACTCTTACGCACACCAAAGCAAACGTTGAATATCATATCACTCTGGTTCCGTGTCTTAATGTCAACAAACAATCTGCTCCCACTTGAAAGGAGAAGAGAGAGAACAAAGAAAGCTAATGGATAGGCCCCGGATTTGAACCTCAAACCCCACGCGCCCGAGTCGCACACTCAGACTCGGAGCCAGAGGGATATGACATTCAACGTTTGCTTTGGATGCTTTGGTGTGCGTAAGTGAGCACGGGCCTGGGCCTGACCGCTCGAGCTGAGCCGTCACCTGATGACGTCATATATTTAACTGCTGTGGTTCACTTTTAAGGTATTTCCGGACACTTGCGACCCTAAGTGTCCTATATCAAATGACTTGTTTCAATGCCATCTAAGTCGCTATATAGAGTTTTAAACGTTAATAAGAGACATCCTGTATATAGAATATTTGCAAACTGGGAAATTCCCCGGTGGCAAATTGTAATACAGAAAATTACCAACAATAACATGAAACACAATATACACAATACGCAATTTAGGAACTATAGTAATTACATCGTAGTATTTACACAAAATTTCAATCTTAAACACATCAATATGTTTGGGGAAAGGCTCTAAGACTGAGGCAGGTAATGAGTTCCAATTATCAATACCACGGTTAATGAAAGAACCGTGGTATTGATAATTGGAACTCATGTAGGATGGGGCCAGAAGGCCACGGTGTTGCAAAGCCCCTAAATGAATTCACAACAACTTAATGAACTTGATCTAACACAGGAATGGTACAGGGGAAAAACGATGAATATCACAAAATTACAAAAATTGAGATTTCTTATTGTTAATGATTGTACTGTTCCCTAGTGACATTCACGAGCCTAAAACTTGTTAAAAACACTGAGAGACACGATTTAATGAGGCTTTGAAAATAATGTGTGCTGGGGAAAAACGATGAAGGTCCATGACTTTCAAGGCAATAACGATGATAGTCCATTAAATCTCTATAAAACAGCAGCTTAATATTTCAGAATTATGTTGTACCGTTTACTGAGTAGTGTAAGTTGTGAAGTATTCGTGATTAACAATAGTTTTGACTCAAATAATTCTGGTGTGCTTTCTTTAGGGAAAAATGGACATTCATCGCTTTTGCAATTTCTTTTTGCCAGAAAATGGACATTCCTCGTTTATGCACGTTAAATTGTGCAGTTAAAGACAATAATATAAGATAATTAACCGTTAGGTATACATTGTTGGATGAATTGTTACATAATTTATAATCCTTTCCGTACTACATAAGTGTCAGTTAGAATATTATAGGAGTTATAGCGTTTGAAAAACGAAAATTCATTTATCTCAGCTTGAGATTCATGTGACATTCATCGTATTTCCCCTTTACCCTTCCAGGTAAACGTTGCACTTGACACCGGAATATTTCCATTCAGAATGGGTAGAGTCGGAAAATCAGCACAGCTGGATACTTGCACTTGAGTATTATGGCCATTTGAATTGTTACTCTGAAAATGAAATGTGACTCCGCGGATTCGGCTGCAGTAGCGGCATAAGTCATAAGTGCAATAAAAATGACAACAGTTGTATAGATATGGTCTGGATGATAGAGGTCGTAGTTTTTGACATGCTTGTACTAAACGGGTTGTAATGCCCTTTTTATGCTCGCTGCGCTCGTAAAGGAGAAGTTAGCACATCTTCTTGACGGAGGGAGAAGCGCCCTCGGTGTCCATTAGGCGACCGCCGGGCTTGGCGTCTGCTACTCAATTAAGACACAACACATCATGGCTTCGATATGTCCAAAACTGATGAGTACTCTCTCATTGTGAAAAGCCTAAGCTGAGAAGGACAATGCATCAACATATCCTTAACTGTGAGACACCAGTCGAGATTCAAACTCGAATCTCCTGGATTACTGACAGGAACGTTTAGCTGCTTACATCACCCGCCATGACAACCAGGACTTATTAGTCATTACCAATTCCTACGTCTAAGTACTGGAACGGAGTATATTCAGCCCCCAGGGGCTCACATCTAGTGGGACGTGAGTTGGCCACCACGGGGCCCCAGCTGAGTCCGGCATTGCTTCCACTTACTTGTGCCGGGCTCCTCTCCGTCTTCTTTCCCGTCGACCTCACTTGGTCACCTCTTGTTCTCTTCCGACCCCGATGGTATTAGGGTATCCGAGGCCTAGGGAGTCTCTTCCTTTCCCGCTTTAATTGGCCCTTGTTTCATATTTTCTGATACCCTCCTTCTGCGAGGGGTCAGCCTTCTTGTTATTTTCATGTTATCTCCTGCCTTCTGCTCAAAGCCCTCAAGGAGGCAGGGTGTATGTAGCCCCACCACTTCGGGTGTACCCCGGATATTGCTACACACTCAGGGGCTCACGGCTGGTGAGTTCGGCCATTGGCATCCCCGAGGGCTTCCTGAGCTGGGTCCTGTTTTCTCCCTTTTTTCCATTACCTCTGGGGCGGACCCTCTCCTCTTTCACTTTCCAATCTGCCTTTCATGGCTCTCCTTCCTTCCAAGTCCCTCAATCTGCATTCTTCGAGGGTTGAGGGCATTTGTTTTCCTCCTGTCCTTTATTAGTCTTATTCTCCTTTCGTTTTCCATTTCTTCTTCTAGTATATAAGTTAGTTTTAGTTATAGTTTACTTTCATTATCATCTTCACGATCACTCAAACCATTAGGGGCCGATAACCTAGATGTTAGGCCCCTTAAAACAACAATTATCATCATCACAGCGTATATTCAGCCTAGTGAGGCAAAGCATAGAAGAGGTAGGGACGATTCCGATCTCAGCCATCTTGGAAGTGATTTCCTGTGGTTTCCCACTTCCACTCCATGCATATGCCTGGATGATTCCTAACTTAAGGCCATGGCTGTTCCCTTCCCAATCATCACCCGAATAACAAATACACACACTAATACAGTCATTACAATACCTCGGATTATCAGACATCGTTCCACACACACGCAAATACATATAGCTGAATGATCACGATGTGCATGCCTTTCAAATGAAACAACAGCAACCAAGTCCTGCAAGGGCGTCGGCCTTGCGATAGCCTACCGTTGAAACTTTGTACGCAAGTTTTTAGCCTAATTTTCGTACTTTGAAAAAATGAATGAAAAGTAGTTTTATGAAATCACCCGGGCAGATGTGTGTGTATGTCTGTCCTCCTGTATCTCTGTCTATCCGGCTGTCATCTTATCTGTGTGAGTGCCCCCTATCAACTCCTAAAAGGCTGCAGATATCGAAACTAAATTTTGTATCTGTAATGATATATACCAGTAAATCTCACGACTATATTTGAAGATGACGTCAGTGTTACCAACTGCTGAGAAATCGCAATTGAAATTGGAGCTCTATGGTGGATATCTCAGAAGATATGCATGGGAACTGTTCCAAAATTGGCACACAAATAGATATTAATATTTCAGATTAATTTTCAGGACACCGTATAAGATACTGTTGCCAACGTGATTCTACGCGTGCTGATAAATCCAGTCCTTAAATTCATGTAACTTCAATGGTACACATTGGATTTCAACCAAATTTCATATATGCTTTGCGTACCGCAACAGATAACTTATGACTATCCGTATTCTTAAGAGTCGTCAGGGCTGCCAAATGTTGATAAATTATATTTATACATGTATATTCTAGTCGCAGTATATCACTAAGTCTGTAGGCCAACAGTTCTAGACTTTGCACGCGTATAGCATGGAAAAATGTACAATTATGTTAAGTAATCGATATAGTCACTGAGATTCACGGTTGACCTTGTATTGCAGTGAGTATGGCTGAGCACTGCGGGCTCTCTGCCCTCTATCTCAAAAACGGTTGGGCGTATGAACTTTTTTTAAACGAAATTTGTCGCAAAATGTGTGCTCTACAATTGTTATAATAAATGTTAACATCATTGGAGCTATAGAAACCGAGATAATCGCGAAAAACTGATTTTTGTGACCCTTGACCTAGAATAACTTACGGCGCAGACACGAGATTTTATGAGACTTTTGAGACAACTTTTAGAACACCAAAATGAAGGTGTATACGAGTTTACAGCTTATGATCTCTCATTCCGAGGTGAAACCCCTAATATGACTGGACTAATGTGACTTGTGTACCTTAAGAGATGGAACTAAAATATATATTCAGGGACACCAGGGATGCCAACTGCTGATAAATGATCTCTATAATTTGGACCCCAGTCTCAGTAGATTACAAAGTATGCAGGCCAACATATCTAAATTTTGTAAACTTACAATAATAATATCGTATGGCCTCGGGTGCTATGTGCAAGCTTTGTTATTTGACATCCAGAGGGCAGCTTGCATTTCGACGTGGGGCGTGGTGGCGCAGCGGTCAAGCTGTATGCCTCTCACCAAGGCGGACCGGGTTCGATTCCCGGTCAATGCACGTGAGATTTTCGAAGTGA
Source organism: Meconema thalassinum (assembly GCA_946902985.2). Classification (NCBI taxonomy): domain Eukaryota; kingdom Metazoa; phylum Arthropoda; class Insecta; order Orthoptera; family Tettigoniidae; genus Meconema; species Meconema thalassinum. The sequence continues at coordinate 132,230,887 of OX336389.2, forward strand.
AATACCATGTCCTGTGGTTCGGATTCCACGTAAAACGGAGGTCCCGTGGCTTATGATCGCGAGATTAACGGTCACGCTAAACTACAAGCTTCCTTTTTTGCATGTCGATGTAAACTAATAGAACGTAATATTCCAAATTATTCATCCGTAACCCAGACATAACAATGTTACCAACAAGAATCTAAGTGTGCTGATAAGTTCAATGTTTAACTGCACGAAACTTCCATACTAACGAATGGATTTCATCCATATTTTGTACGTGCAATATATGCATTAGGACATATAGTTATGTTTAATATAAAAGTCAGCAGGGCTACCAACTGTGTATAATAACTTCAAGTCATTTGAACTCTAGATTCAACATCTCGGAATATGAATACCGAACACACTTCAAATTTAGCAAACTAAAAGTCCAAGAAGTTTTAGACATATTTAGAATAAATGTCAAAGTTAGTGCTACCAACATAAATCAATGCTAGCGTATAAGATCACCGTTCAACTGCATGTAACTTCCATAATAACAAATGTATTTCGACCGAATTTCGTATGTGTAATGTGTATCTCAATAGACATACCGTGACTCGGCATATTTTTGGAGTCATCAGGGCTACCAACTGCTGATAAATGCTCTGCATAATTTTGAACCCTAGTCTTAATGTGTGCGGGCAATCAGTTTAACATTTGACACGTGTGTAGAGAGAATAATTTTGCGAAGTTATTTCAAGGAACTCATTCGTATCAGTGTTGCCAACATAATTCTACGTGTCTTGAAAGGTTCAATGTTTAACTGTATCTAACTTTCATGATATTTAATGGATAACTTACAAATGTTTTACGATGTACGTCCAGAAAGTAAGTTCCGTTTGGTAATAACATTAAATTGTGTACAGATACAGAAAAATTATTTATTGCACAAAATTCTACAACCCCTAAACTACTTTTCCACATAACTGCCGAAATGTTGCAGGCATTTGTCGTATCGTGGCACGAGTTTTTGTATACCTTCTTCATAGACGTGTGCTGCCTGTGTCTTCAACTAGTTGTACGTTCCGCTGCAGCGCAGTTCCGCATATGCGCGGTAGACGCTCTGTATCAAGGAGAAGAAACGTGCGCCATTTGTAGAGCGCTGTCAGCCACGTACGCGTTGTTGTGCATGTTTACTCGTACAATGTCGGTGTTGATTGAAAATCCCGCCGCTTGTGAAATCAGATCTGTGATTCGTTTTCTGAATGCTAGGAAAGTGAAACCAATTGAAATTTATCGGCAAATTTGCGAAGTATATGGACAAAATGCGATGAGTGATTCAATGGTGAGAAGATGGGTCCGACAGTTCAATGAAGGACGCAGTGAAGTGCACGATGAAGAACGAAGTGGGCGTCCATCTTTGGTTACAGAAGAACTGGTTCACGCGATTGATGACAAGATCCGGGAAAACCGCAGGTTTACAATTAGTACTCTCGCTATGGAATTTCCCCAAATCTCACGATCACTAATTCATGAAATTGTTACCGAAAAACTGAACTTTCGAAAACTTTGCCGACGTTGGGTACCAAAGATTCTTACGGAGCAACACAAAACAAAACGGATGGGTAGTGCACTTAAGTTTTTGACCCGTAACAATGAAGGCGGCGAAGAATTTCTGACACAGATAGTCACAGGAGATGAAACTTGGGTTTCTTACGACACCCCTGAAAGTAAGCGGCAATCAACGGAATGGAGGCACACTTCATCCCCAGCAAAGGTTAAGCCGAAACAAATCTTGACACCTCGGAAAATGATGTGCACAGTGTTCTGGGACTGGAAATGCATCTTACTCATTGATTTCTTACCGCGTGGTCAAACAATCAACGCAGATGCTTACTGCGAGACACTTAGGAAATTGCGCCGCGCAATACAGAATAAGCGCCGAGGGTTGCTGGCAAAAGGTGTTGTTTTTCTTCACGACAACGCACGACCACACACTGCAAATGTGACGAAAAACCCTCCTTCAGGGATTTGGCTGGGACGTGTTTGACCACCCTCCGTACAGCCCTGACCTCGCTCCTAGCGACTTTCATCTGTTCACACATCTCAAGTCTTTCCTTGGCGGTCAACACTTCAACAATGACGACGAGCTGAAAGAAGATGTTTCCAACTGGTTGAAGACACAGGTGGCAAACTTCTATGAAGAAGGTATCCAAAAACTTGTGCCACGCCATGACAAATGCCTGCAAAAGTTAGGCATTTATGTGGAAAAGTAGTTTAAGAGGTGTAGAATGTTGTGCAATAAATATTTTTTCTGTATCTGTACACAATTTAATTTTATTACCAAACGGAACTTACTTTCTGGACGTGCCTCGTATATTGTGTGTTTGCCGTAAGGGATATATTTGTAAACATTTTCAGATAAAGTAGACCTACGACAAAAATTTCGTCATTATTCTAGATAGGTCTATAGGGTAGAGCGGGGCTATTCCGCTCATTTCAAATTGTAAACATTATAAATCAAAAACTATTCATTTTTCTAAGATGGAACCAACAGCAAAGCACACCTTATTTATTGCTTATTACATACGAATGTTGTCAAAATACAGTTATAACAATATACCGGCTTAATGAAACAAAATATAAATCAAAGCAAAAATAACGAATCACAAATTTAATGGGGCTATTACGCCCATGCTTGGGGATATTTCGCTCACTGTAATAATGTCCTTTCCTCAACGGCATTCACCACAAATGAAGTTTGTCCTTCCTGTAGCCCCAACATACATGTCATGATACCAAGTTTCACAGTCTTCGCATTGAGTCTAACCACCCTTTAATGATGACTGAGCGGTATAAAAAGTTACGCCACAAAATCCACAAGGTGTTTCTTCCTTGTCAAAGTCTTTTGGTCGTACGGATTGAAGGTCCCGGTCATTTGCCTTTCAAATGTCTCGAAAATGTTTTTGGCAACCATTTCTTTACGGGCCTTATCAAATTTTAAGCTCCGTTTTGCCCTTCGAATCTGTTCAAGTGTGCATCCAAATCCTCTTGCTGCCAAGCATTTTAGCCGGGAAGCTAAATCCGTCTCCTCTTGCATACTAAATGCTGTGGGATGACCCCGTGGTTTGTCTACTACGATTTTCTCTAAGGGTCCTTGTCGTTTACGCAAATGAAAACGATTTTTTAAGTGTTGAATAAGGCACATTGCAAAGTCCAGCTGCACCTCTCATGCTCACATCGCCTCATAATACACTTGAAATAGCTCGGTCAATATCTTCCTCCGTCCATTTTCGAACTGGCCCTTTCCTTTTATACGTCCGTACCATCTCTAACGTAACAAGAAAGAGATACTAATATGCTATCTGAAATAATTTGGTTGCAATATTATAACAAGAGAGAATTCTTGGCTGAGCGGAGTAGCCCCCATATTTCTGGGCGGAGTAGCCCTAATTACTGAAATTTACATTACCACGCCTTGTGTTGGCTGTGACCAAGGAAACACGCTACCTGCTATGTCCAGATGTAACTTAACCTTCAGACTGCCAGGCGCCACACTTCCGAAAAAAAAAGCCGCTACTTTGGACACTAATCCTTAAGGTGCAAGCACAAATTCTTAATGACGACAAATTCCACAACATTAACAACGAACCTTGCAGTATTCTTCCTTTGTTTTACTCAACACTCAAGCTGCCACTCTCAAACAAACGATAGACGTAGTAGCACAGACACCGAGGGTCACACTGAACACAAAGGGCGATATCAGCTGAGCAGGGTGGCTGCTCAGTGCAACGTCAAGCTTATTTTGAGTGGGAAAGCCCCGTGGGCGAATTAGCCCCGCCGTACCCTATTACATCCATCATTGGTAATAATCATAAATTTTAATAAAGGTATGCTCTTTAATTCGTCAGGGATGTACTTGTTCTTTTTCTCTTTTGTTTTACTGAACGTTTTTCGCTTTCGACTTTTACATTCAGTATTTACATCATTAAGACGTTACAAGCACCCAGTCCCCTAGTCAGGGGAATTGAACCCGGGACTTCGGGCGAAAGCCTAACACGTTAACCAATTTGCCATGGAGTCGGACAAGTGATGGGAATATGGCTGGCAGAATTTTTTTCGAGGACGCCCGGAAAGTGCCCGCCCCTTCGTGTGGCAGTCGTCCTAAGCTACTGCTGCCTCCGACATGCTGTTATTTCTTATTTAGAGAAACAGATGGGGTTGAGATGAGCCGTGCGAGGCTTTGTACCAGTTCTAGTACTAAGTATTCTACCAGGAATCATCTCGTAGTTAAGGAACATAAGTAGGTAAAAGGTGCAAGTGAGGCAGAAAGGAAAGATTGACTGTGAGTAAAAACCTGGCGCCGGCTACAAATCTCTTTACAATAAGTATTGCTAGAAGCAATGGGCTTAGAGTCTGGTGCCTCTTGGTGAGGCTCCTTTCAGCCAGCCACAGGCTGCAAGTGGTTCCCTAAGCGATCCGACACAACTGAATACATACGAGGGACAGGTCGGGACAATCAACCTCTACCCACATTGGTTTAATTTTATACTATGATATTTATTATAACTTATTTAATTTGATGTCGTGTTAGGCGTTTACTGTATCTAAGAAGGGTTAAGTGCCAAGAAGATATTTTTGTGTGGTTTAATATGTTTTCGACCTCTATAACAATCATAGTTTTTGGTGCCAGTTCCGGTGCCTGATATAGGGCTCCTCTCCAGGCCTGTTTTTTTTAATTTTTGGTTACATTTTATTTGCTCATTCCCACCAGTATTTTTCTGGTGGTGTAGGGAATCTATTTTGTGTGGTGTTCTTGTGTTTGGTTTAATATTTTGTTGGTTTTTATGAATCCATTGTTGGTAGAGGTTGATTGTCCCGACCTGTCCCTCGTATGTATTCAGTTGTGTCGGATCGCTTAGGGAACCACTTGCTGCCTGTGGCTGGATGGAGAAGTTTCTGGAAAACAACAATATCCATTTTCCAGACATTGGAGATATGTACGCCCTGGTCGCAGTTGATATCGTTAGGATGCTTGGATATCTCTGTGGCTTCTCTGTAATTTCTGTGCTGGAAGTCACTGCCTGGAGCTAGGGATTGTGTTTCACTGATGGAGAGTTTCTGTAGTTCGATGAATGGTCTGCAATTGCTATGTGTTCTGACAATCTGATAGCATTGTTTCGGCCCATCTCCCCAATGTAGGCCTGGCCACAGTCTCATGCTACTTTGTATAGACTACTGCTGGAGTAAAAGTGGGATAGTGCGGTAAACCACTTCCAGAAAGGCTGAGGTGGGAATCGAACCCACCTTTTCTCAGTATTGCCTCATGAGGCAGAGTGTATCTCGTTCCAGCCCTCAGACCAGAATTAAGTTTCTTGACAGAGCCGCTAATCGAACCTGGATCTACCGTGGCGACAGCCATGAATGCTAGCCTCTACACCACGAGGTGGTTGCATTCTGTAGGGTGTATCCGTGATGATGTTACAAACTTTAAAGGATGACGGAGGAAGGCAAATGGATCAATGTGAGATAAGGAACCATACTACGGAAACGATCGAGTCACAAGTTATAAGCCAAATGCTACTTATTTAATAACGTTTACCTGCACAGTTTCACAAGTTGCTACATTTACAACAACTGTTCAAAATGGTGTCCCCCTGGGCCAATGCAGTTATAGCATCGTCGCACAAAGTTACCTCGGTCGTTCCGGTTCGAACATCCCGGTGTCGTTTGAACAGCGTTGCAGGCAACGAGAATTCTTGCCGGGAGATCATCTACCATCTCGACAGGTGTCTCATACACAAAACGTTTCACATGGCCCCACAAGAAGAAATCCAGTTGGGTGAGATGAGGTGAACGAGCTGGACACGGCGTCTGTTAAGAACTAGAATTGGGGACGGACCTTAAAAAACTGCAATTATTGATAACTGTTGATTCGATCATTTCCGGACTATGGGTCCATATCACAAATGGGTCTATTTGGCTTCCTTCATCATCCATGAAATTTGTAACATTATCACGAATACACCTGTATAGGGAACGTGAGGCAAGAGCGACTACAACATCAACCAGATTACCTGTAGTTTTAGACCATGGGGCATTACTTTTTGTATCAAGCTGCTACGAAGTTCTGCATAAGAGGCTGACTGACACCCGTTCTATTCTCAACGTCAAATCATAATCGCCACACAGACCCGGAATTGAAATTCGGTATCTCATAGATAACGTGAAAATGGTGGCTATGTAGGGGTAATTATTTTGGTTTTCCATATTAAATAATTTGTAAAGGAACACCCAGGGTGTGCAATTTACAGCATATTAAATACAGCTTAGTCAAGAGGGGATGCTGGGGGTCAAATTAAGTTCCCTGATCCCCCCGGGCACATTGAAACTATTACTGGCATGTTAACGTCCATGCTAGACAAATGGATGTCGACCAAATGCGGTATCGTATGAGTAATTTATGTCTGAAGAGATAAACTCGACATATTGTTAGAGTCATCAGGGCTATCATCTATAGATAAATGCTCTCCATAAGTTTGAGCTCTAGACTCAATATATCTCAATGCATGCAGGCTCACAGTTCAAAATTCGGCAGATGAATAGAACATACTTTGTAGATTCATTTTGAACAACTAATACGTGACAGTGTTGCTAACTCGATTCTCAACGTGCTGATAGGTTCATTGTTTAACTGCATGTAACTTCCATAACATTTAATGGAAAACGTACAAAATGTATATACATTGTATGCAGTTTTCTACTTTTTCGTCTAATTGAAGGGATGTGAGTGAAGTCTGTTATTGTGGTGCACTATTGTAATCAAAACTTACAGGTACATAAAATTACTGTCAGTTTTATATATTATGGCGGGACAACCACCATTCCTTCAAATATGAATTCCTTTCAATTATTTCGGAAGCCAGGTATCATGATCCTTTGTTATGAATATTTTTTTTTTTACTTAGGCTTTTGTAGTGTATTCATCATAAATATTTATAGCACGTGTGATCACTTTTGAAAAGGAACATCTGTTTCTCAATGTCATTAAAACACCTGGCTATTGGCTCTTCAAACAGCCATGAACTTATTCTAAGTCAAAATCCTCACAATTCAAACCTTCGTGATAGAGGTTATATGGAAACATTTAATGGACAACAACTTAGAGACACTAGAAGAGGTGGAAAGAAAGTATCTCAAAAACGCATTGGGACTGTCAAAACGAACTAGATCAAGACTGGTATATCTCCTGGCAAGAGAAACGTTTCTAATTGGAGACATCATGCACCGACATATGTTACAAAATACCAGGGCTTCTCGAAACCAACTGATGACCATGGTGAACAAACGTGCAAACGTGTGGCCTGAGTTCTACGGCACCGAAGTATTAACTACGCCATGTCATGACTAGACTGTCTACTCGTGGCTTCCATCATCTAACATTTAACAAGTAGTTCTGCGAAGAACTGAATAACCTATTTTATATATCTCCCACTTGTATTTTCCATAAAAACTCTCCTGTCTATTAAAAGGATTTTCCATGTGATATACTACATAGCTTTTGGTTCACGACAAAATTTCTAATTGATTAGGCATATTTAGTTTCGGAGATATTGAAAATCAGTGAAATGTATTGCATGGACGCCATATTGAATTGCTTTATTTATGTGCTATATAGTTATATGCCACCAGATGAATATTATAATCGTGGTTAATTATACCAACCTACATTTCTATCGATTGTTTAGTACACGAGAAATATAAACGTGATTTAAAAAATTTAGCACAGCCGCTATATTGGAGTTCTCATAGAAATTGAATTAAAATAGACGCCAAAATATTACGCCTTGTATGAAGATTTACTTGCTAAGTGTCATTGACTTCGGATAATTAAATGACGAGAAAAATCAATTTAAATAATTCAAATTCGCACCACAGCCATGTAGAATTTGTGGTCATCCAGTTATTTAAAGGCCAATAGGCGAACTTATGTTAATAGTTTCTATCAACATTTATAATTCTTTTCGATTGCTGTAATACATTGGCAGATATTGAGAACCGTCCAAATATTTCGGATGATCGGCATGTTGGATTGTTCTATATGTAGGCCATAGAGCTATGTACCATTAAATGAAGATGATTGCGTAGGTTATTTATTGAAACGTTCATTTCGTTCCCATGCTTAGTGGACAAAAACTAAAATCTTATTATTTAAATTTTGCACAGCCGCCACCTTCCTTTATAAGAACAATTGAATTGAATAATTGAGTAAATTACAGATTTCTCTTTATATTTTAACTCCGCCTGGCCGTCATGTTGGTTTTGTACTTAAGATGTTGTTAAGCGTCACATAGCTGAACCTACCTTAGTATTCTCTTTCACCATACAAAATGTCATGACCACCTCGTGGCGTCGTGGCTAGCATAGTTGGCTGTCATCCCCGAGGTACCAGGTTTGATCCCCGGCTCTGCCAAGAATTAAACAAGTCTTGGCATGGTCTGGTATGGGGTCTCCCAGCCTCGTAATGCAAAATGGGAACCTGCCGGATGCTATGGCAGGAGGAGGAGTGGAAAGGAACTGGCCACCCTACAACACGCAAACTCCGGCTCGGGATGCCTGGTTAGTGATCCCTTGCCACGTCCCTGGAGGGGATATGGCACTTTAATTAAAAAATACAAAATTTCAAGACGATAACCGTAACAGTTTTTGAGATATGGAATGCCGGTGAATTATCTCGCGTCATGTTGGATTGATGAAACGTATTTACATTTGAAGGTCGCGGACGAGTTGGACAGAATAGCAGTATGCCCTTACCGAGTTTCATTAAATTCGTTTCAGCTGTTTAGATTTTATTAGAGGGGTGGGAACACGCAACCACCCACATGTAGACACACAGACAAAAGGCGATCACATAAGCCTACTTTATCATGATGATGAAAATAGGCTATAAACTCCATGTGAATTATGCAGTCAAGTTGTTGAACGATACCACATAGAACTATGCTCGAAAGGACAGATCAATTAGTGAATACGTATGCACGTTTTAGTCTTCTATGTACCGGGTGAGTTAGCCGTGGTCGTTACGGCATGACTGCTGGCAGTCGCTCACATCCGGGAGGCGCGGAGGTTCGAATCCTCCCGCCGGCAAACTTGAAGATGGTCTTCTGTGGTGTCCCATCTTCCTTCCAGGCAAATGCCGGGGTTGGTTCTTAACTATAGGCCACAGCCGCTACCTTCCAACTCCTCGTCCTTACATTCCACCTACCCTCCCCAACGGTACTTGTAGCTCACCCATCGGGTGTCCGTCTCGAAGCAGCTACAAAACTGGCGAGCCGAACATGCCCTCGGACACTCTCGGCACTGAAAGCAATACGCTAAAAAAAAAAGGGTTCTATGTAATGTAACTGTACATGGCTGCAATTATTGCAATATAAAAATCCAATCAGTAAAAGTTGGTAAATTAAAACCTGTTGTCTCAATTCTTTATATATTTTTTTTAGCGTATGGCTCTTAGTGCCGGGAGTGTCCGAGGACATGTTCGGCTCGCCAGTTTTGTAGCTGCTTCGAGACGGACACCCAATGGGTGAGCTACAAGTACCGCTGGGGAGGGAAGGAGGGAAGTTGGAATGTAAGGACGAGGAGTTGGAAGGTAGCGGCTGTGGCCTATAGTTAGGGACCAACCCCGGCATTTGCCTGGAAGGAAGATGGGATACCACAGAAGACCATCTTCAAGGTTGCCGGCGGGGGGATTCGAACCTCCTCGCCTCCCGGATGTGAGCGACTGCCATCTGTCATGCCGTAACCACCACGGCTAACTCACCCGGTAATTCTTTATAATGTTGAGCCATCACGTTGACACTTAATTTATATGGGTCCCGAGAGGGAAAGGACCCGTATCATTTATGCCAATCGGCGGATCATTTCTCTACAAAACTATCATTTGTATTATTAAAAGTGTTTTAAATTATTAAAATCCCATTCTATAGGCTAGTGCTAGAAGCTCCTACGTCAACCTTCAGAGTTATAGCTTCAGTTTTAAGAGCAACAAGAGACAAGATATTTTTCCCTTGTTCAGAATTTATTGAATTTTGAGAGGACAGCTTTTAACACGATCTAACTCTGACTCTGACTGTCTATAGGGACGGTAAACAGTTGCGACTAGGAGGGATCTACTGAGCCAGTTGCAGTATAGTACTCCTCCTTGGTACTTGTAGATTTCTGTGTCGTGTGAGCAGCTGTTGGCTCGACTGAACACCACCTCAGATTGGATGCAGGGATGTTGTACAAGTGCGACTAGGAAGGAGGCATCTCTACTATTGTACTTGAAATATGAGAGACCTGTTGAGATAGCTGCTGGACTGAGTCACTGAACGTTTTGTAGAAGATTGTTCCAAGCATGCAAAAGTAATAGTAACTTACGATATTTGTTTCTTAATTTTCTTCAACACTGAAGGAGGAATGTCTGCGGAGTCTCCTATCATTAGTTCAATTTAAATAGATAATTTTAATTACACCTTACACACAGCAAGAGTTATTTGTTAGTCTTTGTCTTTGACGTCAGAAATTTGGTATGGATTCTTTCTATATTCATTATTCGTGATATAATACAAACGACAGTTTTCTATTATTCCTCTCCATGTGAATATTTACGCACCACTTCTAATTGATCCGTGTATAGGTTTTAATATAGACCTATAAAGTATTTGAAGAGAAGCGGGGAACTGGAGGGTGTCCTGTATTTTAATGAACGTTGTAGCAATGTTCTCCCCTTGAGCGCTCTGGTTTAGAACAAATAACTCCTGCCATATTAGTGAGGTTTCTGTATTCAGAATCATATCAATTTCATAACGCCCGAATATTGTTTATATCCAGTACACCGTATTGTATTATGAAGCTGCCCTACTCGTTCAGACCGTAGTGTTGCATACATTGCAACTCAAAATACGTCCAGTTTGGAAGCCTTAATTGTCGCATGTAATTCGTCCGTGTGGCCAGTCGGTCCTCCCTTTCCCCCCTACACACGCACACCACTACTAATACACAAACCGCATCGATTTATTACACAATTTGACTCCCCAGCCCCATCAGATAGCGCGATGTTGACGACACATCACCATTACGTCACTCCCCGTGCACACTCATTGCCAAGTCCGCTTTAATTACGCGCCGTATGCTCTGCATTGCTGCACCTAACCTCAAAATACTTTTTCAACCCTACAGCTCTCTGACATTATGACCAAAAACAATTAACATAATATATAATGAATTAATCTGTATACAACATTGCCTGGTGTTTTGTTATGGCCAGGGTTGTTCCTTTTTTCGTGTTTGTTACTGGGGATTTTAAAGTAGCTTAATTTACCGAAAATTGGGAAGCGTGGATTTATAAGGCTGGCCTCACACTGAATGGAGCTGGGTGTTGTTGTTTGAATGTAGTGGGATGTCAGTTTATTTATTTATTATCCTTACACGAACAATCAGACATGTACACAGCGCGGCGCGGCGAGGCGAAACCAGCGCCTCACAGTAATTCACGCGGCTTTTGGACCGAATGCTATCACAACTCGGTGTTAATGGAACTAAACAATTTGCACACCATCATGTCGTAGCCCTCCTCCTCTCTGTGTGTAGTATTTATCAACTACAGTCATACCTATTACATTTATTTAAATTTACAACCAATGTTTCTTTAGGAAAATCACCATTCTACAGCAAGCAGGACAACAGGACATCTTGTATCCCAGACGTTTCTGCTTAATCCAGGAGCCATCGTGCGCGTATCAATAATGCATTTAAATCGCCATATAATTTTTCTAACCAACGAATTGCGATGATACCTACACTGTAATGAAAAGAACGTTTGAAGGAGGGGTGCAAGAAAATTGGTTCTGTTGTCCTCGGAAAAAGAGAGAACGAATACTCGTCCGCCACATGAACTAATATTGTTTTTTTTCTTTATTTATAAAATTTAAGTATTTCTTAGTTGGTAAACACTCTTGTACCCAAATTGTAATGCGTGTTATTCCCTACAACTGAAGGAAATAACATGAGATAAATATTAAGACTTGTAATATTTATTTACTAGCTGAAGTACCCGTGCTTCGCTAAATAAATAAATTAAAATTTGAAGGTGACAGTTAAAACAGGGGATAGGCGAGGTGCTGCGCGGAGGAAGAGTAAGGATGGAACATTTTGTCAAACTACACCGCTCGGCGTTGACCTTGTTTTATAGCACAAATTTAGGTTTTACTCGCTAACCGTTGGAGATACACGAAAAGTGATCAAGACCTTTCGGATAGAAAATTAAATTTATACCTCTTATATGCCGTCAAAATTTGCAATTTATTAGCGTTCTCTTTTTATTTGAAATGGAAATATGAAAGTTTGAAACCAAAGGGTATAGTGACGTCACTAAAATGGTCACCATCCTTAAATAGTCCATAGTATCGAAATAAAAAGTAGGCTATATGTTAACCAAGTAAATCAGCTACTTCCATGTAAAATGTCATGTAAATCGGACCAGTGGTTCATGCGTGATTGAGTAACACACTGACACACAGACACACACTGTCTCATTTTTATATATACTGCTCAAAAAAATTAAAGCACCACTTTTTTCAAAGGCCACCAAATTTTAACTTTTAACCGCACAATCTCGAAATCTCAGTATGACGTTTGTCCTGACGCTTAACAAGCATATGCTTCAGCACAACTCCCCAACTTGAGTAGTTTCGGGGTAGCGCCCCGAAAAACAGCCCATTTTCGAAAACCGCAAATTGAAGTTTGCGAAAAACGCTGTAGGACTTGTCGCAGGTTGCCCAAGCAGTCGAAAATGAACGAGTCTTTCTCTTAAGGTTCCACCAACACGCTGAAATCGTTAAATTTGACGTTCGAGTATTTCAACCCCCTTCATCATCCCCTAAACATGGACTACCATTGGGGGCGTCTAAGAAGGTACCGGGTGTGTTTAACCACCTGAAAACCTGCACACCGGCCTCAGTTGCTGATTGCAGTAAGTTGTTAAGGCCTCCGGCAATGTTAATCCCCCCTTACACCCTCAACTTGCATGGGACCAAACCACCCCCTCTCGATTCACCCCTAAGGAAGGTTCTAATCGAGATTTTTATCAGTGCTGTGAATGAGGGGGTCTTCCCCTAACGTTTCAAAAAAGGAACTGTGCCTGTGTCACCACCAGTTCCCCTGCTACCCCCATTTGTATGATTTTTCGAATCAGGCCCTTTTTAAGAGCTGAAACGAGGTCTTAATCGATGAAAGGGCTGTAAAGGTCCTTAGACGTAGTGGTGACACGAAATCAACCCCTTCCGATCGTTGATTGACATTCCATCCCCCAAAATTAAAATTGTTGCACCCTCAACCCTCCCTGTTTGGACGCGTAACGCGTCATGGCAGAGTTTTCAGAGTTGAATGAAAATGAAGCTTATGGCATGCAATCGAGCCCAAAACAGCAGGTTGGATGGAAATTCATCGGTAGGGTGGGAAACGGGTCCAAAATTTTTCAAAAAAGTTAACAGCCTCTAGTAAGTACACTCACGCATAGGCAACCCACATCACGTAATTTTTCTCCCATTTCCAAACTTCGTAACCTATTGCCGATCAGGGGCAACCCGCAAGCTCGGACGTGATGTGGGTTGCATATGCATGGGCGTACTTACTATAGGTTGTTAACTTTTTTGAAAATTTTTGGACCCGTTTCCCTCCCTACCGATGAATTTCCATCCAACCTGCTGTTTTGGGCTCGATTGCATGCCATAAGCTTCATTTTCATCCAACTCTGAAAACTCTGCCATGACGCGTTACGCGTCCAGACAGGGAGGGTTGAGGGCGCAACAATTTCAATTTTGGGGGATGGAATGTCAATCAACGATCGGAAGGGGTTGATTTCGTGTCACCACTACGTCTAAGGACCTTTACAGCCCTTTCATCGATTAAGACCTCGTTTCAGCTCTTAAAAAGGGCCTGATTCGAAAAATCATACAAATGGGGGTAGCAGGGGAACTGGTGGTGACACAGGCACAGTTCCTTTTTTGAAACGTTAGGGGAAGACCCCCTCATTCACAGCACTGATAAACATCTCGATTAGAACCTTCCTTAGGGGTGAATCGAGAGGGGGTGGTTTGGTCCCATGCCAGTTGAGGGTGTAAGGGGGGATGAACATTGCCGGAGGCCTTAACAACTTACTGCAATCAGCAACTGAGGACGGTGTGCAGGTTTTCAGGTGGTTAAACACACCCGGTACCTTCTTAGACGCCCCCAATGGTAGTCCATGTTTAGGGGATGATGAAGGGGGTTGAAATACTCGAACGTCAAATTTAACGATTTCAACGTGTTGGTGGAACCTTAAGAGAAAGTCTCGTTCATTTTTGACTGCTTGGGCAACCTGCGACAAGTCCTACAGCGTTTTTCGCAAACTTCAATTTGCGGTTTTCGAAAATGGGCTGTTTTTCGGGGCGCTACCCCGAAACTACTCAAGTTGGGGAGTTGTGCTGAAGCATATGCTTGTTAAGCGTCAGGACAAACGTCATACTGAGATTTCGAGATTGTGCGGTCAAATTTTAAAATTTTGTGGCCTTTGAAAAAAGTGGTGCTTTAATTTTTTTGAGCAGTATATTAGTATAGATTTCCGTATGGCAAGGAACACATAAAAATGACGGTATTTACAATATGTATTTGACAAATTTACACTTAGGCTCTCTACATAGGCAATGCAAGAAGGATTAGCATCCTGAAAGACCGTCACATCTCGATGATAGTCACTCAAAGGATACTGTTCCACTACATGATGGACTGTTTATTTTCGGGAACCGCAGCTACAATTCGGGGAGGAATGTTTGCCCCATTTATGAAAGGAGTTCGCGCACTTGGCGTGATGTGTCTTGATCCGTTTGAGGGTTGACCAGGTCTTACGGGGTAGATCAAATATAGATATTTCCTTATTGTAATTTTATTCAGAAAGAGCTACATGACCTCGATGTCGCGAGGCTCCTAACTGAATCAACAACAGTATCTACTTGAAAGAACAATGAAAAACTAGGAACATAGATCATACTAAAAGCTATATATCAGTACAGAGTCGTTAGAAGGTACTCCAAGAATCATCGTAAAGGGCTGGTCCTGATTCACACGATTCCTGAACGCATTAGGGGTTTGAATATATCTCACAGTCCTAAAAGGTTGTTTCTCTTCTAAGGAATAAATGCATCTCTTCGGATGTAATTCTGTCTTCACCCCAAATACACCTTCACTCAATCCATTGGAATGCTGAGATAGTTATTCATTCTAGAACAAGTTTTTCAATCATATCTCTGTAATGCAGTAAACCTTGGCAGACATTGTTTTAACAATTTATATTCGACGCTATTTACACAGTTATGTAGGCTACTCCGAACTGATGATGATTTTTTCTTCGCCAAGGAACGAATTGGAAATCAAGAACTTGCTTTGGACTCTATCTAGCGATCAAATGGTTGCTAAACAGGACAGTTGCTTTGCTATCATTACCCGTACAGTAGTTGAGTTTACTCTTTTGACTTCAACACTTTTGTGATTGGTGTTAATAGGTGAGACGTGATTAGTCTATCGGATTCAGTGGATACTTTTTCGTCTATCACCCATGTGAACTGTTAGTTACTATCCTGCATCTAATTTTATTAGAAAGATGGTATTAAAAGTAGGTTACTTTGAGTCCGTAAATAGCCTGGTCCCATGATCTTGCACCAAAATCCGTATATTAATCCCAGCCAGTTAAAGCCTATTTTTAGCGTATCCAAGTTGTTTGGAGCCCTTATTCGTTTCGACCACATACGAGTTTGGTTTCAGGAGAAATGTAGGAACAAGGGAAGCTGTACTAAGTCTTAGGCTGATTTTGGAAGGTAGAATAAGGAAAGATAAGCGAAAGTTCATGGCATTTGTAGACTTAGAAAAGGCATTTGATAACGTTGATTGGACTAAATTGTTTGACATTTTGAAAACGATTGGAATAAAGTACAGGGATTGGAGGGTGATATACAATCTATACAGAAACCAGACAGCAGTCATTCGAGCTGAAGGACATGAGAGAGAAGCTGGTATTCAGAAAGGTGTAAGGCAAGGCTGAAACTTATCACCCATACTTTTTAATCTTTACATTGAACAATCAATGAAAGAAATTGGAGAAAAATTTAAAGTGGGAGTGAAGATTCAGGGAGAAATAATTTCAACTCTGAGTTTTGCTGATGACATCGTCATCTTGGCCGACAAGCCTGGGGATTTGAATGAGTTTTTGAATGGTATGGACTCCGTCTTACCGAAAGAATTCATGATGAAAATTAATAAATGTAAAACAATAATACTGGAATGCAGCCGAAATAAATCAGAAACCTCTATGGAGATCAAATTGTCAGATGAAAAGCTGAAGGAAATAGGAGACTTCTGTTACTTAGGAAGCAGAATAACCAGTGATGGACGAAGCAAAGAGCATATAAAAAGTAGGTTTGCTCAGGCAAGGAAAGCATTTCTACAAAAAATAAATCTGTTGACATCGAATATAGATTTAGGTATTATGAAGTCATTTTTGAAAGCCTTTGTCTGGAGCGTGGCGCTCTATGGAAGTGAAACATGGACTATTGGTGCAGCAGAAACGAGGAGAATTGAAGCATTTGAAATATGGTGTTACAGGAGAATGATGAAGATCAGATGGGTAGATAGGGTTACAAAAGAAGAGGTATTAAGACGAGTGGGAGAGGAGAGATATTTCTGGCGACTGCTAATGAAGAGAAGAGATAGGTTAGTAGGGCACATCCTAAGACACCCAGGAATAGCATGCTTAGTTATGAAAGGAAGGGTCGAGGACAAGAACTGTAGGGGTAGACCAAGGTTAGAATATGTTAAACAGATTGCCTTGGATGTAGGCTGTGGTAGCTATGTAGAGATGAAACGATTAGCTCAGGAGAGGGAGGCATGGAAAGCTGCTTCAAACCAGTCAAAAGACTGAATACTCAAACTACAACTGTTCCTGACACCACGTTATTACTAAGGCGAAAATTGCGCTTTGCTGGCACCGGGATTAGAACCTCAACTATCTGGTTGATAGGCAAGCATCCATGCCACTGCGTTATCTTATCCTCTCCGCACAAATTCTGAAGTAGGAAAAGGATTTAGTTAAATAACTAGCCCACTCGAGCATGGACACGCTGAAAGAAGTGAACGCCCTATTGCGCTCTCGTCTACGTCATCGTAGGATGGTGTAAATTGAGGGGCGACATTGGTGACCAGTTGCTGCTTCATCAAGCCTACAAAGTCATCCAACCCTGAGCATATTTTATCGCATTATCTCAGCGCGGAAATGATTCCCAATTAACCCCCTCACACCTTACGACTGTTAATAATACAATTAGTAGGCTAGTTTTATTTTGGGGATCCTTTCTACGTAAAACCACATTTTCAAACCATTCACTACAGTGCGACAAGTTAATTTGAAGTCCCGGAAAATATGCGAAATACTAGGCTTCCCCTTTTCTCTCTAGTCTTCATGTTGCTGGATCTACTGCTATTTCCTGCCACGGAAAGACATGCCTTGCACAGAAACCAACTGGTGCTGGGCAGCGCGCACGTGAGGATGATTTACCAATGGTGTCACTCTCTCTCTCTCTCTCTCCCCCACGTGCTTTCCTTCCTCCCTCCCTCGCTCGCTCGTGCCTGCAGCGCCCTCACTCAGGCCTCCACATAAACCAAGGAGCATATAATAACAGAGTAGGGACTCTCTGCTATTTCTGCGTTTCGTTAAATTCAGCGATTGCGTCATAGTTTGGGCTCCAACTCAAACGCACATGGTGCGCAAAGCTATTAAAAAGCGTTGCATGGTGCGCACCACGTGGCGAATTCCAGCGCCACTGAGATGCAATAACTGGCCGTATACTGTTCAAGAAATATAAGTGACCGAAGGATCAAGGTTGCTTTCGCCGAGTACGTTACCCAACTTACGAAATGAGAGGAAATCGAATCGAGTTTGATTAAACTGGATACACATCGTTATTGTTGCTTTAAAGCAACTACGTTTTAATTTTGAACGCCAATATATTACTTGGATTGAATATTAAGACGCAACGGACACCGTAAACTTCAATTTCATACGTCCGTTGTGGTCTATGACGTTGGTACGATGAGAAGAAAAAAAAAGGACGGTCGTTGTTTTATTTCCTACTTTTTTCAGTTGCTTCGCCCTTTTAAGACGTTTAAGTACAAGCGAATAGTCTTTTTGAAGTTTCAACGATAAAAATAAATAAATCATGATGTTTCATGCAAGTTTGCAATATTAAGATATCATAACCTCAAAATTACCGTACCCCTATTCCGACCCAGTAGGCCACTATGGCCGATTTCTTGTCTGCTATACCTCCTTCTCTAAATAAATTGTATATGCCCAATAATGTCATTTCATTACAATTAACTTGGCCTCAATGATTAAGTGATTTTCAACTGTATTTACAGAAAAAATATAGGCAGGGTTGAGGATTGTCTTCAAGGAAATGAGAAAGCTGATTTTCCAGACAGTTTCAATTGATTTATTAATTTATGTTCAATCACGGTACACATTGTACATTCTTTCACATGTGAGTCATAACTTCTGATGTGTGAACGTCAATGGCTTAGTCGACTGGAGACAGGATTGAAGAAGACCATGCCGGGCTGCACTCAGATGATCGGCTATGCTGCAGGAAGGTGGAAAACAACGGATCACCCACAGCCAAGTACACTCCAACACAGGAAAACCTCTTGGCTAGCTTCGATCAATCCTCAGGCTGAAGAAGCTGTAAACTCAAAGAGGATTATTTTTGGTGAACATGAATTTTCAGCCTGTAAAGCAACACAATTCCAGTTAACGCAGCATTTCTTGCAAGAAATAAGAGGGAGGGGACATTTGGAAGATGTGGTTGAACGTAACGGTGCAACACATTACCAATTACATTTAATACCCCCCACCTCAGTTTAATGGCAATTAAAACCTCCAGTTTCGGGAATGTTAAAAGGACCCCTGCAGGCCAAATGTACGAAGCCACATCATATTACTGTTAAATACACAGAAAAAAATCTGCATCACAGGATTATTGTGCCCATTGATTTAAAAGAGAGAGGGAAAGAGTGTTGGTTGGTTCCTCAGTTTAGGGGCTGCGGCAACGCGGTCATGTAGCCCCGTGTACTTTGGGTGTGTGTAGAATCTGTCTAATAACCGTTGTTGATTGTGATGGCTGTATTAGTGTGTGTATCTGTTTTTTAATTTAAGTACAGACTGCAAATTAGAATTTTTCAAATAGTTCTTACTTCTGCCGCCAAACGCCACCGTCAACGACTAGTAGGCCTAGTTCTGAACTTAGCTACTAGACGCCATCGCAGTCGGCTCTTGGCAACGAATGTAGAAACCTAAGAGCGTTGTTTACATTCTTAGCCTATCCAATTTATCTTCACACAGGTGTAATTAGTGGAAGGTTCTTTAACATGCCATAAATCTATGACATGGAACCACCGGCTTTACTTCCCCTCCGAAGGAAGGCATACTGAGGGGTTTTTAACGCTCTTAAAAATCTGACGGCTTCGGCAGGGTTTGAACCCGCTATCTTGGGCATAGAAGCTCCATGGAGGAAAGAATAAGAGGAGATGCCCTGAGCTCGTTTGAGTGAAGCCAAGCGCTGCAACCAAAGTGGGCGTAACCTTAACTCGTATTCGGTGTTCTGTGACTTGCATGAGGCATTGTGCATGGCTAAACCTTATTTTGGCCCTGGTTTTTATCGCGCTCCGGTTATGCAACTTTGGAAACGTAATAACTGTAGTGATAAGTTATTTTAAAAAAAATCTTCAATTCTAATCTCAGCATGTGTAGGCCTACCCTATATACCAAAAAAAAAAAAAAAACATTCCTCTGCAAATCCCAAATTATCAAACGGCTGTCGGTCATTAATTACGGTAGGCCTACGTTATTAATCAATTCGAGGCTAATCGTCAAGTTTCTACCCCCCACAAAGAAAATACCGTACTGTACCGAAACGTATAGGCTATACCGTATTTTTGTGCAAATATGCGTCCTTTTTTTAATTGTTCTGTTTATTAATTTTGAGGTTCGTATTCTTGAATATCAAAATGCGTACGACCAATGAGTGAAAGTGGCTGTGCTCGAAATTAGGCCTAAAAACTGATGAATGCCTCAACACCAATAAGAACATAAAACTCAATTTGGTGTAAATACCGTAATTAGTTCGGCATCATTAATTCCCAAGATGTTCCTTCTTTGGTATAACTCGCATCTTCAGACACCTGTACCGGTATTCAATTTAATCAGTGTTTCAGCGTATTATTACGTTTTGCCGCGTCTTCCTTACAAAACTAGCCTCGCAAAGGTGCTCTAATATTTATATTTAAATTGGCTTTTAAAACGATAACGCAGCTTATTTGTGCCAAGTACCGTGAAGTACAGAGTGTATTCTGCCTGTCCAAGAAAAAATCTTGACTTGTCATTGCGGTTTTATGTCACTAAAATCCATTACTAGTTGGAGTGGTTTACGGCTTTAAGCATAGGGACAGCCATTTTCTTGCAATCAAAGTGGGCGAGCCGTTTGGCTTCAACAGCTTGCACTAGGCAGCGCAGCGAAGGCACCTCCTTCCTTTCTTTCCTCCATGAGAAGCTCAGCATGCTACCAACTACGCCACCGAAGCCGCCGGGAAAGAGTGTGTTCTACAGACAAGTTGTCAATATTCTTGAAAATACTCTATGCCCTTTAATATAAATCTTTTTTGTCGTGTGGCCTCCCGAGAGGCCGAGTACAGGTCTTTCTAGTCAACGCCCGTGGGCGACCTGCGCACCGGAATGAGAGATGATTTAATGAAACTGGGCACGGATGTGGAAGGAAGCGGCCGTGGCCTGTCAGAGGTACCGTCCCAGCATTTGCCTTGAGTTGAAAATGGGAAACCACGGAAAACCATTTCAAGGATGGCGACGGTGGGGTTCGAACCCACGTCCACCGAGTCAGCAGAGAGCTTGGGCCCATGGCCGAACGCTGCGCTTCAGCTGCTGGCATACCTACACCTAATTATTATTCTTTCAGAGGGATCGGAGATGAGATACAATGAATTGCTATAAAAATTGAAACAAGATTTCAGTGAACCGCCATCCAATACAATACCACCATTGAAATATTGCATTCATTTAAGTCGATGCGGTTCCACCTAGCCAATGTGTATAGCCGTATGTCGTAATAGATGGCAACATCACAAGGAGCTGATAAAAGGATGAAATAAATGAATATGACCAAGCAGTTGGAATGAAGCGAGGTACCGTCCAGGCCATTGGGGGATGTTGAAAATGGTAAACCTGACCAGAAAAAATCCAAAACCAGTCACCAGATAGATAGACCCCATGGCCTAGCACTGCACTTACATGATTGCAGCTACCAAATATGTAAAAACTTTACATTAAACTATATGCAGTACACACACATGTACTGACAAAGTGCAATGTTTAGAAATTACCGGTACAACAACATTAACATATTGTTACACCAGATTATATATATTTCCAGAATACTTTCACAGCAAGTGTGCCAACCGTCCAACTCTGCCTGTGGGTGTATTCCATCCCTCCCACCCTTGAGGGGGGCAATTCATAAGACTAGTAGGAAGCCTCTAAGAATATCCAAGGTTGCTCCTTTTAGGTGCCTTGTACGATAGCCAGAGGATACCATGGGTGTAGTCTAAACCCCCACCCACAGGGGGCTGCAGTGTTGAAGCCACCTAAATAAATTATATTGTGTTGTTGAATCATTTCGGGGCTTTGCGACATTGTGGTCATGTGGCTCCGTGTACTTAGGTGTGTGTGGAATTTGTCTGATAACCGGTGTTATTGTGAAGGCTGTATTAGTGTGTGTAGTTGTAACTCAGATGAGGATTAAGAAGGAGGCGGCTCTGGTCTTAATTAAGCATACGCCTGGAATAGAAGTGGGGGAACCACAGAAAGCCACTTCCAGGATGGCTGAGGTGTGATTGGAACTTGCCTCTTCTCAGTTTTCGCGCAACCCTCAGGCCAGAATTAAACTTCTTGGCAGAGCTGGGAATCGAACCCAGGCCTCCGCAGTGACAGCCAAGAGTACTAGCCACTACACAATGGGGCACAAAAGAAGTTATATATATGGTCACTGTGCATAGTTGATGTGCGACAAATGGCAGTACAGTATACCTGATCAGGCAATTGGTATCCGGTTTACAATAGCAATGGCATCCACATTCACAGTTGTTCCAATTAAGACTTTTCTACCTCTGAAGGGACAAAGCTCCAGAGGTATTTCGTAATAATAGCAAGTCTATGAATTCATCGCTACACGTCCAGATATTACAACCCACCAAACAGCAAGGCATTTGGGAGGAGGGAGTTAAGTACACGATTATCCGGGCCCTGCTGATAACTTATCACACTCCAAACAGTCACAAGCCTAATTTTTTGGCTCTATGTTAACCGTGGAAACTTGCAATTACTTGTATAATTCTTTCAAGATGTCACCATAGACATAATGATCATGATTTGTCAAACCAGAAACAAAACTTCCTCATGGAGAACACCTGGGTGAAGCTTATGCTATCTACTGATAGGGGCAGATGACCTCGTAGTTCTGCCCCTTAAAACCTCAACTACCTGACTGATAATAACCTAACTACAGGGATGAACAGACACACATCTAAATCACAGGTAAAGGTGACTAAAATGGACAATACTGTACCTGGTTTATACAAAGGATTTGTATAAAACTACTACCATGCGGTCATCCAAAGGAAATCCACGCAGATGCCTATGCTGGTTAGATGTCGCCATCACAATTCAGAGCAGTACACGACCTTCTTGCCAGCATGGTAATTCTGCAATAAAGTGACAAGACCATTCATCATGAACAAGTGAAAAAAAAAGTTTGAGAAATGATGAGAATGTAGGTTACATGTAGAGAATAAAGAGGATATTCATCCTTCCCCTAAATATAATGTACACCATTAATCCCAATAGAAAAAGTCTACTGGTACTGTATGTGTTAACACATTTTCAATATATAGCCTATAATAATTTCTCATTCATACGCGGGCAGATTTTCTCAACTTTTAGCCGATGGCTGGATTACGAGCAACACACATCACATCTATCATTACTTCTCAAATAATGAAGAGCTTAAGATCAGTTAACCTATACAGGATCTCATTATGTCTCTATTATTATAAACTTAGCACGACCTAAAACAGAACTTAATTCACACACAATCAACCAACAATATACTGCCACTTAATTCACACACAATCAACCAACAATATACTGCCATTTTATCGACTGAAACTACCATTACCTTTCTGTAAATCACCAAATGTCGAGACGTAATAATTATCTTGATTTGCGAACCCCTCATCACATGTATTCATTCACCGTCCATGTTCACGTTGCCATGGAAATATAATTTTCCCAAGGACCAACAAAATGAACGGAAAGCCCCTAAAATCTAGTGACAAACAAGCAAACAAGGTTGGTAACAAAACTGTTACCGAGTTCGGGCCCAAACAAAAGAATAATTATTTAACGGACGGAGAAAGTAGTATGGACTTTCTTAGTTCTGACTTAAACTTGCCAAGCTATAGAGTAGTTTTGACGTCAACCCATAACAAACAGTAAAACATACAATAATAAAATTGAGGGTATATTTGGCCTTTGTACACCTTACCCAGAATTTATATGAAGTTTCAGCCAAAATTTCAAACTGTTCAGAAAGTAAGCTTAACTTAATTATAGGGTTAACGTAAATTTAATAGGCTACAATAGGCTACCATACTACTAAAATACAAGTATTATGCAAAAGACGATTACGCAAACCCTCTCTGTTCTTAAGTTCGAGACCACTTTGTGGTGTACCGGTTAGCATTCTTGCCCTCGGAGGTCCAGGTTATATTCCCGGCTCTGCCAAGAAATTTTATTCTTGCCTGAGGGCAGGGATGGGTTACACTCAGCCTCATGACGCAAAACTGAGAAGATATGGATTCGATTCCCACCTCAGCCCTCTTGGAAGTGGATTTCCGTAGTTTACCACGTCTACTCCGGGAGAATGGGGGTTGCGTGGAGCAGTCAGTGGAGGCACTGAGCTTCTAACTGAAAGGGAGTGGGTTCGATCCCCACCCAGGTAGTGGATTTTAGTAACAAAACTACCACTTTAGGAAACGCTAATAGCCCTGGGGTTCACTCAGCCTACACCAGAAATGAGTACCAGGGTAATTCCTGGGAGCATAGGCAGCCGGGCGTGGAGTTGACAACTCCATCCCATCTAATGCCAATGGCACAAAAAGTGGAAGCCTCTACCTTCCACTACTCCCAGGGCCTACATGGCCTGTACGGAGTTGGCTTTGATTTTTTTACTCCGGGCGAATACCAGGATGTTCCCTAACTTTATGCCACGGCCGCCTCCTTCCCAATCCTGACCTGAATTATAAATATACACAGTACTACAATCACCACAATAACACAGGTCATCAGACTAATTAAACACACACCCAAGTACACGGAGCTAAATGACCACGATGTCCAAGACCCTCAAATGAAACCACAATAAAACAACGTTGTTAAATGCAAACTATTGCCAGTCTTTGGGAGGTGATATACTCATTGCTTGACATTTGAACTCTCAATACAAAGCTATATTCATAGCTTCTCGTTTTGTATTCCAGTGAAGTGTAACAGAAGGCAGTTAAGCGCTTTGTCCCTGGGCTGTCATGTCACGCAGGGCTTGGTCTCTGATCTAATGATGACTGGCGGTGACAAGGTGGCTACATCTGCAAGGTTGCTGGCTGAAGCCTCGGATCGAAGTGGCTGCTATTTTCAGACACAATTGGAGCTGTCTGCGAGTGACGAGTGACAACGTTCACTATGCTACCTGGGAAATGTTAATATGTAGATAGACCTATGTCATGCGCTTAACGTTTGTGATAACATTGGTAAATGGCGCTTCAAAGAACAGTATGATATCTCCCTTATTCTTATTGGAACGCCTCATGATCATAGCACTCGTACATAATTTGTAATGTATTTTAAATTCCATACTGCAGAATATTCAGCGAGACAGAAATTATAACTTTCCATGGCTAATTTAAATCAATATATAGGGTGATTTAATAAAATGCTGGCTGTGTAATGCAGTAGCAATGTTCTCGCCTGCTATGTGTAAGGTTGCGGGATCAAATCCTGGCGCAGTCAATTGGTAGTTAAAGGTGCTTAAATGCGAGGGAGCTGTGCTAGTAGATTTACTGGTACGTTAAGGATTCCCTTCAGGGCGAAATTCTGGCACCTCGGCATCTCTAAAGTCTGATGTAGTTAAGGAGGAGTGTGAAACTCGTAATATTATTATGTATTAAAACTCAGCATATTTTCTATGTTTTTGCTGTGTCTTGTGTGGGGTTTCGCCTTGGACACCAAGCTGGCTCATCAGCGGGCTCTTGGTGTTCCCACCCGGACCCCCACAGGAGTAGCGAACTGCGCGCTACCTCCCTTTATATGAAGCGCACCTGCGCCTTTTTACTGCGAGTACTAAAACTCAAGCAGCCATAACCTCCCTATGAAGGCTTCCAAAATATTGTATATTGGCTTTCACGGCCAGTGAATTAAAACTCAGCAATATTTCTAGGTTTGTTCCGTGTCTTGTGTGGAGTTTCGGGCGGGTACACCAAGAGCCCGCTGATGAGCCAGCTTGGTGTCCTAGGCTAAACCCCACACAAGACACGGCACAGACCTAGAAAAATTGCTGAGTTTTAATTAACTGGCCTTGAAAGCCAATATACCATTATTATGTATATTCCAATAATAACATCCAAGTCAAATATCTTCTGGAACATTGATTTTAAACAGGGTGGTCTGGCTAATGGGGAATCTCCCAACCTCATTATGTCACTAACTGTTTCAGATGTGGAAGTGATGGTTCTGCATTCTGGTGATATGTAAGAGGACGAGTTTTCATATAGGCTACGGTAATTACGGTATTGCTGGCGATACTTCTATGGACGAATACATTGAATAAGAACCCATGTTTAAAATGAAAACATAAATAATTTAACACGTTTCTCAACTATATTCTTTAATTTCTTGAGGAGATGAATTCAAGAATTAACTGTGTGTGTCTCAAAAACACTCGCGTAGCACAATGTGGCGGAGTCGGTAAGATCGTCAACATTCACTTCAATAAGTAGACAATTAGTAAACGATTGGAATAAAGTACAGGGATATGAGGGTGATCTACAATCTATACAGAAACCAGACAGCAGTCATTCGAGCTGAAGGACATGAGAGAGAAGCTGGTATTCAGAAAGGTGTAAGGCAAGGCTGCAACTTATAAACCCATACTTTTCAATCTCGACATTGAACAAGCAATGAAGGAAATTGTAGAAATATTTAAAGTGGGAGTGAAGATTCAAGGAGAAATAATTTCAACTCTGAGATTTGCCGATGACATAGTCATCTTGTCCGACACGCCTGAGGATTTGAATGAGTTTTTGAATGGTATGGACTCCGTTTTGAGGAAAGAATTCATGATGAAAATTAATAAATGTAAAACAAAAATATTGGAACGCAGCCGAAATAAATCAGAATCCTCTATGGACATCAAATTGGCAGGTGAAAAACTAAAGGAAGTAGGAGACTTCTGTTTTTAGCTCAGGCAAGGAAAGCATTTATAAAAAAAGGAATCTGTTGACATCCAATATACATTTAGGTGTTAGGAAGTCATTTTTGAAGGCCATTGTCTGGAGCGTGGCACTCTATGGAAGTGAAACTTGGACTATTGGTGCAGCAGAAAAGAGGAGAACTGAAGCGTTTGAAATGTGGTATTACAGGAGAATGATGAAGATCTGATGGGTAGATAGGGTTACAAACGAAGAGGTATTAAGGCTAGTGGGAGAGGAGAGGTGTTTCTGGCAACTGCTAATTTTTATTTTTTAATTTAATTTTATTTTATTTTATTTTTTTCGCGTATGGCTTTTAGTGCCGGGAGTGTCCGAGGACATGTTTGGCTCGCCAGTTTTGTAGCTGCTTCGAGACGGACACCCAATGGGTGAGCTACAAGTACCGTTGGTGAGGAAAGCGGGAATGGATGGACGAGGAGTTGGAAGGTAGCGGCTGTGGCCTATAGTTAGGGACCAACCCCGGCATTTGCCTGGAAGGAAGATGGGAAACCACAGAAGACCATCTTCAAGGTTGCCGGCGGGGGGATTCGAACCTCCTCGCCTCCCGGATGTGAGCGACTGCCAGTAGTCATGCCGTAACGACCTCGGCTAACTCACCCGGTGCAACTGCTAATGAAGAGAAGAGATGGGTTGGTAGGACACATACTAAGACACCCAGGATTAGCAAGCATAGTTATGGAAGGAAGGGTCGAGGACAAGAACTGTAGGGGTAGACCAAGATTAGAATATGTTAAACAGAATGCCCCGGTCGTAGGGTGTGGTAGCTATGTAGAGATGAAATGATTAGCTCAGGACAGGGAGGCATCGAGGGCTGCATCAAATCAGTCAAAAGACTGACGACTCAAACAACAACAGTATACAACACTCAAATTACTTCATCCTGCGGTGGCTTAACAGGGATAGTGAACCGCTCTACACCCCTCTCCTACTGCTGAGCTCTCAAGGTGGAGTGCACAGCTAAACGCCGGTATAAGTATTTGTGTGTTCCCTCCAATCCAAAGCAGTGAACAGCAAAACATTGCTCCTATGTTAATTTCTCGTTACTATCTTGTGGTGGATAATTGATTTAAGTTGCTTGGGACACCTTGGTTATCAACCACAACACGTGAGTGTGTGTGTTGAATTCTATGAAAGGCTGTGTTTTTGTGGTGACTGCGTGTGTGAAACTATAATTCATAGATTTAGAAATTAAATTTGGAGCCCCGGGACTTGGTACTAGGTTATATATCGGCATTTGCCGGTGGAGAGTGAGGAAACTCCTGGGGGAATAATAACTTTCAGAATGGACGATGTTGACCCAGGGATTCAAACTACTGATCTGAAGACTTGAATCTGCTCTCCAACGCAGCGATAGAGTGCATATAACGAAAGCAACTATACGCGGGGTTGGTATTACGGGCTGATAATTTTGATGTTGCGCAGGTAACGGTAATTGAATACCTCATGGTATATTGATCAATGAAAATGAGGGAAGTTCACGATTTATACTTTCTTTGTTTTCTAAGACAGAAGACACTCAGCTTCATAAATCGTTATCCTCTGAAGGAATCTTTCATTGGGAAAATCCCGGCAATGCGCATTTTTAAAGCAGGCTGAGTCGAATACGTGTTACCTGGAACGAATCAGATAGTTTTCAATTCATGCCTCGACTAAGGATTGGTTCGTCTCAAGGCACGTGACGCATATCTTTGGCTCTCCCTTCCTGCCGCTAGCTACGTGTGCGAGCGATCTGTCAATAGTATGGTGTGGTACCCTGCGAGCCAGGCAAGTGCTTTTAGTGCATCACGACCGAGCATTCTTTGTTGTTTTGTTGTCACCCCTGGGGTACGGGTTTGTTTCCCAGTTTAATTCTGGTTCTGGTCTAAGGGTTCATGAGGCAACATTGAGAAGAGGTGGGTTCAATCCCCACCACAGCCATCCTGGAAGTGGTTTTCCATGGTTTCCCACTTCTACTCCAAGCAAATGGCGGAATGATTCCTAAGGTAGGGACACGGCCGCCTCCTTTCCAATCTTTACTTGAATTACAAATACACACTCTATCAGTTACTACAATCATACGGATTACCAGACACATTCTACATACACCCAAGTAGGCTTACACGGGGCTAAATGACCACGATGTCCAAACCCCTAAAATTAAACAACTACAACAACCTTCAATAAAGGAATGTTAAAATGGAGACGATCATTAATAGAGGTAGGGCAGATGCCCTCGCTGTTCCTCCCTTAAAACAAAAATAGATAGCATAACTCTATCTTCGACAGACGTTAAGTTTTATGAAACAAATTTTTATCAAGTGTAACAATATGTTGAACGGAGGGTTGCAAGTGTACGACGTGACAAGGAAATGAACATGGGATCGTTGGATTTCCGGCCCTATAATCTTCCCAACTGAGCTTTAGCGAGCAGACACTCTCTGATTGGCAAAGGTAGTCTACATCTACTGGGGTAACTACTGCTGTCAGTCAACAGTTACTGTGTCGGTATGACCCGCTGTGAGCTATCGCGAGCAGACTCTTTCTCTCTGCTTGGCAGAGGTAGTCTACATCTACTGGGGGTAACTACTGCTGTCACTGAACAGCGACTGTGTCGGTACGACCCGCTGTGAGCTATCGCGAGCAGACTCTTTCTCTCTGCTTGGCAGAGGTAGTCTACATCTACTGGGGGTAACTACTGCTGTCACTGAACAGCGACTGTGTCGGTACGACCCGCTGTGAGCTATCGCGAGCAGACACTTTCTCTCTGCTTGGCAGAGGTAGACTACATCTACTGGGGTAACTACTGCTGTCACTCAACAGCGACTGTGTCGGTATGACTGTGAGCTATCGCGAGAAAACTCTTTCTCTCTGATTGGCAAAGGTAGTCTACATGGTTCCATCCCACGAGTTCCATTCCCATGAGTTCCGAAAACAAATTTCTTGGGAAAAACGTCCCATGAGTTCCGATCGCGTATTCTCGCCTGAGTAAATAATCTAATGAGTCCCACTAGTTCCGAATGTCTCTGGAAAACCCAGCTGTCAGTCAGAGGTTTGAGGTTGGAGCTATCAAAGCGATAGAAGAAGTATATACAAGAGTCCAAGTGCAAAGCTGTTTTTTCCAAAGTATTTTTGGAGAAAAGTGCAAGAAATTGGGATTTCGGGTACGTTTAAAACTAGCCAGGAAATCAGAAACACCATTAGGCAGTGTGCTGCACTTGCATTCCTCAAAAAAGAAAAAGTAGAAGACGGTTGCCTACACATTCATAGCACGGCCCCGGTCTATGAAAAGTTAATCGAGATTTTTGATTACTTTGTCGAGAAAAGGCTTGAAAACGTGCATGTTCCGATTGAAATTTGGAATTGCTATGGGAAGAGGCATAGAACGAATAACTCTGTAGAGGATTGGAACCATAAGCTGAATTTGAAATGCGGAACACCACATCCCCGTGTAAGAGACTAGGTGTTGTGTTTGAAGAAGAAGTCTCAACATTCAGACGAAGCAATTATGCGGGCAGAGTTGAATTTGCAAGCCACGAAAAGGAAAAGAAAAAATGTTGCAATGGATGAAAGAATCCAAAGAGCAACTCGACAGTTTGAAGAGACCGGCGATTTAACAGTATTTTTAAGAAATGTTTCTTTTGCTGTACATATTGATTAGAGTATAAAGAGAAGAATAATTCAGTTAAAAGATGAATTTAAGGAAGCTACGTGCTGATTACTAAGTGACTTGTGAATAAGATAAAATAAAAAACAGTTCAAAGACGAAGCGACATGCTGATACAGATACTGACCAGGCGAAAGCTGCTTATGGGAGCTATTGGTCCATGGCGTCCGCCCCCCTCTGTTAGAGGAGCCAATTCATTATAGAGGGCACGCATTCCCCGTGTCGTCCCACGAGTTCCGATTCCCATGAGTTCCGATTCCCACCAGTTCCAAATTCTTTAGCGCATTAGCTATCTGCCAATTACACTACCTGAGCGATTCCCATCAGTTCCGAACACTACCTGAGCGAGTTTCAGCTTAGTTTTCTACAGCAAAATTGTATTAATTTGTTTATTACTGAAATTAATAAAGTCCATTGTTAGCGCCAACCGGGAGTGCGTGCCCTTGGCAGAGAGGGGGGGGGGGGCGAATGCTATGGACCGGTAGCTCCCATAAGCAGCTTTCCTTGTCAGTATCTGTATCAGCATGTGCCTTCGTCAAAATAATCAGTTTTGAGTTATATTTACAAAGTTCTTAAAAAAGTGCCGTATCACCATGTCGCTTGGTCTTTGAACTGTTTTTTTAATCTTAATTACAAGTCACTTAGTAATCAGCTCGTAGCTTCGTCAAATTGATCTTTCAACTGAATTATTATTCTTCTCTTTATACTCTAATCAATATGTACAGCAAAAGAAAAAATTCTTAAAAATACTGTTAAATCACCGGTCTGTCATCCATTGCAACATATTTTCTTTTCCGTTTCGTGGCTTGCAAATTCAACTCTGCCCGCATAATTTTTTCGTCTGAATTTTGAGACTCGTTCTTCAAACACAACACCAAGTCTCTTGCACGGGGATGTGGTTTTCCGCATTTTAAATTCAGCTTATGGTTCCAACCTT
Source organism: Meconema thalassinum (assembly GCA_946902985.2). Taxonomy (NCBI): domain Eukaryota; kingdom Metazoa; phylum Arthropoda; class Insecta; order Orthoptera; family Tettigoniidae; genus Meconema; species Meconema thalassinum. The sequence continues at coordinate 132,262,164 of OX336389.2, forward strand.
CTACAGAGTTATTCGTTCTATGCCCCTTCCCATGGCAATTCCACATTTCAATCGGAATATGCCCGTTTTCAAGCATTGCTCGGTTAATCTAAAAACTCGTTTAACTTTTCATTGTCCGGGGCCGTGCTATGAATGTGTAGCCAACCGTCTTCTACTTTTTCTGGTTTGAGGAATGCAAGTGCAGCACACTGCCTGATGGTGGTTCTGATTTCCTGGCTAGTTTCATACATACCCGAAAGCCCAATTTCTTGAACTTTTCTCCAAATACTTTGGTTTAAGTGGAAAAAACAGCCTTGCACTTGGACTCTTGGAAATACTTCTTCTATCGCTTTGATAGCTCCAACCTGAAACCGCTGGTCAAACCTCAGAATTGACAGCTGGGTTTTCCAGAGATATTCGGAACTAGTGGGACTCATTAACTTATTTACTTAGGCGTGAATACGCGTTCGGAACTCATGGGACGTTGTTCCTAAGAAGTTTGTTTTCGGAACTCATTGGAATGGAACTCGTTGGACGGCGCAAACAATGGACCCTATTTGTTTCAGTAATAAACAAATTAATACAATTTTGCTGTAGAAAACTAAGCTGGAACTCGCTCCGGTAGTGTTCGGAACTGATGAGACTCGCTCAGGTAGTGTAATTGGCAGATAGCTAATATGCTAAAGAATTTGGAACTGGTGGGAATCGGAACTCATGGGAGGACACGAGTCTACATCTACTGGGGTAACTACTGCTGTCACTCATCATCTACTGTGTCGGTAAGGCCCACTGTGAGCTTATTGGAAATTGTATTTTTCGTGACAGTTTCAATACCATATGAGGGTTAGCACTATTACGTCGTATTGTGTACATGTACAACCTATCAAAAGGTAAAAAGAGCAGTCATTTTGACATCATGATGGCTTGTACTTTCTTGCTCACAACACGACCTTAAAATCATATTTAGTTTTCAAACGACCGTGAAAAACGGTAATTAAATTTTATATCACTTCCGAATATCCTGTATGCATTTAGTAGTGACGAAACCAAATAATTATGTAATAAAATTATACCAAACTCAAAACAACTCTGAACATGAGGGAGGAGCCAGATTCACTTGCTCGCCTGCACCAGCCAATAGTATAGCGCGGCGTTGCCTAGATAACTGAACGCTCTTGGCTCACTGTGACGTTCGAAATATTAATTTCTCTCCATGCACGAAAATCATTAAATAATCAATTATTCTCATGATTCTATGTTACAGAGCGAAAGATTTTGAAGCTGACTGTCCAAACCCCTCGACCAGTCGTTCGAGAGATATCATTTGCCCTTGAATTGAAGGCATAATATACAGTTAGAAAGATAAGTTGAGAAATATTTAGGTTAGATGGGGGAAAAATGAAGGAGTTTTTGGAGAAATACAAACTACAGTGACAGTATTGCTATATCAATTCAGTATACAGCAGTATTGTTGTTTGAGTCTTCAGTATTTTGACTGATTTAATGCAGCTCTCCACGTCTCCCTGTCCTGAGCTAATCGTTTCATCTCTACATAGCTACCACACCCTACATCCGAGGCAATCTGTTTAACATATTCTAACCTTGGTCTAACCCTACAGTTCTTGTCCTCGACCCTTCCTTCCATAACTAAGCTTGCTATTTCTGGGTGTCTTAGTATGTGTCTTACAGACCTATCTCTTCTCTTCATTAGCAGTCGCCAGAAACATCTCTCCTCTCCCACGAGTCTTAATACCTCTTCGTTTGTAACCCTATCTACCCATCTGATCTTCATCATTCTGCTGTAACACCACATTTCAAACGCTTCAATTCTCCTCTTTTCTGCAGCACCAATAGTCCAAGTTTCACTTCCTTAGAGTGCCACGCTCCAGACAAAGGTTTTCAAAAATGACTTCCTAATACCTAAAACTATATTCGATGTCAACAGATTCCTTTTTTCTATAAATGCTTTCCTTGCCTGAGCCAACGTACTTTTTATATCCTCTTTGCTTCGTCAATCACTGGTTATTTTGCTTCCTATGTAACAGAAGTCTCCTACTTCCTTAAGCTTTTCACCTGCCAATTTGATGTCCATAGAGGGTTCTAATTTATTTTGGCTGCATTCCAATATTTTTGTTTTACATTTTTTAATTTTCATCAAGAATTCTTTCCTCAAGACGGAGTCCATACCATTCAAAAACTCATTCAAATCCTCTGGCGTGTCGGCCAAGATGACGATGGTATCAGCAAATCTCTGAGTTGAATTTATTTCTCCTTAAATCTTTACTGCCACTTTATATTTTTCTCCAATTTCATTCATTGCTTGTTCAATAGCTTTATGAAGTAGCCTACTGTGTGCTGACGTTTAGTGTTTATAACAATGTCCCTTAGCAAGCCGAGTGGCTGTCGATCAGGTTTACACAGCTAGGCAAGAAATAATATATTTTTCGGTGTGTATGGCTTTTAAAAGGATATTCTCATTGCAGCAACAGTGCTCAGCAGGTCGTACGGTACTGAACGAGCCCATGATCACAGTTGCTCTGTGTTTGGTATAGCTACTCTCACTTCGCTGTTTGTGAATGATACCAAGGAAGCTTGTAGTTTTACGTGACCGTGAATCTTGTGATTATGAGCCACGAGACCTCCGTTTTACGTGGAATTTGAATCACAGAACATGGCATTTCATTTCAAAAATCTCACATATATATATTAACTGGGAATCAAACCCTTGGTGACAGGCCAACAGCTTGAAAGCTGTGCTATTACGCCCCAGTGTGAATGATACCATCTGAAAAACCGTTTACTTGATGAATTTCCTCAAATACTGATCTCTTATGATTTTGTGAAAAACAAATTAGAGGGCGTATGAAAACAAAATAATTTCCATTAACCATACTTCAGCTCACAGTAACATATTTTGAACCATGCACTGTAGATGGAAGTAGCAGTACATTTTCATTCACTGCAAGTCTGTGTGTGAAACTTCTGAAGCACTGAATATCTGTTCAAAGCATGTATAATAACACTGTATAGAGGGTTAAAGAGATTGGTGAAACAACACGACTTCCCAAACACGACAGAGCTGTGTTAACCTCCGTTGCAGCAAACTTTCCCTCAAGATCTCCAGAGGAACCAGCGACCCTTCCCCTTCTCCGGCAAGCCGCGCAAAGCCAAGACGCAGTGCAGCACACTCAGGGAAACTTAGGTTAGCAATTAACACCGTTAAGCATGGGTATTACCTTTAGAAGATTCAAGTTTTGCGAAGGGAAATATTAAGGGATTTGAGTTGTCTCACAGATAATACGTGGGACTAGACCTTGTACATGTCTAAGCGTTTGCGATGGTTTAGGAGCCACCTCAAGCATCATCTATACAAAAATATCTTTTAAGACAGAAATGGAACTCCATAAACTAAACGGAAACAACTTTTCTCATCTTGTTACAAAGTTATTTAGCAACTTAAGATGTGGCTTCATGCTTGCCTCAAAGTATGGAAGCGGAAAAGGGATTTAAAAGTAGAACAGACTTTCTGCTAGACTATGTTTAGTAATTATTTTGTGAGGTGCCTTATTATTTCTAATCACAATACATAGCACATACATTTTATTTCTTTACTTCAATTGGAACAAGTAGTTCCGTGAATAAGTAAATAGCCTATTTTCATATATACTACTTATATTAATTGCTTCTATCAACATACACATTTTCAGGTTGATTCCTGTAATAGGATTCGTAGATATTTTGGATGGTCACCATGTTGGATTTTTATATATAGGCCTTAGAGTTATATACTATTACATGACGATTATTGTGTAGGTGTTCTATTCAAACTTCAATCGCATGATTAGGACACAAGAAACAAAAACGAGATTTTAAAACTTCGCTCAGCTGCCATCTTGTGGAAATGAAAATATTGAAATAAATTAGATGCCAGTTGATAAAAATGTGTACAAGCATATTAGGTACCAAGTTTCACTACGTTCGGATGGTTAAATCGCGAGAAACTTCCTTTTGAATATTTAAATCCCGCATCGCCGCCATGTTGGATTCGTGCTCACCAGGTTATTGAACGTCCCATAGCTGAACTTACGTTTATAGCCTCTATACACACACAAAATTTTAGTTTGATTCCTCTCATAGATTAACAGATATTGAGAACCGTCTAAATATTTCAGATGGTCGCCATCTTGGATTTTAGAATAATTATATAGGCAATAGAGTTATGTACTATTAGATGAGGATTATTGTGTACGTTCATTATTTCGATCACTTGGTTAGAACATAAGAAATAAGAACTTAATTTTAAAATTTCGCACAGCCGCCATCTTGAGGTTATGTAAACAATCGAACAAAATTATATGTCAGTGCATTGCTCATTTTATATTCATTTTCTGTACCATGTTTCACTGCGTTCGGATGGTTAAATCGCGAGAGAAGATTATTTAAATGTTTCAAATTCGCTTGGCAGCCATGTTCGTTTTGTAGTTAAGGGGTGTTTGGAAGTCAAATAGGTGAATGTCTAGTGGTGCTTTTTATCAGCTAACAAAATTTCAGGGTGATATGAGTAATAGTTTCGGTGATATAGAATATCGATGAAATATTTCGCACAGCTGCCATGTTGGATTGGTGAGACGTAATAAAAAATCGAGGGACGGTCGGGGTCGGCCTTAATAACACTATGATTTTACTGAGTTTTATTGAAATTTCCAGCCATTTAGAAAGCATTAGGGAGGAAGGGGGAGGTAAGGGGGGACACACACGGACGCACAAACACACGGGAGAAAGGTGATCTCATAAGCCTATTTTTTCATAAATGAAAATTGGCTAAAATGAGGATACATTGTGACAAAGAATTAAAAACAAACACATAACAAAATGGTTGAAATACATACAATATTTACCAAGTAGATTGTAGGTACCGTAACAGTTTAGGCATTGACTGCGTAATGTCCAGGGTATTTAGAGAGTTGACAGCATAATCGGTGGCACTGTGTAGGTGTTGGACGGTTCCTTCAAATCTCCTCCTTGGACACTCACGGGCAACATGCTGAATGGTCTGAGGTACATAGGCACAGTCGCTGAATGAGCTTTGAGTTTTTCTCCACTTGTGCAGCCATGAATAGCATCGACAGTGATTTGTGCGGACCCTGTTCAATGATGTCCATACCTTTCCCGGTAAATTGAAGCCGGGTGATTCTCTGCAGTGATCAGTTATTAAACCCAGATGGTCTGGTTTTGATGCAGCCCATTCTTCATGCCAGGTCTTGTCAGCAGCGAAATGTGATGAAATTGGCTTCTTCTCAGATGTTTTCAGCAGATCAATGCAACCTTTGTGTCTATGTAACAAGAAATACTTTGGTTTAAGTCTAAGTTTCTTTAACGACTATACAATTCACCCGTGGTCTTACAAATGCCGTAGAATGGTAATCAGACCTTTTACAAATTTTCCCTTGAATTCTTGCTCTTAAGTGGAACGAGATTTATTTCATTACTATAAATGAAGAACAATTGGAAGATTCATTGCATCACGATATGAATGTTAACCTCCAATAACACTTCCTCTAACAACACTTAGATGTGGGATGGATATGGTGGAAAATTCAGAATGTCACAAGTGGAGAATTGCTTCAACTGTTGGTGGTGATTTCTTGAAAACTATGTACAACTATTGAAAAATTCAAATGTTGATTGGTTGTTGTAAGGTCCACGATACATTTCCATCGGCTATCTCAACACCATTTTCTCTGGTATTTCTGCATGAGCTGCCGGCTTATGGATTGATGATACTATCCTTCATGGGTAGGGGTCACTGTTCCGTACGAAGTCCAATATGATACATTTACATAAAGTAGAACTGACGTCACTGTAACACAGACACGCACTCTGCATTTACATCAGTATTGAAGTACTTTTAGGGGCACGGGACGTCTTTGCTCATCATCATCTAGTAATTGTTTTATTGTAATAAATTAGCAGTGTATGTAATTTTTAAGGTTTAGGATTGGGATACGGATAAGGAACATACCAGGCATTTTCACTAAATGAATACGGAGAAACCCGGGAGAAAGTCACTCTCAAGATTGCTTCATCAGCCCAGGGATTCATAACTGGGCTCTCCAAATTTCAGTTGTCCTTTGAAGTCGTGGAGCATGAATTACGTGCTCGGCTACTCTGCTGAGTATTGCTACATATAACGAATCCATCCCCAATCTCTTCTAGTTATCAGTCACAGCAGAAACATTCCTTATCAGACAAGTTCAACGCACACACAAGTACACCGAGCTGATGACCAAAGCTGTCCCAACCACTTAACAACAACAACAACCACCACCTCGCTATTCTTTGCTGCATATTGAAGGACTGGGGCACTGTTTTCGTCACTTCCTCTCACACGGGTCAAGCGTGGTTTCCTAGAACTTAAAAAGTGCTCTATTTGGATATTACATACAAAAAGAAAACCTACATGAGACAGATTCATTCCATGTGCAAATCTACATACTAACCTCTATTCCGAGTGTAGCTTCATTTCGTCGCGATGAAGTTGGCACAGGTAGTTCTTGAAGAGGCTGAAGATACGGCGCAGTATGAGTTTCTTGCAGTCTTGCTATGCATGCAACAAGGAAAAATATTATTAACGTATTTCAACACTTTTTAACTCCCCAACGACGCAAAGGTGAATCGGGTGTCATTCATCAAGAATGTTAATACTGTCACGTCAATATAATATTGAGCCTAGTTTAGCTCTCTTGGTTGGGAGAGTTCAAAATCAGTAAATGTGAGATCCTGTTAACGACCAGGAAAAAGGACAGACCAATGAGTGGGATAACACTTGGAGGTGGACAGCTGAAGAAGGTGGAAAGTCTCAAGTACTTGGGAAGTATAGTGGAGGAAAATGGGAGAAATGACAAAGAGATTACGGAACGTGGCAGGAAGGCAGAAGCATTTCTGAGAAGCATTAGGAGCTTAGTGTGGAACCACAAAAAAGCAAGGAAGTGTTATACAGAAGCTACTATATCCCGATACTGATCTATGCTTCAGAAACGTGGACGATGAAGAAAAGAGGCATAAGCAGAATACAGGCAGGTGAAAGGAAGTTCCTGCGAAGTAGGATCGGACTAACAAGAAGAGACAGGGTGAGGAATGAAAAGGTCAGGAAAATGGTGAAAGAGGAGCCCTTGCAAGGTAGGATTGAGACATCAAGACTGAGGTGGTATGGACACTTAAAGAGAATGGATGAGAAGAAGATTCCCAAGTGGATACATGAGAGGCAGATGCAGAAGAAACGACCAAGGGGAAGACCAAGAGATAGATGGCTGAAAGGAGTGGAGGAATGTGTCAAGAAGAGAGGCGAGGACTGGACCAGAGTGACAGCGGAGAGGTGGTGGGAAGAAAGAACTAAGTGGCGAGGCTTATGTTCCAAACAGACCCAGCCTGGGGCTGGAAACTGTACAAGATGATGATGATCGTTGGGAGATTGTGTTGTAGTTGATGTTGTACATCTTTCCAACCAGGCTGTGTGCCCTAATTACACTTAACAGTAATAATCAATATGCCCTCATCTATCCGGATATTAGGATACAACATGCAGAAAGAAGGAGTGCTTCAGACAGATTCATTCCATGTGCTTTAATTACGCCAATGTAGTAATGCTAATCGTCAGTACAAGATATATGGTGTGGAGTTAGGAATCACATCATTTGAAAGATTTGAAGGATATTATTCGATTTTTTTTTTGGTAATGAAACCTGATTCAATCTAACTGATCTTTAAAATTAATGCTGAATTCTGACAAGGAGATGTTTGAAGTAATAGTAATTTATGGTGATGGATGACCCACAAGTGGCGTCAATGAATAAGTTTAATTTTAATGTTTGCTCGTTGTTTAGAACAGTACCACACATTGAACACTGGTGTACATTTAATATCCATCCTAGCATGATGTGGATCATGTGTCATTTTGGAATCATCAAACGTCATGTATTCGCTGGAAATTGGAACAGCTTGGCCAGCCCTGTGCTCAGACGTAACAAGGCGCACATCACTACTGTCGACCAAAGTATTATGTGTACTCGAGTTTGAAGGTTGTTTGTGAAGTCACCAATAGACCTACATAAAATCCAATAATATCATCATTTTCGTCGTTCTATTTTACGTTAGCTCATGTAGGTTTGGAATTTTAAATTTATATTTTAATATTTTTGTCGCAGTTGGAACACAAAAAGTGCACGTTTTTAAGCGTGTTTCAACCAAGCGTCACATTTAAGAATTATTATCTCAAAAACCCGTCATCAGATCGAATTCAAATTTTAAAACAATATACATTGGAATATTGTATACCTGGTTTATTAATTTCAAAATGTTGCGTGTCCAAGAAAAAAAGTTGTTATCATTTTTGTAAGGTAACTTTTTCTCGGCTCGGGGTGGTTGGAAAATGTAGTGCTTAGTTGCCATGTAATCCTTATACATCAAAACGTTATGCTGTATGACTGTGAAATACGTAAATTAACTCACTTATTTTATATCGGTTTGTATTTGTAGGCGGAAATAACACATCGTTCACCACCTACCCGCTCCGGGAATGTTACTTCACAAACAACCTTCAAACTCGAGTGCACATAATACTTTGGTCGACAGTAGTCAGCTTAGGAGTCCACGTAGGTTTTTGCTCCGTCCAACAATGTACATTCCCTCTCGGAGCCAGTTGCACGTACCTGGACACCACTGCTCTACAATGACCTGTCTCCTCCCGTAGCGTGTCTCAACAACTGGCATCAGTTGAAGCTATTGTTCATCACCCAATGCGTAAACTGCAGTTAACACTGGGCCACATATGGCTTCGTTTGGAGTCTTGCCGTAACCAGGTGGCATGGACTGATGAGTGACGTCGTATCATCTTCAACAAAGAATTGACCACGGGTGACCTCCGTGCTCTCTTGTGGTAGCGCCGACGGCAGAGGACCAATCTTGCTAATGTTGTGAAGAGTCTTCCCGACGTTATGGTGCGGTGGGCCATAGAGTATTACTTCAGGTCACCAAGTTCTTAGGAACTTGACAGCACAGCACGATTTCAGTCACAGATATTATGCACCAGCGTGTCTTACCCCTCCTGATGCTGCAATTAAGTAGGGGCCCGTCTACACATGACACTTATGTCCATGCACGGACCGGGTGATATAGAGGTACTTCCCTTATCTTTCCATAAAAACGTGAAGTATCAGCTAGGACTTCAGATTTATTCCAATCTGCCGCGTTTCGAGAGCCAGTTACGACAGCTATGGAATGGACATACTTGCCACAGGAGATGATACAATGGCTATACAACTCCCTTGTGAGTCAAATCGGTGAAAGAATCAAAGCCTCAGTGGACGCTATAATCTATTTACATGAGAATAACAATGTGCCCGTGCTAAATTGTTCAGTGTTGTAACGGTATCGAAATAGAATCACACGAACTGTCCACGCACGAAATTTAATTTCTTTTCAGTCACTTTTTCAGGACATTAAAATATTTTGTCACTTATTGTAGTTTTAGCAGCCATCGCAATTTAGTTTGTTCAAGGACAGTGCTACTGAGAGATGGTGGTAATATTTATAACTGGGTTCAAATAAATATTGGTATTGGTAGAGATGTTGCTCAAAGGGGGCGATCCTAGTAGAGTGCGAAGTTCAGTGTTTACCCTACTGTGGATCTGACCATGTCATTTCCTGCACACGTGCTGATAGTAGACGAGTGACCTAAATTTTCGCATTCGGATGCAATTAAACTTGGGAGCGTTAGTATTGTATCCCTGTTACCACCAATCATTCGAACAGCATGTACCAGGCCTATATGTTATAATTGTAATTAGTTCAAAGCAACCAGCTAAGAACGGAAGATCCTCTTTTGATCTTTTTGCATGTCATTTTCATAAATAGTGCTTACGATTAGAGCTTAAAATGCTGGGCATTGAATATTTCAATACAGAGTGGCAAATTATAATCTACACGTTAAAAGCTCTAAATGTGAAACTACTCAACAATTATTAAAATAATCACAAAATCTGCAGTGTTAAGAAACTGTACATTTTTGTAACGATTGCTTTTCAATAATTTTGCCAATAACATAACTTTGGTGTAAAATTATCAACAATCAGCATGGTTAATCTCAGTAACTGGCTTCTGGAATGTTACGGTGGACCTTCTTGTCTTCTCAGTTGGTGAGTTACCGGTATATATTCTTTCATTTCGCATTTTGATAGCGTAACACCCTGGTATAATTATGTTAAATGGTGACTCTACCGAACTGGATAGCAACTCTGTTGGGAGGTCTTCGTATGGAATCGTGGCTTTGACAATGTTTACCCACAATATATAGTCTCGCTTCCTTTACTCCAAATTCTCTCTGAGAAAACGATGCAAACATGTGTGGATGAGTAACATGCCAGCCAGCAACTCAATCAGTCGTGGTTCTCAACTATTGATTACCGAGTGTATGGCGACATTCCACCATATCTGAGAAAGAAAGAAGTCCCTTAGGATCTGGAATAGAAATAACAAGCATGTGTAATGAAGAAGTGTCCTTACATAGCATCCTGTCTTCTTACCTACTGTGACCGGTGAAAACAAGTATCCAGTTCAGTCGTTAAAATGTAAGTGTGAACGATACTATTCCGTGAGTCAAGTGGGTGAATTACGTTATTGGATTTGCGTCCCTTACAACGACAACAATTCCAACAAAAAATGTTACGAAAGTTGGTTCAAGCAAGTACGGTACATGGAAATATGATAAAACACCTTCCCTGATGCAATCAAGAAGAGATCTCTCGTCTCATAAGCTTCTTCCTTCTTTCACACTCCACGCAATGTACATTTATGAGAAGTCGCATTCCGTAGTCGGCTTATAGTTTGTTGTGCACAAGTAACCCCTTTAATTCCCTTGGGATTTGCTCCACTTGTCTTGTGCTATATTAGCTCAGAGTTCAAACCCATTATTGGGCCGTACGAGCCTCAAGACATTGCCACGTGAATATTCACAAGGGTAGAGGGAGGCTCTCTTCTGGGATACATTCCGCTCAGGGGAAACGGAGCTGGAACTCTTCATGATTTTCATACTGAATATCTACGTGCACAGCAACTTCGTGGACATGTAAGATCTTTGTCAGAATAGGAAGGTCGTGATCATGCTTAGTTGTAAGCATTCATCTTACATTTCAGCTATTTCTGGTGCTAACTGTTATTGTATTTGTCGCCTTATTTCCTTCTTTGACTACGTGCACTTAAGTCAACAGCTCTTTATATTTTTACCATCTTTTGAAAACTAGTTTTTAAGGAAATAATTTGTAAGAGATTATCTTGGAGACAGATTTAAACCACACAGTGTTTAACAATTCTCAGTGTTAGAAGGAGTGAACATGTGAAGGATCCAGGGGAAGAAGGGATTATGTCAAATAAAGTAAAATGTTCAGTTTTAAAGTTTCATTACTAATATGTACTTATATGTACGCGTCAACTTGAAAACGTCATTTTATCACGACCTTCATTGTTCTTAGCCAGGCACAATTGTGGCTTCAATACATCGCAAAGAGGCCAGCAAATCGCGCTGATATCTCGATTTTACATTTTGAGTTGCATTCGCCCTTCTTCCCGTGGATCCTTCATTTATTTTATCAGTATATTGCCATGAGCGTGTCAATTCAAATTCCGGTGTGATAAATGTTTTATACGAAAGGATGCGAACACACGCCCTATAATACGAGTACCATAAACCGCTTTCTACTTTGTATGAAGCTATTTGCTTACTCCCTGTTATTTGACTCAGGGATGAATAACGCTTATTTTTCTAAAACGAGTTTTAGGGTTGCAGGACATGAATCTTCAGGTTTCTCCTCAACCATGGGAATATTATGAAGAGGTACAATTTTATTACAATTGGCACTCACACCTGGGTGATATTAATTAAATTCTGTTGACAAACATGAACATGTTATTTAACCTGAAATGCTAGAAAATCATTCGTCAAAAGAAAATTCATTTTTTATTTTGCAAACATAGCAGCTGAAATAACATAACATACTATTTTTCCCAGAACTGTAACGGCCTTCATGTTAAGTGATGAACTTGAAAGGTAATTTTTTGCCCTTTAATTTTTAAATTTAGGTTCATAACGACATTTCGTGTAATTGTAGAAGCACTCCCACGCATATACTAGGAAATTGGGTACAGCCATCGAGATTTCGTTCTGTGATTCGAGAACTTTGGCAATCCTTATCCATGGTTTTTAATGTGGATTATCTTCAAATACCCAAAGAGGATAACATGTAAGTGTACAACAAATAGAATAAACGCCTCAATTTGATGACGCATTATCTTTAGCCAATTCAACGGGAAAACCGAAGTGATAACCACTCGAAGCTAAATGATGAAGATCAAATGAATAATATAAGGATAAAAAAAAGCTCATCAACTGAATTTCATTTGGACAAAACTTGTACTGGTATTGCTTTTATTACCTACTTATTTCCTGAATATGTGGTGTGAGTTTAAGACATAATACTTTAGTGCACCTAATAAAAATCGCAACTCGTCTTGACATACTTTCTACATAAAATATGACTCCAAATAAATACTGCAACGGAGACTGATTAAACTTCAGTTTTATCAAGTACAATTGCAAGAAAAAATTAAACATGATCTTTTTTCGTTTAATGAAATTTATTTAGCTGAAATATATCTCAGTGTGGTAAAGGCAAGGTTACCATTTTTCTCTTTTTTCACAATCTACGACCAAGTCTGGAAGACAAATCAATACTAACAATACGGTCCCAACCAAGTTTGCTGTACACTGTGCACGAATATTCAAGTCCCCAGGTTTGAACATCTGGCGATATTCCCCGGTTACTGCGTGCGAATGTTGGTTTTGTGTTAGAATATGGGAAAATTCTTATTAATTGAAAGCCCTTTTAAAAAATGATCCAACTAATGGAAAGTATCATACATGTAATTTTCTTCAATCCAGGTGGTAAATCACTTTTCTGATGGTATTTTCAACGAGATTAATCAAACAGACGTGTGGTCACCATGCAAGCCTGCATACTTTCCCAAAGTATTACGGCACTGTGTGAAACGCTTAAACTATTCTCACTTTGCTTCTCCATACTCTCATTCTTCAACAACCACCGTGGGTGGGACATGGTGGAACAACGTGCTGTGCATCACCATTTAACAACTTTCACAATGTTTATCCATAACATACCGTACATGGTGATTTTCAGTCCCGGTATGTTATCACATTGCGGCAATCTAATTATCTTGAGTGGTGAATATTACTAATAATATTAAAGAATCTTATAAAGGAAGTACATAAACATGAACAAATAAGGGCACTTATAAACACACAGACGAATTTCAACAACGATATGTGTATCGTAAATAGCCCTATAAAGGAAGACACGTTTAACACTTCTGAATGCACACTGAACTAAAGCAATAGAACATGATAGTTGATGTGTTTTTTGTAGCCATATAACTATCTAGTCTCTCAAATAACAACAAGGCATTGGTCACCCCCAAAAATAAATCTACTTTTGACTAGCTAACTGGAAATAGACCTGCAAATTTTCCCGCACCAGAAGACCCTGTTGCACAGGAAAGGGGAATGGGAATATAACTGTGTCTTAGCATATTAAGAAGGGCTCTAATGTCCCATTCTAATTTAAGTGTGCTGATTTATCACGAACAAATTATCCCATGCAAGTGGAACCAAACGTGTTCCGAGAAGATTCCAAAATTAAAGAAAAGCAATGATCATATAAACTAATTCACTAGTGACACCCAGTCAAATTTCGGATAGCTAAGTATTGGTTTAAAAGAACCCATTCAATACACTGTTATGGTCAATTTTTAAATTGCGAAAATTCGCATCGCTCCTAGTGTCAGTTCATGCTACTCTCGTTCGTGCAAGTACTTTTGACAATTTTATGCTGTTTTGACCACCACTATTGCAGTTGTAAATGATTTAATCAAGCAGCATACGCAAGCAACACATCTCTACGTAGTACAGTATAAAACTAAGTCCCCGATTCCTGGATGTAACAGGTAATCGCGAGAACCACAGGGTGGATTTTGATGCCGTTTTCACCATTCTGTAAAGGATTTCTCGAGGAAGGTTTCTGTAGGAAAACATTCATGTATGACCAAAGAAAGCCGATCAGTAACGATTTCAGTGAATCGAGTCAAAGAAAAATCTGGCGTCCGTGCGCCTTTTAAGCCTACGCTGGGAATACCGTTAAAAATATCTATATAATGAACCCCATTGATCTAGGCCAAGTAAATAGGTTCATTGCTATGAAACATTGGATACCACGAAAGTGAATATTTTAAAGCATGGGAGCCGGTCTGAATCTAATGCTGGAATGTTACATTTAACCTAAGGGCGAGCGTAGCTATTGGCTCATGCTAACAAGCAGGCACGAGCCCGGGAAACCGCTATTCTTTAGTAAGCCGGAGGGAGGAGGGGGTCAACTCTCTGAGACGACATGCAATACCGGAATAACGCCGATTTGGATCAATTAAAGCAGAATGAAAGGACGCCCGTGATTTAAAAAAAATCGAATCCTAACTATGAAAGGATAAAAAGATAATAGTGTAAATGAAGAATATAAATTACGTATTTAGAGGTAATTATGCACACGCAGTGGCGACAGGAGTGGGAGGCCAAATGTGTGAATCCCCTAACCATCTCTTGACTATGTGAACTCCCGAACTCACGCGTTCCAAATTATAGGAATTTGAAAGATCGATTCTGAAAACAAGTACCACATTTGAAATCAGCAAGTCGCGAACATTAAGGGAATGATTATAGTAATAATAATAGTAGAAATGTTAAGGGGTGAAGTGAAATATTGATGAATATTAGACTGCCGGGAGATTAGAAAGGAATTCATTAAGACGAAATATCTATAGAAAGGATAAAGAATTGAAATGCTAAATACAGGCTGTTAAATAAGTGTTCGGGAAACGTAGAAAATAGGGTGCATGTTATGTATGACAGTGACTATTCGGTTAAGTGATTAGGTAGTTCGGAGTAAGCCGATTGGGTGCGTATGTAAATCAGCGTACGTGTTGTGAAAGTGAAGAATCTTCGAGGAAATAATAGGAGGCCATTAGGTAAGACCTCAGATAAAGGAGTTAAAAAGGAAGGAAGGAAGCTTGTAGTTTAACGTGACCGTTAATCTTGAGATCATGAGCCACGGGACCTCCATTTTACGTGGAATCCGAACCACAGGACATGGCATTTCACTTCGAAAATCTCACATGCATAAAGGAGTTAAAGTCAGGGTGGAACAGTCCCTTGAAAAGTGAGTAAGTCGGAGGCCATTGCGCAAGACCTCATATATATACAATTCAGGGGTGCAAAATTCCATTGAAAAGTATAGTAATTGCACTGTAAACACACTGGGAAGAAGAGAGCACTCAGAAGAAATTCGACAGAACAACAGGGTAAGTGATATCGTCCATCCCCAGTTGTATTTGCTATGAGCTAGGGTTTAATTTTGTCACAAGATCTATCCATTGTTATTATAGAGCAGTATAGACGGCAGTTAAGTTTATATTGAGTTTTATTGAGATTTTATATTCAGTTGTATGGAGTGATTGGAGTTCTTAATTTTTTATTTTTGATTCTTGATTTTATATTTTGTCGTGGTCTACTCTATCTCAGTGTGCTTGTAGACAGTAAATATAAGTATATCCGCAAGCTAGTATTTGATATACGGAGGTATTTGACCCCAATTAACGTAATCCGATAAATGTTTGATGCCAGGCGAATTTTCTGACTGACGTGAAAAAATGGTTATGAATTTCATTAAGTCGCCTCCGTAGCGTAGCGGTCAGCATGGTTAGCTGCCGCCCCGGAGGTCCTGGGTTCGATTCCCGGCTCTGCCACGAAATTTGAGAAGTGGTATGAGGACTGGAACGGGGTCTACTCAGCCTCGGGTGGTCCAAATGAGTAGAGGGGGTTCGATTCCCACCTCAGCCATCCTCGAAGTGGTTTTCCGTGGTTTCCCACTTCGTCTTCGGGCAAATGCCGGGATGGTACCTACTGTACGGTCACGGCTGCCTCCTTCCCTCTTCCTTGCCTATCCATCCCAATCTTCCATCCCTTCCCATCCCTCATGAGGCCCCTGTTCGCTTTGCAGGTGAGGCCGCCTGAGCGAAGTGCTGATCACACCTCCCCAGTTGTATCCATCCCGACCAGATGTTCCAGTCTCCAGGACACTGCCCATAGAGGCGGTAGTAGTGAGTTCCCTCGCTGAGTCCGTGGGAACCACCAACCTAGAGGGTATGTTGTATGTCTACCCCTTATTATTCCCGTTTTTTTTTCCTACGGGGTCGGGGATGAGATGCGATGGAAGTCTTTGTGGCGATGATTTTTACGGCCGGATGCCCTTCCTGACACCAGCCTCACGAGAGGAGTTAATGAGAGATGAAATGAATGATGGTGAATGAAACTGGGCAAGGATGTGGAAGGAAGCGGCCGTGGCCTGTTAGAAGGTACCGTCCCAGCATTTGCCTGGTGTTGAAAATGGGGAAACCACGGAAAACCATTTCAAGGACGGCCGACGGTGGGGCTCGAACCCACGCGTCTACCGAGTCAGCAGAGAGCTTGGCCCCATGGCCTAATGCTGCGCTTTAGCCAGCGTCGGTAAATTGACTAAATAAATAAAAAAAAATATATATATAATGAATTTCATTATGTGTTAGGGCAACAAATAAATGTCTATTATCTTACCATTTGTTTTATAGCACAAGGTGGTAACGAATCTACGTCCAAAAATTCATGTTTTTAGTTGTCAGAGTGGAGTAATTCATTATGCCATGGTATATGTGAATAATTGCCCTAGAGAGCAGAGATCCTAAGGTTATGTTACTACTGTCAACCAAAATATTATGTGCACTCGAGTTTGAAGGTTGTTTGTGAAATAACCAATAGACCTCCATAAAATCCAGTAACATCATCTTCGTTGTTCTATTTTACGTTAGTTCATGTAGGTTTGGAATTTTCAATTCATATTTTAGTATTTTTATCGCAGTTGCAACACCAAAAGTGCCCATTTTTAAGCGGGTTTCAACCATGCGTCACATTTTAGAATTATTATCTCACAAACCCGTAATCAGATCGAATCCAAATTTTAACACAATATACATTGGAATGTTGTATAACTGGTTTATTAATATCAAAAGTTTGTCTGTCCGAGAAAGAAAGTTGTTATCATTTATGTAAGGTAACTTTTTCTCGGCTCGGGGTGGTTGGAAAATGTAGTTCTTGGTCGCGTTGTAACACTTATACATCAGAAAGGTATGCTGTATGATTGTAAAATACGTAAATTAATTCACTTATTTTATATCGGTTTGTATTTGCATGGGGAAATAAGACATGGTTCATCAGCCGCTCCGGGGAATGCTGTACAGCGTTGCTGAGAAGGAGCCCATCACTTCCGAACGAGACGCGCCATGACGCCAGATGGGCTCCATCTTGGCAACGCTGTACAGCTTTCCCCGGAGCGGCTAGCTGTTGAAACATGTCTTATTTCCCGGTACGAATACAAACCGATATAAAATAATTGAATTAATTTATGTATTTCACAGTCATACAGCATAACTTTTTGATGTATAAGGATTACAACGCGACCAAGAACTACATTTTCCAACGACCCCGAGCCGAGAAAATGTTACCTTACAAAAATCATAACAATTTTCTTTCTTGGACACACAAAATTTTGAAATTTATACAACATTCCAATGTATATTATGTTAAAATTTAGATTCGATCTGATGACGGGTTTGTGAGATAATAATTCTTAAATGTGACGCATGGTTGAAACACGCTTAAATACGGGCTCTTTTTGTGTTCCAACTGCGATAAAAAAATATTAAAATATAAATTAAACATTCCGAACTAGATGAACTAACGTAAAATAGAACGACGAAAACGATTATGTTATTGGATTTTATGTCGGTCTATTGGTTACTTCACAAACAACCTTCAAACTCGAGTGCACATAATATTTTGGTCGACAGTAGACCAAGTACTTATGTAATTTGGGACTACTTCGCATTCATGGTAAATTCCCCAGTTCTTAAATTGCGAACTACTCATCATAGAGAGCGTACAGATATCAGGAAAGTGGATTAGAAAAAATTGAAAAATCTATAATAAACATTGCCAATACATTTTATTATAAACATTGCAAAATTCTTACTAATAAATTGCCAATACATTTTTATGAATATTTTCAATACTTTTCTTTAACATTGCTAAATAAATAATAATTATTTAATAAATTGCCAATATATTTTATTATAAACAATTGATCAGATAAACGATAAGGTATGTGAAAATCCTAACCAACAATTGCTATTCCAATTGCGAAATCTTAATAAGCATTGATGCCCATGGCCAATACTAATTTTATCGACAATGACCATTTGCTATAAACAATTAAAATTTTATGAATAATTAAAATTTTACAAAGAAATAAAATGTCATCAGCAATAAAAATTTCATCTAACATTAAAATAATAAACAATTAATTTATAAACAATATAATTTTATAAACAATTAAGTTATAAAGAATACAACTTAAAAATTTACATCTACAAATAAAATGTATCATTAATTTGTTTTAAACAATTAAGATTTTATAAACAATTACAATTTCATCAACAAGTAAAGTTTATAAACAATTCAGTTATAAACAATTATAATTCTTTAAACAAATAAAGTTCTATCAACAATAAAATTACAAATTAAGCTAAATGATTCATTGCTTATTCTTGGAATTGGTGATAAATCAAGTTAACATTGGCAGATTGAAATGACTTTTGAAATAAGTGACTTGTGTGTAAGGTAGGCCTATAGAACTAAATAATTAAGCATTATAGATTACAGATAATTGGTGTAACGGAATGGAGGTACACGTGGTCGTGTTTAAGACCAGATTTTAATGTTTTGAATGCGTTGTACAGTTGCATTGGTGTATTTTATAATTTGTTTCTTGTCAGTTATTCAGATATTAAATTCATTTTTAGCCTATTTTCAAAAAAAAAAATAGGCTTAGGAGATCACCTTTTGTCCGTGTGTGTGTGCGTGAGTGTGTGTGTGCGTGTGTGTATGTGTGAGTAGTATGTGTGTGTGTGTGTGTCCCTAATAACTTCTAAACGGCTGGAGCGATTTCAATGAAACGCGGTAAGTTCATAGCACTATTACGGGTGACCCCGACTGTGCCCTTCAAATTTTGTTAGGTCTCACCAATCCAACATGGCGGCTGTGCGAAATATTTCACCAGCATTCAATATCTCCGAAACTATTCCCGATATCACCCTGGAATTTATTACGGTGATAAAGGGAACTACTAGAAGTTCACCTATGTGACATTTGAAAAACTGGTAACTACAAAATCAACATGGCGGCCACGCGAATTTGCGACTTTTAAATAGACGTTTCTCGCGATATAACCAACCAAACGCAATAAAACTTGGTACAGTATATGTTTATACACATTGTAATGCACCGACATCTAATTTCGTTCAATTGTTTACATAACCACAAGATGGCGGATGAGCGAAATATTTCACCGGCATTCTATACCTCTGAAACTATTAGCGGTATCACCCTGAAATTTTGTACGGAGATAAAGGGAACTACTGGAAGTTCATCTATCGGGCTTTCAAAAACCGGTTTACTACAAAACGAACATGGCGGCCAAGCGAATTTGAAAATTTTAAATAGACCTTTCTCGCGATTTAATGTTCCAAACGCAATGAAATCTGGTACAGGAAATGTTTATACACATTGTAATGCACTGGTATCTAATTTAGTTCAATTGTTTACATAACCTCAAGATGGCGGCTGTGCGAATTTTAAAATTAAGTTTTTATTTCTTGTGTTGTAATCATGCGATCGAAGTGAAAGTTTGAATAATGAACCTACGCAATAATTTTCCTTTAATGGTACATGACTCTATGGCTATACACTTAACAATCCAACATGGCGACCATCCGAAATATTTAGACGGCTCTGAATATCTACGAATCTAATACAGCAATCAAACTGATTTTTTTATGTTTATAGGGGCTATGAACTTATGTTCACCTATAGGACTTTAAATAACCTGGTGATCACAAATCCAACATGGCGGCGACGCGAAGTATAAATATTCACATGGACGTTTCTCGCAATTTAACCATCCGAGTGCAGTGAAACTTGGTACAGTAAATCCTTGTACGAATGTTAATCCACTGGCATCTAATTTATTTCAATTGTTTCCATAACCACAAGATGGCAGCTGTGCGAAATTTTAAAATCTCCTTGTTAATTCTTGTGTCCTAATCATGCGATTGAAGTTTGAATGCTACACGTACACAATAATCTTCATGTAACAGTACATAACTCTAGGACCTACATATATAAAATCCAACATGGCGACCATCCGAAATATTTAGTCGGTTCTCAATAACTACGAATCTATCACCGCAATCAGACTGAAATTTTGTATGTTGATAGTGGCAGTTAACATAAGTAGGATATATGAAAATAGGCTGTATAGTTCTTCACGGAACTACTTGTTTTTAATTATAAATCCACCACAGTGTATGTGATATTATTTAAGTACTTCTGATAATCCCCAGACTTGAATTAGTGCCAACGTGATTCCAAAATCTTAACCCGGCACGCCCCGAGTGACCGACTGATTTTTAGCCTATTTTCATTTATGAAAAAATAGGCTTTTGAGATCACCTTTTGTTCGTGTGTGTCTTCCCCTAATAACTTCTAAACAGCTGTAGCGAATTCAATCAAACTCAGTAAGGTCTCAGTACTATTTCGGCCGACCCCGACCATGCCCTTCAAATTTTATTACGTCTCACCAATCCAACATGGCGGCTGTGCGAAACATTTCACTGGAATTCTTTATCTCCGAAACTATAACAGATATTACCCAGAAATTTTATACCGCGATAAAGGGCACTACTGCAAGGCCATTTGTCCATTTTTTTTAACCTGTAAAGTACAAAACGAACATGGCGACCAAGCGAAGTTCAAACATTTTAATAAACTTTTCTCGCGATCTCAGGGCAGTGAAATATGGTACAGTAAATGTTTCTACGCATTGTAATGCACTGCCATCTAACTTAGTTCAATTGTTTACATAACCTCACGATGGCGGCTGTGCAAAATTTTAAAATTAAGTTTTTATTTCTTGTGTATTAATCATGCGATCAAAGTGAACGTTTGAATAATGAACCTTCGCAATAATCGTCATCTAATAGTACATAACTCAATGGCCTACAAATATTAAAATCCAACATGGCGACCATCCGAAATAATTTGGCGGTACTCAATATCTATTAATCTATGACAGCATTGAAACTGAAATTTTGTATGTTAATAGAGTCTATAAACATAAGTTCATCTATGGGACTTTCAATAACCTGGTGAACACAAGTCCAACATGGCAGCGACGTGAAGTATTTATATTTAAATGGACGTTTCTCACGATTCAACCATCCAAGCGCAGTAAAACATGGTACGGTAAATACTTATACAAGTTTTAATCCACTAGCATCTAATTTTTTCAATTGTTTTCATAACCACAAGATGGCAGCAGTGCAAAATTTTTAAATCTAGTTTTTATTTAGGCTATTGTGTCGTTATCATGCGATTAAAGTTTGAATACTACACCAACACAATAATCTTTATGTAATAGTACATAACTATGTATGTTAGGTAGTCAGCCCGAAGGCTGGTTGGATCCTCAAAAAGTACTGCCGTTTGGTTATATGGGTAGGTACCCACAAAAACCCCAGGCAGCGCTATATTGGGGCGTACTAGGCAAGGAGAGGAGTGAGGTAGTTTGCCATTGCTTTCCTCACTGAGTCACTGATTAGAACCTTTCACAGCATCAACAGGCACTGACTGTGCCCTGAATGCCATTACTATGCACCACCCATACCTCAGTAGCTTCCACATAATCAGAGCCATGAGTGAGACTGAGATATCGGTAAAAAGCCACATTTTACTCTAGCCTGTGCCAACATGCAAATGCAAATGTACTGCATTCATCAAGAGATGGCAAACAGGCCAAACATAACTCTAAGACCTTCATGTTATATAAATATCCAACATGGCGACCATCTAAAATATTTAGACGGTTCTCAATATCTACGAATCCATTACAGCAATCAAACTGAAATGTTGTAGCCTATGTTGGTAGAGGCAATTACCATAAGTAGTATATATGAAAATATGCTGTATAGTTCTTCACGGAACTACTTGTTATTTTTGATTTTATTTTATTATGCCCCAAATTCAAGTCATTATCATAGATTGAAGGTTAAAATATTATGAGTGTATGTATTATTCAGCATAAAAGTTCTAAACAAAATTCCGCGACACAATACATCGCCCACTATAAGTGTTTTAACGTTTGCATTTCTTCCAACAATCTTTATTCAGTGAAAATTGAAATTACTAGCTTCAGAGCGAGTTTACGAGCTATCAAGCGAATCTATCACCCCAAATTCGGTCAGAAACTGTCGAGTCGTGTCGAGTTAAGACTTCAGAGAAGACATATGCTTTTGGAGTTTCGCTGTTTACCTCGACTTTTCTGAATTGCATCTGGGACCTGACGTCCGTGCGCCATTTGAGCATAAGCTGGGTAAACCGTTAAAGATATCGGGCGAAGTTGGGCCGGGTGGCTAGTTGATAATAAGTAAAAAATTCAAGCAACCATCCAAATATTAGAACAGAAGCTTCTTCTTTTATTCGATGGACATCATTCTGGTCAAGGAGTCAATGAGGATTCTTCAAACAGCCATCCAACTATGTGGTCGTAGATTCACCGGAAGACAGCGTGTCATATCAGGGATTATACATAAGCAACATAAAACTATTTAGGCTCTACCTTTGATAATGTAATGAGCAAAATGTAAAATGAACAATATAGTCGAGTTATCATGTGGTGTCCGTAAATTAAATTACTGACAAAGGGAGTATAACATTCAAATTGTAAACAAATCCTAGTGTCGACTAGTTGAAAACTCGGCCCTTAGTTACAAGTACACGCACTATAACGATCATAACAATAACACAGGTTAGCACACACTCGTTTGAGAACCCACCTGACGACCATGAAGTCGGAAATAAAATGAGAATAAAACACTCGTGCAGACTTTGTTCAAAGGCTAATCACAATTGTTAGTGCGCTAGGCCTGAAAGGTCCTGGGCTCGATTTTCAGCCTGGCTAATGGGGATTTTCATCTGAATGAAAATCCACAGCCTGCTTCCAGTCTCCGACCGGGTCAGGAATGGAATGAATGAAGCCCCCATCTAGCGGCGAGGATATGAACTGTGCCGGCTGCCGAGGCCTGACGCACTCCTCTGGGGCAATGATTAAATGAATGACAGATGAAATGAAATGATAGTGGAGAATGTTGCTGGAATGAAATTTTGACAGGGAAAACCGGAGTACCCGGAGAAAAACCTGTCTGCCTCCGTTCTGTCCAGCACAGATCTCACATGGAGTGACCGGGATTTGAATCACGGACCCAGCGGTGAGAGGCCAGCGTGCTGCCGCCTAAGCCACGGAGGGGGATTTTCATCTACTGGGGTTAATTTCCCTCGCCCGGAGACTGGGTGTATGTGACGGCTTCTTCATCACGTCATCCTCATTCAGACGTGTATAGCTCCTGGTGTAGTGGCTAGCGTTCTTGGCTGTCACCCCGGAGGTCCTGGTTCGATACCCAGCTCTGCCAATAAATTTAATTCTGGTCTGAGGGCTGGAACGGGTTACACTAAGTCTCGTGAGTCTAAACTGAGAAGAGGTGGGATCGATTCCCATCTCAGCCGGTAATTCCCGAGCTATGGAATAAAATTCATCGGACACACCAACGAAATAGAGAAACATTACTGGGAAAAGGATGGGCTAACTGAAGACGGTCCCATTGTTGACCCACTTGTTAGAAACTGAAATGTCAGTTCATCCTAGTTATCACACAGTGTTTTTTCAGACGGTTGATAAACCAGCAGACTTACAATATCTTAAAGTGTAAATAATTACTTCAAACATTTCATCTTGACGGTATTGTCTTATAATAACACATTTCCAGGCACAAATTTTTAAGCTCCCATGAAGAAAAAAAAAGGCGATGAATGGAAAATGTTTCATTTCTTACGAAAATGAAAGAAAACGCATTTCTCTAACAAAAATCACTAAACAACAAAAACTCACAGACAATACGGAATGGAACGCGCGCATTTTCACTGGGCAACGTCGCACGTGTTTCCTCGGCCGAGAACATTGTTCCCATCTCTAGCTACGATACATTCTTCCCACATAACCACCCGATTAAATATCAATCCATATAAAATCACCAATTGCGTGTAAATAAAACGTAGTTTTTCGTTTAGCCTTGCATTGCTATGAGCCTCATAACAAGCCATATTTCATACTGCCACGACCACCCGGGCCCGAGAAAACGTTGGTTTACAAAATTAACAACAACTGTTTTCAGGATCGTCAAATCGGATTAAAACTCCGTATATACGTTAACAATAATAATAATAATGTCAATGGTTTTACGTCCCTTTTAACAACTCTGGCTTTTAGAGATGCCGGGGTGCTGGATCTTCCCCCCGAAGGGGATCTTTAACGTGCCAGTAAATCTACTGACACGATTCCCTCGCATTTGCGCACCCTCAAATGCTAGCTGACTGCGCCAGGATATGAACCTGCAACCTTGGGCCCAGCAAGCGAGAACGTTACCGCTGAGCCACGCAGCCAGCCGTATACGTTAACAATACCTTCCTTCATAACGTATTAAAGTTCCATTACCATCTGATTAGTACCTTTAATGTAATGATCTTTCTCAGTAACCGCTCCATTAGACTTGGTAAAAAAGAAAAAGATACAGTCAGTCTGAGAGACTAGACTTTATATCATTTCAAATGACGCATGCTACAAATGCTACACATGTTAGAAAGGCTCAGGAGGGCTTCTCGATTCGCTCGAAGCCCTAGGATTCTTTGCACTCTGCTGCATGATGTCAGGCACTCGCCGTCTCCGTATCGTATAACGCCAGACCCCAGGAGTAAACTCAGACTCAACAGACTCCATTACCCTTTAACTTAGGCTTCCCGCGCGGGGGCTGCATGACGTCACGCATACGCCGTCTCCGTTCGCATAACGCCAGACCCCAGGAGTAAACTGAGACTTAACAGACTCCATTACCCTTTAACTTAGGCTTCCCGCGTGGGGGGGCTGCATGACGTTACGCACTCGCCGTCTCCGTTCGCATAACGCCAGACCCCAGGAGTAAACTCAGACTCGGTGCATATGCACTGAACAACATGATGACGTCATACACGTCGTAACCGTAACGCATAACGGTAGACCTAAGCATAACGATGAAGTCGACAAGATCATTTGAAATGATAAAACCGGCACTTCTTTTGTGCAATCAGCTATAAAAGTTTAACGAGTTACAATGCAAATGTTCACTCTACACAGCTAAAAGCGGAATAATATATGGAACAGTTTGGTGTAGCTTGTTTTTATGATTGACGATAGATAACGTTTTTATTGACGTCTAAACTAAAAACTAAACTCGAGTTTCTATACATTTTCCCTGACAGTAGAGCTCAAGACATTCCCATTCCAGTTCCGCGAGGTGTTTCACTGACAACAGATAATTTTTCTTAATTGGATACTATATTTGGAAATCATTTAAATCCCGTAACATGCAGGGGATTGTAAATCCCAAGCCACATTTGTGAAGCTAAACAGTAACTTTTCTAATGAAATAAAACACACAGAAAAATATTAGGGGGTACCACCACTGTTGGACGTGCCGTGCTATGTGGAAAGTAGAGTCGGTATTAATACGAGTGTGCAGTGAATCTGATAGGGCGTACTTTTAAGAGTAGTATCTAATTATGTTCTAATTGGCCCTCCCGTTCGGCGCTACTTAAATAATGACCCGCAGTGTGAGCAAACTGTTTGATGTTCTGTGTCTGCTGTTACAATTACGGTTCCTTGCGGTGGAGGCTCAGGCAGACTTCAAAGCAATTCGGCGCAGCGCTGTCACCTTAATTATGGACGACGAAAATAGTCAGGGAACGACTGCCTCGCTGGAGAAGACATTTCTAATGTTCTGTGGGATTACGAGTGTGGGAGGTCTAAGAGGACATTCAGATTCTCCGAGCTGCCATCCAATTCCACGGTCACGGGTTCATAACCCTAGAGATCGATTATGCTTATAATTGTTCATTGGTTAAAAATTGGGATTTTTGTTTCCCCCCAGGAGCTCAAATCGAGTGGGACGTGGGTAGGCGACCACGGGACCCCTTCTGAGTCTGGTATTGCTTCCACTTACTTGTGCCGGGCTCCTCTCTGTATTCTTTCCTGACGACCTCTCTTGGTCAACTCTTTTTCTCTTCCGACCCCGACGGTATTCGGGTATCCAAGGCCTAGGGAGTCTTTCACTTTCCCGCCTTAATTGGCCCTTGTCTCATCTTTACTGATACCCTCCTTCTTCGAGGGTTTAGCCTTCTTTTTCTTTCCATGTTATCTCCTGCCTTCTGCACAAGGCCCTCAAGGAGGCAGGGTGTATGTAGCCCCACCACTTCTGGTGCACTCTGGATAGTGCTACACCCTCACGGGCTCACGTCTGGTGAGTTTGGGAGTTGGCGACCCCGAGGGATTCCTGAGTTGGGTCCTCTTTGCCCCATTTTCCCACTGACCTTGGAGCGGGCCCTCTCCTCTTTCCCTCTGTTATCTGCCTTTCATGGCTCTCCTTCCTTCCAAATCCTTCAATCCGCTTTCTTAGAGGTTTGAAGGCATTTCATTTCTTCCTGTCCTTTATTTGCCTTATCCTTTATTTGTTTACAATTTCTTCTTCTAGTATGTAAGTTTGTAGTTAGTATTTGTTATAGTTTTTCATTCTCATCTCATCTTTCACTATCACCCAAACCATTAGGGGCCAATAACCTAGATGTTAGGCCCCTAAAAACAGCAATTATCATCATCATATTCTGTTCGACTGCAAGGCTCAGTTCAGATAGCCTATTACATGTTCACTGGCACTGAACCATGCTTTCAGTGTCATTCGGCTTGTGGCTAGATTCAGTAATCAACCCTCGGCAGTATGCATGTTCCTTCCATATACGTGAATAGTTATAATAATAATGAAAATGAAAATCCACAGCCTGCTTCCAGTCTCCGACCGGGTCAGGAATGGAATGAATGAAGCCCCCATCTAGCGGCGAGGATATGAACTGTGCCGGCTGCCGAGGCCTGACGCACTCCTCTGGGGCAATGATTAAATGAATGACAGATGAAATGAAATGAGAGTGGAGAGTGTTGCTGGAATGAAATTTTGACAGGGAAAACCGGAGTACCCGGAGAAAAACCTGTCTGCCTCCGTTTTGTCCAGCACAGATCTCACATGGAGTGGCCGGGATTTGAACCACAGACCCAGCGGTGAGAGGCCGGCGTGCTGCCGCCTAAGCCACGGATAATAATAATAATAATAATCATAATAGTAATGAACGAATAAAAAGAATCAGGTAGACTACTTTTGATTCAGACACCAAAGACCTCCAATGGTATAATTCAAACCAGAAGACGCCTTCAACAGAGATCTCTTTCGTAAAAAGGTAGTGACGGACGGGCTGAACTGAGACGGGCAACCGAAAAGAAGAGTTGTTTCATTTGTGGGGTAGGGACATCGTGGTCATTCAGGCTCGTGTGTAATAAATTTGTCTCATAACTTGTGTTAATGTGATTTCTGAAGAAGTGTGTATATTTGTAAGTCTGGTGGGGATTGGAATGAGATGGCCATGTCCTTAACGTAGGAGTAGAAGTGCGGAACCACGGAAAATCAAACGCTGAGTGGAAATCGAACCCTCACTCCTCAGTTTTGCAGAAAGAAGGCACGGTGCCCTTTGGACAGAGGAGCGCACGCTGGCTCACTCGTAAAAATGAAGGAATTCTGGACTCAAAAGAAAACGAAGTTCATTACCTAATGTAAGCTATCAAGACTTCACGTGGTCTTAGGTGGCCCCAAGGAGAAAATAATAAAACAAATGAAGAAATAAAGAAATAAAGAAATAAAGAATAATAAAGAAATAAAGAAATAGAGAAATAAAAATAAAGAAATAAAGAATTAAAGAAACAAAGAAATAAAGAAATAAAGAAACAAAGAATAATAAAGAAATAAAGAAATAGAGAAATAAAAATAAAGAAATAAAGAAATAAAGAATTAAAGAAACAAAGAAAGAAATAAAGAAATAAAGAAATAAAGAAAAAATGAAGAAATAAAGAAATAAAGAAACAAATAAATAAATAAATTAATTAATTAAAAAAGAAATAAAGAAAAAATGAAGAAATAAAGAAATAAAGAAATAAAGAAAAAATGAAGAAATAAAGAAATAAAGAAATAAAGAAATAAAGAAATAAAGAAACAAAGAAAAAAATAAAGAAAGAAAGAAAAATGAAGAAATAAAGAAATAAAGAAATAAAGAAATAAAGAAATAAAGAAATAAGGAAATAAAGAAACAAAGAAATAAAGAAATAAAGAAATAAATAAAGAAATAAAGAAAAAATGAAGAAATAAAGAAATAAAGAAATAAAGAAATAAAGAAATAAAGAAATAAGGAAATAAAGAAACAAAGAAATAAAGAAATAAAGAAAAAATGAAGAAATAAAGAAATAAAGAAACAAATAAATAAATAAATAAATAAATAAAGAAATAAAGAAAAAATGAAGAAATAAGGAAATAAAGAAATAAAGAAATAAAGAAATAAAGAAATAAAGAAATAAAGAAATAAAGAAATAAAGAAACAAAGAAACAAAGAAATAAAGAAATAAAGAAATATAGAAATATAGAAATAAAGAAATAAAGAAATAAAGAAATGAAGAAATGAAGAAATGAAGAAATAAAGAAATAAAGAAATAAAGAAATAAAGAAATAAAGAAATAAAGAAATGAAGAAATGAAGAAATGAAGAAATGAAGAAATGAAGAAATGAAGAAATGAAGAAATAAAGAAATAAAGAAATAAAGAAATAATGAAATGAAGAAATAAAGAAATAAAGAAATAAAGAAACAAAGAAATAAAGAAATGAAGAAATAAAGAAATGAAGAAATGAAGAAATAAAGAAGTGAAGAAATAAAGAAATGAAGAAATAAAGAAATAAAGAAATGAAGAAATAAAGAAATGAAGAAATAAAGAAATAAAGAAATAAAGAAATGAAGAAATAAAGAAATGAAGAAATGAAGTTATGAAGAAATAAAGAAATAAAGAAATAAATAATTGGAAGTTGATTGCTCAAAGCAGTGCTGTAAGGGAAGCGCTGGACTACAGTTCTATCTTTCTTCTTGTGTTGTGGCCAGCATAGCAGCAATAGCACATGTCATACTGACATAATATACGTTAAATGTTTTTATCATATATAGTTACCCCCAATTGTTTCAAAAATTTGAATATCTTTTTTAATTCACTTTAACTGCTTGGGGCATCTCGGTCACCAGTTCCACATACTTTGGTGTGTGTTGAATTTGCCCGACAAACTGCTCCTCTGCTGGCATTAATAGTGTTTGTAACTATAATTACTAACATCTAGGATTTGGGTAAGTCTCCAGCACATTAGGTATGGTACTGATCCTGGCATTTGGCTGGAGAAATGTGGGAAAACCTGAGGGGGGAAAATCCTTGCTAACAATGACCGCTGCCAGCGCAGGGATTCGAACATTTGATTAGCGGATGTCCATCTCTCCTCTGAAGTCGTGGTGTGTGCCTTCACGTGTACGCCTACGCTGGGTAACTACGGGAGGTGATTAGGGGGATGAATTCCCCCACCCCCAGAGTCAAATAATAAAAGTATGACATTTTTGGAAGTTTTAAATTTTGAGTAAAACCAATCTTCGGATTTCTGACAAATAATTGGATTATGTAAGTTTGCACATACTAATTTGAAAGCATTTATTTTCACTCGCGTAGCATTTTTATTGTTACCATAACTTAGCACTTATTGATTGAGCCAAATGGCCAGCTGTTCAGTGGCAGTGAGATGACTGTGCCTAACTTCCTTCATCCAAAATTAACAACTCTTGTCAGCTGTCATTCTGTTAGTATCCGAGGGTGAGAGTCATTTTGGAAAGTGAATAATATTTCATTGTTTTATTGCTGTTGTAAGTTAAGCTTTAGTTGGAAATTTTAGTTCATTAATATTTATACAATGAATATTAGACAATTTCGCGAAGAAAACTACAGTTTGTAATTTAATATCAACAAAATTATTAATTTTCAGGCATTTGCACATACCACGTACCAAATTAAATCATGTACGAAAAAGAAATATAGGAGGTTTTGAAACTTTGGAATCGTATATTTGTTTTTATCCGAGTCCCCCAACCCTATTGCAATTTTGACTCAGCTCATCCCCATCCAGAAGCAAACCCTATTTGAGCCCCTGCGCTGGGGGGGGGGGGGGGGTGTAACAGTTTGTACTGAACATTTTAAATTCCAATTCATTCACTGCAAGCTTACGGTGGGGAGCACTCGTATCATTCGTATTCCCTTCAGTGTTGATAATTAATTATTATTTCATTCATTCAAACATTCATGCACTCTTTTGGTTATACTGTATTTGTAACTCAAAGACCACACCATGAGAGGTTGTCAGCAAACATATTATTTTTGAGCAATAAAGTTGAGAGGGATGTTGTCTAATGAAACATTGTAACTAAAATTGCATTAAGGCTACTTCACGAATAAACATACTGTAGTGCAGTAAGGTAAATAACTATTAAGACATAACATGCGAGGATACTGTAGAACCAATTCTTACATTTACGTGGGATCGTCATACGTTCTACGCAAATGAATAACCAATAATTGTTTTGATATTTTGTCACAATTTGGCATTATTTGGCTATCAACGTGAAATCACAAGTCTGCAAGCATATAGCCAGAAAGGGTGGGATAAATACTTACGAGCAGTAGCAGTTTAACTTACAGCACAGAAACGGTCAGAGGGGTTTTCGTGTTGGTTTAAAAAAAATTGCAATGACCACCACGACATGTCTTTGTGATGCTTAATTTTAGGTAATTTAGCCAACAAGGTTCCATTCCAGTATAAAAGGTCTAGAATGTCTAGAATCGACGTAAGGGATGAATTTTTAAAAAGAGTGCCATATCCCCGCCAGGGACGTAGACGACCTGAATTAGAGCCCTTGATATCGTCAAGGGATTACTAACCAGACATCCCGAGCCGGAGTTTGCGTGTGGTAGGGTGGCCAGTTCCTTTCCACTCCTCCTCCTGCCATAGCATCCGGCAGGTTCCCATTTTGCATCACGAAGCTGGGAGACCCCGTACCACACCATACCAAGACTTTTAATTTCATGGCAGAGCCGGGGATCGAATCCGATACCTCGGGGGTGGCAGCCAACAATGCTAGCCACTGCGCCACGAGATGGTCTAAAGGATTAATACAATTATTAATTTATTGGAGCTGTGTATCACATTCTTTTGCTGTAAATAAACGAGAAGGTCGATATACCTTTCTCACCTGTTTGTTGTTTGTTTCGCGGTTGAAGCTGAGAATTGTGATTAGGAAATTTACCAACCTCCCCCGATCTGTTACTAGGAAGCCGAGAGCGCAATAAAGCATGTGAGGATTATAAGTATTAGTTAGCCTAGATCATTCTAGAATTCGATATGCAATTAAATCTACTTTTGATCCGCCTCGTGACGAAGTGACTAACATTTTGGGTAGCACCACGGAGGTCAGGGCTCAATTCCGGCTCCGCAAAGAAATGTAATCCTGGTGTGAGGGCCTCATGAGTCAGAAGTGATAAGAGGTGGGTGTGATTCCTGCCTCAGCCATCCTAGAAGTGGTTTATGGTGGTTTCCCACTTCTACTCCAGGTGAATTCGAGGATGGTACGGCCTCTCCATGACCAAACTCTAGCACCAATTCAAATACACACGCTAGTACAGCCAATACAATGACACAGTTATCACACTGCTTCCACACACCCAAGTACAATAACCGTATCGCAAAGCTCCCAAATGAAACGACAGTACCAACAAAGAACAATAGGCCTAGAGAAGAGTCTCGATATTTCGCGTCTCGGAATAACGAGTTTTCCATAAATTCTACCCTTTCGTAAAACTAATTTGTTCCCTGATGTCTAAAACACAAAGCGCGAGTGGAAATAGCAACAACAACAACAACAACAGCATGAGTGACCTTATTGTAGTGATCCGTTTCCCCCGCCCGCTCACAGTAGACCTATGTCACGTCACCTGGAAGTCACAGACTCTTCTATAATTGACTCGTTGTGTCATGTTACTGCATAACAGGATTCCCTTTGCAAATGCTATTTTATTAGGAATAGGGTCCTGGGAGTGATGAGGATGACGAGACCGAAACTGTACCACTGGAGGGTTATAGGACATAACGTACCACTTGCCCGGCTGATTACCTGCGAAGAGTGTCAGTTAATGGCCTTAAAATATTTCGGAGAGGATATAACGTACCTCTTGAAAGAGTGGGAAGTATTTAGGATGCATGAAACCCTAATCGCACGGCCACTTGCTCGATATTGCTCAATTAATCCTGGTAATAAATACGTGGGCAATAACATAACATAAACTAATATAAAATATGATAAGTTTTTGGATTTCCATCACACTTTATCCAGGATTTGGACTGGCAAAATGTTTATAAACATTTTTACGTGTTTAAAATCAGCTGTGGTTAAGCTCTGGTCATTTTTCGTTTTCTTTACTATGTTTTATTACTTAAAAAATGTTTTTTGTGGGTTTTGTATCCTAGCGAATAGCAAGTTCGTCATGTGAAGTTTCATTCCAAGTTCGGCGAATATGAGAGAGCTCTCAAGCAAGATTTCAAGTTTCCATTCTCTTCATACCGCTTCATTATTCTGTCAAGCCGTTCATCATACTTGACATATTTCTTCTTTCTCTTTGAACTTTCAATGTACAATTCGTACTTCATCCGTCGAAGTGCGCACATAAACCGCCCTTATTCGTAGTACACAACTCCATGTTACAATACAAAAATGTTTAAAGCCGCACAGTGTGATCGCCACTGATGTTTATGTGGCAATGAACCA
This sequence comes from Meconema thalassinum, assembly GCA_946902985.2. Classification (NCBI taxonomy): domain Eukaryota; kingdom Metazoa; phylum Arthropoda; class Insecta; order Orthoptera; family Tettigoniidae; genus Meconema; species Meconema thalassinum. The sequence goes on from OX336389.2 coordinate 132,295,315, forward strand.
GTAACTGGAATGCCCGTCTGACATCAACTGGTACGTTATGTCCTAGCGTAAATATTTGGGGATTACGATAACCCGTTCTTAGGTAGATAACGACCTAGGTGGTACCTTATGTCCTCGAAAATCAAGTGGTACGTTTTGTCCGTTGTACGTTATGTCCGGACACCCCACTGGAGAGTCACACCAGTGGCTACGCTGCGCTTGAAGCCGCTGTGCGCTACGCGGAACAACAGCCTGAGGCGACACCAACCGACATCCTGCTCTTCAGTCGGTGGCGTGAAATCACCACGCGGAAACGTTGCAGCTTCACCAAGTAAAAGATAATCCACCAATTTTTTCACCACGTGTAACTTGTTACCAGACTTAAATTAAAACATTTAATTTGCCAATATAAATTCCTACTGTAAACATTTCGTTTTAATAAATTTCATTTTTGACGCCTGTAATCTTTTGAACATCGTTTTACAGCACCGTATTTTTCATCATTTCAAATGATCTTGTCGACTTCATCGTTATGCTTTGGTCTACCGTTATGCGTTACGGTTACGCCGTGTATGGCGTCATCATGTTGTTCAGTCCATATGCACCGAGTCTGAGTTTACTCCTGGGCTATGGCGTTATGCGATACGGAGACGGCGAGTGCGTGACGTCATGGAGCAGAGTGCACCTCCCGCTCTCCGTTCCCCGCGCGGGAAGCCTAAGTTAACGGGTAATGGAGTCTATTGAAAGAGTCCTGGGGCTTCGAGTGAAGCGAGAAGCCCTCCTGAGCCTTTCTAACATGTGTAGCATTTTTGTAGCATGCGTCATTTGAAATTATATAAAGTCTAGTCTCTCAGACTGACTGTATCTTTTTTCACATAAATTTTGATCGGCCGAGTTTTCAATAGTTCGAGATTCGACTGTAGTTAAAATCAACCAACACTCCCTTTGAAATGAAAAGACATCAATTAGTTATCGCTGGATGATTATTTTCCGGCGTAGAAGATATTTTTCATTGAATTTTTTTATAATGTGTAGCTAGCGTTAGCCTTATTCGCTATGCTATTCGACGTTCATTTGTTAATGGGAGCAAACTTTTGTGGGACATTTAATATTACGTATTTCACCAATCGATACAGCTGTCCCAAATTAATCTATTGTTGTATAAATTCTAGGATATTTGCTGTGTGTTCTGGTTGTTGATTCGTTTAGTGGCTTTTACAACATTGCGGTCATGTAGCCCCGTGTACTAGGGTGTGTGCAATTCGTCTGATAACTTGTGTCATTGTAATGGCTGTACTAGCGTGTGTATTACGATGTTTGCTGATGGCGACCGTTTGAAGAAGAACAGTTATTTTGATAAGAAGAACGGTTGGGTGAAGTTGTTTGGAACAGCATTCCTCAGTGAGACTAATGAAGTCAAGAGAGCAGTTTCAATCAGTCGCATTTTCAAACCAAAACGTAAGATCTACATGGTGTTTCAAAAAAAAAAAAAGAGTCCGATATTGCAACAGAGGTTGGAATTGGTCAAAACAAGAAGAAATGTTCCTATAAACATATGTCCAGAAACAAATACCTGTTGAGATATGCACCATTTCACCCGCATGGAGGAGGCGTTGGGTTCGGTAGTGCAGGCGTCTTTCCGTTGAAGGTCTTTGCATGAGTCAAATGTTCAGTCATAGTATGCGGTTGGGCGGTTCGCCGGACCTTAATCCACTGGATTTCTGGCTATAGGGGCATTTAAAGATATTGGTGTATGCCACGCCCATCGACAATGTGCAGATCTTACAATAGCGTGTGACCAATGAGTGTGCTCACATCCGCGAGCAGCCAGCCGTGATTGGACGAGATCGGGATTCCTTGCGAAGAAGAGCCGAAGCATGTGTACGAATTCGTGGTAGCCATGTGGAGCATCTCTTGTAACGTGCAGATGGTATCCGCGGACAACCTGGCTGAAATCATCACAGCTCCTGGTTGGTGGTGTGGATGGATGTTTGCCCAACGCGTGTTCTGTTGAACGTGGGTGACAGTCAAGTGTTCATTAGAAGTAGCTGGTAGGATGACGTCCATTGGCTGTAGTGTAAATACACAACACAAGTAAAATGGCTCATATCTCAACAGGCATTTGTTTCCGGACATTTCTTCACGTTTTGACCAATCCCAACACCTGTTGCAATATCGGGCACTTTTTTCGAAACACCCTGTATATTACGATATGCACTTTATAGGGTTTCATTATTTATAGTATGCTTTACATATGCGTAATACAGAAGGCCAAACAAGGTAACACATAACCGTCACAAAGATACCTAGGGCTAATTAGTGCAGATTGTTTGGTGTCGGCTTTCATAATCAATTTTATCAATTTTTGGAACCCAACTAATCCAACAAATAAATAGTAGTTTGTAGTTTTACGTGACCGTTAATCGTGTGACTATGCGCCACGGGGCCCAACAAATAAATTGTTTAAACAGCTCGCATACGTTCAAACACAAATATATACACATAAATCTTTAAAGGCAGTCACAAACATAGCATGAGCTACACGGAAGATTTTGGCAGATGTGTATTTAGATATTTTGCAGCACTAGAAGGCGGAATAACCCTGGATCCCTAGAACACGTGTGCAGACAGAAGTCTTATTATCTGGCTATAGCTCTACGCCAGCGAGCCATATTTTAGGCTAATTTGAATTTTGGTGACCACTGTTGAAACTGTACGAGACTAAGCAAGTACAAAGTGGCCTTGAAGTTTTAAGGTTGTAACGATTCGATCCCCAAGCTTTTATATTTATAATAATTAATCTTTTTCGTTATATTTATATATATATTAATTTTTTATTAAGTAGTATTCCATGCTACAAGATTTTATCTGTCTGTAAGCAGCTCAAATCATTCTGAACAGATTTTCATTTACGAATGGTTGTAAAGTTAGTTGTCAGAGAGACGTGGGAAGTGACAGGGTCGCTCGCATTTCTACAATAGATGTTATTTCCTGAAGAAGATCCTAGCGCGTGACAAAGACGATGCGGTTTCCGGTCACTATTAGTGCCGGTAGTGGTAAATCTATTCTCAACCCCAAATGAATGTAAGGAACCCTTTCTGCTGTGGAGAAATAACTTAAGAAATGACATTATTCAATAATGGAAATGTCAGTAGTTCAGACGAGTATTGTTCGTTAAGGAGCAGTGACTTATAGACTGTGTCTAATTGAAAGGGTTGGACTTTAAGAAACATTCTCAACCCCAAATGAATGTAAGAAACCCTGGCAGCTGTGTAGAAATAACTGAAGACATGGCATATTCTATAATGGAAATGTCAATATTCCTGATGAGTATTGTTCGTGAAGGAGAAGTGACTTATAGACTGTGTCTAATTGAAAGGGTGGACTTAAGGAACCATATTATCGACAAAAACTTGAAGATGATATAAATACAGGAGCTCAAGCCAGAGGAGAGCACTTACTATTATTCATTCAGTCACGCCAGTAGTCCTACGTACTGGGAGTCAGTTTAACGTGAGTTGGGGGCCGCCATCAAGCCGTCGTTCCCTGAGCATCGACCATCCAACATTATACATTCAGAGGAAAATATCAGCGAGGCATCATGCAGGAAGTACTACAACATGTCAACTACGGGACGGATCAACGAGGACATCAGTCATATTATCTATATATATGACAATACTTCAAGAGGTGAGCGAAGATCATGATTTATCTCACGTCTCTCAGGCCATGTAAAATCAAGCTTGTGTTCATTTTTAGTTAAATCCATTCATTATCCATTATCTGTTGAGCCGCAGTAAATTTTCTTTAAATTCAAATTTGTAACTATTCTTATTGTGTTTTTCTTTTTATATTTGTTACCTAGATTCATTAAATTCATTTAAGTCAATGTCAGGACCCTCATTTATAGTAGTTAGTAATATTATATAAGGCAAACCCAACTATCCTTCATAATGCTGAATCGGTTTGAGTACTTCGGTTTCACTTCGACCGGGGGTAAGATATCGTGTTTTCTGCCAATGAGTAGCTGTGCAATCCCCTTCTTTTGACTATCTAATTAGTCTGGCGCCCATACCAAATCATATCATTTTTAGTGTACAATTCAAGGTAAGTACAAAACAAAAGTGCATATTTTAATTGTGTCTCATTTTCATTTCATTCATCATTTTATGTTAATTTATTTCCCACATATCTCTCATAACGCCCCATTACATTATGGCACCTTAACGTGGCGCTCGAAAACTTGTTCAGTATTTATGAAGGGAAGGTATAAATGTCAGTGCAAGTGTGATTTTGAGGGAGTGAAGTGATTTTGGAAGGGCAATTTTTAAAACGGTGTACTTCGAGATGGCGAATGAGAAACAGAAATCACCAGATATTCCGGGAGATAAATTCGAGGCAATCATGAGGGCGTTGCAGAATATAAAGAGTAATAATCAGGATCTGAGTAATAAGTTAGAAGCCACTAATGCTAAAATTGAACTTAATAATGAAGAATTAAATAGGAAATATGGTATATTGCAGAAGAGTATTGAGGGGATGAAACAGGAAATCAGAGGTGAAATTAATGAGATGATAGAAGTGAAGGCTAAATATATCATAGAGAAAATGGATAAACAATTAGAAGCAGTAGAAAGTAAGATTGAAAAGAAAATAGTTAAACAAATTGAGGAAAAAATAGCAACTCAAGGTGAGATTGTTAGCAAATTAGTAGAAGCAGAAACTAGGCAGGTGAGAATAGAGCTGGGAGACAAGATTGAGAGAGTCGAGTCTGAATTTCATAGGAAGGTAGAGGAAAATCACTTGAAAAATACCGAGAATTATCAAGAGATTCAAGAGAAACAGAAGGTATTGAGAAGGGAACTAATGGATAAAGAAAGTAATTTCCAAGAAAAGGTGGAAATGGTAGGAACGGTAGACGTAGATGAAAGTAGCTTAAAAGAGGAACGACAGTCAGCGGAGATAGTAGAAGAAATCATAGTAGAGTTGGTAGAAACGGTAGACGTAGATGAAGGTAGCTTAAAAGAGGAACGCCAGTTAGCAGAGATAGTAGAAGAAAGCATAGTAGAGTTGGTAGAAACGGTAGACTTAAATGAAAGTAGCGTAGGTGAGGAACAACAGTCAGCGGAGATAGCGGAGGTAATAGGTGAAAGCAGGATAGATGTAGAAGAGATTATAGAACGTAATGAGATAGGGGAGAAGTGTAAAGAAAATATAGCAAGGGAAGTAGGTAAAATAAAGAAAGTACTAAGCACTCAAGAAATAGAAATGCAGAAAAACATATATGAAGAGAAGAGGCAGACAAGGGAAGATTTCCAAATTGGTATAGAGGAAATTAATATAAAATTATTAGAGGCAGAGAGGCGTGAGTTAAGTAACAGTCATAAAGAAATGGTTATCGAACAAGGTCAGCAGGAGGCAGATTACAGTGAACGAGGAATGCAGATGATAGGAGTTAAAGTCTCTAGGAGTAGGTCAAAGCGGAAAATCCAGATCATATTGTTAGATGAGATTAGAAAGATATTTAAAAAATAAGAATGAAGATTACTATTTGGAATGGAGGCTAGAAGTAGAGATATTAGGCGAAAAGTTAGGAGGAGGGGTTAAGGGTAGCTTCACTGCAGCGATGTATTGTAATGAGGAGATAGAATCTATTGTGATAAAGAGAGAAGGATGTATAACTAGTAAGAAAGGTAGAATCGAAGAAGAAAGTGGTGAGAACGTTAACATAACAGAGAGAGTAGTTATCTAAGTGTGTAGTACCATGTGTTAATTATCCGTAGGACCTTAATATTCGTGATGAATTACTATTTGATTTATGTGAAGTACCAGAGGAACCAATTAGTAATAAATTCAACTCAGTCGTAGAATTTAGAGTGCGAGGGGCGCACATACCTGTGCTTCTTGATAGTGGGATAGGTAAATATGGTGAACTGCTTAACGATAGGTAGCTTCTATTAATATGTGCGTAGTTGGAAGAAGTATTTAAGTGTATTAAAACAGAAATGATTAGACTATATTGAAAGTAATAACTATTATGCCAACCATAATAATGAGAGTAATAATAATACGAATAAGTATAATAATAATAATATTAATAATAATAATAAAGTAGAGATGGTTAATTGATTTACGTTGAGGTGGTACAGTGAGAATAAAATTAATAAGTGGATTAAGTAAATATTGATATACAGTAATGTAGTTTCAGTTGAGGACATCGAGATAATCAGGTACTATAAGTGGAGAAATGTAGAAGTGGTTTAAAGTTAACGAAGGTAACGCATAGTGAATTAACCAACATCTGGTGGAGAAAAGAGAGTATTGGATTAATAGGACGTCGGATACATGGAGATGAATATATGTGGATGTGTAAGGTCACATAAATGGTGTAAGGAGGAAGTAGGCTAGCGATATTTAGTGCCATTGAGCATTTGGGGTTTAAGATTTGGTAGTTGGCCAAATGAGTTTATTGAAGTGAGAGTTGAAGAAATAAGTGTGCCAGAGTAGATTGGTATCTCTGAGCAAGAGTTTTTTATGGTGTCAAAGGAACACGTGGAGGTGATGATGGGAGTTTTTGGAGTAGGAAGAAGCGCTGTTGTATGCAAGGGAGTACAAATGAGAGTTGGTCGAAGTTTTTGATATAGATCGTTATACTGTACTTAATTTATGAACACATCCAAATAGATTACAAAGCTTAATACCTAGTTGAACCACTTCTAACATAAATTGCTGATGATGAGCGAGAAGGAATTAATGGTATATTGTGTTATTGTTCGACGCAAGTTTAAAAGTAAAAATAATAATAATAATTATTATTATAATTTGTTTGACATAATATTCAGAAGTTATTGAAAGGAATTTGTTATAATTCAAAGATAATTGCTTGAATGGTTGAAGTATTCGGAGAAGAAGTTAATGTATGCAAAGTGGGACTAATTCATGTGAAATTTAAAATGGAGTGGCGGTTTACTGGTAGTTTATTGGGTGAGAAAGCATTGAGACTTATTGTCAGAAGAGATTTCGGAGGGATCATTTATTAATAATTTTAAATCAGTTAAAGGGATAAGGGGTGCGCGGTGCTACATTTATTGATAGTGAGGTAATCACGGTACTCTGGATTTAAAGGTAAGTCATTTCTTTAGAGGAGAAATTAAAATCTCATGTTATCAGGCGGATTTCGCGGAAGGATAATAATTAAAGAGTATTAAGGCAGGTAACTACGGATAAAACAGGTAAAGGTAAGTGAGGGTTCTATGTATAATTGTACGAGAGATAGAGTTATTAATAACCTGTGTTATTATGTGTCCGGATAAGAGCAAGTAGAATACTTGGGTAAATATAATATCAATTGACGGAAATTGCATGTGTATGTGGGGTAATTTCATGAGTAATACATATGTACTGACATTTGGGTTGTTTTATGAGTATTGCTAATTGTTCCTTGTTTCTACATTTACATAATTAGCATCACCAGATTGATTCATTGCAACTTCGTAATTCTTTTAAAGAGACGAAAGATAAATTATGAAATTCGTGAAAGCAATCGTGTGCAGTGATGTGTATCGAATGATATTGTCAGTAGTACAACAACTATGTATTCCTACACTAGGCTGACAGAAAAATTCTACGCTCATTAGCTATAAAGCTAACACGTATGATATGCATACGATATCTCAGTTATTAAAGTGCAACGAAGACGAATTACGTCTAATGCGAAAGTGAAGGGTACATCAATGTCTCTTTCTTTCAGGAATTCCTTTAAATAAAACCAAAGACTATATGAACACTTGAGAAGTTGAGAAATGGGGAACGCAAATATAAAATGAAGGGTATATTTTGTTTATATGTATAATTTTGTGGTAGTGTAATTGTATATTTTCAGGGTGGAAATTTTTTATGTTGTCATTCTGAAGTGTATTTGTGTATTTTCATTTTGAGTATTTAGATATTTTTTGGCAGAGTGCATTGAAAGAAATAATGTTGTCATTTCATGTAAAATAATTTATTTCAAGGGGCGATTTGTAACGATTCGATCCCCAAGCTTTTATATTTATAATAATTAATCTTTTTCGTTATATTTATATATATATATTAATTTTTTATTAAGTAGTATTCCATGCTACAAGATTTTATCTGTCTGTAAGCAGCTCAAATCATTCTGAACAGATTTTCATTTACGAATGGTTGTAAAGTTAGTTGTCAGAGAGACGTGGGAAGTGACAGGGTCGCTCGCATTTCTACAATAGATGTTATTTCCTGAAGAAGGTCCTAGCGCGTGACAAAGACGATGCGGTTTCCGGTCACTATTAGTGCCGGTAGTGGTAAATCTATTCTCAACCCCAAATGAATGTAAGGAACCCTTTCTGCTGTGGAGAAATAACTTAAGAAATGACATTATTCAATAATGGAAATGTCAGTAGTTCAGACGAGTATTGTTCGTTAAGGAGCAGTGACTTATAGACTGTGTCTAATTGAAAGGGTTGGACTTTAAGAAACATTCTCAACCCCAAATGAATGTAAGAAACCCTGGCAGCTGTGTAGAAATAACTGAAGACATGGCATATTCTATAATGGAAATGTCAGTATTCCTGATGAGTATTGTTCGTGAAGGAGAAGTGACTTATAGACTGTGTCTAATTGAAAGGGTGGACTTAAGGAACCATATTATCGACAAAAACTTGAAGATGATATAAATACAGGAGCTCAAGCCAGAGGAGAGCACTTACTATTATTCATTCAGTCACGCCAGTAGTCCTACGTACTGGGAGTCAGTTTAACGTGAGTTGGGGGCCGCCATCAAGCCGTCGTTCCCTGAGCATCGACCATCCAACATTATACATTCAGAGGAAAATATCAGCGAGGCATCATGCAGGAAGTACTACAACATGTCAACTACGGGACGGATCAACGAGGACATCAGTCATATTATCTATATATATGACAATACTTCAAGAGGTGAGCGAAGATCATGATTTATCTCACGTCTCTCAGGCCATGTAAAATCAAGCTTGTGTTCATTTTTAGTTAAATCCATTCATTATCCATTATCTGTTGAGCCGCAGTAAATTTTCTTTAAATTCAAATTTGTAACTATTCTTATTGTGTTTTTCTTTTTATATTTGTTACCTAGATTCATTAAATTCATTTAAGTCAATGTCAGGACCCTCATTTATAGTAGTTAGTAATATTATATAAGGCAAACCCAACTATCCTTCATAATGCTGAATCGGTTTGAGTACTTCGGTTTCACTTCGACCGGGGGTAAGATATCGTGTTTTCTGCCAATGAGTAGCTGTGCAATCCCCTTCTTTTGACTATCTAATTAGTCTGGCGCCCATACCAAATCATATCATTTTTAGTGTACAATTCAAGGTAAGTACAAAACAAAAGTGCATATTTTAATTGTGTCTCATTTTCATTTCATTCATCATTTTATGTTAATTTATTTCCCACATATCTCTCATAACGCCCCATTACAAGGTGATTGGTTGAGGAGCAAACAATGGGAATATTTCTCCACTGTCCCAACTCGATAGGATTCTACCCTCTCACTGTAAGCAGATTAGCTGGGGCAGGAACATAAGCTGTACGCAGTCATGGATGCTATATGGCATCCCCTTTCACCACTTCTCCACACTCCGTCCCACTTGATCCCTCCTCTTGCCCCCAACCTGTTGCGACCATTGCTCTGCAGTGCAGTGTGAAGCATTAAGTGTGCATCATTTCTCTACTCATAAGCGGTATATGATTGGCACTTTTTTCTACGATAATCGGAGAGAGCATCACTAACCATCGCAATCCCCTTGACAGTTCTCAGTTTGTAACTTGCCCAGTGGTTCCTTAGAGCCTTTCATGAACCAAAGTAGCTCAGCTTGAAAGTATTCAAGTACTCAACTATTCTTGTTGATAATTTCCTTTTAGGATGCAATTGTTGTTATTGGAGTCTTCAGTGTTTTGACTGCCTTCATGCATTCTCCATGCCTCCCTGTCCTGAGCTAATCGTTTCATCTCATCATAGCTAGCACACCTTACATCCATGGCAATCTCTTTAACATATTCTGAACTTGGTCTACCCCTACAGATCATATCTTAGACCCTTCCTTCCATAACTAAGTGTGCCATTGCCGTGGGTCTTAGTTAGCGTCCTACCAACCTATCGCTTCTCATCATTAGCAGTCAACAGAAACATCTCTCCTCGCCCACTCGTCTCAATATCTCTTCATTTGTTACTCTAACCATCTGATCATCATCATTCTCCTGTAACACCACATTTCAAATGCATTTACTCTCCTCTTTTCTCCTACGCCAACAGTTCAAGTTTCACTTCCATGAAGCACCAAGCTCCAGACAAAGGCTTTCAAAAATGACTTCCTAATACCAAAATCTATATTTGATGTCAAGAGATTTATTTTCTGTGCAAATGTTTCCCTTGCTTGAACCAACCTACATTTCATATCGTCTTTGCTTTGTCCATCACTATTTTGCTTCCTAATTAGCAGAAGTCTCCTACTTCCTTTACCCTTTCACATGCCAATTTGACGTCTATAGGGGTCTGATTTCCTTCCGCTGCATTCCATTTTCTTTTTCTTTTTTACATTTATTGATTTTCATCGTGAATTCTTTCCTCAAGATGGAGTCCGTACCATTTTAACCCTTTAAGCTCTGAGTTACACAGTTAGCTATTTGCTACCTCAGGGCTGAGTTTTATCATTCACATTAAAGAAAATGGTAGAAGTCTTAACTTTTAAATTATCATGTGTATAGATCTAGAAATGTCTATTGATTTTGGGCCTCTTCAATCAAAATGTAAATTAAACATTCTAGGTTTATATAGATTTTTATTTGGAAATATTTTTTGTGCCTTACGCTTGCAACATCTCCATGACAGATAAAGGGCCCAAAATCAGTAAGTAATTAGTACTTGTTGCTCCTTACTTGTACAAAAATTGATATTCGTTAATCCCATATCACAACGAGACGAGAAGAATTTGCGTCTTGATGTGCCATGGTTGTTTACATCTCTGATCAACTTCAGCTGGAGAGCAACAACTTTCTACTTCCGGAAGAAAAGAATGTAAAGTCAAGTAGTACTACATAATGTTCAACAGATGGCAGAACATGCCAGGGATCGAGTCAGCACTCTAAAGCCAATGGGGAATATGAAAAATAAAATCTAGTGCACCGTCTATACTCGTGCGAAGCACTCAATGGGTTAAAACGCATTCAAATCCTCTGGTGAATTGGCTAAGGCGACAATGTCATCAGCAAATATCAGTGTTGAAATTGCTTCAGTTGCAATTAATCAACAGATTTCGCTCTACTCTGACGCAGGTCGGAAACTTAAGATACGTTATTTCATGATTAACTATTTATTTATATCCAATCACCGCGTCTCAAGTCTACATGATTGTTAGTACTCCAATATATAGGTTCGATCATACAGACATTGCATATTACATAGTATTTTCCTAGTACTTGACATATAAAGTGCAATGAATGAAGTAGAACGAGTACAGCACAACGCGTGCACTATAATTCCAAAACCCAATGTCAACAGCATTCAATCTAGTTCACTTTCATCTATATTTTCCAAATTTCTGAAGCAATGAATGATTAATTCAAAAATATATTTTTAGACACGGAAGAAGATTTTTCTAAAACAAAACCTGTAAAACAGATCAAGAAAATGGGTAAACCAAGTATCATGACGTACTTATTGGCTGATGCAGATGTTGGGTTCTGGAACTTTACAGCTCAGATGGCCCACCATAGTGTAAGTTCATCCATCCTGTGGGTCATCTTCGACTATTCCTTGTTATGACATAAGTTCGAAGTAAATTTAGATTCTGTGTATCACCATGAGATCACCTTCTTATAGCAGAAGGATCCATGGCCGTTTGTGATACATATTAGAGCCCCAAGGATACTATTTGACTCTATAGTCAAATATGCATCCAAGTCCAATTTTTTCATCTATTGCCACCTATCAACCAATGAACACCTAACCCTGTCAATCGTATACAAAAAGTCGTTACCTGGAATGATATCTGTACCACAACTTGGTCACCTCTAGGAGTGATACACATCCCGTGAAATCATCCCTCAACTCGTAGAGTTCTTCGTCAAACACGGAACTGTTCAACGTATTTCAACATACAGTACTATCAAGCTATCAGTCAACAGGAATAAATCCCTACTGATCACAGAGTTTCTCACCAAACATGAGCTGTTGTTCTAAACATCCCAACAAGACAGCAGATATCAAGGATAGGACCCTACAGGAAGTGATGAGTGCGGGCATACCGTGAGCTTAGTGCGTTACCTAATCACCAAACCGCAGGCACAGTTAGGGATGTCATGATATGGATACTGGCGTTGCTCTCGTTCTTGGTGGATGGTAAATAAACTGTTGAGCAGTAGTTTCACGAACTCTCCTAACATAAACAGGTAGAGAGGTGTTGTTAGACGTAACAACAACTGGGCTATCAATTCGCCAATTATTTTCCTCTATTGGAGAGTTTTCAATATTTTTCTTCTACGAATGTGAGCACCGTGTATAGCAAAGCACAAACGTCTAACATATTTGCAGTCATAAATTTATTATAACACTAACTTCAATGCCGTACCCGTTGTTGACGGTTCATAGAGTAAGGTATGTAGTTTATGACGACAGCTTCTCGATATATCCCCACCTTCGAAGAAAAAAGAACTAAATGCTCCATGGAGGACAGCCTTATTGAAGAGAGCCTTGCCCCCTCCCTCCAAATTGTTAACAGTAGAACAATATTCCTTAACTCGATGTTCCGTGAAGATTAAGGAACTGGAATCTACGGCAAGAAAGTTATGTTAGCTCAGATTTTGTTGAGAAGAAATAAGTGTAGTTAGGATGAACAGTAAGGAAAATAAATATATTTCAATGGATTTGATCATCGCTTCTCCAATTACAGAATTCTAGGGTCATAGTTCTTCTATTAAATACTTTCGGGATTGGAAATTTACACTTTAACTCTGTCAGTAATAAAAGAGGTGAACACTTGTGGCTTTGGAATTGTAATATTAGTTACTGCCAATCATAGAGCTAATGTAAATATGAGAAGTCTATGGAGTAGAAAAGAAATAAAGCCACAGATATGACATAGGCCTACTGAAAATCAAATCAGGCCTTTGCTTCTGCCTTTAGATCAATGTCGCACTTTAAAGAATGTATGAAACAGTCTCCTTGAAATGACCAATACAGATGGGCATGAAGAAATAACTCGAGAGTAGCCTATATGGAAAATTATATTAACTGCAGTCCAATGAAATAATTAAACGCGTTCCCTTCCTTACAGGAAAGCATGATGCACCTACCAACTTCGAGAAAATGAACTTAAACAGGGCGAATGCCGCATTTTCTACGGAAGCCATAAGCGATTTGGAACAGTTCTTCTAATTCTAAAGAGCAAGCATTTCGTAACTGTAGTGCAACTATTACTTTTTTGAACATAATTAAGAAGTGGTTTGAAATTCGCGATGTAAGTAGTACAAACCTAAATGTATACCACGAGAAAGAGCACTTCCTCGACATACGCGACTAGAGACTCATATGGTATTCCCGGTGTATCTAGCTGAGATCAAGGAATCGAGTGACGAAAAGGCCTTGAAAGTTTGGAATAAAGAAACTTCGAAGCCAGTCTACTGACTATTCCTTCAACCTACACCGTGCCGTAGCCATGCTCGTTAATGTGTGCACCACGACCGCGCTGGCAGTTGCAGAATGTCCAGAGATCGTAGGTTCGAATCCCAGCACTGATACCAGCTATCATGAATGTTTTCCTTTCCCGGAAATTTTAACAATTTATCTAGGCAAATGCCGGGGATAGTACCTTATTTCAATTCCCGGACCAATTACACCCTCCCTGTCCCCAATACAGCTACACACACTGCTACAGTGCAGTCAGCACAGAAATGCAGGTTATCAGATAAATTCAACATACGCTCAACTACACGGGACTGATTACCAAGATTCCCCAAGCCCTTTAAATAAATTAACAGCAACAACAACAATATTTCCTCGCCCATTCTGTGTATCAAGTATCTTCTGCCTTCTGTATTCTATTTCGTGCCGACGAGGTAATTCATCAGTGACTCCATTGAGAACGTCTTCAGAAAATTGAGACGTATCTACGGAAGCAACGACATGCTAGATTGTAGGGCTGTAATATTCAGATTGAACCGAATAGTGAAAGTGTTATATTCCCTGTCATCACATACATGAAGAATGAAAGAAGGTTTAACGAAAATTCTATGTCACGTAAGGACCTACAGAGACCTGTGATAAAGCTGATTTTTATTCCTGATTCGGTCAAGAATATATTAAACAACCGCAATGAACCAACACGTAAGTCGAGTTTTATGTAGAGTATTTATTAGAATATTTTATGATGAAAAAATGAAAATCCACAGCCTGCTTCCAGTCTCCAACCGGGTCAGGAATGGAATGAATGAAGCCCCCATCTAGCGGCGAGGATATTAACTGTGCCGGCTGCCGAGGCCTGACGCACTCCTCTGGGGCAATGATTAAATGAATGATGGATGAAATGAAATGATAGTGGAGAGTGTTGCTGGAATGAAATTTTGACAGGGAAAATCGGAGTACCCGGAGAAAAACCTGCCTGCCTCCGTTTTGTCCAGCACAGATCTCACATGGAGTGACCGGGATCTGAACCACGGACCCAGCGGTGAGAGGCCGGCGTGCTGCCACCTAAGCCACGGAGGCTTCTAATATTTTATTATAATAACTATAATTTGAACGCATTTACTTATTACATAGACAGCATTTGTCTTGTGAGAATGTGTAAAAATAACAGGAGAAAACTACACACAGAATGGCCGCTTTCAGCGACAGGATTTGAGCTTTCGATCTCCAAACTTGCTGCTACTTCCGTTTCCAGTCTTGCAGCGTTATATAACGCGCTCGGCTAAGCTGCTAGGTAAATTCAGCTTGATGGGGGTTTCTGATTTCTTTCGACTGAATTCCATTATTATTGTTTTACATTTATTGATTTTCTTCATGAATTCTTTCCTCAAGACGGAGGCCATAATATTCGAAAACTCATTCAAATCCTCAGGTGAATCGGCTAAGATACTTTTTTCAGAATTTATTTAGTTTTTTTTGGAATAAGCAATAGTACATCCAGTAATACAAGGAAATAAATTCATACATCGCTTAGGACATACCCGTACATTGTTAAAGCAATCGCGTGTGCTACATATTCATTGTCCTTGTCCCTACAACACTGTATAATTCACTTCTTTTCTTGATCGCTGGAGTCCCGTTATATTACATATGTACGATCTTCATAATATCGTAACTTTAGTTTATTTCTGATTATTATCCAAGTAAACGTATTATTATAAATATGTACATTCTTAGATCTATGTGATGAATATAAAATTCAGCTGAGTAAGGGAAGAATACATGGGAGCCATACCATATAAGGCAAGACCTTGTGGGTGGCATATTAGGTCTACTTACTTAATTATAACGTTAAGTGATCAGGTTAAAAATATATTACCGTTACATATGTATATATTTATTATAGTAGGAGTTGTGAAATATCAATGTAGCATTGATAATGCTAATTTATAGATTAAGCTACTTTAATATATCTTTATTGGCATTTATATTCTCTCGAACAAATATCTTTGCGTTACGTATAAACTTTTTAGATTTATGTAACTGCTCTTTTATGGCTTTAGGAAGGATATTGCAAAATTTAGGATTAAAGTATTGAAAATTACGCTTAACAATAATTAGATTTGGTTTGAAGAGGACAGACAAATGTTCAGTTCTACCTCTTGTTTGGTAGGTGTGGCTCATATTTATAACTGAATTTTTATTTTTATAGATATATTTATAGACTTCAGTCGCGTAATGTTGTCATATATTCATTACGTTTGCTTCCGCATACAATTCATTAGTAGGATAAGCAACACTAAGTTTTTCACTACTTGAGCTTTTTTACGGTAGTTTAATAAGCTCCTCCCCATGCAATTATTCCATACGTGAGAGTAGACTGAATAAGTGCAAAATAGATATCTCTCAGTAGCTTAATATTGACAACAATGAAACACATAAACTGTCCTCCTTATTTTATTTGTGATGAAATTATTGTGCGATCTCCACTTCATGTCTTCATCACAATAAATTCCGAGGTATTTTATATTTTGTGTGCGGTTGATTTTTATGCATTTGCAGCTTGTATAACAGTTTTTCCGATGTACTGCAAATTCGCTGAAGCAGTTTTCATTTCTTTTTAGTGTGAACATAATACATTTTGATTTATTTAAATTCAGAAACAATTCATTATTATCCAGCCATAATTTAATCCCTCTTAAAGCTTCGGTTGCTTCTTGCCTGACTATTTCCCATGCATTCCTTTCAACAAATATAGCTGTGTCATCTGCATAAGTGAAATTGGAACTGTTTTTAGAGTATTTATTGATTATTATATGTCATAAGGTATGAAAAAATAGTGTCCCTGAGACCGTTCCTAGTTGTATTCCCCTTCTTACTTGCATCGGAGCACTCAATGTGTCATTTATTTTTACATATTGTATTCTGTCAGTAAAGTAACTTCCGATGAGATGAGTTGTGCCTCGAATACCATATTTTTCCATTTTATGGAGGAGAATATCATGTGATACAGTGTCGAAAGTTTTCGTAAGAACTAAAAATATTCCTGGTGATGGTTTGGAGCAATTTGATTTTTCTTGCATTTGATTAGTTAGTGTTGCAATTGCATCCACAGTACTTCGACTTTTTTAAATCCATATTGCCTTGCTGATAGAATGTCATGCTTCAGTAAATACTAGAAAATACTATTGTTCTTTATACATTTTTCAAATATTTTTGCTATTATTGTAATCAGAGATATAGGTCTATAATGTTCCATCGTTTAACTATTGGAGACTTCAGTTGCTTTGGGAAATGTCCTTCTGTAAATGATTGATTTATGAGATCTAAAAGCGGTTTCTGTAATGATACTATAATTTGTTTTATAACCTTTGCTGAAATATTAACTATTCCCATAGCTTTACTGTCACTTATATCGCCTAGACTTTTTTTTTGCAAATCAATGGAATTTACAGGGGCCATGAAGCATGAACTTTTATTGCTAGTTATATTAAGTGTGGGGATTCCGCTTTTTTATACATTTGGACATCTCGGCAGTCGTATTTATGAAATATTCATAAAATTTATTTGCAATTTGCGTGTCACTTTTGTAAATTTCATTCTGATACCTTATTACACTAATTTGCTCTTTTTGATTAATTCTCTGAGCTACTTCATTAACTATACCCCAAATCTTTTTAGGATTTCCTGAACTAGCATTTACTGAATGTCTGTGGTAATCTATTTTTGCCAGGTTTATTAGCTCATTTCATTTGTTTCTGTATTTTTTTTATATTTCTCTCTTAATTCTTCATTATTTTTATTTTCCATATAATCGTGATATAATTTATCTCTAGTATTTATGGACTCGACCAATGCAATGGTAATCAACTCTTTTCTTTTGACTCACTTTGAGTTTAACTTTTTAGTGGATTCATGGATGCAGCTTTGTATTGTGTAAATAAATGTATTTAATGTAGTATTCAAATGTCCTTCTCCCAGTTTATAATCCCAGTTGATGTTGTTTAACATCTGTTTTAGTTACACATAATCAAATTTATGTGTTTGATAATTTCTAATGTTCGGTTTATTTTTCTGACAACCAACTTGATTAAATTTTTGGCTAATTATTGCTGTATTGTGATCAGTTATTTTGCTTTCCGAGATGATAGAGAGAGTATTTTCATTCGAAAGCCTGCTTTTAAGAAATGCGTGGTCAATGCATGTTTTACTAGTTTTAGTTTCCCTGGTTGTGCCATTGATTATAGACCTGAAATCATATTCATTAAGAAGGTTGAAATAATGATCTGAGTCTTGATTTTCGAATAAATTAATATTCATGTCACAAATTATTAATTCATTTTCTAGCTGACAATCTGCTTTAATATAGTTACTTAAATTCTCCAGAAATAATGTTTTGTTGTATTTTGGTGGTTTTTATACGCCTGTTATTGCTATTTTGTTGTCGCTCTTATTAACAACTACTCGAATAAATTTGAAATCTTTATATGCTACACACATAAGCCTCCGTGGGTTAGGCGGCAGCACGCCGGCCTCTCACCGCTGGGTCCTTGGTTCAAATCCCGGTCACTCCATGTGAGATCTGTGCTGGACAAAACGGAGGCAGTCAGGTTTTTCTCCGGGTACTCCGGTTTTCCCTGTCAACATTTCATTCCAGCAACACTCTCCACTATCATTTCATTTCATCTGTCATTCATTTAATCATTGCCCCAGAGGAGTGCGTCAGGCCTCGGCAGCCGGCACAGTTCATACCCTCGCCGCTAGATGGGGGCTTCATTCATTCCATTCCTGACCCGGTCGGAGACTGGAAGCAGGCTGTGGATTTTTTTCATATGCTACACACATACCTTCATACAGTAATCCAGCTTTTATCATGATGACTACCCCATCATTCTGATTTATTGCACTTTCATTATAGTAAGATTTATAGCAGCTATGTTTAGTAAAATTTGCTTTATTTAATTTCCACGTTTCCGATAAGACCACAACATCAAATATATTTTCATAAGCTTTCAGAGTAACATCTAAGCTGTTCTTATGATTTGCTAGACTATTAGTATGGATTACTTTAAAACTATTGTTATCTTCTTGTCTATCTAGGAAGTATTTACACTCACCTACACTCTTCCCCACCTATGACTGAATAATATATTTTCCATAATCATCTGCATATGTGTTCATACAATTGAATGAGAAACAGTATTAAAGTGTTAGCTGTCAAGTTCTTGTGAGATATCTTGGAAGGAAGGGTAGAGTGGAATTCAGCTGTTGATGAGAGAAAAGTGAAACCTCAGTTTCAAATAGCACCAGCAACACGGCCTGGGAGGTATGCAGTGAACAGTTATGCGAGAGAGAGACAGACAGCTATGAAGACAGATGACAGTGTCATCATCAAATCTCAGAGTTGAGATTATTTTTTCTCGAATCTTCACTCCTACTTTAATTTTTTCTTCAGGGGGCGTGGTGGCTCAGCGGTCTAGCTATATGCCTCTCACCAAGGCGGTCCGGGTTCGATTCCCGGTCAATGCATGTGAGATTTTCGAAGTGAAATGCCATGTCCTGTGGTTCGGATTCCACGTAAAAAAGGAGGTCCCGTGGCTCATGATCTACAGATTAACGGTCACGTTAAACTACAAGCTTCCTTCCTTCCTTCCTTTTTAATTTTTTCTTCAATTTCCTTAATTGCTTGTTCAATGTATAGATTGAAAAGTATGGGTGGTAAGTTTCAGCCTTGCCTCACACATTCCTGAATATAATAAAGGATCGACATTCAGTCACTTTTAGACGACTTTATTATTGCAGATTTTGGGTTAACATTGAATCCACAATATTTTATAAGGCTGCTCGGTGGAGAAATATACTGTTGTTGTTATTGGTAATTCGTATTAGGGGATTGGGACACCATCGGAGATCAGCCCCGTGTACTTGGGTGTGTGTGGAACTTGTCTGATAACCTTTTTTTCTGTAGTGACTATAGTAGTGTGCGTAGCTGGAATTATAGGGTTGGGGATGAAGTAGGTGAACCGGAACTTGAATTATTAAGGTACTATCCCTGAATTTGTTTGAAAGTAGTGTGGAGAATTCCTGGGAAAAAACAAACGGAGGATTACCGCTGTCAGCACCAAAATTCAAATCTCCTCCCTCTGTACTTATTGCAGCTCTCCATTGCGGTCGTAGTGAGTGACTGAAAGCGCACGGCTACGACGCAGGATGGTGGAATAATAGTAATGCTGTAGTGACTGAATGTATACTGTAGATGTATAGACATGAAGTTCCCTACCAGAATATAAAAGTATGGGGTTACATGGCTAATATGTTATCTAGTTTAAAGGTAACTGCTGTCCACTGGATTCTGATTGGGGCTGCAGTGAAGTCCAGAGATCGAAGGTTCGAATCTCGACACTGACCGTGGCCAATTGGCCATTCTAAGTGTTGGATTTTGCCCGGGAGTACCTTATTTCAATTAACGTGGCACCTACCACATCCTAGAACTTAATAATTGAATAATAACAGTTACGCACACTACTACAGTCACTGCAGAACCACATGTTATCATAAACTTCAACACACATCAAATACACGGGGCTGATGAACAAAGATGTCCAAAGCACCTACTAAGAGTTACCAACAAAAGCAACAACTACAAGAACACCCAGCTGGGGCGAGGCTGATTGCTGAAAGGTTTGCCTTATTACCTCTCTTAGTCCCTTCTATAATGCTGATGGTTTTTGGAATCCATTTAAAGAATATCATATTAGTACATTATGCAACGAGCCTATAATGGCTATAATTAAGACACGAGTATTTTTTTTTTATAAAACGAGCGTATGCGAGTTTTATAATTTCCATACGAGTGTCTTAATTACCATTATAGGCGAGTTGCATACGACTGTTTATGTTCGACGATAATTATAACTTTATTATATGTTTTAACATAAATATTCATAAATATCTGTTCAGTCACTAAAATGTTGTGATCGGGTGCTGCGGTGGGTAGTATATCTCTCTTGTCCAAGCTCTCTGGACAACCGACGCATGCGCTTTGTGTGCTTCAATACCATATGTTCAGATTGCGCACCAGTATTCAGTAAAACTGTCATGAAGTCGTGTCAAAACCACGCGCTGTGTAGAAATTGGTTTTGGGGATATTAAGGTACATTGCTATTTCTTGTCTCGTATTCGCCAGTTTATTTACGCGAACATATGGACGGTGCGTATTCCATGTCGGTAATTTATTATAGTTCGATGTTGTGTTTATGTCCGACATGTTGGATTTTGAGCGCATGCGCGAAGGTATCGTTACCTAATTGGTCAATGAACGAGCTCTGATTGGCTGGAGAAACTGTATCGTAATGAAAAACGGTGTTATAATGACCATCATTATGATACAGTTTTCTGACACATAATAGTGAGGGTCGAACATAAATATATATATATAAAACGCTAAGGTGTATGTTTCACGAAACTCAAGCTCATAACCCAGAGGGTGAAGGTGCAGTTTGAGGAAAATCGTCTCAATGCACAGAAAATAATCTCTCATTTTTAAAAATGTCAACGGAAATATATTTATTTGTTTAAAAGTACAAATAGACAAGACGATAGAACTGTGTTGCGTCCAGCCGCATGACAGAATAGTCGGGTGGGTGGCCTATGCACATTGGGAAGTCACAAGTTATCAATCGTGTATTCCCCACAGCAGTGACGAATTACACTCTTATTTCATAAATAACGACAATTCATGTAAAAAAAATGTGACTACACAAATAAACAAGAATCTCACATAACAATAAAGCCGGATTGGTGGTTTATGCACATGCGAGATTTCTCTAACAGGTACCCTACAGCCTAAACTAGGCTATACCTAAAACGTTCAGGTGTATGTTTCGAAACTCTCAACCTCTAACCAGAGGGAGTAAGAAGGTGCGATTTGTGCTCAAATCTTCCAAATCGTCTAAATAGTACAGAAAAATTATTGCATTTCTGGAAAAGTGAACGGAAATAAATGTATTTCTTTATAAAGTGCGTTTAAACAAACTAACAACAACTAAGACGATATCCCCTGCCAAAATGGTGACGCATTGGGTCCGAATAACAGTGAAACCGGGTGGGTGGTATATATTCACATGGGGCGCTCACACGTAATACATATCATTCATTACTTAACAGTATTATCAGAACAGGGAACGTAAGGAGATTTAGAGAAATTTGGTCAATCAACCGGCCGAAACCGGGTACTACTGCTGAATCTTTATAAACCAACAATGTCTTTGAGTATTGAATCTGATTTATGCTCCTTGTTGAAAAACTAGAATAATTCATTCTCCTTTCTCGCATAATATACAGTGTAACTTTCCCTGCTATCTTAGTAAATAATTGAATTCGCACACTTATCCATTGTCAATATCACAACTATTCAACAGTCCGATAAGCAACAATATTGATCTACTCAATATTTAGCCCCATCTTCTTCCAAGATTAACTTGCTGAATAATTTTGCTGAGAAACAGACTTACAACGAAGATCATCCTTGGTGACCAGGGTAAGGTGACTTTCCAGCTAATAGCCTACACTCATGAAAATGGAAATTTTGCAACACCATGAAGGAGTGGTGCTTTAATTGAATTAAAGATGCAGGATGACTTTACCAAAAAAAAGTAATTCTGGTCTGCTAACACTTACAGGTCCCACTGACCTCAAATGTGGACAAAAATCAATACAAGATACGTCCACCACGAGCTGCAATACAGTGATGAATTCATTGAGGTATGAAATGAACAAGGCCCTGGATCACTTTCTGATGAATTGTGGTCTATACTTGTGCTGTACTGCATGGACCAGTTGACCCAGAGCTTTGGGTCGCTGAGGTAAGGGGAGTAGTATAATAGATCATGATACCTCACACTAAAAAAAATCCCCTAGACAAAAAATAGTGGCATCCATGACGACATAGACAACACTAAACGTTAAAACGATGCAGACATGTTAAATTCTATTTGTGACCTTCGCATTTGGCCACCGGTTCTCCGCGAAAATAGCTAAATTAGCTGACAGGTTAATTTGTATGGCAACGATACATTTTTTCAGACAGCCGGCTCCTTTGTACCGCCTTTACATACACTACACCACCTAATAGGCTAGCTAAGAAGCTTCCTTGGTCAAGAAAATTCAATTTATGGAACACTCTCGGTCCTCCAACCTGAGTCCTCTTCTTCTTTGGGCGGGTGTGATGCTCACACTGCACCATGTTTCTAGCAGGTTGGATGAAGGGTATTCTTTGGTGAAATGAAGTCATATGACTGACCATTGGTAGAACACTGGCTAAATACATTCCAAGACTGGAAACTATTTTTATTTACATTGCCACCTTCTGTGGTTTCAGAGTACGTATCGAGACCACGGAGCTAAATGTCTTGGGTTCGATCCCAGTCTTTACCAAGAAATTTAATTTTGGTCTGAGGGGTTGGAACAGGTATCAGTCAGCCATGAAAGGTTGAACTGATAAGAGATGGTTCCATTTCTACCTCTGCTGTCCTAGAAAAGTGATTCCGTGATTTCTCACTTCTACTCCAGGTAAATGCAAATGCAAATCCTTAACATTATACCTCAGCCGCCTCCATCCTGATCCCAGCCTCAATTACAAATATTTACACTACCGCAGCCATCACAATAGCACTGGTTGTCAGGCAGACTCCACATACACCCAAGTACATGATCACGATGTCACTACGCCACTAAATGAATCATCAACAACTTGGATAACACAGTAATGTAGCTCACCTTACCGTCCACTCTTCCACGACCATCAACTTCTTGATTGTCTGCTGGGCTTGAGAAATTCAGACTCAATGTGCGATCTTCAGTATGTTTTATTAATCGATATTAAGTGTCAAATGATTGCGAGGCACAGTGGTTAAGCTCTTACCTGCTGTGCTTAGAGTTGGGAGAATTTATTACTAGCATTGTGAAATACCATTGGAGGGTGCAAAAATGCTCGAGACCCATGTCAGTAGATTTTCTGGCAGCTTTAATAACCTCTTCGGGGTAAAAATTTGGGAATCTACGGTCCCTAAAGCGCACAACCATTAAAGTTATTATTATTATTGATATTATTACTATTATTACTATTATTATTATCATGTCGCCTCCGTAGTGTAGCGGTCAGCATGGTTAGCTGCCGCCCCGGAGATCCTGGGTTCGATTCCCGTCTCTGCCACGAAATTTGGAAATTGGTACGAGGACTGGAATGGGGTCTACTCAGCCTCGGGTGGCCCAAATGAGTAGACGGGGTTCGATTCCCCCTCAGCCATCCTCGAAGTGGTTTTCCGTGGTTTCCCACTTCGTCTTCGGGCAAATGCCGGGATGGTCCCTTCTTCAAGGCCACGGCCGCCTCCTTCCCTCTTCCTTGTCTATCCATCCTACCCATCCCTAACCTTCCCTCATGAGGCCCCTGTTCTCTTTGCAGGTGAGGCCACCTAGGCGAGGTGCCAATCCCACCTCACCAGTTGTATCCCTTCCGATTCGATGTTCCCAGCTCTAGGACACTGCCCGTAGAGGCGGTAGTGGTGAGTTCCCTCGCTGAGACCGCGGGTTCCACCAACCTGGACAGTAGGTAATGTTAGGCGGTTCCAGCGCAGGGGCTAATGCGCAAGATAGCGGCCGCGCGCAACCAGACCTATGTTATTCTTATGGAGGGGCCAGTCATAGCTGGCGCAAGGGCTAATGCGCAAGATGGCCGCCACACTCTGAGACCGTGAATAATGTCACATGGGGAGTTCAACCGTGTAGTCGCTAAATGGAATATTTATTGTTATTATTATTATTATTGTTATTAACATTATTATAATTATTATGTAATTATTGATTAATCATGTAAAATCAAGACCAGCCTTATCTAGTCCTCTTTATGGTAAAGTGGCTAGCATTCTTGGAAGTCACTGTGGAGCCCCGGGTTTGAGTCCTGGCTTTGCCAAGAAATTTAATTTCTGGTCTGGTAGTTGGAATGGGGTACACTCAGCCTTGTGAGACAAAACTAAGAAGAGTGGGGTTAATTCATACCTCAGCCATTTTGCCTAACCCAACTTCACCTAACCTCACCTCACCTAACCTAACCTAACCTAACCTTACATAACCTAACATAACCTCAGTTCACCGAACCAAGCATTTCCTCACCTAACTTCACCTAAACTAACCTAACCTAACTTTACCTAACCTAACCTTTAAAGCTAAGCCAGAGGCTAATCAACACACTCAAAGTATATAAGGGCACATGCAACTGTCTTTTTGCTATTCTTATAGAGAGTAAGGTAAAGCTAACAATTGCACTGTGGCTACTGTGCAAGATGTTCACTACACACAACCAGCTTAGGATTACAACGTCAGTTAAGTTTTAAAAAGTAAAAGCTTTTATTAATTTTTTTCCTTTTCATTTTCATATTTCATACATTGCAATTTGTCAATTTCCAATTTACAGTTTTTTTACATTTTAGTTTTAAGTTTTTGAATTTTGTCAGTATGGAAACATGGATTTTTCAATTTTGTTGCTTACATGTTTTTGATTTAGTCCATGCCTAAAGTTCATATTTGCCAAACACGATTTCTTCATTACATATAACAAGGCTGTATACCTTATCCCAAAGCATATAGGTAATACATAGGTTATACTATACTTTTGACTACCTAGTTTTAGCTACCTAAGTGTAGTTTCTCAACATTACTAGAGGTTAACAGTAGAATTGGGAGTGGGAAGTGTGAAGTAATTAGAAAAGTACAAGCAGTGTCCATACAATATTTTTTTTATTTTTTTAGTCATTTTAAATACATTTACAATATTTACACATATTACATTTTTTCTTGTTTTAGGATTTTGATATCCATAACGTAACCCTTTAAGCATGGTCAATGATTGAGTAATGACCATAGGCATGAGTACTTATACCATTAGTATCAATTACTCTTTTATCATCACCAGCACACAAAGCAATTTTGTTTAGTCTTATAGATATGTCATGTTGTTTAGAAGCGATAATGTTCATTGGTAATCTTTTTACATTGTTTTTCATGACACAATCCTTATATTCTTGAAAGCTTATACAATTTTTGACAACACCTCTACTAATACCTTTAATCTTATTGATTTCTTTACCATTTATGTCTAAAGCATACATTTTAGCTCTAAGTCCAACAAATGCTTTAATAATTTGTCCACAAGCCTCGTCTTTAAATTTTCGCAACGTTTTCTTGTTTGATGTAGAGTAACATATATGATTAGTAGGATAATCACATGTGTCCAGGTGTTCTAGGAAATCCAACTTGTCTTCATATACATCTTGGGTGTTAACCAAATAAATGAACGTGTCGGTATCCATATACTGTACATGAGTCCATGCCATAATAGGGTAGCAGGACATCGTAGTGGTGGGAACACATGAGAGTTTTTGAAACATCCAGTATACACATTCCAATATATATATAGGCTTATTGAAGACAATGTTACGTTTAGCCATGTGGAAGGCAGCTAGATTGGGACCATAAATTGTTCTGTCAATAAATGTCGGCTTTGCTGTTAGCTTTTCAGCCTTTTTGCTGTCAGTAACAAGATGTATGTATATTCTTTGACGAATATTTTCCATTGTTTTTCCAAAAATGGCATTGTTGAATAATTTGTATAGATTTTTCTCAAAATCATTTTTGGCTTGTTTACGAAGGTTGTTATTAAAATCAACGTATGTCTTTAGCCAAGGTCTTTGTTTAAACTTTAACACACGATGAATTTTTTACCAATTTTAGTCCATGATCTTAAGCCTGTTTAAGTGCCATGTAATGAACAACGTACCGCCTTCGATTTCCAACATGAGGAATTAGTTTTTTGAGAGACGAATCCATAGGCTGTGTACACTCTGGTAGGAAAGGTAAATCGTTGTGTAGATCATGAAGGTCGCATGGGTAATTAACATCAACATCTAGAATGTACCCCACAGGGTCGTCTTTCTTTAGTGATTCTAGATCAACTGTATCTGGAGAAACCCACTGAAATCCACCATAAGGAAGAGAGTGACACAGAGCCCACCCATATTGGTTGTTGGCATCATCATAGGTAATAAACTGCGATGGTTTCTCAGAATCATAGGTTTCCATGTATTTATTGTTAGCTTCAGCATACCGACGAGACATCTGACATATGCCTCCACGTATTCCAGACTCTATTAAAAGAATCTGATCGTAATCCTGTAGCAATTCCAGTTCAATTCCAGTGTAAAGGAGCATTGCCTAGAAACTTAAACCAGGCGAAGTAAAGAAGTGTGCAGCATCCACTCGGTGTGTTTCTAATGTTTTGTTTCTGAACGTTTCAAAGCTGTCTGCAAGTAGGAGTACATCTGAAGTTATGTAAAGGTCACTATATTCCCCTAGAGTTTTAATGTTGAACTGATTCCACACATGATTAGCATGTTAATAGTCTTCTTTACCAACATCCTCTTGACTTAATTTGCTAAAGAATGCCTCTTCTGGAGGTAAACAATTTTCACTTAAATTTTCCCATGAATCAATGTAATCATAACACAATACTCCTTTACGAGTCATGAGCGTTGCATTGTCTTTTCCAAAGTACTTGTCGGTTTCAGGGTATGATGTTAAGTTGGTAACTAAGTGTTCCAAACTACTAGGCATTAACCGAAACCTATCTACAAATCGAAGCTTAACATTTCCCACATGTTTGGTGAAGGAAATGTACTTTTCTTTAGAGTTAGGAATAACATCCACTCTCTCAGTAGTACACCCCAATTGCTTTACAATGAAATTTGCGTCGTAGCCACTCATATTATGTAGAAATACAGGAACTGGGTTACGTGTTTTACATCTCAAATTACAGTTATTACGTGCACCTCCACGGTATTCCCCTGTAATATGACAATGGTCTCGAACTTTCCAGTCCTCTTGGGTGAATGGTTTATGACACAAATAACAGGTTTCAGAACATTGGAACTCTGATTCTTGATGCTCAGTTAAGGCCTTTGGAACATTTAAGCTGTAAAGGCGGTCAATTTCATTAGCTATTGAGATCAAACAGTCCATATACTTTTCAGCAGCGTCAGGACCACGATAAATAACAGGTTGGTTCGGAAGGGTTGTCTTTATATGTTCCACAGCTGGTGAGGGTTTAACATATATACCAAAGCTCATAGGAACATAACTCTGGTATAGCACTGTATAACTTGCCTGAGGATTGGGTAGACATGTTTGATATGGTAAGAGTATTCTTTCGAAATCTGCATATATAACGTAGGGTATTCTCAACATTTTTTCCACATTTAAGAATTTCAGAATGGGGTTTTTAATAGGCATTTCAACCCAAGCAATGTCATGCAGGACACACAAAGCTCAATGTTCTTTCAATTTTTCCATTCCTTGTTGTCCACATTGATTATCAAACTGAGTAAAACACCGTTTACACGTATATATCTTATGTTCATGGTGGGTAATCTGATGTCTTACTAGTTTATCAAAATCTTTGATAAAGACATAGTGGTTCTGGCCGGATGAAGAACTTAGCAGAAGGAGGTCGCGATGGTCTTGTAGCTCTTCATCCACAACCTTTAGAGGGAACAGTTTGTTGTCTTCTTCCAGTCCAAATACATTAATGGATATGTCGTTGGCGTTTTCAAATTTGGCGTTGTCAGCTAGTGATGTAGGAAACGATATTACTGAAAAATGATACTTGTTTTCCATGTCCTTGTGTTTACTAATGCGTTGAGCATCCTTTTTAACCAGTTTTGCTAAAATGGCATACATAAAACACTTTTCATCCTTTAAGTTTTGAGGATTAATGCAGGCATTTCTTGCTTTTACAGCTGCTGGTAATGGAATATATGTGCTACCACGCAAGGGATTATACTTATTTATTTTCAATCGTACTCCTCCCACTGCTAACAAAGCCCAATTACTGCCTTTTAGTTCAGATTCTTCCATTTCAGTAGTTAACTTTTTAAATTGTGTTTCCAAGAAACTACTTAAGTCTGTTTCGAAAAATAGGGCTTGATTTCGTGTTTTAAAAGCCCGTTCTGTAATTTCGTTGGCGGACATATGGATGAATCTACATTCAGCCACAAGATTAACTTTTATTGACTTGTGCATTGCTAGTTCTTTCTGCAAAGCTTGTATTATTTGCTGTTTGGACTCTTGAAGCTATGAATTTAAATCCTTACACGTATCACAACGTATAAAATACGATTTACGAATACCTTAAAAAATCGTTTCATATTCAGTAAGTCCATTATTATCAGGAACCATTGAGAGGAGGTAATGTTTTGTAGGCTCAGTTTTTTGTCTTTTAGCTGCTGACACAACATTACAACAATCTTCATGGCGACGTCCATTGTAGGCATTGTTAAATTTACTGCCACAAGATTTGCACTCATAAAATTTACCACACGACACTTCGTGACGCTTTCTATCATAGTCCCGAAGAAAAGTCTTTCCACACTCTTTACACATATAGATAGGCATGGTTTCTTCCATCATGAATGTTGATTTCTGCAAACAGCTGCTTACTGCGTATCACAAGGCTGTAGGCTGGTCAGTGAGACGGTCTTTCACGATGTGAACACTGCAAAAGGTAGTAATCAACTGATTGTATTCCTGCTATGACACCTCTTATATACCTTAATCAAGACCAGCAGCTACACTTACCACGTAGTACTGTGCCCGTTTAGACCGGAGTCCGCACGACCACATATGCATTTTACCAATAATCAGTCAGCACGAGAGTCAAAATATCCCGGAGCGCCAGATGGGTTGAAGCTAATCGCAAAAACGACATCAAATGAAAAAAAATGCTTTACTGATTTTTGGCTCAGTGCAACAATAAGGATAGAAGGAGATTCAACTGGGCATAACACATCATGTAAAATTATCTCATTTTATTTTGAATTTAAAATTGACTGCAAAAATGCTCAAAGTAGCATCACTCACGTGTGGCGACCCACATCCTATTTACACAATATACAGAAATTTTCCAAACACATTTGACAATTATCTTTGGAAACACAAGTCCGATTATAAGTCCTGTAGACTGCGTTCCAAAATTATATTCATTTATTTGTGATTAAATCCAGTTCAAATTTAATTGTCTTTACTGGAAATATCGTAGTTCACTGTTTGAATTTTTACATAATATTAACACTCGTAGAATATATGTTCATAGAATTTTTAACTTTCACTTATTTTTCCAGTTTCAAAAAATAGATTGTCAAAAAATATTATTATCTGAATCAACACAAATTATTTACACATATTAATAACATCTGAAAAGTATTTGACCTTGAGCATAGCATTGAAGAACTGTGCGAAGCACAACAAAATTAATTGTTATTCTGACATTAAACATTTCGAGAAATGACTCGATTATAAACTTCAAGTTCCTAACAAAATATATGATTTCTGAATCAACTTGATCAATAAATTGTTGAACCATTCAACTATTTGACTTTCCACTTGGAATCATTATTAAGAAAAATATTTATATTCATGGCCATTTTAGTAATTTTCACAACTTGCAATTCTTCGACAGAATGCGGAAATAAGAATTGTTGCTTCATAACAAATTCATTTAGTTCATGGCACTAGGATTGAAAACATCCTTCAAATTATTCGTGGTTATAGAATTATTTTTAATTGGCAGTGGCCCATTCTATTATTTGTGTAAGAACACAATATTCCAACAACAACGGCAAAGGTCTTCCTCTGAAGAAGAATAAACTACTATCATGACAAATCCGGGTTCTAGCAAAATCAAAGTCTAAATGGAATCCCTAAACAAGGTTGAAATAAGAACTGATGGTTTTTAAGAAATAACCTTCGGGTCATTCATACGACGAAATGTGTAGTTCCAATACTCCTTCTATAAACCTGAGCCATCGAACCTGCTATTTGATTGATGCTCGAAAAAACCTCCTCATTCCTGCGACTTAAACATGCGCACCTGGGAATGGCATTTCAACTACTCCACACACCTAAATTTTCTTCCCAAAATTTATACAATAAATCAAGCCTCTACTTGTTATCAACACTGGAAGATTAATAAACTTACAAGTTTATTTTATTTTACCATTCAGTTCAACCCGTGAATTTACCATACTTATGAAAATCTTTATTTCACTTTCGAGTGTATTTACGTCATGATTTTATATAAATACAAAAATATCCTATTTGATACAATTATCATTTGCTTCCCGTTTCATGCCTCTCCGTGTTATCTGAAAAATATACTTTGCTCATTGCAAATATCAACTGTTCAACCAGAACTGAAATGTTGGTTGAATGCGGGCTTGCGCTAACCACTCTCCTTCGGAAAATCTCCTGTTCCAAACTAGAAATGATTAAACTACTTCATAGGCTCTCTCTCAATACATATGATTATTAGAAAATATAATATCCAAGAATTATTTAGAAAAGTATACAAATTATTATTATTATTATTAGTGGATTATTATTATTATTATTAGTTATATTATTTTAAATATATTTAATTATCATCTCATTATGTGAGAATCCACATGTTCGGACCTTCGAATATGGAAAAATATCCATTCCTCAACAAAAAATAATTATTAACTTTTACAGTTACATCGGCTGATTACCGTGATTTCCCAAAAATATGAAATATTCAAATAAATGCTCGATATGCTCGGTCATCGATCCTAAACTGTTCTGAGTGCTGAAAATACTCAGAATAACTCTAATATGTCTTGCGTAAATCATTGCAAGATTTAAATACGAAGAAAAATAAATGTGTTGGTCATCTGCCGAAAAATAGTTTGTTCCAATTAGCTAGGCATAATATAATTCAAAATGTGGCTTACATTTCGTGATGGTCTTGAAGCGTAGTGATCCTGGTCTGTACCAGATTTATCCATAGACATGCCCTATCGGACAAGCACGTATAATCCTTGTATCGGCCGCCATTATATACCCACAATCCGTCTAACAAGACATAGTGGTAATATCTCTTGACGTTTGAAGTAACTGTTGATCCATATTAATGTTGGCTTCTGTTAACTCCATAACAGTTTGCTTAAATGGGGTCAGATCTAAGTGATCTATTCTCAGATATGTCAGTTGTAACATAACTCACGGTAATCTTTTCAGTACAAGAAAACACTGACAGTCTAACCAATCAACGGCTGTTCTGAAGATCGTTCCCTGGGCATGGCTTCACACCATCTACCATGCGCGAAGCAACATGTAGTTTCCCTGCGTTGGCTAATGATAGACTGGTCTTCAATGTACTGATAGATCGGAGTGGTTATCAAGTTACAAATATGAAAACTGACTGAATTGGACTTAGAAATATCCAAGTATTAGGTTATTACTGGACTGTGACAAAGTACTAACTCTAGACAAAGTCTAGCATATGTCCATGTGAAAATAAAAATATTTCACCAGTGTCTGTAGAAAAATATCAATCACCTAGTGATTCTCCTTGCCGGAAACTTACTAAGTTCCGCTCGTAGCGCAGCACTTTTGTGACTATCACAACTTTGAAAATAACTTCTGCGTAGATCCGGCAACCATGTGCCTTGGCCCAGCGTAGTGGCACCTTGCTAAGCAAGTGCTTGTGTCGAAGTGAGCTATTGATGCCTGAGCCAGCCGGCTTTTATTCAAAACAGTCAGGGTCACGCGTCATCACGCTGAAATATGGAAATCCTCATATCTCTGGTATCCCTGGTCCGATTTACTTGATACTAATTGCATTCTCTTTCATTTGGCCGTGCCAGTAATCTGATCCAAGTCTCAAGTCTCTACTCCATGGCTAACTATTTAATCAATAAATAGCCTCGACCTCTGCTATTACTCGCTACGTCACTTGACATGCTCTTAGCGGTATATTCTTTCCAATTGCTTCGAGAAGCAATATAGCGCGATATTCAAATATCTCAACTTTCAAAAGCGGCTGTAGCCTTTCCCTTGATATCTAGGTGTCTGAATCTTGGAATACCCATTCCTAGAGTTGGGCACATCCACCCCACACCTAGCAAAAAATAAAAATTGATTTTTTTTTTATTTTTCCTATCTACACATTAAATCATCTGGTTCTTGAATAATAAATCTTCAAATTCGATACATTATAAGTTCCCACGATGTTACCAGTTCGTGTATTGGCGATCTCATAGCTTCCATTGTTGTTTACTTCTACAATCTTCAAAATTTTCAATTTCACCAGGTTTAATATCAGAAATATCGTGATACTCTTCCAAAATTTTTCCTAGCTCTGGGGACTCCTTCTCAGTGTAGACTTCTCTTCCTTCAGCTTCATGAAAAATCAGAGACTATTGAGCATCTCCCTCGATGTCTTCCTCTTCTTTTCCCTCGAAGTTAATCTCTTCGGTATTCTTGAATCTGATCGTCTCTGTCTTCATGTCTATCACTGCTTGATATTTCTGAATGAAATCCGTTCCCAATATCATGTAAAAAAGCCATGTCCTTCATTACTACAAACACATGTCGGAAATCATGTCCTCCAAAAGTAATACATAAGTATAATTGTGTTTTACAACGAGATATTTTGTTGGGTATTATTCCTTGGATTTTAATTCCTGATACTGGAATCTCCTCTAAATTCTCTTTGAGCTTCCACAGAATATAAAGCTTCTCACTCACAAGACAAAGCATAGCCCCAGTATCAATCAAAATATCGACAGGCATACCGAATACTTCGCATGATATGATTGGCATTCTAATTCTTGTGCCCATTTCTTTCCGTTCGTCATTCTGTTGAATTAAGTCATCATCCTCTGCTTGCCATTTAATAATTCTGGAAGTGAAAGTGTTCAAAATTCTATCTTCTACTGTGAATTCGAAGTTTTTTTTTCGTTTCCATTCCCCCGGGATTGTTGTGTTCCCGATGGACCTGGTTCATTCTGCTTCTGCTCCAAAAACTGCAAGTTATCTTGGTGTCTTGCTTCTAAGTTCTTCCTCGTCTCCTTATTGAACTCTTCATTGGACTGACGAGTATTCAAATTCCCTCTGTTATTGTAGTTGTTTCTACCGTAGTACCTTCTTTCCTGGTACCTTCCTTGATTATCCCTTAGCCTTCTCCATCGAGTATTATATCGATTACCACCATCCGGTCTTGCATAAGGCTTGTAACTGTATCTGTTACTGTACTGATTCCATCCTCCTTTATTGGGATCTTCCCTCGATGTTTTCTCTTCTCGCCCCTCTCGAATCTCTCGAGGTGTTTGAGAATAACTGTCGGCCATAACAGCGTACACAGCGTTGATATTCTTTCCTCCCTTCTGATGGAAGAATTGAGCGTTCGTATGATCAAGCTTCTGTAATACCTCGTCAAATTGCTCCATATTATAGATGTCAGCAGCGATCAAAGTTCTTTGGACGTCTGCTGGAAACTGACGTACCAATGCAGTAATTAATTCGTTATCTGGCATCGGCGGATCTAAATGTTGAAGTTTAGAAAGCTGTCCAGAAAAGTACGTAGAGTATCGAGTAGGTTGTGACGTCGAGAATCTCTTCGAATATAATTCTGCTCTGACTTGCTGTTGGGTTTCCGGGGACCAAAACTTTTTTAATAACCCACGAGAAAACTCCTCAAAAGTGGTTAGAGTGGATCTAAAAGCTCTAAACCAAAGAAGTGCAGGACCTTCCAAAAACTTCCCTATCACTCGGATCTGTCTTTCTTTAGGGATCTTAGAATCTTTCAGGTAATCACCTGCTTCTCTCAAAAATTCCACGGGTGTCACAGAATCTCGCCCTGAAAATTTAGAAGGCTTATCCTCTACATTATTGAATACAGTTATGGGGTTGGACTGAAATACTGTCCTGACCTCATCCTGTCTTTGACTATCAGTTTCTCTAGCTGCTCCTAGATTTATCTGTATCTGTTCTTTTCCCCTTACACTTGACATTTTCAACAGATGGTCAGACTGTTTCTCGTCCTTGATTTGGGTTTTCATAGCCTCAAGTTCCTTATGGTTTTCTTCTGCCATTTTCTTAATTGCTGCAGTTTCTTTACAATTCTCCTTGACCTCAGTGGATATCTGGTTCATAACAGCCTCGTGACTTTTCAACGACCCTGTCATATCTGATATGTCCTTCTGAGTTGCTTGGATATCTTTGGAAATTACTTGAATATGGGATGACAAAGATTCCCTAATCTCCTTGATTCCCTCTTGGTTCTCCAGCTTGAGTGTGTCTTTAATTTCATTGACAACTGTGGTTTTAATTTCAGTTTGTAATTCATTAATCACACCTTCTCTTATTTCTCCCATTACAAGTTCTTTGAATTGATCTGTCAACCGTTGAACAACTAGAATTCCCATCTCATTACTCTCCTTCTTCACTCTGACTTCTAGGTTGATCATGTCTTCACCAACTTTCCTAAGACCATGTTCTATCCTATCAGCTAAGCTTTGGGATCTAAGATCGGCATCGCAAAATTTATCGTCCATTAAACTTGCGTTAGTGGCTAATGAAGTTTCGAGCTCATGTGTTTTTCGGCATAATTTAGACATTTTACTCTCAAGTGACATTTTCAAAATTTCGGAATTCTCTTTAAATTTATTCTCCATAGAATTAAATTTACTATTTAAATTTTCCTTCAAGTTACTTTTTAAAGAATCAGAACTCTCTTTAAGCTTATTTTCTAAAGAATCAGAATTTTCTTTAAGTTTATCATTTAAATTTTCTTTAAGTTTATTTTCTAAAGAATCAGAATTTTCTTTAAGTTTCTCATTTAAACTTCCTTTAAGTTTATTTTCTAAAGAATCAGAATTTTCCTTAAGTTTTTCATTTAAACTTTCTTTAAGTTTATTTATTAAAGAATCAGAATTTTCTTTAAGTTTACTTTCTAAAGAATCAGAATTTTCTTTAAGTTTCTTTTCCAAAGCCTCTGTATTTTCTTTCATAATGGCGGCTACACGCCGTCCAGCCTCTTATGAACTCTCCTCCAAACTCCTCATCATCCTCATCATCTCTTCCATAATTTTCAATTATCATTCAAAACTTAGGGGTATAGAATATTGGCAAACACAAGCTTATAACTAGAACAAGAAATATGAATAGCTAATTGGAACACTCTAATAAAATGAGGTTTGTCCTAATGTTGACGTGATGGAAAAACAAAATTCTCTACTTTTACGAATTACATTTACCACAATATCACAAGAAAAATATGCAAGTTCTCAAATATCCTCCACCTGGATTCTAATAATGCGTATGTCCAGTCATCGAACGTTTACTACTGAATTTACTTGACGCCCTAATGGTTAAGCCATTATCTAAAATAATCAAACCCATTCTAATTATTAACCAAGTTAAATTTTTAATTTTCCCCACTAATTGGGTTTCCTACTAATTTATTCATCCAAACCAGACATCTCTCAACTCCCAAAATATTGATAGAAAAAATTATCACAATTTAAATCGGCATGCGATTGACCATGTCTAACTCGAGACCCAGGTTCGAAGCCATTTCTCTCTCTATCTTATTTTATGTGCCCGTTTAGACCGGAGTCCGCACGACCACATATGCATTTTACCAATAATCAGTCAGCACGAGTCAAAATATCCCGGAGCGCCAGATGGGTTGAAGCTAATCGCAAAAACGACATCAAATGAAAAAAATGCTTTACTGATTTTTGGCTCAATGCAACAATAAGGATAGAAGGAGATTCAACTGGGCATAACACATCATGTAAAATTATCTCATTTTATTTTGAATTTAAAATTGACTGCAAAAATGCTCAAAGTAGCATCACTCACGTGTGGCGACCCACGTCCTATTTACACAATATACAGAAATTTTCCAAACACATTTGACAATTATCTTTGGAAACACAAGTCCGATTATTAGTCCTGTAGACTGTGTTCCAAAATTATATTCATTTATTTGTGATTAAATCCAGTTCAAATTTAATTGTCTTTACTGGAAATATCGTAGTTCACTGTTTGAATGTTTACATAATATTAACACTCGTAGAATAAATGTTCATAGAATTTTTAACTTTCACTTATTTTTCCAGTTTCAAAAAATAGATTGTCAAAAAATATTATTATCTGAATCAACACAAATTATTTACACATATTAATAACATCTGAAAAGTATTTGACCTTGAGCATAGCATTGAAGAACTGTGCGAAGCACAACAAAATTAATTGTTATTCTGACATTAAACATTTCGAGAAATGACTCGATTTTAAACTTCAAGTTCCTAATAAAATATATGATTTCTGAATCAACTTGATCAATAAATTGTTGAACCATTCAACTATTTGACATTCCACTTGGAATCATTATTAAGAAAAATATTTATATTCATGGCCATTTTAGTAATTTTCACAACTTGCAATTCTTCGACAGAATGCCGAAATAAGAATTGTAGCTTCATAACAAATTCATTTAGTTCATGGCACTAGGATTGAAAACATCCTTCAAATTATTCGTGGTTATAGAATTATTTTTAATTGGCAGTGGCCCATTCTATTATTTGTGTAAGAACACAATATTCCAACAACAACGGCAAAGGTCTTCCTCTGAAGAAGAATAAACTACTATCATGACAAATCCGGGTTCTAGCAAAATCAAAGTCTAAATGGAATCCGTAAACAAGGTTGAAATAAGAACTGATGGTTTTTAAGAAATAACCTTCGGGTCATTCATACGACAAAATGTGTAGTTCCAATAATCCTTCTATAAACCTGAGCCATCGAACCTGCTATTTGATTGATGCTCGAAAAAACCTCCTCATTCCTGCGACTTAAACATGCGCACCTGAGAATGGCATTTCAACTACTCCACACACCTAAATTTTCTTCCCAAAATTTATACAATAAATCAAGCCTCTGCTTGTTATCAACCCTGGAAGATTAATAAACTTACAAGTTTATTTTATTTTACCATTCAGTTCAACCCGTGAATTTACCATACTTATGAAAATCTTTATTTCACTTTCGAGTGTATTTACGTCATGATTTTATATAAATACAAAAATATCCTATTTGATACAATTATCATTTGCTTCCCGTTTCATGCCTCTCCGTGTTATCTGAAAAATATACTTTGCTCATTGCAAATATCAACTGTTCAACCAGAACTGAAATGTAGGTTGAATGCGGGCTTGCGCTAACCACTCTCCTTCGGAAAATCTCCTGTTCCAAACTAGAAATGATTAAACTACTTCATAGGCTCTCTCTCATTACATATGATTATTAGAAAATATAATATCCAAGAATTATTTAGAAAAGTATAAAAATTATTATTATTATTATTAGTGGATTATTATTATTATTAGTTATATTATTTTAAATATATTTAATTATCATCTCATTATGTGAGAATCCACATGTTCGAACCTTCGAATATGGAAAAAATATCCATTCCTCAACAAAAAATAATTATTAACTTTTACAGTTACATCGGCTGATTACCGTGATTTCCCAAAAATATGAAATATTCAAATAAATGCTCGATATGCTCGGTCATCGATCCTAAACTGTTCTGAGTGCTGAAAATACTCAGAATAACTCTAATATGTCTTGCGTAAATCATTGCACGATTTAAATACGAAGAAAAATAAATGTGTTGGTCATCTGCCGAAAAATAGTTTGTTCCAATTAGCTAGGCATAATATAATTCAAAATGTGGTTTACATTTCTTGATGGTCTTGAAGCGTAGTGAACCTGGTCTGTACCAGATTTATCCATAGACATGCCCTATCGGACAAGCACGTATAATCCTTGTATCGGCCGCCATTATATACCCACAATCCGTCTAACAAGACATAGTGGTAATATCTCTTGACGTTTGAAGTAACTGTTGATCCATATTAATGTTGGCTTCTGTTAACTCCATAACAGTTTGCTTAAATGGGGTCAGATCTAAGTGATCTATTCTCAGATATGTCAGTTGTAACATAACTCACGGTAATCTTTTCAGTACAAGAAAACACTGGCAGTCTAACCAATCAACGGCTGTTCTGAAGATCGTTCCCTGGGCATGGCTTCACACCATCTACCATGCGCGAAGCAACATGTAGTTTCCCTGCGTTGGCTAATGATAGACTGGTCTTCAAAGTACTGATAGATCGGAGTGGTTATCAAGTTACAAATATGAAAACTGACTGAATTGGACTTAAAAATATCCAAGTATTAGGTTATTACTGGACTGTGACAAAGTACTAACTCTAAACAAAGTCTAGCATATGTCCATGTGAAAATAAAAATATTTCACCAGTGTCTGTAGAAAAATATCAATCACCTAGTGATTCTCCTTGCCGGAAACTTACTAAGTTCCGCTCGTAGCGCAGCACTTTTGTGACTATCACAACTTTGAAAATAACTTCTGCGTAGATCCGGCAACCATGTGCCTTGGCTCAGCGTAGTGGCACCTTGCTAAGCAAGTGCTTGTGTCGAAGTGAGCTATTGATGCCTGAACCAGCCGGCTTTTATTCAAAACAGTCAGGGTCACGCGTCATCACGCTGAAATATGGAAATCCTCATATCTCTGGTATCCCTGGTCCGATTTACTTGATACTAATTGCATTCTCTTTCATTTGGCCGTGCCAGTAATCTGATCCAAGTCTCAAGTCTCTACTCCATGGCTAACTATTTAATCAATAAATAGCCTCGACCTCTGCTATTACTCGCTACGTCATTTGACATGCTCTTAGCGGTATATTCTTTCCAATTGCTTCGAGAAGCAATATAGCGCGATATTCAAATATCTCAACTTTCAAAAGCGGCTGTAGCTTTCCCTTGATATCTAGGTGTCTGAATCTTGGAATACCCATTCCTAGAGTTGGGCACAGTACACGGCTAGAGCCTAGTGGGTGAGACGATCTTTCACAATGTGATCACTGTTAAACGTAGTAGTCAACTGAAAATATTTTTACACCCTACTAAAAGTTATCAGGTACTTACTGCATATCAAAAGGCTGTACACTCGTGTGTTAGACACTCTCTCTTGCTAAGGACCCCTATATTCCCTATACAAGTCTATACATGTTAGTTCTAAACACTTAGTGGTTATTTGTATATTAAATTTATATACACAGCTTATACGAGCCCTTTTTTCACGCAGTAAAACTTTGTCAAATAGCCACATTCGACACGCAAAGTATGTTTCCACTATCTAGCGGTGACTATGAGAACTACCTGAACGATCAGCAAGGTACCTAGCGCTCCATATCATAACTGAACGATCAGCATGCTATCTAGCGGTCGATATCAACAATCACTCAACTACCAGCAAGCTACCTACCGGTCAATATGACAACCCACTCAACTACTAGTATGCATTCCAATAATGAACACATTTGCTCATATCCACTAACAATACACACAGCGGGTTTGCTTTATCGTTTAATACAAATATATCTTGTTTAAATAATGTAACACAAAGTTACATGGCGCAATTGTATGGGAATGTTGCATTACCTAAAATGTAATAGTGTGCAAATGTTTAACATTTTACAATCGGCTTATGATGAAGGATTATATTGGTGGCTTATGGTGGTGGCTTATGGTGGCTTATGGTGGTGGCTTATAGTGGTGGCATATGTTGGTGGCTTATTTTTGGTGGTTTACGTTATTACCTTTTTTGTAATGGCTTATTTGACAAGTTATTTTTATCAATGCATTTAGAGGATTTTTCTCTTGGTCTTGGAAAGTATCTCAGCCCTTTTTTATGGTAGCATAATGCTTACCGCCATGTTTTAAGCAACAACAACACACTAAAATTCCAAGAATCCAAAGTACTCTAAGGTTAATGATTGTCTCTCAACTCCATTCAACGCCTAGTCAAATATTATATATTCTTCAAATTTTTCAAAACAGGTAAATTGGGGGAAGTAGGCTATATATTTAAACTAAAAATCATATCAAATCATATGCTAACTCCAACACCTACGTCTATCCCACTCTCAGTCAAAAAATATAATATTCTTCAAATTTTTCCAAAACAATATTTGGAAAGTAGGCCATATTTTGAAAACTAATCATCCTATAAAGTCATATATAGACTCAAACCAATGGCTTTTATATCCTTAATCGTTAGAACAAAATATGGAATTATTGAATTTTTTCCAAAAATGTTCATTTTAAAACGGGCTATATTTTGGAAACTAGGAATTTTACAAAAAAAGTTTGTTTGACATAAATGACAGGTATTTACCCCCCACTGCCCACAAACCAAGTCCCAGGTCTCTGGGACAAAATCCAAAAAAGTTCAATTTGGAAAGTAGGCGATATTTTGAAAACTTATCATCCTAAAAAGTCATATATAGACTCAAACCAATGGCTTTTATGTCCTTAATCGTTAGAACAAAACTTAAATTTTTTCAGTTTCTCCAAAAAAGTCCAATTTTCAAAATTGTCTATATTTTGGGAACTAAGAATTTTACAAAAAAGTTTGTTTAACGTAAATGAAAGGTCTTTACCCCCTCTACCCCAAAAATAAATTTCAGGTCCCTAGGACTAAAATTGTGCTGGGTGCAAAGTGGGTGCAAAAGTGGGTGCAAAAGTGGGGTGTAAATGTGGTACGCTATTTGTAATGGCTTATTTGACAAGTTATTTTGTGGTACCCTATTTGTAATGGCTTATTTGACAAGTTATTTTTGTCAATGTATTTAGAGGATATTTCTCTTGTTCTTGGAAAGTATCTCAGCCCTTTTTATGATAGCATAATGCTTACCACCATGTTTGTAAGGAACAACAACACACTAAAATTCCAAGAATCCAAACTACTCTAAGGTTAATGATTGTCTCTCAACTCCATTTCACACCTAGTCAAAAACATTATACATTTTCAAATTTTTCAAAAAAGGTAAATTGGGACAGTAGGCTATATGCTTAAACTAAAAATCATATCAAATCATATGCTACCTCCAACACCTACGTCTATTACACTCTCAGTCATAAAATATTATATTCTTAAAATTTTTCAAAAAATATTTGGGAAGTAGGCTATATTTTGAAAACTATTCATCCTAAAAAGTCATATATAGACTCAAACCAATGGCCTTTATGTCCTTAATCGTTAGAACAAATCATGGAATTTTTGACATTTTTCCAAAAAAGTGTTCATTTTAAAAAATGGGCTGTATTTTGTAAACTATGAAATATACAAAAAAATGTGTTTGACATAAATAACAGGTAATTACCACCTCTACCCAAAAACCAAGTCCCAGGTCTCTGGGACAAAATCTAAAAAGTTTCAATTTTGAAAGTAGGCGATATTTTGAAAACTAATCATTCTAGAAAGTCATATATAGACCCAAACAAATTTTCTTTAAGTCCTTTAACGTTAGAACATAACTTAACATATTTTCAATTTTTTTAAAAAAAGGTCAATTTTCAAAATTGCCTATATTTTGGAAACTAAAAATTTTACAAAAAAGTTTGTTTAACGTAAATAAAAGACATTTATCCCGTCTACCCCAAAAATAAATTTTAGGTGCCTAGGACAAAAACTGTGCAGTAGTGGTTTTTGGTGTGTTCTTCAGCCCCCCCTCTACTGCACAGTTTTTGTCCTAGACACCTACAAATTTTTTTTTTGGCGTAGAGGGGCTAAAGGTCTTTCATTTACGTTAAACAAACTTTTTTGTAAAATTCTTAGTTTCCAAAATATAGGCAATTTTGGAAATTGACCTTTTTTTTGAAAAATTGAAAATATGTTAAGTTTTGTTCTAACGTTAAAGGACTTAAAGAAAATTTGTTTGAGTCTATATGTGACTTTTTAGAATGACTAGTTTTCAAAATATCGCCTACTTTCAAAATTGAACCTTTTTGGATTTTGTCCCAGGGACCTGGGACTCGGATTTTGGGTAGAGGGGGGTAATTACCTGTTATTTATGTCAAACACATTTTTTTGTAAATTTCATAGTTTACAAAATATAGCCCATTTTTTAAAATGAATTTTTTTTTGGAAAAATGTAAAAAATTCCATGTTTTGTTCTAACGATTAAGGACATAAAGGCCATTGGTTTGAGTCTATATATGACTTTTTAGGATGAATACTTTTCAAAATATAGCCTACTTTCCAAATATTTTTTTGAAAAATTTTAAGAATACAATATTTTTTGACTGAGAGTGTAATAGACGTAGATGTTGGAGTTAGCATATGATTTTATATGATTTTTAGTCTAAACATATAGCCTACTGTCCCAATTTACCTTTTTTGAAAAATTTGAAATTGTATAATGTTTTTGACTAGGTGTGAAATGGAGTTGAGAGACAATCATTAACCTTAGAGTAGTTTGGATTCTTGGAATTTTAGTGTGTTGTTGTTCCTTACAAACATGGTGGTAAGCATTATGCTATCATAAAAAGGGCTGAGATACTTTCCAAGAACAAGAGAAATATCCTCTAAATACATTGACAAAAATAACTTGTCAATTAAGCCATTATATATAGGGTAC
Organism: Meconema thalassinum; assembly: GCA_946902985.2. Lineage (NCBI taxonomy): Eukaryota > Metazoa > Arthropoda > Insecta > Orthoptera > Tettigoniidae > Meconema > Meconema thalassinum. The sequence continues at coordinate 132,338,398 of OX336389.2, forward strand.
CACAAAATAACTTGTCACATAAGACATTACAAATAGCGTACCACTTTTACACCCCACTTTTGCACCCACTTTTGCACCCAATTTCACACCACTTTTGCACCCACTGTGCACCCACTTTGCACCCAGCACAGTTTTTGTCCTAGGGACCTGAAATTTATTTTTGGGATAGGGGGGGGGGCAAAGACATTTCATTTACGTTAAACAAACTTTTTTGTAAAATTGTTAGTTCCCAATATAGACAATTTTGAAAATTGGACTTTTTTGGAAAATCTGAAAAAAATAAGTTTTGTTCTAACGATTAAGGACATAAAAGCCATTGGTCTGAGTCTATATATGACTTTATAGGATGATTAGTCTTCAAAATATCGCCTACTTACCAAAATTGAACTTTTTTGGATTTTGTCCCAGAGACAGTGGGGGTAAATACCTACCATTTATGTCAAACACACTTTTTTTGTAAAATTCCTAGTTTCCAAAATATAGCCCGTTTTAAAAAGTCAAAAATTCCATATTTTGTTCTAACGATTAAGGATATAAAAGCCATTGGTTTGAGTCTATATATGACTCTATAGGATGATTAGTCTTCAAAATATGGCCTACTTTCCAAATATTGTTTTGGAAAAATTTGAAAATATTAAATTTTTTGACTGAGAGTGGGATAGATGTAGGTGTTGGAGTTAGCATATGATTTGATATGATTTTTAGTTTAAACATATAGCCTATTTCCCCCAATTTACCTGTTTTGAAAAATTTGAAAAATATATAATATTTGACTTGGCTTTGAATGGAGTTGAGAGACAATCATTAACCTTAGAGTACTTTGGATTCTTGGAATTTTAGTGTGTTGTTCTTGCTTACAAACATGGCGGTAAGCATTATGCTGCCATAAACAAAAGGGCTGAGATACTTTCCAAGACCAAGAGAAAAATCCTCTAAATACATAGATAAAAATAACTTGTCAAATAAGCCATTACAAATAAGGTTATAACGTAAACCACCAAAAATAAGCCACCAACATATGCCACCACTATAAGCCACCACCATAAGCCACCACCATAAGCCACCACCATAAGCCACCAATATAATCCCTCATCATAAGCCGATTGTAAAATGTTAAACACTTGCATACTATTACATTTTAGGTAATGCAACATTCCCATACAATTTCCCCATGTAACTTTTTGTTACATTATTTAAACAAGATATATTTGTATTAAACGATAAAGCAAACCTGCTGTATGCATTGTTAGTGGATATGAGCAAATGTGTTCATTATTGGAATGCATACTAGTAGTTGAGTGGGTTGTCATATTGACCGGTAGGTAGCTTGCTGGTAGTTGAGTGATTGTTGATATCGACCGCTAGATAGCATGCTGATCGTTCAGTTATGATATGGAGCGCTAGGTACCATGCTGGTCGTTCAGGTAGTTCTCATAGTCACAGCTAGATAGTGGAAACATACTTTGAGTGTCGAATGTGGCTATTTGACAAAGTTTTACTGCGTGAAAAACGTGCTCGTATAAGCTGTGTATATAAATTTAATATACAAATAACCACTAAGTGTTTAGAACTAACATGTATAGACTTGTATAGGGAATATAGGGGTCCTTAGCAAGATAGAGTGTCTAACACACGAGTGTACAGCCTTTTGATATGCAGTAAGTACCTGATAACTTTTAGTAGGGTGTAAGAATATTTTCAGTTGACTACTACGTTTAACAGTGATCACATTGTGAAAGATCGTCTCACCCACTAGGCTCTAGCCGTGTACTGCATGGTAAGTAGCTGTTGGTCATGATTAAGGTATATAAGAGGTGTCATAGCAGGAATGCAATCAGTTGATTACTACCTTTTGCAGTGTTCACCTCGTGAAAGACCGTCTCGCTGACCAGCCTACAGTCTTGTGATACGCAGTAAGCAGCTGTTTGCTGAAATCAACATTCATGATGGAAGAAACCATGCCTATCTATATGTGTAAAGAGTGTGGAAAGACTTTTCTTCGGGACTATGATAGAAAGCGTCGCGAAGTGTCGTGTGGTAAATTTTATGAGTGCAAATCTTGTGGCAGTAAATTTAACAATGCCTACAATGGACGTCGCCATGAAGAATGTTGTAATATTGTGTCAGCAGCTAAAAGACAAAAAACTGAGCCTACAAAACATTACCTCCTCTCAATGGTTCCTGATAATAATGGACTTACTGAATATGAAACGATTTTTTAAGGTATTCGTAAATCGTATTTTATACGTTGTGATACGTGTAAGGATTTAAATTCATAGCTTCAAGAGTCCAAACAGCAAATAATACAAGCTTTGCAGAAAGAACTAGCAATGCACAAGTCAATAAAAGTTAATCTTGTGGCTGAATGTAGATTCATTCATATGTCCACCAACGAAATTACAGACCGGGCTTTTAAAACACGAAATCAAGCCATATTTTTAGAAACAGACTTAAGTAGTTTCTTGGAAACACAATTTAAAAATTTAACTACTGAAATGGAAGAATCTGAGCTAAAAGGCAGTAATTGGGCTTTGTTAGCAGTGGAAGGAGTACGATTGAAAATAAATAAGTATAATCCCTTGCGTGGTAGCACATATATTCCATTACCAGCAGCTGTAAAAGCAAGAAATGCCTGCATTAATCCTCAAATCTTAAAGGATGAAAAGTGTTTTATGTATGCCATTTTAGCAAAACTGGTTAAAAAGGATGCTCAACGCATTAGTAAACACAAGGACATGGAAAACAAGTATCATTTTTCAGTAATATCGTTTCTTACATCACTAGCTGACATCGGCAAATTTGAAAACGCCAACGACATATCCATTAATGTATTTGGACTGGAAGAAGACAACAAACTGTTCCCTCTAAAGGTTGTGGATGAAGAGCTGCAAGACCATCGCGACCTCCTTCTGCTAAGCTCTTCATCCGGCCAGAACCACTATGTCTTTATCAAAGATTTAGATAAACTAGTAAGACATCAGATTACCCACCAAGAACATAAGATATATACGTGTAAACGGTGTTTTACTCACTTTGATAATCAATGTGGACAACAAGGAATGGAAAAACTGAAAGACCATAGAGCTTTGTTTGTCCTGCATGACATTGCTAGGGTTGAAATGCCTATTAAAAACCCCATTCTGAAATTCTTAAATGTGGAAAAAATGTTGAGAATACCTTACGTTATATATGCAGATTTCGAAAGAATACTCTTACCATATCAAACATGTCTACCCAATCCTCAGGCAAGTTATACAGTGCCATACCAGAGTTATGTTCCTATGAGCTTTGTTATATATGTTAAACCCTCACCAGCTGTGGAACATATAAAGACAACCCTTCCGAACCAACCTGTTATTTATCGTGGTCCTGACGCTGCAGAAAAGTTTATGGACTGTTTGATCTCAATAGCTAATGAAATTGATCGCCTTTACAGCTTAAATGTTCCAAAGGCCTTAACTGAGCATCACGAATCAGAGTTCCAATGTTCTGAAACCTGTTATTTGTGTCATAAACCATTCACCCAAGAGGACTGGAAAGTTCGAGACCATGTCATTGTCTTATTACAGGGGAATACCGTGGAAGTGCACATAATAACTGTAATTTTAGATGTAAAACACGTAACCCAGTTCCTGTATTTCTACATAATATGAGTGGCTACGACGCAAATTTCATTGTAAAGCAATTGGGTTGTACTACTGTGAGAGTGGATGTTATTCCTATCTCTAAAGAAAAGTACATTTCCTTCACCAAACATGTTGGAAATGTTAAGCTTCGATTTGTAGATAGGTTTAGTTTAATGCCTAGTAGTTTGGAACACTTAGTCACCAACTTAGCATTATACACTGAAACCGACAAGTACTTTGGAAAAGACAATGCAACGCTCATGACTCGTAAAGGAGTATTGTGTTATGATTACATTGATTCATGGGAAAAGTTAAGAGAAAATTGTTTACCTCCAAAAGAGGCATTCTTTAAAAAATTAAGTCAAGAGGATGTTAGCAAAGAAGACTATGAACATGCTAAACATGTGAGAAATCAGTTCAACATTAAAACTCTAGGGGAATATAGTGACCTTTACCTATTTTCAGATGTACTCCTACTTGCAGACAGCTTTGAAACGTTCAGAAACTAAACATTAGAAACACACCGAGTGGATGCTGCACACTTCTTTACGTCGCCTGGTTTATGTTTCGAGGCAATGCTCCTTTACACTGGAATTGAACTGGAATTGCTACAGGATATCGATCAGATTCTTTTAATAGAGTCTGGAATACGTGGAGGCATATGTCAGGTGTCTCATCGGTATGCTGAAGCTAACAATAAATACATGGAAACTTATGATTCTGAGAAAGCATCGCAGTTATTACCTATGAAGATGCCAACAACCAATATGGGTGGGCTATGTGTCACTCTCTTCCTTATGGTGGATTTCAGTGGGTTTCTCCAGATACAGTTGATCTAGAAACACTAAAGAAAGACGACCCTGTGGGCTACAATCTAGACGTTGATGTTGATTACCCATGCGAACTTCACGATCTACACAACGATTTACCTTTCCTACCAGAGTGTACACAACCTAAGGATTCGTCTCTCAAAAAACTAATTCCTCATCTTGGAAATCGAAGGCGGTATGTTGTTCATTACATGGCACTTAAACAGGCTTTAGATCATGGACTAAAATTGGTAAAAATTCATCGTGTGTTAAAGTTTAAACAAAGACCTTGGCTAAAGGCATACGTTGATTTTAATAACAACCTTCGTAAACAAGCCAAAAATGATTTTGAGAAAAATCTATACAAATTATTCAACAAAGCCATTTTTGGAAAAACAATGGAAAATATTCGTAAAAGAATATGCATACGTCTTGTTACTGACAGCAAAAAGGCTGAAAAGCTAATAGCAAAGCCGACATTTATTGACAGAACAATTTATGGTCCTAATCTAGCTGCTTTCCACATGGCTAAACGTAACATTGTATTCAATAAGCCTATATGTTGTACCCGTTCGTCCTGGGGATGCGATGACCCATCTGCTATTACATCGCATTCCTGGATTTCCAGGACAGAGCGGAGTTAAATGAACCTCTTAGTCAAATAAGGAATGTGTCGGAAATTCAGTTGAAATATCTCAAAAGCAGAGGGTAACACGAGATAAAGTATCTCCAGGGTCGTTACGGGTTTACATTTAATTTTAAAAAAATACAAATATCAATGGGCGCCATCAACTGAATCCCTAGCAAACCACATCCTTCCTGGTTAAGCCTTAATCAAGACAAGGAAAGAAAATAAGAAAATCACATCACCATCAGATCACAACTAAGATAAAAACAAATTTATTCAACTTTGATAGTCAGACAGACATATTAAACACTCATCCTACCTAAGAGCATGGTCGAATGCCAACGTTAAATTGTCATGGTCCAGAAAATCGAACCATCTCCATTCTACTCAAAGTGTATTTAATCCACATAAAATAGGAAAAATTTCTAAAGTTCTCTTGGGTTCTCAGGATCACCGTAGCACTATGTCTTTGCGTCACTGACATTCGTGATAACTGAGACCTAATTTCCCTTTAAATTAACATCATGAATGTGGATGTAAAAAATATTATTAATCTGTCTAAACACACATATTATAAACACATATTTAAATATCACATAATTTATGGCTTGCATGGCATTATTCAAATGCTGAATATGTTTGTAAACTGCTCCTAAACATCGAATAACTAATTTACACTATTTACTCTGTCATTAATCATTGCTTATTTGTGAATCACAGAAAATCCACTATTCATTGGTTATAATTATCATCATCATCATCAAAATTAATTGTTTAATTCATCAACACAAGTTGCAATTCTTCAAATCATTTCTCAAATAAATTTATTTAAATCCATTTAAATTTATTAATCATCAGCTTCTTTAGTTAATTATCACCTTCTAATTCAGTTATTCATCATCTATTCAATCATCTATTAATTTCTTTAAATCAGCTCATTTATTCAATCTTTAATTCATCCATTTATTTAATTCATTGATTTATTCCAAAATTTAATTTATCAATTTATTTAAATTTTATTCATCTGGTTATTTAGATTCTTATTATTTCATCTAGTCATTCTGATTTTTATTTCATTAGGTCAGATCATTAATATGCTTAATTTTCAGATTATTATTTCATTAATTATTATTATCAGAAAATCTTGTATTATCAACATTATTTATTTGTTTAATTTCCTAACAAATTGTTTAATATGGTTTATAGAACGTTGTCTTACAGTTTTATCACTTTCAAGTTATATCTCGTATTTAATTATCATGCCAAAAAATATTATTGTCTTCACAAATTCACGTTGGATCTCACTATCCACAACTACATTATATATTTTCACTTTATCAAATATCACATTTGAATACCACAGTTATTCCACAAACTCCATAAATATTCAGCGCACAGCATGAATCTCAAAAATAACGCTAGACTGGGTTCGACAACCTCATGTCTGCTTCAAAATACATTAGCAATATTGCAACTTCCACTTGGCAACTTCCACAAAATGCCTATCACAAACTTCACTTAATCACGTTGCCTGATCTACAAAAATACATAACTGGCTTCAAATTATCAACGCACACAATCTCCAAAAACTGTAATTAATCTCTTCACATCTAGACAACTTCTTAAACAATTAGGAAAAATATATTACCTCAGTAATCGTAATCAAATTCAAGATCTGCTTTCAAATAGCATAAATTCTCTTAAAATTCTCATAATTCACTTCACAGAAAAAGACCAATGTGCTATAATCTCTCACATCGAAATATGCAATACTGATCTGCCTTAAAATAAATCTGACCATTAATGATTCATCTTATAAGATTCAATTACTTTAAATCCTTCTCAAAGGTATCAAATTCAATCATAAAAATTATCAAAAGCATCAACTGTAACAGCTGTTAAACTGAAAGTACTCTCAAAAGAGTATAGCAACAAAATATTGGATTGGCAAACAAGAATTACAAAATGTAACCCTGCTGACATGTATTTTTAATTTATTTAACAAAATTCGACTGATATGTGACTAGTAGTTCCTTGTTTGATCCTCTTACAATCTCAAGTACACTCGGATGATAAAAATGAGTTCCTCAATGGCAAGTAAGATGAGTAACCACCACACGATCGTGTAAATACGAAAGGCCTTGCCCCGTCGTCTAACATGATAATGCCCTGAACGATGGGTAAAGATGTGTACCACCACGCAATCGTATAATTACGAAAGGCTCCATCTCGTCGTCTCATGAGTGAATGTACCAGATTGGAATTAACAAGTCTCTAGTTGTCACATAAAAGCGATATTCATTCACTTGAGTGAATAACATCTTAATATCTCCAAACAATCCAATAGAAAAAATCTCTACTGATGAATAATACACACTCGCTAGTATGCAATGAACTGACGAAGTGATTTAAATAATCCAATTGCAGATCACGAGTTCGAAATACTCGTCACAAAAAAATTAACTATCCAGGAAAACTATCCTTACTGGAAAATGTCTAAAAGACCAAACATCTGCTTAATAAAGCCAACCAATGGTGAGAATTTCGTATAATGGTGCCTGCCATATCATATGGTAACGCCATATTCTAGCAATACTCGGACAAATAATGTTTAAGCCATGTCTAAATAATTGTATAACTCCTACTAGAAAAATATATACATGTATGCCCAGTGTTCATGAAAATATCATATTAGAAAGTCTTAACTCTTACAGTACCTTCTCATATCAGCTGTTATTATATTTCAAAGATCGTCGATTATTCTTGTGTGTAATAAATTTCTTGAAAGATCGACGTGAATATCGTTTCACCCACGCGATAACGATCGCCTTCATATCCCAAGTGAATCAGCTGTTAGACCTCCTCTTCTTCAGGAATCGAATCCATCGCTCCGTGGTGCCATCGCGTCTCTGTCTTCGTTTACTCCGACATGATGAACTGCATGTTATCCATAATGGATACTGTCCAAATCCTTACGTAAAAGTTCATAAAAGCAGCGTACCCCATATTACGCCACTGTCCCATATAATGTTCGGTTTGCTTGTTAAAAGTTCAATCTCCACAGCGGGTAAGTCTCACTTGTAGAAAATAAATTTTATTTATGAGAGTGTATACGTTTTTGAAACACCCTGTAGCTGTGTTCGTACTCGATATTTTATGATAATTCATGAAAACGAATTCTATTAATGCACGTGCCAATGTTCATAAGTGCATTTAATTGTAACAGTTCGTTTGCTTAAAAGCGTTAATGTTGTTTGGACCCCATGGTCGCTCTACATATTCCGTTATGAAATGCATAGTCGTAATGTAATTTGAATATCTAAGTTCATAATTGCAGTATATTGTAACTATCTGCCTGCACAATTCTATTACTGAATACAAGTCCCAACTCAATGTTGTAACTGAATGTTGAAATGAAGTCCAGCTTCTTTAATGTTGCCTGCGTATAAAAGTCGGAACTAGACCGCTCTGATCTACTGCATTGTTCCAGAATGAACTATGCTTAAAGCCGGCCTCGCCATGCCGATTTGATATACTGTTCTGCGTTATAAAATTCAGCTCGAAAAAAAAAGTTCTCAAACTCGTATTACAATGCTGTTCTGAACCCCGGCCTTTCTCCTCCGTACACGGCCCGCACAGTCTGCCGCTTAACCGGTCTTCTCGCCGTCTGCCCTGCGTTGCTCGCCTTGGCTCAATGACCTACTTCCTGCTCTCTGCTTGGTTAAGTAATACTGTCTCCTTCGCTTTACGTAACCAGTGCTGTTCACCGCTCGACTTTACCGTACGCTCTGCACATGTGTACCACTCAGCTCGCTGGCTGAACTCGACTGACTTCTCTAAACTGCATTGACCAGCTCCTACCTGGCGCAGTCACGTGATGCTCTCCCACTTTCTGCTGTCGTGCGTCACGAATATAATCTCGACCACCTTCATCTCGGCTATTAAGTTATACAATAACTTAAGGGATTACCTGTCTTTCTTCAAGTTATTATCATATATAATGCTTGTTATTTCTTCTCTTCTGAGATGATTAAATACTATGTTCCATTTAGATCTTAATAAAACTTTAATATTCCTCCCATAATTCCATCTACTTGACTGGCAGTGCCTTCTTGATCCTTGGCCTTCTACGTCATTTCCTAACATTCTTCTCGACTCGATTTGAGCGCTATTTTTACAATTTTTCCCATAAATATCAACTACGGCTTAATGTCAGCTGGCGTAGCCGATAGCCTCAACTAGGTATCGGGTACAATATATTGGAATGTGTATACTGGATGTTTCAAAAACTCTCATGTGATCCCACCACTACGATGTCCTGCTACCCTATTATGGCATGGACTCATGTATATCGATACCGACACGTTCATTTATTTGGTTAACACCCAAGATGTATATGAAGACAAGTTGGATTTCCTAGAACACCTGGACACATGTGATTATCCTACTAATCATATATGTTACTCTACATCAAACAAGAAAACGTTGGGAAAATTTAAAGACGAGGCTTGTGGACAAATTATTAAAGCATTTGTTGGACTTAGAGCTAAAATGTATGCTTTAGACATAAATGGTAAAGAAATCAATAAGATTAAAGGTATTAGAAGAGGTGTTGTCAGAAATTGTATAAGCATTCATGATTATAAGGATTGTGTCATGAAAAACAATATAAAAGAATACCAATGAACATTATCGCTTCTAAACAACATGACATATCATCTATAAGACTAAACAAAATTGCTTTGTGTCCTGGTGATGATAAAAGAGTAATTGATACTAATGGTATAAGTACTCATGCCTATGGTCATTACTCAATCATTGACCATGCTTAAAGGGGTACGTTATGGATATCAAAATCCTAAAACAAAAAAAATGTAATATGTGTAAATATTGTAAATGCATTTAAAATGACTAAAAAAATAAAAAATATTGTATGGACACTGCTTGTACTTTTCTAATTACTTCACACTTCCCACTCCCAATTCTACTGTTAACCTCTAGTAATGTTGGGAAACTACACTTAGGTAGCTAAAACTAGGTAGTCTAAAGTATTGTATAACCCATGTATTACCTATATGCTTTGAGATAAGGTATACAGCCTTGTTATATGTAATGAAGAAATCGTGTTTGGCAAATATGAACTTTAGACATGGACTAAATCAAAAACATGTAAGCAACAAAATTGAAAAATCCATGTTTCCATACTGACAAAATTCAAAAATTTAAAACTAAAATGTAAAAAAACTGTAAATTGGAAATTGACAAATTGCAATGTATGAAATATGAAAATGAAAAGGAAAAAATGAATAAAAGCTTTTACTTTTTAAAACTTAACTGACGTTGTAATCCTAAGCTGGTTGTGTGTAGTGAACATCTTGCACAGTAGCCACAGTGCAATTGTTAGCTTTACCTTACTCTCTATAAGAATAGCAAAAAGACAGTTGCATGTGCCCTTATATATATTGAGTGTGTTGATTAGCCTTTGGCTTAGCTTTAAAGGTTAGGTTAGGTAAAGTTAAGTTAGGTTAGTTTAGGTGAAGTTAGGTGAGGAAATGCTTGGTTCGGTGAACTAAGGTTATGTTAGGTTAGGTAACGTTAGGTTAGGTTAGGTTAGGTGAGGTGAGGTTAGGTGAAGTTGGGTTAGGCAAAATGGCTGAGGTATGAATTAACCCCACTCTTCTTAGTTTTGCCTCACAAGGCTGAGTGTACCCCATTCCAACTATCAGACCAGAAATTAAATTTCTTGGCAAAGCCAGGACTCAAACCCGGGGCTCCACAGTGACATCCAAGAATGCTAGCCACTTTACCATAAAAAGGACTAGAAAAGGCTGGTCTTGATTTTACATGATTAATCAATAATTACATAATAATAATAATAATGTTAATAATAATAATAATAATAATAATAACAATAAATATTCCATTTAGCGACTACACGGTCGAACTCCCCCGTGTCATTATTCACGGGCTCAGTGTGTGGCGGCCATCTTGCGCATTAGCCCTTGCGCCAGCTATGACTGGCCCCTCCATAAGAATAACATAGGGCTGGTTGCGCGCGGCCGCCATCTTGCGCATTAGCCCCTGCGCTGGAACCGCCTAACATTACCTACTCTGGAGGGTAAACGACTAAAAAATATATATATATATATATATTATCATACTTATAATTTGGGCAAAGCCTTGAGCATTAATTCTGGGGTTCATTCTAGAGAGCAGTCTGCGTATGTCCTACGCTTATCATACCCATTTCAACGGCGTCAGGACCGAGCTCATTTGAGTTTGTGTGTGGCGAACGTTATTTTGCGGCACACGAAAGAAAAGTATTTCTGCAGAAAAGCAAACTGTTGACATCAAATAGCGATTTAAATATTAGAAAGTCATTTTTGAAAGCCTTTGTCTGGAGTGTGGTGCTCTATGGAAGTGTAATTTGGACTGTTGGTGCAGCCGAAAAGAGGAGAATAGAAGCGTTTAAAATGTGGAGTTATAGGAGATGATAAAGATTATATTGGTAGATGGAGTAACAAATGAAGAATTATTAAGACGCGTGGGTGATGAGAGATGATTCTGGGGACTGCTAATGAAGAAAAGAGATATAGGTTAGTTGGACACATAAGACCCGCTAAGAGACTCAGGAATAGCAATTTTTTTTATGGAAGCAAGGTTTCAGGACAAGAACTGTAGGGGTAGACCAAGGTTAGAAAATGTTAAACAAATTATCTCAGATGTAAGGTAGGGTAGCTATGTAGAGATGAAACGATTAGCTCAGGACAGGGGGCCATAGAGTGCTGCATCAAAGCAGTTAAAAGACTGAAGCCTGAAACAACAACAACAACAACAACAACAACAACAACAAACGGATGGTTTCCTTTACTGATTTCAACCTAATCATAGGAATTACTAAGATCAAATGAACGAAGATGTATGAAAATGGGCAACGAGTTGGTAGGAAACAGCCGTGGTGTATTAGAATGCGATAGTTCGTGATTTGCCTGGAGAACCAGGGAAAACACTTTGCAAGACAACCATCATTCGAGTGTGGTTATAGTCTAGCTCCATGGCCATTTTCCTACCTTGCTGGCTCTGGCCTTTTTCATTCCTGATATCCTCATTTTTCATGGTATCTTTTGCCTACTGTACAAGACTCTAAAGGAGGCAGGGTGCATTATGCAAAGCGCTACACGCCTCGTCAGCTTGGAAGTTGGCGACCCGGAAATAATGTATTTCTGAACTGGGTCCGCCTTTTCCTCTTTTTTCTAGTGACTTTGGAGTGGACCCTCCCTACTTTCTCTTTTCTATCGGTTTTTCATGACTTCTTGTCCTGAAGTCGTCATTCTTCGAAGGTTGCAGATATTTCTTTGTTTTATTTCTCTCATTCCAATATTTGTTTGTTTTTTCTTCTGTTTTTGCATTATTTATAAATCTGTAAATATAAATGGAGTAGAATTTTATTTTTATTTTTTTATTTTTAATACTATATCATTAGGGGCAGAAGACCTTGATATTTCGCCCCTTAAAACACCACCTATACCTAGCTCCAATTGCAAGTAGGGTTTTCACGCACTGATTCACCCGCCGCAATAAATCAGGACAAGGGACAGATTCAGCACACACCCAAGTATTCTGGGATGATTACCATGATCTCCCTTGCTCCAAATTGTAACAACAATAACTTATTGAATTAGAAAATTATTGTATTTGTATTTTTAGCCTACTTTTCAAATTTTGCAAAAATGAGGAAAAAGTAGACTTATGAGATCGGGCAAATGTGTGCCTGTCTGTCTGTCTGTGTGTGTGTCCCCCCCATATCAACTCCTAAACGGCTGCAGCAATCGAAACAAAATTTGGTAGGAGTAAAGATCTATATCTGAATACCTCACGGCCATATTTAAAAATGATGTCAGTGCTACCAACTGCTGAAAAGTCGCAATTGAAATTTGAGCTCCATGTTGGATATCATGGAATGTATGCATGGGAGCTATTTCAAAATTGGCACACGTATAGATAATAATATTGCAGTTTAAATTCCAGGAGGCCATAAATGGCAGTGTTGCCAAAATGATTATAAGCCTGCTGATAGGTCCAAATTTTAAATGCATATAACGTCTACACTATCATTTGGATTTCAACCAAATTTCGTATGTGCTATGTGTACATAAACAGATATGACTGAGCGTATTCTTAAGAGCCAGCAGGGCTGCCAACTGTTAATAAATGCTCTCAATTTTTTAAATCTAAATGCCCATATATCCGAAAGTATGCAAGCCGACAGCTTTAAACTATGCACACGTATAGTACCTGACATTCTATATTAATTTGGAGTAACTTATATACATCAGTGCTACCAACATGATTCTAAGCCTGCTGATAGGTCCAACTTTAAATACATGTAACTTCTATACTATCATTTGGATTTCAACCAAATTTCGTGTGTGTTATGTGCACTATAACATATATGACTATGCCGATTCTTAAGAGTAACCAGGGCTGCCAACTGTTAATAAATACTGTCTTTATTTTTGTTACCCTAATATCAAAATATGATGAAGTATGCAAGCCAATAGCTCTAAACTTTGCACACATATAGTACCTGGCATTCTAGATTAATTTGGAGTAACTAATATAGGCCTACGCCAGTGCTGCCAACATGATTCTAAGCCTGCTGTTAGGTCCAATTTCTAAATGCATGTAACTTCTATACTAACTAATGGATTTCATTAAAAATTGGCACAACAATAAATCATATTATTTCAGATTATTTCTGACCAAAACTTGCATGATATTATTGCCAACATGATTCTTCGCGGTCTGTTAGATCCAACGGAACTGCATGTAATGTTCATGCTAACCATTGGACATCAATCAAATTTTGTATTCTGTACCTTAAGAGATGTAACTAAGAATATATGCAGTCTCCAGGGCTGTCAACTTTAGTGTTCTATTAGTCTACATTATGTAAGGTATACAGTATTTCGAACTAATTAGAAATTTCGATATTACCAACTTAATTTCGTCATTATTCTAGATAGATCCATATAGATTAATCATTGGCATGAATCTTAAATTTAAAGAAATGTAGGCTCTTTAGTTCGTCACGGAACTTCTTGTTTCATTTTAGATGGGATTATATTGACGAACCCGAAATATTTCTGAACTGGGTTCGCAATGAAATAATAATCATATATATTATTTCAGTAGTATAGATCCCTCCTGCGGCACTCACAAGCGACCGATCGTGACAAATGAGCATTCAAATGAAAGAGAAAACACATTAGCAGTGACGCATTGCACTCTAATTCTATAAATATCAATAATTTATTTAAAAAATGACTTTAAAATATGTACAAAGTGTGTGATTTGCAGATACTCTTGATGTAGGAAAATACGCTCCATAATTGCCGTTCACTTCATATATTGGTCGTTGTGACGCCCGTTTCATGTCATTTTGGCATTATGAGGTCTTTCCTTTATCATTTTGCATGGATTTCAGGAACAGTAAATCAAAGGAATGAGTACTCAAATCGTATAATTTCATAAATATCGAATAACCGGTGAGTGTTATAGCACACAAATGACATTATCTGTGACAAATTGCATTCCAATTTCTTAAATATCAATTTTTGTAAGGCATGTTCGATTTGCAAAACCTATTGGGGAAAGTGTGGTTTATGGACATGCGAGATTTCTCGCACGGGTCCGCTAGTTATTATAATTATAATAATAATTATTATATTGGTTTTATGTCCCTTTGAACTACCGTGGCTTTTAGAGACACCGGGGTGCCGGAATTTCACCCCGAAGGGTATGTTTAACGTGCCAGTAAATCTACTGATACGGGGCCCTTGTATTAGGGCACCCGCAAATGCCAACTGACTGCGCAAGTGTACGAGCCATCAACCTTGGGCTTAGGAGGCAGTAAAGGTACCGCTGCACCATGCAGCCAGTCGATTGGCAATGAAACTGATGGGCTATATTTAGCGAGAAAGAAATAGGATGGATCCAAAAATATGTAATTAAGACAGTTCAAAGGTATGGCTGTTATTCTCAGCTTTATCAGGAAATTCAACTCTGGTCTGAGTGTTTGATCTGCTACATTCAGTCTCATGGAGATAGTATTGTTTCCATTCCATCCATACTATGTGTAATTTTTATGGTTTCTCAATGTTGTTGTTGTTGATTCATTTAGGGGCTTTCCGATATCGTGGTCATAAATCCCCAAGTACTTGGGTATGTGTGGAATTGTCTGCTGGTCTGTGTCACTTTGATGGCTCTTATAGAGTCTGTATTCGTATTTGACGGTAGGATCTGTGCAAGGAGATGGTTGCGATGCCTTTACGTTTGGAATCATCCCGGCATTTGCCTGGTGGAAAAAGGAAAATCACGAAATACATTTCTAGGACAACTGACGTGGGAATGAAACCCAGTTTTTCTCAGTTTTGTCCCACAAGTCTGAATGAAACACGTTCCAGCCCTCAGACTAGAGTAAACTTTCTTGACAGAACCCGGAATCGAACCTAGGTTCTTTGGATCCGAACATTCAATAAGTACCCGGAGACCACAGAAGGAGGCCCTTTCATTTATCTCCAGGCAAATGCTGGTAGTGTACCCTCCTAATTTCAAGTAAAGATGTCAAGCGCGCCTGCCTCTCACCCGGATGCCCCGGACTCGATTCCCGGCGCCGTCAGGGATTTTAGAAACTGACGTGAAGGCTGGAACGGGGTGCTCTCAGCCTCGTGAGGACAATTGAGTAGCAGTCTGACAGTGAGGCAGCGCACCGATCACGAAAACCAAGATTAACGACCGAGGGGACCCGATGCGCTGATCACGCGTCACCCGAACATCTGCAGGCCCAATGACTGGGCAGCGGTCATTTGGGAGGCCTAGGCCCTTCACGGGCTGTAGTGCCAGGGGTTATTTTTATTATTAAGGACATAACAAACATTGTAAGAGACATCCCCTCCCTACTTCACACACACGCTTACTCACATTGCCGTAACTAGGGGGGGATATGAGGGTCAATCCCCCAACCACCCCAGAGTCAAATAAAAAAATATTTAGCTTGTTAAAGTTTCAAATTTTGAATGAAAGCAATTTTCGGATTGATGACAAAGGATAAGATTATGTAACTTCATACTTATTAATTTGAAAGCATTTATTGTCAATCGTGTAAAATTTCTAGCGTTTTAGCCTACTGAGTGAGCAAATTGGAACTGTTCATTTAACCAGAGGGGTGGCAGTGAAATGAGTGGGGCACTATTTTTCTTCACCCCTTTCTAAAATTACACCACTTGTCAGTTGCCTTCTGTTAATATACGAGTGTGTGCCATTTTGGAAAGTGAATAATATTGTGTTATGTTGTAGGCTATCCCTGTTTTAGGTTAAAGATTATTTGGAGACTTTAGATTATTAATACTCATACAATCTCATGGAATAAAAAGGGCCAGATGATTTCACGAAGAAAACTGGCCTATTAATATCAACAAAATTTTTAATTTTTGAACATTTGCATATTGATAAGTACAAATATAACGTAGGCTATCATCTTTCTCTCTTTCTTTATCGTTTACCCTCCAGGGTTGGCTTTTCCCACGGACTAAGCGAGGGATCCCAACTCTACCGCCACTGGCAGTGTCCTGGAGCTTGAGACTCTGAGTCGGGGATACATCTGGGGAGTGTGACTAACACGTCGCCCAGGTGGCATCACCTGCAAAGCGAACAGGGGCCTGTTGACGGGAGGGGAAGTGTGGTAGGGATGGACAAGGTAGAGGGAAAGAGGCGACCGTGGCCTTACGTTAGGTCTTTCCTGGCATTTGCCCGACGACGAAGTGGGAAACCACGGAAAACCACTTCGAGGATGGCTGAGTTGGGAATTGAACCCCCTCTACTCATTGGGACCACCCGAAGCAGAGTAGACCCCGTTCCAGTCCACATACCACTTTTCGAATTTCATGGCAGAGCCGGGAATCGAACCGCGGACCTCCTGGGTGGCAGCTAATCATGCTGACCACTGTGCCACGAAGGCAACTAGGCTATTATCAAATACGAAAAATTATAGATATTAGATTTTGAAGCTACCGAATCGTATATTTGGTTTCATTGATTATGTCTCATTATGTCCCTCCCACCGCCCCTAAATGTAATTGTGTCTCGGCTCATCCCTCTACAGAATCAAGCCCCAATTACGCCACTGCTTACTCACATAGACTTTCACAAGTGTGGAGGCTGATGACCAACAAGTTATTTCCCCCCTGAACACATGTGAAAACAGTAATGAAACAATACCGCAAATATCGCAAAAATGAAAATAACAATTAGCCTATGGACTCATGGCAATGTTATGGGATTAACGTCGTTCAGAAATGTGTGGTGGTTATACAGATGCAATGGGGAGAGAGAAATCCTCATTCAAAGAGATTTTCAACGTGTCAATTAATCTAGTGGATCGGATTTCTCACCTTTTATCGCTCTCACAATTATTCCATCTGACTGCTGTTGGATTTAATCCTGGAACCTGGATCCCACGCTTCACAGCCGAACCCAGTGATAATACCAGGGAATTATACCTGGAGGCAAACGTTAGGTTAACTATTGTAGCTCAATGACCAACACTTGCGTTACTTGAGAGTCAGTGATATCGTTCCAGTATCCTCAAACCAAAAGTACATTTCATGAATAAGCCAGGAATGAAATCCAGTCATGTGGAAGTGGCCATTAACACTAACCACTAAATCAGTGAACGAATTCTATACCTCGAGGCAGTGTTGCCATATCTACTTTTCTACTACAAAAAGTCTAACGGTTTTTTGTTGTTGAGGGGCTTTGACATCATGGTCATTTAGCCCCGTATACATGGGTGAGTCGCCTCCGTATCGTAGCGGTCAGCATGGTGAGCTGCCGCCCTGAAGGTCCTGGGGTCGATTCCCGCCTCTGCCACGAAATTTGAAAAGTGGTATGAGGACTGTGACGGGATCTACTCAGCCTCGGGTGGTCCAAATGAGTAGAGGGAGTTCGATTCCCACCTCAGCCCTCCTCGAAGTGGTTTTCCGTGGTTTCCCACTTCGTCTTCGGGAAAATGTCGGGAAAGACCTAACGTAAGGCCACGGCCGCCTCCTTCCCTCTTCTTTGCCTATCCATCCTGACCTTCCGTTCCCTTCCCTCATGAGGCCCCTGTTCGCTTTGCAGGTGAGGCCGCCTGGGCGAGGTGCTAATCCCACCTCATCAGTTGTATCCACTCCGATTAGATGTTCCCACCTCTAGGACATTGCATGATATAGGCGGTAGGGCTGAGTTCCCTCGCTGAGTCCGTGGGAGCCACCACCCTGGAGGGTAAAACTCGATTAAAAAAATACTTGGGCGAGTGTTCAATATTGTCTGATAACCTGTGTTATTGTGAAGGCTGTATTGGTGTGTGTATTTCTAATTTAGGTCAGGATTAGGAAGGAGACGTCCTTAAATTAGGAACCATCTTGACATTCCCCAAAATTATATGTGGGAAACCACGGAAAACCAATTCCAGGTTGGCTGAGGTGTGAATCGAAACCACTACGAGGCTGAGTGGGCCCCGTTTCAGCCCTCAGATCAGAACTAAATGTCTTGGCAGACCTCCGGGGTGCCAGCCAAGAACGCTAAACCAGGAAGTGGACCAAACTTTTTACAAACTTGCCTTTTGAAATGTTCCTATAAAATAGACTACGGTATTTTGTTTCTCCAATTTTACACATTGTCATAGAAACATAGTATGCTGGTAGTTGAAATAAACTGATGTAAAAACCGACATTTAATTCGTTGCTACGACATGGATCACCCATCCAAGCCTAAGAAACACTGAGTGAAACATTGTTAACAATCCGGGATTATTTTAGGTAGATTTCATTAGAAAACTACATAGGCCTATTGCAATGAGTACCATGTTATGGCATTCAGAACATTTTGACATATCATCGTGTTTCACATCGCTCAGACCCCAAAACGATCGTCAGTTGAAAAGTTTATATGTAATTTATAATACAAACCGGTATAAATAATTCACTTTTTTGTGGATATGATAAATACCGTCATGTTGTACCAATCACTTTCACATTTAATCATAAAATGTTGTTGTTTGAGTCTTTAGTCTTTTGACTGGTTTGATGCAGCCCTCTAAGATTCCCTGTCCTGAGCTAATCGTTTCATCTCTACATAGCTATCACACCCTACATCCGAGGCAATCATAACATATTTTAACCTTGGTCTACCCCTACAGTTCCTGTCCTCGACCCTTCCTTTCATAACTAAGCTTGCTGTTCCTGGGTGTCTTAATATGTGTCCTACGAACCTATCTCGTCTATTCATTAGTAGTCGCCAGAAACATCTCTCCTCTCCCACTCGTCTTAATACCTCTTCATTGGTTACACTATCTACCCATCTGATCTTCATCATTCTCCTGTAACACCACATTTCAAATGCTTCAATTTTCCTCTTTTCTGCTGCAACAATAGTCCACGTTTCACTTCCATAGAGCGCCACGCTCCAGGCGAAGGCTTTCAAAAAATACTTCTTAATACCTAAATCTATATTCGATATCAACAGATTCTTTTTCTGTAGGAAACGTTTTCCTTGCCTGAGCCAACCTACATTTTATATCCTCTTTGCTTTGTCCATCACTGGTTATTTTGCTTACTAAGTAACAGAAGTCTCCTACTTCCTTTAGCTTTTCACCTGCCAATTTGATGTCAGAGGTTTCTGATTTATTTAGGCTACATTCCAATATTTTATATTTAATGATTTTCATCATGAATTCTTTCCTCAAGACGGAGTCCATACCATTCAAATACTCATTCAAATCCTCTAGCATGTCGGCCAAAATGACGATGTCATCAGCAAATCTCAGAGTTTATGTTATTTCTCATTTCATCTTCACTCCCACTTAAACATTTTCTCTAATTTCCTTCATTGCTTGTTCAATATAAAGATTGAAAAGTATGGGTGATAAGTTGCAGTCTTGCCTTACACCTTTCTGAATACCAGCTTCTCTCTCATGTCCTTCAGCTCGAATGACTGCTGTCTGTTTTCTGTATAGATTGTGGATCACCCACCTATCCTTGTACTTGATTCCAATCGTTTTCAAAATTTCAAAAACCTTTTCTAAGTCTTGGTTGGTTGGTTCCTTAGTTTAGGGGCTGCGACAACGCAGTCATGTAGCCCCGTGTAGGCTACTTTGGGTGTGTGTAGAATCTGTCTGATAACCGGTGTTAATTCTGATGACTGTATTAGTGTGTGTTATCTGTTTTCAATTAAAGTAAGGACTGCAGACATTGAATTTTTAAGTAGTTCCTACTTTTGCCACCAAACGCCACCGTCAATGACTACTAGTTCAGAACTTGGTTAACAGATGTCATCGCAGTCGGCTGCCGGTGACGAACATTGGAACCTAAGAGCGTTTGTCAAATGTTTAACCTAGTACGGTATAATTTAGCTCCACACTGGTGTAATTAGTGGAAGGTTCTTTAACATGCCATAAATCTATGACATGGGACCGCCGGATTTACTTCCCCTCCGAAGGAAGGCATACTGAGGGATTTTTAACGCTCTTAAAAAATTCGACGACTTCGTCCGGGTTTAAACCCACGATCTTGGGCATAGAAGCTCAGAATGCTACCAACTATGCCACTGAAGCTGCTTTTCCTAAGTCTACAAATGCCATGAACGTTCTCTTATCTTTCTTTATTCTACCTTCCAAAATCATAAAATACAGGGTCCGGCAGCATAACTTCCTTTTTTTTAATGCGCGTCATTCAGTCGTTTGATGTCGTAGCGGAGCGCTAGTGGTCTCGTTCGTGAGGTGGTTCTATAAAGTTTTGTCCCGACACAGGTCAATCGCCATCATCACGCGTTGGAACTGGGAGGAGCGTGGAGCGTGCTTTTGCCGTTGAGGCATAGTTTTCGAGCGGATGTTCTGTGATCGCAAACCATTCGGAGGCGTTTTAATTTGGCCCCTGTCCCGGCCCGGAAATCAATTGCTACGTGGGTCATTACGTTCAGACGAACTGGAAGTGTGACAGGGCGAAGAACTGGAGTCCCTCGGCCTATTCGATCACCTGAGAACATTAAGGCAGTGAGAGCTTCAGTGTTGCGATCACCACGGGGTTCTGTACGCAAACATGCGTTTGCCCTTGGACTTTGGATCGGTCTGTGAGGAGAATTCTCTATGTTGATGTTCATTTCCATCCGTGCATGATGGCGAGTGCACAGGAACTTTCTTAACGTGACTTCAATTGTCGGCGGAACGCGTGTGAGGTTCTTCTCGAAGTCGTTCCTGAGGACGCTGTTTTCTTGTTAGTGATGAAGCCCATTTTAATTTGTGTGGATCCGTTATCAAACAAAACATGCGCTACTGCGCTGCCACCAATCCTCGAGAACTGCACCAAAGGCCTTTGCATTCACCTAAAGTCACAGTGTTGTGTGCACTGTCCTCAGCTGGAATTATTGGTCCCTGGTTCTTTGAGGAAACCTCAGTCACAGACACAGTGAATTCGGACCGGTAATTGGCGAGGGAACAATTCCCGGAGCACCTCATCTCACTTAGGGGCGATTTGGAGTGGCCGGCCCGCTCTCCCGACTTGTCCCCTTCTGTTTTTTTTTGAAATCCCGTGCTTATTTGAACCGTCCAACGACCCTTGAAGACCAACATCCAGGAAGGATTTACCAACATATCGCCTGATTTGCTGGCAAGAGTCATGACAAACGACAGAAAGTGGTTTTCTCAGTGTATGGAGAATGGGGGACGTCACCTACCGGTACCTGATTTGATCTTCAAAACTAAGTAAAACAAAACTTTATGTATGCGCCTACATTGTATTAAAAAAGTTCTCTGATTCATACAATGGGATTTATTACGTTTTTAAAAAAGGAAGTTATGTTGCCGGACTCTGTATAACCATTAAAAGTCTCGGTCGAGTTGTTTATTGGGCGAAATCGGTCCAAGGAAGTGGAAATAGGGGCCCTTTTTCAAAAAAATTAAATATCACTATAACAAACTTAGCATGCGAAACATAGAATCCATTCCAAGTTCATACTATACTTATGTTAGTAAAGTTTTTTGATTGCACAATCCATTGACCAAAGGGGTGGGGGAAATGGAGTTTTGAGAGAAGAAAAATCATACCTCCCTTTAATAGGCACAAAATCAAAACCGTTTAAAATAGTAAATTGTCCTCTAAAAATAACCTAAATTTGTTGTCTGAAGGAACTTTTGATATGACCCACCCTTACGTTAAAGGGATGAGCAAAATGATTTCGGAATTATAAGAAGATGTGTGCTAAACATGTGGAACTGTTGTAGATATACTGTAAAACATTTTGGTGTTTAAAGCAATTTTTTAGTGTTGCCTTAGTAAACAAAAGTTTGCTGCTTTTCAGTCGGTGAACACGATTGTACCCAAATGAGATGGGTTATTTCCTAATCCTGAAAGAAATTACACGAGATTAATAAATACACTTGGATGACCAATTTCGATCGTCAAGCGATCATCATCAGGTCCATTTCACTTAGTCTATTAAATCTATGTCTGAACGTACTGTATGGGTGAAAATATATACAAGTCGAGTGCAAAGAGTGACCAAGTGAACTGCTCTCAACTCAACCAGATAAGTACAATACAATCTGAATTTGCCATTTACAATAACCACATATTCACTCCAAACAAGCAAATTCCAGAGGTTAAGCAACACTTCCAGTATATCAACAAAATATCACATAGACCACAACTAACACATACTAACGAGTTGCATTATCTCAACTAATACTGATACTAAATAAGTGTATATATTGTAAATATTTTCACCAGTACTTTCAGACATAGATGTTATAGCCTAAGTGTAATGGATCTGATGATGATCGCTTGACGATCGTAACTGGTCATCCAAGTGTATTTATTAATCTCATGTAATTTCCTTCAGGATTAGGGAATAACCCAAATATACAACAATTGGCACAGTTAGTGAAGCCGAAATATTTTACTTTGCGCGGTGAAATCTACCTCCGCCTTCCGGCGTGCCGAGAGGGATTTTTAGCCTACTTTTAACATTTTACAAAAATGAGGAAAAAGTAGACTTATGAGATCGGGCAAATGTGTGTCTGTCTGTCTGTCCTGTCTGTCTGTCTGTCTGTCTGTCTGGCTGTGTGTGTGTCCCCCCCTATCAACTCCTAAACGGCTGCAGCAATCGAAACAAAATTTGGTAGGAGTAAAGATCTATACCTGAATATCTCAAGGCCATATTTGAAAATGATGTCAGTGCTACCAACTGCTGAAAAATCGCAATTGAAATTTGAGCTCCATGTTGGATATCATGGAAGGTATGAATGGGAGCTATTTCAAAATCGGCACACGTATAGATAATAATATTGCAGTTTAATTTCCAGGAGGCCATACATGGCAGTGTTGCCAAAATGATTATAAGTCTGCTGATAGGTCCAAATTTTAAATGCATATAACTTCTACACTATCAATTGGATTTCAACCAAATTTCGTATATTGTATTTG
This sequence comes from Meconema thalassinum, assembly GCA_946902985.2. Taxonomy (NCBI): domain Eukaryota; kingdom Metazoa; phylum Arthropoda; class Insecta; order Orthoptera; family Tettigoniidae; genus Meconema; species Meconema thalassinum. Next base: position 132,361,979 of record OX336389.2, read on the forward strand.
TACATAAACAGATATGACTGAGCTTATTATTAAGAGCCACTAGGGCTGCCAACTGTTAATAAATGCTCTCAATTTTCTTTTATCCAAATACCCATATATCAGAAAGAATGCAAGCCGACCGCTTTAAACTATGCACACGTATAGTACCTGACATTCTATATTAATTTGGAGTAACTTATATACATCAGTGCTACCAACATAATTCTAAGCCTGCTGAGAGGTCCAACTTTAAATACATGTAACTTCTATACTATCATTTGGATTTCAACCAAATTTCGTGTGTGCTATGTGTACCATAACAGATATGACTATGCCGATTCCTAAGAGTAACCAGGGCTGCTAACTGTTAATAAATACTATCTCTATTTTTGTTACCCTAATATCAATATATCAGAAAGTATGCAAGCCAATAGCTCTAAACTTTGCACACGTATAGTACCTAGCATTCTAGATTAATTTGGAGTAACTAATATAGGCCTACGCCAGTGCTGCCAACATGATTCTAAGCCTGCTGATAGGTCCAATTTCTAAATGCATGTAACTTCTATACTAACTAATGGAAATCATTCAAAATTGACACAACAATAGATCGTATTATTTCAGATTATTTCTGACCAATACATGTATGTCATTGATGCCAACATGATTTTACGCGCGCTGTTGGATCCAATATTTAACTGCATGTAGCGTCCATGCTATCCATTGGACTTCAACCAAATTTTGTATTCTGTACCTTAAGAGATGGAACTAAGAATATATTCAGTCACCAGGGCTGCCAACTGTAGTTCTCTATTAGGCTACATCATGCCAGGTATTCAGTGTTTCGAACTAATTAGAAATTTCGATATTACCAACTTAATTTCGGCATTATTCTAGATAGATCCATATAGATTAATCATTGGCATGAATCTTAAGTTTTATGAAAAGTAGGCTCTTTCGTTCGTCACGGAACTTCTTGTTTATGAATGGATTCGTGTTCTCTTACGTCATAGAAAGTTCTCCGAGTCAATCGAATGTTTGTTCACATCAACCTCAGTGGTAAGCACTGCACTGTTCCTTGTGAGAGATCATAGGAAATTCGCATTACAATTTGAGGATGCGCTGCAATCAATTGGTGGGTACATAAAAGTTACATTATTTTGAGACGTTAGGATATGAACTTTTGGTCATACCATAGGAAGTGATAACAAGGTGGTCCACCTCGTTGCGTAGTGGCTAGCATTCTTGGCTCTCACCGCGGAGGCCCTGGTTTGATTCCCAGCTCTGCCAAGAAATGTAATTCTGGTCTCAGGGCTGGAACGAGGCGTCGTGAGGTAAAACCTAGAAGAGGCGGCTTCGATTCCTACCTCAGCCATTCTGAAAGTGGGTTTCCGTGGTTTCCCACTTCTACTTCAGGCGAATGCCGGAATGGTTCCTAAATTCAGGCCACGGCCACCTCCTTCCCAGTTCACATCTAAGTTACAACTACACACTCTAATACAACCATCACAATAACACAGGTTATCAGACAAATAGCACACACCCATGTATCCTACACGGGCCTAAATGACCAATATATAGCAAAGCCCCTAACTGAATCAACAACGATAACATGGTGACACTGATTGCAATTTGAAAATCTAATTTAATCTCCTTCCTTTTTGACTTGCCATCTCCTTTTTCGGTTCAACAGAGTTTGGCAACACTGCCTTGTGGTAAAGTACGACGAGAGACCAAAATGTGGTCCTACTTGCTGATTCTCTTCCTAGAAAGATTTTTCAGTAATATTTAAGACTCTTGGTTTAAACTTGGGATGCCGACATCTTTTATTAATAGCAATGAGATCGTGTGCTATAATTTTTAAGTTCCGCATACATTTTACATGAAGTTTCCAGAAGCCTAATGAAGATATTATCAAGTCATTTACATGAACAAGTATAAAGTTGAAAAATGCTATCGCGTCTAGATACCCATCAACTGGACACATCCGTTTCTGGCTTGTAGCTTCTTTTCCCCTCCTCCAAAGCGTATTATCATGTTAATGATGGCCGAAAGTTTTGGCCGTGGCGTGGGTATTACAAGCTCCTTGGTGTAATGAGAGCCTTCATATGCTTACAAAAGTACGCCTTTAATTCTTGTTTTGAGGAGATTAACTGAAAATTAGATGGCGTGAAGTTTGCCAGAGCAATTTCGGTAGCGGGAGAGAGAAAATGGCGGGGGAAGAGGGGGGTTTGGAGCAGAGGGGGAATTGTGACGCTAGCAAACACGTCTGCATTATTCCGAACCTTGTTACGCCTGTAGTGCCCTTCCCTTCCCACTCTTACTTCCTACATTCTTTACGCATTCTTTCTCATCGTGTTGTCTTTTTCTTGCAAGTCTTAGTGTCTATAATGTTGTCTCTATTCCTCATTTGAATAACGTGCTAGGAATAGCAGTAACCGGGTCGAGAAAATAATAGACAGAGTAAGGTTGGGAAACAAAAGTTGTTCTAAGCGAGCACGGAAGGGCATGGAGTTGCTAGGTAAGTTTGAAAGACTTTTGACAGCTTCTCCCGACTCATTGTCCTGGGACGCTGCTGGCAGTATTTATGGGTTTATAGTGTTTTCATCACGGCAATGCGTCGAACGAATAGGTTGGTATGTTTTATTTACTTCTTTCTTTACTATTCGTCTCTTTGTCTCCTGCTTTATCTTCAATTTTCCTTTGTATTTTTGTTATGTGTGTGTGTGTGTGTGAGTGAGTGTGTTCCCGCCCCCCTGAGGAGCACGACGCCCGTGGAATGGCCTCGCCCAAGCCTCGGCAATGAAGCCTGTCAAAAGAATGATGGACGTCCGCGCATAAAACTGACGAGTGACTCATGGCGCCTTCACAAATGGCCCTGCAGAGCCTCGTATATCACTTTTATTACACCCATCTTCATTTTCATATTTCATATTTGCATTTTCTGTGCCGTTATAAATCAGTGAGTTTATGGCTAATTAGGCCTTTGTTGTAGAGAGAGAGGAGGGTAGGATGGGGGTAAAAGGGAGTAGAGGGGGGAGGGACGACGGTATAACGGCTTATCGGACGGTGCGATGGCGGAGCAGAGCTTGCGTCTATTGCTGTGTAAGAGGGAGACAGAGACACATAGCAAGGCGCACAGAGGAGGCTGGGAAAGAGAGAGATGGCAATGGAGACGGACTGATTTTCTGCGGATGCCGCTGCGACTGTCGGAGCCCGGAGCAGATCCGAGAGAGAAATATATGACATAAGTGAGAAGGAGAAGACCTCGCAGGAATTATGGGTGTGGAGAACTCCTCTCGGAGACGCACCCAAAACCTAACTCGTTTACTTACTGAAAGAGTCTTGCGGGGGTGAGGGGTGCTTATTGCGATCATGTTCAAAATAAGGTATGGGCTAAATAGCAAGTCCGTGGTTTTCCAGAGGGGGAAACAGCCTGAAAATTAGCTGGCATGTACAATACTGCTAGTGTTTGGCACGATAGCTAAGGCAAGGAAGGGTCAGACATTGTGTTGGGGGGGGGAAGAGTTTGCAATATATGCATGTGTTCTTGGATATTATAAAACGTATGGAGGTAGTTGGAGTGTACGGTATAAGGGAGCTTGGGAGACTATTACACAAGGAAAACAGTGAAAAGTGGTAAACAGCGAAAGGCTGCCGGCCACGAGGTTCTCTTGATGGAGCAGTGTCTGTCTCATTCTAACAGTAAAAGCAATAAAGAGAGCATGGAGGGTGGGGAATGGCGGACACTCTAGAAGAGCTACAATTTATAGATCAACATGGAGAGCATACGTAGGAAATTGTACATTTGAGATGATGGTGGGCAGCAGAGAAGTCAAAGAGCTCTAGAGATCAGAGGGAAGGGGGTGACTCAACATAGGGTGTCATCGAGGTACCCCGGAGGCTAAGCCCTATTTTTGTTTTCAATTTCATCTAATCCTACAATTTACCCTTTTGTACAAGTCTCTGTTGTATTTATGTATCATTTTTGGAATCCTCTAATTACAACTTTTCTTTACAGTACCCATTCATTTAATAGAAAGCTCTGAACTCCTTCAAAGATAGGCCTAGCAATAATACTAATAATCACTAAATGGCCTGTACGCGTAATCTAGCATGTGTATATACCACACGCTGGGCTTTTCTATTATGCGGGCTGGACGTGACACAATTTCGACAAGGGATTATCGTCTTGTTTATTTGTTTAAGCACTATTTTTAAACAAATAGATATATTTCCGTTAACTTTTCAAGAAATAGAATTTTCTCCGGTTCGATTGAGATGATTTGGACGACTTTGGTACAAACCGCACCTTCTAACTCCCTCTGGTTTAGGAGCTTGAGTTATGTAAAACATATGCCTAAACGTTTTTTATTTATATGATAATAATAATAATAATAATAGACTAATATTAAAACAATTTGTAGCTTTATGCAAACCATTATTCTCGTGTTCATAAGCCATAGGACCTAGCCTACTTTTTATGTGGAATTCTAACCTCCTGATGATTCATTTTACCAGGAAAATTCTTACATGTATTAACCGGGAATCAAACGAAGTCAAGCTCGCCATGGTGGGAGAGTGGTTAACGTATTGGTCTACCAACCTCAAGATTGCAGGTTCGCTTCTGGCCGTGTTAAGTGATTTTTGAAAGGCGGCAAAAATACGACACGCATGTCAAAGAACCCGTTCGAATTCAGTAGGTCGTGTACAGTACATAATGGCAAAATTAATCTCGGGAGTGTCCGCCAACACAAAGTTCTTCATTTCTCTACTAGAAAGCGCTATAGTGTACAAGGAGCTTAGATATATAACCTCCTTGACCTTCATAGTGCATTACGGAACAACGAAATTCGACATGCAAGATACCTCTGAATGTCAAATAACAAAGCTTGCACCCGGCATCCGAGGCCATACGATATTATTATTACCTTGGTTGGAGTCAAGCAGCTTAGGCCTATTTGTTGCTCCATCACGTCCGATAATAATGATGATAATAATAATAACAATAATAATAATAATAATAAGTTGGATAGAAGTGTTTTGATTTCAGAGGCAAAACATCGATAAGGATATTGTTGGAAATTAATAGCATAAACAATAGTTCATAAACGTAACCTGCTTATTACGTAATGAAATCAACCGAAGAAAAGAAAGAAAGAAAGAAAGAAAGAAAGAAAGAAGATTAGAGAAATTAAACAAGGAAAAGAAAAAATCGAAGAAAGATAATGAGGAACTTGGAAGGAAGCAAGCAAAGAATGAAGACAAATGGGAGACTGATGGGGGAGAGAGAGCCATTTCTAAAGTCAATAGAAATTAGAAAATTAGAATCTACTCATGAAGCTGGCCCCGTGGTGTTGGGCTAGCCCGCTTTCCTCTCACCCGGAGATCCCGGGTTCGGTTCCCGGCTACGTCATGGGTGCACTCAGCCTCGTTAGGACAATTTAGTAGCTGTCTGACAGTGAGGCAGTACCCCGATCACGGAGACCAAGATTAACGGGCGATGGAACCCAACGCGCTGACCACGCCCATAATCTGCAGGCCAAATGGCTGGGCAGCATTCGCTTGGTAGGCCTAGGCCCTTCATGGGCTGTAGCACCACAGGGTTTGGTTTGGTTCATGAATCCTTCGTGGTCGAGATTACTATCCATAAAACATAAACCCTTAAAGATGTACCATACGTGGTAGTATACACACAAACACACACGCAGGAGGCACAATACCATGAAATATGAAGCAGTCAAGAAATGAGGGTATCAAGAAAGAAAATTTAACGACCAATTAAGCCAGGAAAATGAAACACACTCCAGGCCTCGGATGCCCCAATACCGTCGACGGGATCGAAGAGAATAAGCTGAGACCAAGGGAGTTCGACAGAAGAGAAGAAAGTGGGGAGCACGGCACAAGTAAGTAGACCCTAGAAGCATTTACATACTGAGCATGCATCCCGCGGTCACCAACCCACGTACCACCAATAGTTATCCACTGGGGAAATAACTGTCTAATAATTACAGTATAACTTAATCATAATAATAATAATAGGCTAATATTATTATTATTATTATTAATAATACTAATAATAATAATAATGAAAATGAAAATCCACAGCCAGCTTCCAGTCAACCGACCGGGTTAGGAATGGGATGAATGAAGCCCCATCTAGCGGCAAGGATATGAACTGTACCGCCTGCCGAAGCCTGTCGCACTCCTCCTAGGCAATGATTAAATGAATGGCAGATGAAATGAAATGATAGTGGAGAGTGTTGCTGGAATGAAATTTGTGACAGGGTAAACCGGATTACCCGGAGAAAAGCCTGTCTGCCTCCGCTTCGTCCAGCACAAATCTCACATGGAGTGACCGGGATTTGAACCAAGGAATCCAGCGGTGTTGGCTGCGTGGCTCAGCGGTAACGTACTCGCTTGCTGATCCCAAGGATGCAGGTTCGTATCCTGGCGCAGTCAGCTAGCATTTGAGGGTGCGCAAATGCGAGGGAGCCGTGTCAGTAGATTTACTGGCACGTTAAAGATCCCCTTCGGGGCAAAATTTTGGCAACCCGGCGTCTCTAAAAGCCAGAGTAGTTAAAAGCGACGTAAAACCAATAACATTATTATTATTATTAATCCAGCGTTCTGCCGCCTAAGCCACGGAGGCCTCAGTTAATAATAATAATAATAATAATAATAATACTAATAATAATAATAATAATAATAATAATAATAATTATTATTATTATTATTATTATTATTATTATTATTATTATTATTATTATTATAACTATCTACCCTTCTTATTTTTGTTTCTGTGAGGTCGCAGATAAGGTAAAAATGATTAACTGTTAGAAGAATTGTTTATCCGGCTGGATGTCCTTTATGACACCTACAATAATCTACTGTATGAGAGCAGTTACTGAGATATGAAATGAATGAAGATGAATGAAATTGGACAAGGAGTTGGGAGAAAGTGTCCGTGGTTTACTACTACTAATACTACTGCTACTGCTACCGCTAATTAGATATCGGATTTACTAGATTTATAGACTGAAAATCTCACTGAAGGCGCAAATCTCCCTCTTCGGAATGTCCAGAATCACCAGCCACTTCCATAGGATGCTAACCCCATAACCGTCATTATTCCAGAGTCTACCCCGTGGCACAGCGACTGGCATTCTTGGCTGACATACTAATGGACATTATTAAAGTTTCCTATCCAAGTTTGATTCCCGGCTGTAATAAGAAATGTAATTCTGGTCAGCAAATTGGAACAGGCTAAATTTAGCTCGTGAAAGATAACCGAGATGAGGTGTGTTCAATTCCCACCTCAGCCATTCAGGAAGTAGTTTTCCGTGGTTTCTCACTTCTACTCCAGGCAAATGCCAGGATGGTTCCCGACTTAAGCCTACGTCCACCCACAACTGTAGACACAACACACGTTATCAGACAAATTGAGTATATTTCTATTTTATACACACATACTCATGTAGGCTACATGGACCAAAAGACTACGATATCCAAATCACTCAATAATAACTCGACCACCTCGTAGCATGCTTGGCTGTCACCACGGAGTCCCGGGTTCAATCCTGGCTCTGAAAAGAAATGTAATTCTTATCTGAGGGCTGGAAAGGGGTAGGACTAAGCTTAGTGAGGCAAAATTGAGAACGGGTGAGTTTGAATTCGACCTCAGCCATCCTGGAAGTCGATTTCCATCGTTTCGCACTTCTTCTCTAGGCAAATACACACACTAATACAGCCATACAATAAGACAGGTTATCAGACAAATTCCACACACACCCAAGTACACGGGGTAAAATAGCCACGATGTCACAAAGCCTCTAAATAAATCAACAACAACAACTTATGTTATTCACTCTTACTATGAACCACATGCGTGATTAGTGTGAGGTAATTTGATGCAATAGGTCAGGTGTTCTCAAGCATTTTGGGATTGTGAGCATTACTCTCATGCCTTAACAAGTAAATAATAATGATCGGGTGGCCTCCGGAGAGCCCGAGTGCAGGTCTTTCTAGTTGACGCCCGTGGGCGACCTGCGCGTCGTAATGACGATGAAGTGGTGATGAAGACGTCACATACACTCAGTCCCTGAACCACGGGAATTAACCCCATGAGATTACGATCCCTGATGGCTCGGCCGGGAATCGAACCCAGGACACTTCGGGCCAAAGCCTAGCGTGCTAACCATTCAGCCACGGAACCGGACGCCATACCAAGTACCCAAGCACCACTCAATCAAATATATAATAATAATTATTATAATAATAAAAATGTCGCCTCCGTAGCGTAGGGGTCAGCGTGGTTAGTTGCCGCCCCGGAGGTCCTGGGATCGATTCCCGGCTCTGCCACGAAATTTGAAAAGTGGTATGAGGACTGGAACGGGGTCTACTCAGCCTCGGGTGGTCCAAATGAGTATAGGGGGTTCCATTTCCACCTCAGCCATCCTCGAAGTGGTTTTCCGTGGTTTCCCACTTCGTCTTCGGGTAAATGCCGGGATGGTACCAACTGTGAGGCCACGGCCACCTCCTTTCCTCTTCCTTGCCTATCCATCTAACCTTCCAATCTCTTCCCTCATGGGGGCGTGGTGGCTCAGCGGTCTAGCTGTATGCCTCTCACCAAGGCGGTCCGGGTTTGATTCCCGGTCAATGCATGTGAGATTTTCGAAGTGAAATGCCATGTCCTGTGGTTCGGATTCCACGTAAAAAGGAGGTCCCGTGGCTCATAATCACAAGATTCACGGTCACGTAAAACTGCAATCTTCCTTCCTTTTTTCTTCCCTCATGAGGCTCCAGTTCGCTTTGCAGAAGAGGCCGCCTGGGCGAAGTGCTGATCACACCTCACCAGTTGAATCCACTCCGACCAAATGTTCCCAGCTCTAGTAGGACACTGCCTGAAAAAGGCGGCAGGGGTGAATTCCCTCGCTGAGTCCGTGGGAACCACCACCCTGGAGGGTAAACTCGATTTAAAAAAAAAATACAAGTATGCGTCTCACTCTCCTTTTCCTGTCACTCTCCCTCTGAAGTTCTGAAATAGCTAGGCATTCACCGATCACCAGGCATGCTGCAACCACTTGTATGACTCATGCAGATAAGATACATTTACGTGTGGACAGCCGAGTCAAATCAGCATCTTTCGTGTTACTCATAAAACAGGAATGTCGAATTATTTTACTGTAGATTAAGAATACTATTTCACAATGTGAGGGGGCTGCGTGGCGCAGTCGGTAGAGGCGCTGAGCTTGCCACTGAAAGGGAGAGGGTTCGATCCCTACCCAGGTAGTGGATTTGAGAAACAAAACTACCACTTTCGGAAACGCAAATAGCCCTGGGGTTCACTCAGCCTACACCAGAAATGAGTACCAGGGTAATTCCTGGGAGCAAAGACGGCCGGGCGTGGCGCTGACAACTCCATCCCATCTAGCGCCGATGTCACAAAAACTGGAAGCCTGTACCTTCCACTACTCCCAGGGCCTCCATGTCCTGTACGGAGTTGGCTTTGCTATTTCACAAAGTGATAACATTTCTGACTGTAAAAACTTGTAATGAAAAGACTATTACTCCGGTTCATAAACACAGTTTGAATTGCTGAATGGATCCATGAGGGGGTTGTGCTCGCGAACACTTTTTGGCTCGTATGATGAGGGCACCAATTTCCATTTTAAAGAGCACCGTGTTGCTCGCGAGCACCAGGTTGAAGACGCCTCCATTAGGTACTAGGGCTGAGAATGTTATCCCCAAATAATAAAAAGAAGCCACTTTCCTAACATTTAACTTGAAGTGATTGGATTGAACGATAGCTGCCGAATGTGACCATGTTCTGGATTAAGAACAATCTGAATTTGAATTCAGAGTTACATTAGTACAATTAACTGATAGGCACGGCTATTCAAGTTTGTAATTCTTCTCCCTGAAACTCCTTCCTTTGTAGACTGGAAGTGTGTTTGTTTTCCCTTCATTTCCTGAAGATTACCAACGTTCTTTCACGCTGCTCTATGAATACATCTGGGTACAATATTGTCACAAAGGAATGGGAGATGGATGAAGCTCTCTATTCAGTACATAGCCCTCCCTGTACCCGGGGGATACGACTAACCCCACTAGTGTATGTTTTTAGCATTGTCTATATTATGCATCATCATCGAATGGGTACGAACGTGTAATGCAGTACGTAAGCAGATATGTGTGTACGCTGTTTCTTGCAAATGTTGAGTCTGGCATTAATACTAATGAACATTATTAAAGTGTCCTAACAATATCACAACATATAAGGGCATGTGTGTTTTCGCGTCCGTGGCTTAGGCGGCAGCAAGCCGGCCTCTCACCGCTGAGTCCGTGGTTCAAATCCCGGTCACTCCATGTGCGATTTGTGCTGGGCAAAGCGGAGGCAGACAGGTTTTTCTCCGGGTACTCCAGTTTTACCTGTCACAATTTCATTCCAGCAACACTCTCCACTATCGTTTCATTTCATCTGTCATTCATTTAATCATTGCCTCAGGGGAGTGCGACAGGCTGCGGCAGCCGACACAGTTCATATCCTCGCCACTAGATGGGGGCTTCATTCATTCCATTCCCTGACCCAGTCGGTCGACTGGAAGCAGGCTGTGGATTTTCATTTTTCATAAGGGTATGTGTTACATTTCCAGTTTACAGAGGTTCATAAGTAACTGGGATGATTTGAATTGGTGAGAATGTTTAATTACCTCATTCAACAACGAATTGCCATGCTGTTCGCTTCAATTGGAGAACTTAGACGTCTCTAGTGATCAGTTTTGTGTGTGTTTTTTTATTTGTCGATAACCTGCTATTGTAATCGCTGTAGTAGTGAACGTTATTGCCAATATTTCGGTCATGGTTTGGGGTAGGTGCGAAGGGACTTATGATCAATCCATTTGCCTGAATGAAGTATGGAAAATACATTGGTAAAAATCGCACCAAGAATAGCCGTTGTCAACTCTGGGATTACAATTTATGATTTCGAAACCCACAGCTCCATTTGCAGAGAGGGTAAACTGAGATGTAAGGTTTTATGTTACAGGAGAGAGATCCAGAGAGATGTATCTCCAAATGTACATTTTTAGTATCACCCAATGCAGGTCTTTTTTCTATTTTATATAGACACATTTTCCATACTTCATAAAAATATGTGTAGTAGAGCCAGTATCCCCTCTATTTGTGAGGGAATCTACAAGAGAATGGATCAGAAAATACATTATGGCTTCCCCTGACGATTCTTCTATTTTTTGTAGTGAGAAATTATTTAAATAACACTGCGAAGCTCTAGCTATGAAACTGTGGTTATATTTTAATATGTGTGCAAAGAAATTCAAATTGTGTCTTCATTTTCCGACCAAAACTTTGGTGACAATGGTTTGATCATTCATCACTCGTGTCATGAAATTTGAAGAAAGATAATACCCCGTCAAAAATATCACAGGAAAAGAAACTGCTTGATGCAGGAAAAATGATAAAGCAAAACCATTCTCGGAGAATATTGTTTGTTAGAATTCAGTAAATTGGCTTAAGGAGTATTGTGCCCAATCGCGAACCTGGGACTCACACGGTTCGGCACCTGTTTACCATCACTTCATTCCAAGTCCCCGAACAACACTAGGTAGTATGCATCTTTAGATCTAGTTCTGATGCAACACATTGACATTATGGTATATTGGCTTTCACGGCCAGTGAATTAAAACTCAGCAATTTTTCAAGGTTTATGCCGTGTCTTGTGTGGGGTTTCGCCTAGGAATACCAAGCTGACTCATCAGAGGGCTCTTGGTGTCCGTGCCCAAACACCCACAGGAGTAGCGAACTGCGCGCTACCACCCTTCTGATGAAACGCTTCTTTACTGCGAGAGCTAAATTGGGCCTATCTTAAACTTCCCTGAAAATAAATTGACGAGCTTTGCGGAAAATTACAGCAAGGGACCTTGAATTAGGCCTAATGCATGTTAACCAGAGGCAGTAAAGAAACCCAGGTGCGCTTCACAAGAAGGGAGGTAGTGTGCAGTTCGCTACTCCTGTGGGGGTCCAGGCACATTACACTGAAATGAGATTTTTGGGGAAGATAAATAATGGGTTGTAAGAACTGGCTTCAGAATATTTCTATAAAAAGAGAGTAAGATTGTTGTCTTACTTCGTGTAAGCAAGAGGTCGTGAGCAATAGTCCCGTGAAATTTATTGTGTACGAATTGTCTGTCAATTGAAGTATGAGAAGCCATTTTACAGTGTTGCCGAGTTCTGTCAACCACCTGTGTTATCGTAGTGTATATATCCGATGCTGGAATTAGACCTTCAGCTTGGTACCATCCCGGTTTTTGTGAAGAGTTGACAACGAGAAACCACAGAAAAGAATTAACACTGACCAATTAAGGCGGGAAACTGAATGACTCCCTAGACCTCGGGTACTCTAATGCCGTAGGGATTCGAGGAGAACAAGAGTTGACCTAAGAATGTAGAGAGGGATGAAGAACGTGAGGAGGTGGAAGAAGAACGTGAGGAGGCCGGCGAAAGTACCGAACTCAACTGGAGTACCGTGGTCGCCAACCCACATCTCACTTGTTGCGAGCCCCTTTCAATGTTACTACACTGAGTTGCGCGGTCGATATTAAAAAATCAAACATCAACAATAACAACAATAATAATAAAACCAATGATTTTTTTTTTTTTTTTTTTGTCGTGTGGTCTCCTGAGAGGCCGAGTGCAGGTCTTTCTATTCGACGCCCGTGGGCGACCTGCGCGTCGGGATGAGAGATGGAATGGATGAAGATGAATGAAAAACCAATGATAATAATAATAATAATAATTATAGTGATAACGACCAAATAATAATAACAATAATACTAATAATAATCATAATAATAATTATAGTGATAACGTTATTATAGACTAATAATAACAATGATAAAATAATCTCTATATATATAAAAATGAAAGTTTGTCTGTTTTTTCTGAATTTCCACGGAAATTTGCGTTATTTGCGCGTTTCAGACTGTTTTATGATGGATGCGCGCAAAAATATTTTTTTTGTCTGTCTGTCTGTCTGTATGTCTGTTTGTTTGTCTGTGGACAATTTTTTGTGTCCTTATAACTCGAGAACGGCTGAGTGGATCAACGTAAAATTTGATACAGATATCTTTCAGAGGCACGACATTAATCATTGATGTAACTCTTCTCCGTACCTCTCATAAAAGGGGCCCTACCCCCTTAAAATACATGCTGAAATAGGCGTAGTAGGGTGAAACAAAGCTCATTTTCAGCCCCTCAATGTGAGAAGCGAAACTCGGGGGCCCTAAACCACATTTTAAGGCCCTAAAACCAACAGTTTTTGAGATATTCCCAGAAAACTAATTTCACTTAATAAATTAATGAAAGAATGCATGCCGGTAACCATGGCAACTGAATCTCAGTGGTCCATCTACTTCTGTAAGACGCAATGCAATTCCATATATTACATTACTGTGAAGGTTTGCAAACCACTATAAGGTTATAACGGATCCAAACTAAGCTGAATTATTCATCAATACATACAATGCGCTTAAGGGGTCAAGGGGTACTCTAGAATGTTTCCCCGCAATTTACACGTGCGGGTGTGGTACGGAAGGTCTATTATATCCCTTCTCTATTATATAAAAATGAATGTTTGTCTGTTTTTTCTGCATTTCCACGGAAATTTGACATATTTTCCCGTTTCAGACTGTTTTGTGACGGATGCACGCAAAAATATTTTTTGTCTGTCTGTTTGTCTGTGGACAATTTTTTGTGTCCTTATAATTCGAGAACGGCTGGGTGGATTAACGTAAAATTTGATACAGATATCCATCAGAGGCACGACACCAATCATTGATGCAACTCTTCTCCGTACCTCTCATAACAGGTGGCCTACCCCCTTAAAATACATGCTGAAATAAGCGTAGAAGGGTGAGACAAAGCTCATTTTCAGCCCCTCAATATGAGAAACGAAACTCGGGGGTCCTAAAAGGACCCCGAAAACCATATTTTAAGGCCCTAAAACCAACAGTTTTTGAGATATTCCCAAAAAAGCTAATTTCACTTAATAAATTAATGAAGGAATGCATGCCGGTAACAATGGCAACAGAATCTCAGAGGTCCATCTTTTTCTGTAAGACGCAATGCAATTCCATTTATTACATTACTGTGAAGGTTTGCAAACGGCAATAAGGTTATAACGGATCCAAATTAAGCTGAAATATTCATCAATACATATAATGCGCTTAAGGGGTCAAGGGGTACTCTAGAAATTTTTCATGCGATTTACACGTGCAGGTGTGGTACGGAAGGTCTATTATATCCCTATCCCTATATTGTTATATTATTATTATTATTACTATTCTTTTAATTATAATCATTATTATGGCGAACAACGACGAGACAAAGCTCATTTTCAAACCCTTGGTGTCAGAAACAAAACTCGGGGCCCCTCAAGAGCCGTAAAGGGTCCCCGAAAACTATATTTTAAGGCTCTAAACCCAACAGTTACTTAGATATTCCCAGAAAACTAATTTCATTTAATAAACTAAAGAAGGAATGCAAGCCACTAACTATGACACATTATCTCAAGAGGCGGCATCCAACTTTCCATCTATTTCCGGAATAAGTAATGCCACTCCATTTATTACATTTCTGTGAAAGGTTGCAAATGGCTATAAGGTTATCACGGAACCAACTAAAACTGTAAAATTCATCAATGCGCTTAAGGGGTTCAAGGAGTACCCTAGATTTTTTTCACACGACTTACTCGTGCGATATGTCGTACAGAAGGTCTATTATATCTCCAAACAGAAACATTATTTTCAAAAATTCCTGATTTGAAATAGTAGACTGTTTTTTTGCTAATTTGGGCCATTGGAGGCTAAAATAACTGAATTTTCATGCACCAAAAGCCTTTATAATTTATAAAAGGGGTCTTCCTGTAGTTGGGCACTTGACACAACGGTTAGGGTCAGTTCGTATGTGACGTGTATTGCGATTCGTCTACGAGGGTTTCAATTTTATTTTCACGCCAGGAAGAATACGTTAGGTAAATTTAGTTTGAGAGCTCATTTTAACTAATAATTTTTCTTTGCCAACAAACAGGTCCCAAGCCCCTAAACATTGCAACAGTAGCTCAATTGACAACATCTGGTTATTAATACCGAAGACCGTTCGAAGAATGGGTACTTCTGCTAGTCTTGTTATATAATACGCTAAGGTGTATGTTTCATAAAACTCAAGCTCCTAAACCAGAGGGAGTTAGAAGTTGTGGTTTGTACCAACATCTTCCAAACGTCTCAAAAATCCAGGAAAAATCTTGCATTTCTTGAAAAGTCAACGGAAATATATTTATTTGTTTATAAAGTGCTTTTAAACAAATAAACAAGACGATATCCCCAGGCAGAACTGTGTCGCGTACAGCCCGCATAGCATTAGGGCCGGGCTGGTAGTCTGTACACAAGGGGCGCACACAACCGATTATGTGAGAGTTCTCGCACGGGTCCGCTAATTATTATTATTATCGTATCAGAAATACCATTTACACAGTTGAATTATGTGTAGTAAACAACATAACATAACACAAATAAATTGAATAGCACACCAATCTCGATCAGAACCTAGCAACAATAAGTGCATTTTGTGTTGCATAAAAAAGATCATCTTCGGTGCAGGAAGATGGACACAATGGACACTGAAGCATATGCTGCATAATTTGTTCTTCACCACAGTCACATGTGATGTTGCTGGCATCGATGTAGCCCCATCTTGCTAGGTTGACTTTGGATCTAACCAGTCCTGTCCTCAATCTGCTCAAGGACTTCCACACAGACCAGTCTTCATGACAGCCAGGTGGCAAACGTTCTGCAACTGTCATTTGCCCTGGAATGACGGGGACTTTGGCTTTCCAAAGCCGTACTCTTGCTGAAGTAGATGATCCAGTTAGTTCCTCAAACGTTCGTAGGAAGCTATTTTCTTGACTTTAGTCTCTGAACTGGAGGTGTATGGCCATGTAAGGGATGAAAACTGTGTTGCTCCACTCTACGCCTCTCCTTGTCTGCAGCTATTTTCCTTCGAATACAAGGTGGGATAAAATAATAATAATAATAATAACAATAATAGTACTGACAGCAGTAGCTACGTTCGCTAACGCGTAGCACTAGGCCATGGGGCCAAGTTCTCTGTGGATTCGGTAGACGTAGGTTCGAGCCCCACCGTCGGCCTTCCTTGAAAGCTGATCTTGCAAGGTAGAATAAGGAAAGATAAGAGAGTGTTCATTGCATTTGTAGACTAAGATAATAGTTCTATAACGTTGATTGGAGCAAGTTGTTTGACATTTTGAAAAGGATTGGAATAAAGTACCAGTATAGGAGGGTGACATACATTCTAAACTAACATCAGACTGTAGTTATCAAAGTTGAAAGACATGAGAGGGAGGCTGTTAATCATAAAAGTGTAAAGCGACTTATTGCCCATAATTTTCAGTTTATACATTCAAAGGGCAAAAAAGGAAATTGGCGAGAAATTTCAAGTAGGAGTAAAAGTTTAAGGTAAAACAATTACAATTCTGAGATTTGCTAACGACATTGTCATCTTGGCCGATTCACTAGAGGATAAGAATGAGTTTCTACATACCATGGACTCAGTTTCGAAGAAATAATTCCTGATAAAAATCCATCAACGTAAAAGAAGATAATATAATATACCAGGAAGAAATCATCAAACTGATAGGTGAAAGTGTAATGAACGGGAGAGTTATGCTGCTTGGGAAGCAAAATAAACAGTAATGGACGAAGAAAAGGAGATTAGCAGAGGCAAGAAACGCTCCTCTACAGAAAGGAAATGACATATGCAGTAGATTTAGGTATCGGAAGGAAGGGAGGAAGCTTTTAGTTTTACGTGACCGTTAATCATGCGATCATGAGCCAGGGTACCTCCTTCTTACGTGGAATCCGAACCACAGGACTTGGCAATTCACTTCGAAAATCTCACATGCATTGACCGGGAATCAAACCCGGTCCACCTTCGTGAGGGACCAACAGCTTGACCGCTGCACCACCACGCCCCTTTAGGTATCGGAATCAGACGTCCTCGTGGAGTAGCGGTTGACATTATTGGTTGTCACTGTGGAGGTCCGGATTCAATTTCCACATCTGCCATCATAAAAGTGATTTTCCGTGGTATCCCACTTCTACTCCAGGCCAATTTCGGGATGGTCCTAACTTGAGTTCATGGCCACCTCCTTCCAAATCCTCACGTGTATTACAAATACATACTACTACTACTACTACTAAGTTACTACTACTACTACTACTACAACTACAGATACCACAAAATCCCAGGTTATCAGATGAATTCTACATACACACACACACACACACACACGTGGGTACACACACCCTACTACACGAGGATGAATGACCATGATGTCCAGAGTCATCAAATGAAACAACATAACCAACAACTAAGGTATCAGAATCGTTTTTAAAGACGCATGTTTGGAGCGTGACACTCGAAGGGGTAAGCTTTCACTGTTGATGCTGTAGGAAAAAGGAGAATAGAAGCTTTTAAAATGAAGCTTTGCAAGAGAATATTGATTAGATTGGTAGAGCGGGTAACAAGTATAGAGAGAGGTAAGTATTGGTGGGGAGATGTTTCTTGCGAGTTCTAATGAAATGAAGAGATGGGTTGGTACGCAAGCTTTGTTATCGAAGGAAGGGTGGAAGACAAGAACTATAGGTTAGAATGTTTCAGATGAGGCATGGTAACTATAAAGAGATGAAATGATTAGCTCCGGAAGGAAAGACATGGGCAACTGAATCAAACAAGTCTGAAGATTGAAGATTCAAACACACACACGCAGTAAGAACGTAAGAAGTTACAACAGTCTGTGGTTGACATCTGAAGGAAATTGCTATTAATTGTGGATTTTTGAAAAATATTGAGACTCATGTTCCAAACGTTTTGGGTTGGCTTTCAGGCTCCGTCATGAAATTCAATTCTGACCTGCGAGTTGGAACAGGGTTGTGGTTACCCATGGTTTCCCACTTCAACTTAAGGCCGTGAGACTCTATGATGATGATAATTGTTGTTTCAAGGGGCCTAACATCTAGGTTATCGGGCCATAATGGTCTGGGTGATAGCAAAAATGACAATGAAATGGAAACCAGAACGAAAATTAAGTGAGACGGAAAATACTTACAAAATGCAATGTAGAGTCGAACTATTTACAAAATGCAACTGAAATTCAAAATAATTACAAAATGCAAATGAGATTGAAAATACGTATAGAATGCAATTGAGGTTCAAAATACTTTCAAAATGCAATTGAAATTGAAAATACACAATGCAATTTAGATTGAAAAACTCCCATTTTAGATCTAAAATACTCACAAAGTGCAATTGAAATTCAATATGCTTACAAAATGCAATTGAAAGTGAAAATGCTTACAAAATGTATGGTAGATTCAAACTACTCATTTGGATGGACAATACTTACAAAATGTAATTTAGATTCAAAATACCCACAAAATGCAATTGGGAATCAAAATACTTACAAAATGCCCACCATACAAAAAGCAATTTAGACTGAAAATACTTTTAAAAAAGCGGTTTAGGTTGAAAACACTTACAAAATGCAAATTAAATTAAAAATGCTCACAAAAGTCCCAGGCCCTATATTGAAAGACATACTAAAAACCAATTTAGATTGTTAATCCTTACAAAATGCAATTGAGGTTGAAAACACTCGCAAAATGCAATTTAGATCGAAAAGACTTACAAAATGCAACGTAGATTGAAAATACCTACAAAATGGAGTGTAGAGGCAAAACATTCGCTAAAGGGAATTTAGATACACGGGGAGCCAATTAACAAAAACAGTGCGGTAATCTTAAAGAGAAACGGAAATATAATGAAAAGAAAACAAGTGGTCGGACCCCTTGAAGAAGGAGGGATCAGGAAATATGAGAGAAGGGCCAATTAAGGCAGGAAAGTGAAAGACTCCCTAGGCCTAAGATACCCTAATACCGTCGGGGTGGGAAAAGAACAAGAGTTGATCAAGGGTGGTCGACAGGAGAGAAGACGGAGAGGAGCCTGGCACAAGTAAGTGGTAGCAATGCCGGACTCAGCTGGGGTCCCGTGGTCGCCAACCCACGTCCCACTAGATGTGAGCCCCTGGGGGGATGAGACTCTATTTTCACTATCCTAGTGGCAATTACAATTACACTAGTACAAACGCCACATGATTACAGGTTAACATACCGAGTGATAACATATGCCCATTTACACCCTAAATTATACTGTATCACGGTTCCCTTCTACCTATAATTTAATTCTGGTCTGAGGACTAGAACGGGGTGCACTCAACCTTGTGAGGCAAACCAGTGAAGAGGCGGGTTTGATTCCTACCTAAGTCATCCTGGAAGTG
This sequence comes from Meconema thalassinum, assembly GCA_946902985.2. NCBI lineage: Eukaryota > Metazoa > Arthropoda > Insecta > Orthoptera > Tettigoniidae > Meconema > Meconema thalassinum. The sequence goes on from OX336389.2 coordinate 132,381,387, forward strand.
GTTTTCGGTGGTTTCCCACGTTTACTCCATGCAAATGCGGGATGGTATCTAACTTAAGGCCACGGCTGCTTCCTACCTAACTCCTACCTAGATTACAAGTTCGCACGCTAGTACAGACATCACAGAGAAATAGGATATCAGACAACTTCTACCCACAACCAAGTAAACGTGCCAAGTGTCTAAAGAATCAACAACCACAAACTTTCTACATATCATACTAGGTACTTCACAAAAGGAACTCAACATATTTGGCGAACCAATCTGATTTGCTGTAAACACCAATTAGTTTGACAGCGTGGCATAGATAGATAGATAGATAGATAGATTTATTTTGACTGGCAGGATTAGGGCCATTGGGCCCTCTCTTCCATCTAACCAGATTATACAAATAATAAGTAATGAATAATACGAATACAACTTAAATCTAACGATATTACAATGTTGATATAATATAAAATACATATGAAATGGATAGCTTGATAATGAACAATACAAATACAACTTAAATCTAACAATTTTACAATATTTATACAATATAAAATACATATAAACTGGATTAGCTTGGTGGTGTAGGCTGTAAATTGTTTGCATTGTTAGGGTGAATAACTAAGATACTTAGGAGTAAGTTTAAAATCACAGTAAGGTAAAGGAAATACTGAAGAAGAAAAAAAAGTAGACTAATGATGATGATGAATATAATTAGTCGTTACTGAAGGAGGTTATTTAGATATCTAAATAGAGAGTAAATGAGAAAGTGAGAATTGGAAAGTACGGCGACTAACTCGCACTGCGCTTATGGTTCGAATCCCGGTGAATTCTGTTGGCATGTGAGTAGGATTAAGCGCAGAGACCAGTTTCCATTGAATTACTGGTCCTTTAATGATCTTCTACAGGGCAACATGGCAACACCTCGGTCTCTAAAAGTGAAGCAATTAAACTCGTAACATTAGTCTACGACTACAGTAGGTACACAGGTTATGGAGTGACTGTTGTGTTGGCACATCAACAGCAAAGCAGCATGAGGTGGGATTACAGCCACTGCCTGCCGTGCACAGACTGTCCGCTGTGTCGTGTGGACTGTCAGTCCACGCGCCTGACGGGTTGAGGCGTTGAATGACAGCCCGCAAATTCTAAGCATACACATTTCACAAAAATGGCTTGTTGCTGTAGGGCACAGGTCTTCGACCTGTAGCTCGTTCATTTAAACTTTTCCCCCACACTTCGTCACTGTCAGCAAAAGCCTCGCATTAACCAATGTTGTTCCACTCCTCTTCTTTCCTTATGGCTGGTTACCAGTGTCTTTCCATTAAAGGATATTCGGTACTGGAGTACTAGCATCACTATTTCAAGTGAGGTTTATTTTACAGTAAATATTAGTTTATGTAGGAACCACTTGTTTTTTTTTATCATTTCAAATGATCTTGTCGACTTCGTCGTTATGCTTGGGTCCAACGTTATGCGTTTCGGAGACGGAGACGGAGACGGAAGTGACGTCATGCAGCCGCGCGGGAACTGACGTCATGCAGCCGCGCGGGAACTGAGTGCGTGACGTCATGCAACCACGCGGGAAGCAGAAGCTAATGGTTATTGGAGTCTGTTGAAAGAGTCCTGCGGCGTCGAACGACCTGGGGCTTTGAGCGAAGCGAACACAAGAATACAGGGTGACTTCTAAAGAGGTATACAAGATGCCATATAAGAATACAGGGTGCCTCCTAAGAGGTGTGCAGGATGTCAGAGCAAAATACAGTACAAGATGCCAGATAACAATACAGGGTGACTCCTAAAGAGATATACAAGATGCCAGATAAGAATACAAGGTGACTCTTAAAGAGGTGTACAAAATGGCAGAGAAGAATACAGGGTGACTCCTAAAGAGGTGCACAAGATGTCAGACAAGAATACAGGGTGCCTCCTAAAGAGGTGTGCAGGATGTCAGACCAAAATACAGTACACGATGCCAGATAAGAATACAGGGTGACTCATAAAGAGATATACAAGATGCCAGATAAGAATACAAGGTGACTCTTAAAGAGGTGTACAAGATGCCAGAGAAGAATACAGGGTGACCCCTAAAGAGGTGCACAAGATGTCAGACAAGATTACAGGTCTGACGTTTATTTTTGGCCAGTGGCCGTGAAATCCGCGCATCCATTGTGCTAACCATTCAACCTTCTTAGTTCTCTCCTTTGTTCCTTCTGTCGTGCGTGCGTGCATGCATTTGTTACTGCACATGCTCACAATAAGAAGGCTTCCTGGCTGGTCGGAGACCTCTACACAACAAACAAGCACCGGCCAAAAACAAACGTCAGGCCTATACAGGGTGACTCCTAAAGAGGTGTACAAGATGCCACACAAGAATACAGGGTGACTTCTAAAGATATATACAAGATGCCAGATAAGAATACAGGGTACCTCCTAAAGAATACAAGGTGAATATAGGGTGACTCCTAAAGAGGTGCACAAGATGTCAGACAAGAATACAGTGTGACTCCTAAAGAGGTGTACAAGATGTCACACAAGAATACAGGGTGACTTCTAAAGAGATATACAAGATGCCAGATAAGAATACAGGGTGCCTCCTAAAGAGGTGTGCAGGATGTCAGAGCAACTTACAGGGTGACACTTAACGAGGTGCCCGCGCGGGAAGCCTAAGTTAATGGGTAATGGAGTCTGTTGAAAGAGTACTAACTTCGCTTCGCTCGAAGCCCTCCTGAGCCTTTCTAACATGTGTAACATTTGTAGCATGCGTCATTTGAAATGATATAACGTCTAGTCTCTCAGACTGCCTGTATTTTTTTTCTTATGTAACTTTGAAGGTAGAACTTGACATAGTACCACGTTTAAAAACGGCTTAAACAAGAGTATTACTTAATTTGGTGATCAATATGTCGCTGAAAAAAACCTCTTTACTACTATAACGTAATATAATAAAAATTTAGTGATCAATAGAAATATCATACTGTAATGACGTGGTGCATGCACATATTTACATACGTCCATCAAAGAAAGTCGCAGGTCGAATTAAAATTGGCAGCACACACTGGCCCGTACTTAGGACTGCTAACAATGGCATGGACAGAATTATCCTTATGGTTTCACAATCTAGTGATAGGAACAAAAATTATCAGCTTCCCGATCACTCGGTCTGTCAGTTGTCACTCTTCAGTCGGTCAACACAAATTTTCCCAATGACTGGGCGGTGGTCCAATTTATAGGCTATAATACACTGTGTGGCCAAAAGTCATGGGAAGGCACGGAATATGATGTTAATAACGAGTTGCTCCTCCACGAGTCCTCAAAACGGCAGCAATACGGCGAGGTATCGACTCGACAAGAAATGGGTTCCTGACTCCCAACATTCAGCTCAGCGGTGGTCTTCGATCGCCCCGTATGCTGGAATGACGTGATGTCCGTTCGTTAAACACCTGTGGTTGTCCCGTGCGGCGGTTTACGTGGATGCTAACAGTATCTCTGCAATATTGACGATCCACCCTTGAACCTGTTGACCTCGGAAACCCGCATTCACGTGTAATCTTCGTAATGCTATGACCCATGTGCCATGCACCGATGATCATCCCGCGTTCAAAGTCGGTTAACTCGCGACGCACAGTGTGTCAAATCCCATATCTAGGTGGAAAAAATTCACTGCGGCAAATGAAAGCGAAAACTGGCTCATTCGATAGTGAACAAACTAGATGGTGACCTTCGGTCTTCTTTTCCGCTGTCTGGTGCGTAGGAGGAAGAGGATTGGTGCTGAAAGGTCTTCCTGGCAGTTATCAGTTCATTTGATAGGAGGTGTCCGAGTGAACCGAACGTTGTGTTTCTAGTGAGTTCAACGAGGTGTTGTCTTCTGCGGCTCATGGGATAGTAAAAAGAGGTATGTGTTCTCAATTTTATGCGTAATACAAGCTTTCTGCATTAAATAAATTATTTACTTTTTGAGTGCCTCATAGTGCCACTTTACTTTGAACGTCATTCGATAGGATATTTAATGTAGATTCAGGATCTGTAGTGGTTTGGTTGCGCACGAATGTGCATGATGGTTTATTTTCTTATTTTCAGTGACTACGTGGGCTTTGCCGCGAGAAGAATTTTTCAACGCGTGGCGGTCGTGTCGTAAATAGGGGCGTACAGACGTCATATTTCAATATGTTACGAATACATTTGATCCTACATCTCTTACTGACACCCAGGTTCAGGAGCTAAGAAATAAAATTAAGTTGATATCCCAAAATATTAACACAAAAATGGGAGAGTGCAGGAAGAAGAGTAAAACGATTCCGGGAAAAATTCGGTGATTGGTTAAATGGGGCGGATTTCATCATTTCCAGTGAACAAGAAGACATCGATCCAACGTATGATCCGAAAATAAATTGTGTCCCTAAAAAAGCCGGCCGTCACCCGAAGGAATTTAAGGACTGTTCCGTCAAGACGAAGAAGCAAATTACCGAATCGTGTAGTTTGGAGGAAGTAGCGTTTGCTGATGAAGATTCTTTTCGATCAAACGGGAAAAGAGATGCAGCAAGCATCGTGAAAGAGCTTTATTCCTCCCTAACAAGAGGCACGAATATTAAGAAAGCTCTATTTGCTCACAAAAAGGAGCAGGAAAAGCGTCCATTTACACCGGATGAAGCGTTAGTGTTATACGTTGACACCAAGTCTACCTCGTACGGTTATAAACTAATGAGGAAACGTGCCATGGACTTAGAGCATTTCATTTACCCCACATAATACGCGTTATCCTGTGGAGGAAGATATGACTATTAGCGATACCTTAGCTACTGTAAAGTTACGGGCAATATTAGATCTAACGGTAAAACGCTTAGTTGACACTTTGCCTGTGCAATGTACTAACTCCTCTGCCACCCTTATCAGCAAATGGGGATGTGACGGAAGTTCAGGTCACAAACAGAGATTTAAGGACCAAAGTAACACAGATGAGTATTTGTTTGTAATCTGTTTTGTTCCGTTAAAACTGCACCTGAATGATGCCAATAAAACTTTATTTTGGTCAAATCCCAGGCCTTCGTCAACGCGTTATTGCCGGCTAATAACATTTCGTTTTGAGAAGGAAACATCTGAAATGGTCAAACGTGAAGTTGAGTTAATTGAAAACAAATAAAAGAGATGACGCCATCTCTGGCTGGAAATTGGACTGTAGTTCACAGCTGTCTGCAAACCATGGTAGATGGAAAATTCTGCAATATTTTGACATATACCCCAGGCTCTCAAGTTTGATATATTTGTGGCGCGAAGCCTAGCGAAATGAACTCAATGCTGTCTAGAAGTGTTAATGTCAATAACTACGTTTATGATTTATCGACATTACATTCGTGGATAAAGACATTCGAATGTCTAAAAAACATTGGTTACAGAATTCCATTTTGGGTATGGCAGGTTCGTTCACAAATCAGAGGAGAATTTGGACAAAGGAAAAAACAAATTCAGCAAGATTTCAAAAGAACACTAGGCTTGACAGTTGACGTTCCTCAGCCAGAATTCGCCACTTCGAATGACGGCAATACGGCCAGAAAATTTTTCCATGAAGCTGAAAAAAGTACTGAAATAACTGGCGTCGATGAAGGCTTAATAAGAAGGTTTCATGTATTAGGCTACTAGCTGTTCTTTCTTCTGGCTCTGCAATAAATGTGAATAAATTCAAAGAATTTGCTGCGGAAACTGCTGTTTTGTATGTTAAACTATATCCATGGTATTATATGCCGGTGACAGTGCATAAAATGTCAGTGCACAGTACTCAAGTAATTGAACTTTTTCTTGTGCCAATAGGAACTTTATCTGTAGATGCTCAAGAAGCTATAAATAAAGATTGTCGGAGGTTTCGTGAAGCGCATACTCGAAAATGTAGCAGGGATTCAACGAATAGAGATTTGCTTAACATGTTGTTAATTACATCAGATCCCTTAATAAACAAGTACCGAACAATGCCACGTAAAACTCCTGGTAATCTACCTATGGAAGCTATTGAGTTACTTAATGACTCCCAAGGTCCTTTGACATCAAATGATGAACACCAGTATAACAATGACTACGATGCTCTGGACTCTACAGAAGAATCAGGTGACGAATGAACATTAGACATTTTGTTATTATTATCGGGAATGAGATTAATGAGAACATTACTTGACGAATGGAAGTTTTTTTTATTTGCAATGGGAGAGATAGGTCTAATGTTCAATATGATGTCTGTATATCCATGCTCTTCTAGAGAAATAATATTGTTTTCGTGTGTATAGTGTGTTTACTAAAACTACGACATTAACAAGACTGTAAAATGACATTTTGTTCTAAAGAAATATTGTTTGTGTGATTTTGACGTATATTTATTTATTATTTTTAGAAAATAAATGTTATATTTTGTGCATATTTCGTTGTTCTATGTTTAATAACAAAATACGTTTTTTATCTGGATGATTTTACATACAGTGACTTCGTCTATTCCCTCAAATAATGTGTAACAAAAATGCTGGACTGCAAGTCTCATTGTTATTCATATTTTATCCAGTTTTAAATAGTATGTTTACCACTGTCATAAACTATAATATACACATCCATATCGTGATTTTTACTACCGAAAATGGGCGATTCTTTTGTTGCTTTCGAGCATATTTTACACCTCCCCTTACCCCCCTCGCCCCTATATATTTACCCCCCGAAGATCGTACAATTTAGACGATGCCAGATATGAATTAAGCGACCTCGAAAATGGTATATTGCCAACTTTTAATAGAATCTCACCACTATTAACGAAGTTATTATTTTTTTCCACACACTGTGCGACGTGTTGCCATTCTCACTACATTCGGGTCTATGACAGACTGATCTGCTCCACCGCAGCTTGCCGCAACGCTCAGGAGTCATACACGGCACATTATCTCATGGGACTACCCTTCCCGTGACGTTTAGCCACTCAGTAGGCCTATATATGAAGTAAATAGTAAATAACAATGTCAGGAACAGCACGCCGGCCCCTCACCGCTAGTTCCGTTTTTCAAATCCCGGTCACCCCATGTGAGATTTGTGCTGGACAAAGCGGAGGCAGACAGGTTTATCTCCGGGTAATCTGGTTTTCCCTGTCACAAATTTGATTCCAGCAAACACTCTCCACCGTAATTTTATGTCATCTGTCATTCATTTAATCATTGTCCCAGGGGAGTGCGACAGGCTTCGGCAGCTGGCACAGTTCATATCCTCGCTGCTAGATGTGGGCTTCATTCATTCCATTCCCTGACCCGATCGGTCGACTGGAAGCAGGCTGTGGATCTTCATTTTCATATTGTCTTGTTCTAATTTGTGTACACGTGTATAATACTCAAATGAAATTCACAAATCCTTATAAAACAAATTAACCTTATATAACGAGATTCAAACTGAAAATCGTAATATAAACACAAACTAAACGCACTACACTTCTTCTTTTTCTTCATCCTCTTCTTCCTATGAAGTGTTAAGCCAGGTGGCCTGTTACGGTCTCATTCCATCTCCTCGTAGGTCGACCTACGTCTCTTCTGCGTCTAGGTTGGTATCTGAGGATACGCCTGGTGATCCGGCTGGTCTTCATACGTAGTACATGGTCCTTCCAAGCTGATCTGTAGTGCTGTAATGTGTAGATAATAGGTTTTACTTTTAGTTCTATATGGATAATCTCAGATCTTTTCCTATCCCATAGTGTGTATCCAGTTGTTCTCCTCGTGAACCGCATCTCGGCTCTCGTTAGTCTCCGTTCATCCCCTTAGCGAAGGGTAGGTTTGGCTAGGATGTTGTGTAGTTTGAGTCGTGTGTGCCTCTGGACTAAAGATGGCCTGAAGATGTTATTTATTAGTCCTGTGACCTAAGTGAAGTTGATGATTTTGTGCTGCATATCGGATTCTTGGATGTAACTGAGGTTATAGCCGAGATATTTGAACGTTGATACCTGCTCAATGTTTGTATTTTCTACAGTAATTTTAGTTAGATAATATCTTTAAAAAGGACACGGATAGTCAGTCTGAAAGACTGGACTTATATCATTTTAAATGCTAGCAGCCGAGTACCAAGAAGGCAGTGCGACAACAAAGTTTCAAGATTCTATTTTGTTTCTTCACTGCCTACTTGATTGTTCTCACTCTGCCTTCTTGAAACTCTGTTCTCGCACTGCGATTATGGTAGGCTACTCTGATGCTACATCGTACTATGACGTCACACATTTCAGTGCATTCTAAGTACATTTCGTCCCGTCACTGTAACGTAATGCCAGACCTCAGCGTAACGACAAAGTCGACAAGATCATTTAAAATGAAGAAAAGTGACAGTCAGTCTGAAAGACTAGACTTTGTATCATTTTAAATGCTTTAAATGCTGAAAAATGCTAGAAAGGCAGGAGACTCTTGACAAGTTAGAACATTATCTGCACAATACTTATCTTGCTTATCTTGTTTCAAATTACTCGCAAACGGCAAGTGCAAACCAAGGGCAAAGCAAGGTCGAGCGCGCGGGATGCCGTCACGCTCACCAGAGCGCGCGGGGACGTGCCCCTACCCTCCAGTCTATAAACACTTAGAGTGGGCGATGTATTGAAGATAGAGATATGCTTTCGCGGACTTTTTTGTAGAACTTTTCATGCTGACCAATTCTTACGCTCATAGTATATTGATATTTTGAACAGTTTGCCCAGCGTAAGCTTAAGAAGCGCACGGACGTCAAGTTTGTTTTCGACTTTTTCACTGAAATCGTTACTGCTTGGCTTCTATTGATCATACATAAATTATTTTCTACAGAATCTTTCCTCGAGATATCCTTTACAGAATGGTGAAAACCGCATCAAAATCCATCCAGTGGTTCTCGAGATTACCCGTGACATCCAAGAATAGGGGATTTTTGTCTTATACTAACGAAGTAGAGATTGTCGGGGAACACATTGCCCAAGCAGTACTATGACGTCACACACCTCAGTGCATCTGGGTACATTTCGTCCCGTCACCGTAACGTAACGCCAGACCCCAGCGTAACGACGAAGTCGACAAGATGATTTAAAATGATAAAAAGTTTAAACCTTAACACTGTAGTCAGGATCTGATGATGACCGTTTGATGTTCGGAAAGTATAATCCTAAATATTCCCCCACTATAATAGTGATCATAAGTAATAGGCTTACATGTAACTATTTCCTGGAGTGTTGTTTACTTATTATTCATATATTATAACTAGGGCTCGGATTTTTAGATAAATAAATATATTTTTATGTAAATACATATTTTAAGCATTTTTATATAAATACATACATTCCTGCTTTTCACTTATAGCACATTAAAATACATAATATTCACATTAAAAAAAATCAGTATGCTAGATCTTTCAGTTTATTGCATTTTTGTTCTGTGTTACTTCAACGGGGAAGAACCTGTGAGCTATGTAATCTTCATACCGAGCGTAGTCTGCTTGCAACTGTATTATTCTTAACTTGTCACCCCGTGCCACTCACTGTGGAAGCCGGGAATTTCCTTGTCCATAGCCATATTGCACCACGTGCTATACCTACCTCTCCCCAAGCTACCTGGAACCAGTGTCACTCACATGCAGTTCATTTCTGTCACTGAGAAGTGTAAGGCAGTTCTACGATGCCTAAAGTAAAAACAACTACTAGTTATCGTCTGTGACAGAATTTAAAGATAATTTTACTTCTGATGGGGGCATTCTGTTCTACCAACCATGTGGGAAAGCAATCAAGGCTGAACAGCGATCTCAAGTTACACAACACCTCAAGGGCAAGAAACATATTGCCGCAGTTTCGCGCCTTCAGAATAAGAATTTCGCGATAATCGTCGGTCATTTGTGATGGACAAACTGAAGATGTATCTCGTTGTGTATTGTAATGCTTCAGCAGTCAGTGAGACACAGCATAAATTGCATTCATGAGTACTGCACATTGTTTATATTCACTTTAATAAACTAAATTATAATTAAATATTTTTACTTTTTTGTCACATATTTCAGGTATTTTTAAAACATAAAAAATAAATATTTTCCCGGTTTTTAGTACCTAAAAATCTGAGCCCTACTTATAATACATTGTACTGCGCCCAGTCATTGGGCAAATTCGTGTTGACCGACTGAAGAGTTACAACTGATAGTTTGTACACGCCACACTGAAAGAATGGTTTAACAGTTTTTTTTTACTTGTTTCTGTTTATATGTTTCCTGTGTTTGGTTTCTTTGTACATTGAAGACGTCACAAACACCCAGTCCCCGAGTCAGAGGAATTAACCTCAGGAGATTAAATTCCCAATCGCCTGGCTGGGAATCGAACCCGGGATCCTTCGGGCCAAAGCCTATTACGCTAACATATTAGCCACGGAGCCGGACTACGTTGACTTGGGGACCAGCTTGATATCTGAAACAGCATTCCCTTCATTTATTTTGCATTGATCTAAACAAGAGATTGCCACAGTGTTGATCGGAGTCAACTAGAGAAAGCTTTCCCAGTTACCGTACCGCAGAGTTGTGGAGTTTCTACCTGTTTGTCATGCCATAGCTCTAGTCTAACCTTGGACTTGTATCACTGCAGATCGGTAAAGGGCAACGTTTGTCGACCTTTTTAACCGTAACTCCCTAAATAAAATATTCAGCTGAAAATAAACTTGTAGTTGGAATAAAGCAGACATCACGCTGGAACTCTCGATCGTCTAGCAACGTTAAATTAATTAACTAAATGTGCACTGCTCTGACTAGTATGGTGATGTCGGATCGTATGATTCCACTGTTTAGATAACGGTAACAGATTACGTGATGGAACAAATATTCAACAGTCAAATAGTAAGGTGTTTATTAACAGACTGGCCACGGTGGCCAAGAGTGCTAAGGTACTAACTCGTACCTCGCTGGTATCGGAAAGACGTGGGTTCAAATTCCAACTCGGCCTTCCTGAAATTAGGTTTGGTGGTTTCCCATTTTCATCACCAGACAAATGCCGGGACGGTTCCTTAAAATAGGTCCACGGCCAAGTGCCTTCCAAAATCTCTTCCCTGGCCCTTCCTTAATTAGACCCAAGTTAGCGGTTGTCTAGGCGATCGTCCTGTCACCATCCCCAGTTGTATCTGCTGACAAAGTATGTTCAGCTCCCAGACATCGTCCTTGCGACGGTAGAGGAATGATCCCCGGCAGAGTCCGTGGGTGCAGCCAAGCTAGGTGGATAAGTGAATCGAAAAGATTCTTCGTTTTAGTAATATTTATTATGTTTATCATTATGGCAGTCAATTTAATGCATATTGTTCCATACCCAGTCACAATGATGTCCTTGCGCCCGTCGAATCTAAGAGACAAGTCACGGTGGCCGAGAGTGCTGACCCACTAGTTCGTGCCGTGCTGGCATTGGAAGAGCGTGGGTTCAAAAATAAAACTATACTTTAAATTTTACAATTCTGGATCACGGCAATTAGAAAGAGCTCATCGCGATAAGGAGAGGTTGTTGTTGATCACTTACGTAGAGGCGTTGCAATATCGTGGTCATATATTCCCGTGTAGTTGGGTGTGTTTGAAATATGTACGATAACCTGTGTCATTGTGATGGCTGTAGTAGTGTGTGTACTTGAGGTGGAGGCCAGGTTTTTGCAAGGAAATGGATGTGACTTTAAATTACAAACTGTCCCAGTATTTTGTATAGTCTTGGATTACTGACATGTTTGAGAAACCTATTTGGCATTTTTATGTTATCATCCCGTCTTGCAGACGAGAGCAGTCGCTCGGTTAGGGAAAGGATAGGCAACGCTGCAACGCATCCCAGACCATATGATCTGCAGAGTACAGTTGCTTCACAAGATGGCTGCCTTCAAAGCATGGCATTCATACTTACAGTTGCAATCGATTACTGAGATTACTAAGGGGATCGACGATTTGGAACTACATTGTAACATAAGAGGAAATGATATGAAGACATTTAAGGAATTATTAATACTCTTATTACTACACCAGATGTTTATCGCAATTGAGCCACGTCAATATCGATTCTTATATCGACTGGACAGTGGTGTTATGGGTAGGATTTTGTCCAGCTGTGAATCGCCCGGCACGGAGAGAGACTCACTTGTATTCTGACTTACAGTAGCGTTAGCTGGCTTCGCCAAAGCAACTATTCCATGTTCAAATTTTATCTAGTGCGTTGTGTGTGAGTACGGTACGGTACGGATCGTCTTGCTATCAGGCAAGAAACGCGAGGTACACTTGGGGCGAGCGGTAACCCAGTGTATAACTTGGTGCAACATGACAGTGGATACAGTGAACTTCACGTTTCGCATAGTTTGTTCTACAACACTATTGCCATTACCGACACCGGCGATGATATTTGGAAGATCATCTGTATTATTAGAATCACTTTCTTTAATAGTAATTTAATGATAATGACTTGCGATTATAACTTAAAATATTTTAATATAAATCACTACAACCATATACCTCCTATTTTCATGTAGATTTAATATAGTTAATAAGATTAGACGCTAAACTAATTATAATGCTCATTTTGATGAAAAGTGTTATTTCTAGATGTGTCAATTCTGCTATGAATTGTGTTGCATTTCGTGTGATTTTCCATATATTGTACAAGTATGACAGGTGTTGCAATGAACGAAGACGTGATTGCTCTCTTGAAAAGTATTCAGGAAAAGATGGGCAAGCACGAGAGTGACTTGGCGGTCATTAGGTCAAACTGCCAGACCAGTTTTGACAACATTAACGAAATCGTTAATAAGAACACTGAATTAGTTCAACAGTCAGTAGCGGAGAATTTAAAGGGAGATATGTCTCAGTTACACTTATCTCTTAAACGTCTCCAAGACAGTAACTGAAAAATATCAGAAAGGTCCAAGAACATTCAAGAAAAAATTTCAGATGTTGAAATTAGTATAGATGGTGTGCAAGGGGACGTAAGACTTGTAAAATTTGATATTAGTAATGTGAACGTAGAAGTAAGTCACATGCGCTCAAATGTGGAATCCTTAGAACTTAAAGTTGTTAGTACTGAGGCCAAATTAGACACTGCTCAGGCTAAAATAGATAGTACTGAGGCCAAAATATATGCAACTCATGCCAAAATAGACACAGCTCAGGCTGATATAACAGCAACTAAAGATAAAATAGACAGTACTGTGGCTAAACTAGACACAGCTCAGGCTAAAATTGTTAACACAGAAACACTTGTAACCGGTATACAATCTAACATTTCCGGTATTAAGGAGGATATTAGAAATGTTAAATTGGAACTGCATAGCAGTAAAAAGGAGAATAAAGACAGTTTAGATGCAATACAACTGCAATTTTCTATTGAGGCAATTGTAACGCAAAGGACTTTGTCTAGATTAATAGGAGACATAGCCCTACTTAAGGAAAAAGTAGATGGCCATAAGAAAGTCCACAGAAAGGACATAGAAATTGATCTCAAAGCAATAGTAAATGATCAACTTGCTATTTTAAAAGGAGAAATAACCAAAATTAATGCTGATGTAGTTAAAAACATACAATCTGATTTAGAGCTTAAAATATCCCAAGCAGAAATTAGGCTCAATAGGGATATTTCTCAATCCAAGGAGGACACTGATAAGCGGATTAATTCAGTTCAGAATACGCAAGTCAAAAATGTTTCCGACCTTAGGGAAGACTTAGATACTCAATTCAAAGATGTAACGTTAAAATAGATCAAGTTAAATTGGATGTTAATTTTGAAAGAGAAAAGAAGACATCAGAGTTAAACAATATCAGACAGGAGATCAGTAAATTTAATCTTGGGGATCACGTAGTCATAGAACAATTAAGGGAGGAATTCAAAATTCAATTTGAAACTTGGAAAATGTCACTAGATTCCGTCAAAGATAGAACTGTTCCGCAGATTAGAGAAACGGAAGACATGAGGTCTCCAGTAGGCAACATTCAGACACAGTCTGATGGGGCGACTGAATCTGATCAACATCGATTTAGGCCAACAATTCAAAGTATAAACACTCCTGAAACTACCTACTGGGAATATAGAACTTCGACACCCATGGATAGATCTAACGTAACGATAGTTAGGAACTACAAAGATAAAGTTAAGAGATTCTCTAACACCGAGGGATTAACTCCGATAGAATTTATCAGAAACCTGCAGGAATACTTTTTGGAACACCATGTTGTAAGAGATAGAGAACTACGTGTTGTAGAATGGCATTTAGCAGATGCTCCTCTAAATTGGTTCTGCGCATTTCGCTACACCTTCGATAACTTCGAGCAATTTTCCCAGGCGTTTATTCATATTCATATTCATATTCATTCATTTATTTGCAATGGGGGGTATGTCCCCCGGTGGCAAATTGTATATACATAACAAATAAATAATTATACATAACAATTCAATAACAATTATACAACAATTAAACTGGAGTATTTACACAAATAGTCAGTCTTTTCTTAAACACACCTATATGTTTGGGAAAAGGCTCTAAGACTGCGGCAGGTTGAGAGTTCCAGTTATCAATGGCACGGTTTACAAAAGAATATTTACCATAATTTGTTCGCTGTGGTCGGCCCTTAACTTTGAAAGGATGATCGCTCCTACCCATGTAAGTGGGCTTTCCCAATCGTTTGCTAAGCTCACCCCATGCTGGTTGATTTGTATACGTGTTGTACATAGCGCAGAGTCTAGATTTCATCCTCCTAGCCTCCAGTGATTCCCACCCAAGTTTCTTTAACATACGGCTCACACTGCTCCTGGGATTAAAGTCACTGAGCACAAATCTAGCGGCCTTTCTTTGTACCATTTCCAACTCATTGATGAGCCCTACTCGATATGGATCCCAAACCGCCGAGGCATATTCCAGAATAGGTCTTACAAGTGGCAAATAGCCTAATTCTTTAGCAGAGGTACTACTTCCTTTTAATACCCTCATTCCAAAGTGCAGGGATTTGTAAGCTTTTGAAACTACACATCCTACATGACTACTCCATTTCTTATCATTCCTTACGTGAACGCCCAAATATTTGCAAGAATCTTCTTCTACAAGTATTTCCGAGCCAATGTTACATTGAAAATCCTGCCTTCGCACTTTCCCTAATTTTAAGAGACTAAATTTTCTTGTGTTTATTTTCATTTTATTTACAATCGCCCACTTATAGACCAGGTTCAGGTCCTCTTGAAGCACTGCATTGTCTTGTGAGTCATGTATCTTTCGATATATTACACAATCATCCGCAAACAATCGACAGTCACTGCGAATCCCATTTGGTAAGTCATTTATAAACGCCAAAAATAACAAAGTTTCGTTTACGCTGCCCTGAGGGATACCCGACGTTACGGTAATTTCATCCGAGAATATGCCTTCAACTTTCACTTTCTGAGAACGACCCGTCAAAAATTCTTGGATCCATAAAATTACTCTTCTATCAATCTTCGTCGAAGCCAATATCAGTCACGATACAACAGGGAACAAGATAGGCCTTATCAATCTAAAGGTTCTGGTCGATCGAAATACAACACGCTGTAAGATCCGAGATTTACACTAGGAAGTACAGCAGTACAGGTCCTACGAGCTATTCGGAATTCCTCTCGTCACAGTTAGCTCGCTTACGTTTTCTCCAACCTCCTTTCACTCAGGAGAAAATTCTTGAAACTATTTCTCGTCAATTGCCAGTTGAGGTCAGGCGCAATATAATTTCGTCTGGGGTAGCAGATCTGTCTACTATGGACGATCTTCTGAGAAGATTAGACCATACGTCTGTTTCACCCACAATCATTAAGAGCGGAAGAACGGAGAGTAAAACCGTGATCGCTTTGGTGATGGACCGGACACAGCAGACAGAGGTCCAACCAAACCGAGTCAAAATGGGTAGGTCCGATGAGAAATAATAGATACAGTGACCAGAGATATAACTCAAGGGATAATAGAGAACCTTATCGCCAATATCAGTCACGATACAACAGGGAACAAGATAGGCCTTATCAATCTAAACGTGATCAGGAGAGGTATAGGCCATATCAAGATAGAGACAGTAATGATAGATTCAATAACAGGAATCAGTATAGGGAAC
Source organism: Meconema thalassinum (assembly GCA_946902985.2). Taxonomy (NCBI): domain Eukaryota; kingdom Metazoa; phylum Arthropoda; class Insecta; order Orthoptera; family Tettigoniidae; genus Meconema; species Meconema thalassinum. The sequence goes on from OX336389.2 coordinate 132,397,434, forward strand.
AATACCATCCAAGGAATAATTATTATCGGAATTGCAATTCCAATAACAGGAATTACAATGATAGAGATAGGCAAGGCAACTCCCAAAGGCAAGAGAGAAACCCGCAGGGATTCTCTAGGTACAAAAACTACAGGGACAAGAATTACCAAACCCAGAAAGAAAGGGAACAGTCCAAGAAGGACAGCGAAAGGCGAAATCAGAGGGATAAAGGAAGACGTAACTCTGATAGTGAACCTGAGCCAGGTACTAGCCAGCAGACTAGTAACCAGGAAAGGGTTCCTAAGGAAAAAAACTCCAAATTTGAATTCTCGCCAGAATTAAAAAGCTATCCATCTCCATTTGGCATAGTAATTAATTACGTCTATGAAGTAACAGATGAGGACCTGTTATTCGAAGAAAAAGAAGGGCTTGTGAATAATCGAGGTGAATTACCTATCATAGACATTTCTGTAGGAAATCAGAACTGTAGAACCCTTATAGACACGGGAGCGGTAATTTCTTCAATGTCTGAAGACTGTTTCTTGAAAATAGGGAAAGAACCGCAATTTACAACCTTACCAGCTTCGTCTATGAAAATCAGAGGCCTATTCCAAGACAAGTCTGTTAAATGTAAGCTGCAAGTTCTGCTGAAATTTAAAATAAACGAGAGGACGTTTGAGCACATTTTTGTAGTGCTCAAGAATATCAACTTTGAAGTAATCCTGGGGATAGAATTCATCACTCGAACCAGGATTAGTATCGACATGGATAGGAGAATAATTAAATTCCATGATAAAGCTATAAGGGAGATAGCATCCGAGGAACTCGACCCAAATGAGGACGTAGAATATTTAGTCAGGGAGGAAGTCCTAGATACAATTGTAAATCAAATTGAGCAAGAGAGAGAGCATTATGCCCTTAACGTCGAGGGATTCACTGAGGTAGAACAAAAATTTAAAGACTTGATCGAGGAATTTGCCGATGTTTTTGACGATAAGCCAGGCCTAATTAAGAATTTCATGTATCAAAACAGGCTGAATGATGATACTCCATACCAGGCCAAATTATACCCGATTCCTGACAAGTACTACGAAGAGGTCAGAGAAATCATCAAGAAAATGGAAGCAGAAGGTATAATTAAAAAGCAAGCTTCATCTTACTTGAACCCAATTACTATGGTCAAGAAGAGCAATGGCCAGTTACGTCTATGTTTAGACACGAGGGTAATAAATTACCGGATCTTTTTAGAAATGGACCGACCTCCAAAAATCGGAGATTTACTCAGAAAATTCAAGGACAAGGCATGCTTCACCGTATAGGACCTGACGACGTCTTTTTATCAGGTGGAACTCACTGAAAACAACAGGCAATACACTGGGTTCCTGTTTGACCAAACCACGTTCGTGTTTTGTCGCGTCCCATTTTGGATGATGAACAGTGGTCCGGCTCTAATCAGAGCTCTTGATAGTAAGCTGTCTGACGAGGTAACACGCAGTGTCACGTGTTACATTGACGACCTCATTATCGCTTCTGCCAATGTCAAGGAACATTTAATAGAACTAAGGAAATTATTCCTAGATCTCCGCGAGGCCAATATTAAAGTCAACTACGACAAATGTCATTTTATGAAAGAGAGGATACATTTTCTAGGCCATACAATTGACCAGTACGGTTATCATCCCAATCTCAAGAAGATTGATGAGATTGTGCAATTCCCTAGGCCCAAAAGAATAAAACATCTCCGCCAATTCCTAGGCATGTGTCAATTTTTGAGTAGTCACTGCCCAGGATACTCAGTGACCATGGCACCGTTATATGAACTGCTTAAGAAAAACAATCGATGGAAGTGGACGGATCTAACTGAGCAGGCCTTCGAGAATGCAAAGACTATACTGAAGGAGTGTATCAAGTTAGAATATCCGGAATTTAGCCGCACGTTCTATAAAGAATCAGACGCCTCCAGAGTAGGATTGAGCGCGGTTCTGTATCAGAAGGATGAACAGGGAAATAAACACTACATCGATTTTTGTAGCAGCAAGTTGAGGCCTCACGAGGAGAATTATTTCTCGACAGAGCTCGAGGCTTTAGCCTTTGTCTCAGCTCTGCAGAAGTGGAAGCAAATTCTGGGACACCAGTTAGTGATACTTACCGACCACAGAGCATTACAGTTCATGCTTCAATCAGATCTGCCCAGTGATCATCTGACGAGATGGACGTTATTTATTCAGCAATTTAACGCCACTATCAGACATCAGCCAGGCAAGGATAACCTTCTTGCGGATGCTCTTTCGAGGAATCCTTTAAATAAAATCGCAGTTAACCTTGCACAATTGGAGGGGAAAGATGAGGTGACCCTAGAAAAGCTACGCAAGTTAGCTGTGTCACAGAAAAGACACACTCCAATAAGACATATGTACAGATATTTAAAAGGCTACATGGATAACTCGGATGAGAATTACCCCGCGACTAGGCGATGTTCAGATCACTTTGCTCTCTGTGGAGAAGAAGTATGCAAATATGTGGATAAGTACAAGAATAAACTAAGAATAGTAGTGCCGCCCAAATTAATTGTTCCTTTGATATGGTTAACGCACAGAGGTATAGGCCATGGTGGCTTGGATAAAACCATGAAGACATTGCAGGAAACGTTTTATTGGCCCAAGTTACGTCAATCTGTTGCGTGAGTTGTTAGGTCTTGTTACAGCTGCCAGAGAAGCAAGTACCCTTCCGCCATTTCTAAGGAGGAGCCGAAGGCTATTATACCCTATAAACCCCATGAACTGATGGCGTGTAACATCTTTGGCCCGTGCCCGAAGGGTGCCAGGGGTAACCAATTCTTGCTTGTTACTGTGGATGTTTTTTCGAAATTTGTAACTCTGGATCCTATGCAAAATGCGACATCAGCTCAGGTTATTAGCCGTTTAGTAAAGAACGTCTTTGTGAAGGCTAGAAAACCTGAGACTATACTGTCTGATCATGGATCACAATTTATCTCCCAGGAATTTAAGGTTGCTATGCAGAGGTTTGGAATACGCCATGTGTTCTCAAGTGTTAGGTATCCCGAGTCTAACAGCTCGGAACGTCTGATGTCCGAGGTTTCTAAATTTGCACGCCTATACTGTCCAAATGATCACCCCAGCTGGGTGAAATATGTACCTCTGATGGAGACATGTCTGAATACGACTCATCATGAGAGTTTGGCAGATATTCCAGAGTTAGTCCACCAAAATAGAAATCAAGGGAGAGCGTGGGACGAGGTAACACAATTCCTCACTAAGGATGCTGAACCGTCAGTGCAGGAAAGGGTATATAATGCCCGAGAAAGCCTGATGGACGAAAGAAGGCAGAAAAGAAATAAAGGAAAACGCTATAGTCTGCCTCTAGAAATGGATAACCTAGTTCTTGTACGCAAGCCCAGTAACGCCGATGTAGCGCGGAAAATATACGCAAAGTTCAGTAATCTGAACATTGGCCCTTACAAGGTAAGCAGAGTGTACGAGAACAACAGTTACCAAATTCTAGACGTCCGCAATAAATGAGGAAATAGGTAGATACAACGCAAAGAACCTCCGGAAATACTACAGAAAAGTAGAATGAATGCAAAATACTGTACATTTAAAGAATGAATATCTGGATTGATGAAATAAAAGTATTGGCATACTTTTATTTGTTGAGCTGGGAGAAGGAAGTTCCAGTATATTGTATAGTCTTGGAATACTGACATGTTTGAGAAACCTATTTGGCATTTTTATGTCAACATCCCGTCTTGCAGTCGAGAGCAGTCGCTCGGTTAGGAAACGGAAAGGCAACGCTGCAACGCATCCCAGACCATATGATCTGCAGAGTACAGTTACTTTACAAGATGGCTGCCTTCAAAGCATGGCATTCATACATACAGTTACAATCTATTACTGAGATTACTAAGGGGATCGACGATTTTGAACTACATTGTAACATAAGAGGAAATGATATGAAGACATTTAAGGAATTATTAATACTCTTATTACTACACCAGATGTTTATCGCAATTGAGCCACGTCAATTTCGATTTTTATATCGACTGGATAGTGGTGTTATGGGTAGGATTTTGTCCAGCTGTGAATCGCCCGGCACGGAGAGAGACTCACTTGTATTCTGACTTACAGTAGCGTTAGTTGGCTTCGCCAAAGCAACTATTCCATGTTCAAATTTTACCTAGTGCGTTGTGTGTGAGTACGGTACGGTACGGTTCGTCTTGCTATCAGGCAAGAAACGCGAGGTACACTTGGGGCGAGCGGTAACCCAGTGTATAACTTGGTGCAACATGACAGTGGATACAGTGAACTTCACGTTTCGCATAGTTTGTTCTACAACACTATTGCCATTACCGAAAGACTTCTGATTTATCCAGTGATCATTAGACAATTCTACATGGATATTAACGTCATGATGGAAGGAATTATATATCAGTCTACTACCAGGAATGCTATGGATGGCTAGGCATAATTACCTACACGATGTGGATTTTCAAGAGAGAATAGAAGTGGCATCTTTCTCGTTTCTACGAATGGACTTAGTCAGTTTCCATATGATGAACATTGTGTTCCGGATAGCAGTTACGAGCGGAGAGGTGTTGGGTTCGAGTACCGACGGTCCTAACCAATACTTCAACTACTCAACGCTATGGATCAGGATTCGATCTCTACAAGGGATGTATGTTCCAACATACATTATACGTTCATCAAGACTAAGGTAGCTGGAAATCTTTTTAGACGGTATGAATCATGTCATATCTATAGGATGTCCTTTTCACCAATTGTTATTAAGTAGTTAGAAAATAGATTCAAGAGCTAGATCTGATACTTTTATCATTTCTGTTCGATGGTCTATTTTAGGTTTTGATCCTATTTAAGGATGCACCTACATTGTTATTTCAGTAGTTAATTTTAAACGTAGTGTTATTTTTAAAACATTACTTTTTCTAATTTTGGTAATAATTCTGAGCATTATATTTAGTTGAGAAGAAGCACATTTAGGAAGATTTAGGAACAAGACTACGATATATTTATATAAGTATAGGAATTAGGAAGACGATGTCCAACCACGAACACATGAACATTTTTCTGCATTATTTCTGTTTGACACTGAATAAGCAAACAGAATATTTTCGACAGTTCATACAGCGTATCATTTAGAATGACTGTGTATTTTTCGTCGAGCTAGTAATTGACATATGAACCTAGCATGATATTTTAAAGTGGAAAATTGTAGTTTTTGAATTAGGCAATATTAGCCAATCTTTTGAATCACGTTTTGAATTTAGATATTTTTACTGAGTTATAGTTCGTTCAGATTTCGATTTTCATTATTCTTTTTGGAATACTCCTGTTTTGATAAAATGTGATTCTAATGGATTATTTGTATTCTACTCATACTAGGCACTTTTCCATGGTGTAGATTCATACGTATTTCTTAAGGGGAGGACCCATTTCTGAATTTGTTTATGCGAATCTGAATTAATTCTATAACAGTAATAATTTACAATATCTTGTGATATATATTTGTGAACATTGAAATTAAGACGAAACGAAGTATAATTGAGAATGAAGCTCAATTTTGTATAAAATTATATTCCGTCATATATCAGAATGACATTTTGGGATAATTATAAATATAATTATTTAATACAGTTTGTGTGGAAGTAAATTAACACTTCGATGCTTGTATAAATTATGAACCATGATATATTTGGGTGTTTGTAAGACACGTTTATGAACTTTTGAAAAGGTATGGAGTACTATTAACAGCTATTGAGAGCTACTTTGCTATTTTTGATGATATAACAGTTGTATTACAATGGAGCTTTTTGAAGAATATTTCGACATCAATGGATGGTCTGAAATTATTTATGGTGTATTTTTGGAATCTCATGTGGAGAGATATTATCGTATTTATTACGAATGTTGAGTATTGTGCAAGCTATTGAGCTATCGTCGAAATGTGTTATATGGAAGAGTATTTAAACGTGAGATAGTCACGAACATCGAAACTAGATGTCTATAGAACATCCAGCGTTTAGAAAAGACTGTGGGTCTTGTGGGCTTTTACCTTTAACGGAACCGCCCCCCTACACTGGTTTTGTTACCTCACCTGTTATCATGAAGGAACTCTGAACATATATATTTTTCGTCATAATAGCTTCCTACAATTATCTGCCAATTGATTACCTTTGTTATTGCATACAAGTATCGTTTATATTACGTCTTAGTGTTTTAAACATTTCTAAGTTTAGCACGCTGGAAAGAAAAGCATCGTCCAGTGCTGCATGCTCGCCCGGAGTTGAGCACGTGTTCCGCCGGCAACATAAGTTCTGAAGCACTATCCGTCATTGGTGTTATTGTTGTTTGTTTTATTTTCTGTTCGATCGAATCAAGACTGCCGACAGTTGGGTTCGAACCCACTATCTCCCAAATCCAAGCTCACAGCTGCGCGCCGCTAACCGCATGGCTAACTCACTACAATATTACAAATATTAATCTAAACAAAACAACAAGAATAGAATTGAAAGAAACTAAATTATAGCCTAACTAATAACAAAACAAGAAGTTCCGTGACGAACTAAAGAGACTATTTTCTTAAAATTTAAGATTCATGTCAATGATTAATCGATATGGATCTATCTAGAACAATGACGAAATTAAGTTGGTAATATCGAAATTTCTAATTAGTTCGAAATACTGTATACCTGGCATAATGTAGCCTAATAGAGCACTACATTTGGCAGCCCTGGTGACTGAATATATTCTTAGTTCCATCTCTTAAGGTACAGAATACAAAATTTGGTTGGAGTCCAATGAATATCATGGACGTTACATGCAGTTAAACATTGGATCTAACAGCGCGCGTAAAATCATGTTGGCAACAGTGTCATGCATGTATTGGTCAGAAATAATCTGAAATAATATGATCTATTGCTGTGCCAATTTTGAATGAAATCCATTAGTTAGTATAGAAGTTACATGCATTTTAAAATTGGACCTATGAGCAGGCTTAGAATCATGTTGGCAGCACTGACGTATATTAGTTACTCCAAAGTAATCTAGAATGCCAGGTACTATACGTGTGCAAAGTTTAAAGCTGTCGGCTTGCATACTTTCTCATATATATTGGTATTTGGATAAAAGAAATTAAGAGCATTGTTTAACAGTTGGCAGCACTGGTGGTTCATAAGAATACGTTCAGTCATATCTGGTTATGTACACATACAACATACGAAATTTGGTTGAATTCCAATTGATAGTGTAGAAGTTATATGCATTTAAATATTGGACCTATCAGTAGGCTTATAATCATTTTGGCAACACTGCCATGTATGGCCTTCTGGAAATTAAGCTGCAATATTATTATCTATATGTGTACCGATTTTGAAATAGATCCCATTCATACCTTCCAAGATATCCAACATGGAGCTCAAATTTCAATTGCGATTTTTCAGCAGTGGGTAGAACTGACATCATTTTCAAATATGGCCGTGAGATGTTCAGGTATAGATCTTTACTCCTACCAAATTTTATTTCGATTGCTCCAGCGTTTAGGAGTTGATAGGGGGGGGGGGGGGGAACACACACAGCCAGACAGACAGACAGAAGGACAGACAGACAGACAGACACACATTTTCCCGGATCGATCTCATAAGACTACTTTTTCCTCAATTTTGCCAAATGTGAAAAGTAGGCTAAAAATTGAAGATCAACAGTACTGCTGACGTAAAAATTGTAAACATCGTCAGCATACAGTACATTTGATAAGGAAGGAAGGGTTGTGTGCTCGACATCTGTCAATCAGTAATGCGTCATATCACAACGAAATGAATGTCATTGGTTCTCTTCGCGTACAGTTCCTTAATACTGGTCCAATCCGTTAAACATCTACAAAACTGCTCCTTCCTGTGCGTGTTCTACTTCAGGTAGCTGCTGGGGTTGTGTTGTCTCGCTAACATATGAAAGAACATTACTCGAAGCGGTTGAACATAACGTACGACGTCAGCGCTACCTCTGCCTAGAGTTTGCAACACTGTCGCCATAAGGTTCCACAGTCTTTTCTAAACGTTGGATGCTCTATAGTAACTGAATAAACCCACCAATAAAAATTTCATTAATGTATATAAGAATTCACTTGAATTTCATTGTTAATATTAACGCATTTATTCAGTGTGAAACTGATCTGAAAAAAATGTAAGAATAATTGATAAAATTATTGCAACAATAATTGGAATATTAATTCAAGATAAATGAAATATTAATTGGATAGACCACACATCCGATTACCTTAATTGTTCGTCGATTCAGACATATTTTGCCAATGAGAAATATTTAAATACTAGTCTTTGGAATGATAGTAATCATAGCGAAATTCAGTAAATGAATTTAAATGTATATTTCTGTAAATAATTAATTAATGACATTATATTGAGGGTATTTCTGTAAAATAATTTGTAATATGATTAACCATGCTTACATCGTTCACGATTTGAACAGTATTTAATATGGCAACTTTTTCAGTATATTCTAGCCAGCTGTAGGCTACGTGCATATTTATTTTTTGATATGCCACTATGAATAAGAATCTACATTTTTGTTGAGTGGATGTAGGTCCACAATCCGTATCATTCAGTTAATAAACTGCTTCTTTAATTTTAATTCTACAATGTTTTGGTGATTTATATTAGAAACAGAATGTGCTAGGAGAACCAGTGGGCAGTTTTTGCCAATGTTTAGTCCAACACCCGAGATAATTTTGAGAGTTTTCGAGTTCATTTAGAGCTAATTTTTATTTTTGTTCTTTCACCACTGGCATTTTCTTATCGCATTCTTTTATATTGGGATGTCCTTATCTTTGGTTGATCCTAGTTAGTAGAATTTTGGGGGTTATTTCAGCCGGGTACTTCCAGATTCTGCGGTCCAGTTTTTCCAGAGGATTTCAACAGGTAATACCATGGATACGGCTACAAAACCAACCATGCAATTGCCTGGAGTTGAATTGAGAAAACTCATTTAACCACTTCTAAAACAGCTTAGGTAGGAATCGAACCATTCTCTTCTCAATTTAGCCTCGCGAGGCTGTGTATACTCAGTTCCAATTCAGAGACTAGAATTCAACTTCTTGGCATCGAAGCTAGGTATTTTGGGTCCGCAGTTTCAATAGGTATCCCAGATCATGGAAGGTGGCCATGAGGAGAGGACCCCGCATGGAAATCTATTGTTGTAGTTGCTGTCATTGGTTGCTGTCATTTACTTGAGATATGTGTGACATCCTGGACATCAGTTCCATGCATTGGGGTGCGTGTGGAATCAATCTGTGCCACTATACTAGCTTATGTATTTGCATTTGGAGCTTGGAAGGGGAAAGAGGCGACTATGACCTTAAGTAGGATATATTAATGAACAAAACTTACACACATTGAACTGTAATCAGAACCGTGAATGTCCTAAAATAGCTAAAGAGGATACTGTTAAATATGTGGGACTATTTATAGATAGTGACATAAAATGGAAAAGCCAATGCAAGCACCTCACAAGTAAAATACTGAGAACAATCTAAATATTCCACAATCTAAAACATATTGTCAATTACAAATTAATAAGAGACATCTACCATTCTCTAGTCCAATCAGTTCTTTCATATGGTATTCTTGCCTTTGGAGGTGCCTATGAAAACGTACCAAAAGTGTTCAGATAGTGCAGAATCTCATACTGCGAATAATGTTGAAGAAAGATGTATTGTTTCCGACTATGAGACTGTATGCCAAGACAAGGATCTTCAACATTAAACAATTGTATGCTTTTGAAATATATAAATACATTTTTAAAGATAGAAATAGAATTCAAGTTGTAAGTCACGGGTATGAAACCATAAGTATTGTAGAGAATTACTCTATTTTATATCAACCCAAGTTAAGTATAGCTAAACGTAACTTTCTGTATTTCTCACGAAATTTATGTAACTTGCTCCTAATTAAATTAAATTAAATGGATTTAAAGGAAATCATGCAAATCTGAAGATGCATATGAATCATTTTCTCAGAGAAAACAAAATTAAAATTGAAAATATAATTAGTTGAACCTATAAGTTTATACAAACGCAAATTCAATTTTCCTTCTTATTCATTATTTTTATTTGCATAGAACGTGTTATTCGACTAAGTCATTATACAATTTTAATAGTAATCAATGATATGCATGCCACACACATGGTTTCACCTTTTAGTGGCACATGTGATTGCTCTTCCTGCTCTGTATGAATTTGATATCCTATTTCCACTTGTCTTTATCATATTGTAACAATATAATTTAATAATTGTAAATTTACAGGTTAAACCAATGAGTAGGAGGTGTAAGAAAATTCATAAAATATGTACAGTCTTTCTGAATTTTGTAAACATTGTATATTTGTAACGATTTAATTAATAATAATAATAATTATTATTATTATTATTATTATCGAGTGGATGTTGGTTACTACGGATAATCCACTTCCTTAATGGCGGTGGTCGAATCAAATTTTTTCATATGTCTGACGGAATTCAAAGAACCACCCTTCAGCACACAATCAGAAAAGAGTTAATTTTTTGGCAGAACCTGAAGTCGATCTTGGTCGTTAGGTATCGAAGCCAACAACCTCTTATCCCTACACCACGAAGCGGCAAAAGGGAAATATTTACCGAATAAAATAATGTAATCATTTGCATGTAAACTCCTTTAATGTAAACAAACAAATGGCGTGCGGAATCTATACTTCATTATATATCTATTTAATTCTGGTCTGAGGTCTGGAACGGGGTACTCTCAGCCTCGTGAGGCAAAATGAAGAAGTGGTGAACTCGATTTCTACCTCAGACATTCTGGAAGTTGTTTCCGAGGTTTCTAACATCTACGCCAAGCAAATGCCGGGATGGTTCCTAACGTAAGGCACCGGCCGCCAAATTCTCAGTCCTCACCTGAATTACAAATACACACATAAATACAGTCACAAGAACACTGGTTATCAGACAAATATCCACACACATACAAGTACACGGGGCTAAATGGCGACGATGTCCAAGACCCTCAAATGAAACTACAACATTCTGATATATCTACGGCTTGGGGAATATTTCGATCTATGCTTATAAACTTCGTGCAAGCGACGGATTTCGTAGGAATCTTTAAGGTGCATATCTACAAAGTTGTTGTTGCTTTAAGAGGCTTAACATCTAGGTTATCGGCACATCTGAAAAGTGCCCACCTCCTGATTCCAAGATGACGGGTTCGATTCCTGGCAGAGGAGGTCGGTGGCAAGAATCCACAGATGTGTGATGTAAAAGATTTTAGGTTCGACGATGTCGAAATGTAAATATTATATGTCAGAAAACTGTATCATAATAAGAGTAATTATAGTACTATTCTTCATTATGAAACAGTTTCTCCAGCCAATCAGAGCTCATTCATTGACCAATTAGGTAAGGATAGCTTCGCGCATGCACTCAAAATTCAAAATGTCGGACATGAATTACATGATTTGAAAGTTCAAATTGGATATCGGATTAACCATTGTAGTTACAATCCCAAACACAAAGACAAAATCAGCACGAACCTTTACGGTAACAAGAAAATACTTTGACATATGCAAGAAATTTATGAATCTACGTCCAGAAGTTAGCAACACAGCATCCTTCTACGTAAATTACTGACATGGAAAGTGCACCGTCCCATATGTTCGCGTAAATAAACTGGCGAATATGAGACATGAAACAACATTGTACCTTAATATCCCCAAAACCAATTTCTACACAGCGCATTGCTTTCAAACGACTACGGTGACAATATTAGTGAATGCTAGTTCTGATTGGCACTAGACATCATGCAGGCTGTAAACAATAGCATTGCCAAGCAATGTAAATGGTCTCTGCTTTCGAAATTCTTTGACCCTCGCATGCGCTCTGTTCAGTCAGCAAACCATCCAGCGCGCTCTGTTCACTAACTGAAGTTACTGAATCCCACAGTTATTTATGAATATTTATGTTAAAACATATAATAAAGTTATAATTATCTTCGAACATCAACAGTCGTATGCAACTCACCTATAATGGTAACTAAGACACTCGTATGCAAATTATAAAACTCGCTACGCTCGTTTTATAAACATACTCGTGTGTTAATTATTGCCATTATAGGCTCGTTACATAATGAACTATTAATTAATTAATTGATATTCTGCCCGAAGTCAGGTCCGAGCCTCCGAAGAGGCTACCCCCAGCCAGAGTTTACTTGCGGTAGGGTGGCCAGGGCCATTCCGCTCCTCCTTATGTTGGCCATCAGCACGCAGAACCTAGTACCGGCATACCATCCAAGTTCCAACTGCGCCCAATGTTGCTTAACTGCGGAGTTCTCATGGGATCCGGTGTTTCAACACGGCTAGGCCGTTGGCTAATGAACTATATCGTACCACATGACTAAATTAACTAATATTTCAGCCATAGGTTGCCCAATAGAAATCTGGGTTTCCCTACCAGATGGCAGTGTAAAACGGAAAAATTAAGAGAGTAGGTCACCTTAATGGCTTGAAATCAATACACCTCCTTTCCAATCCACAAACAAGTGTCTATTGGTGGAAGCTTTTCAGTCGGTCAACATAAGCGTGCCCAATTAGATTAGGCGGGGATATTCTCTTAGCGTCTAAAAATAAGTGTTTAAATAATTCAAATATTTTATTTCAGGCACTTGGAATTCATTCTAATTCCCCACCTAATCTAATTGGCACGCTCGTGTTGACCCAATGAGAAGCTTCCACTAATAGACACTATTTGTGGTATAAAGGAGCAGGACTATCGTCTTTTGATGAGGTGTTGTAGGGGCTCATACCTATTGGGACGTGGGCTGGTGACCTCGGGACCCCAGCTGAGTCCACATGGTTTCCACTTGATTATGCCTGGCTGCTCTCTGTCTTCTTTCCTGTTGACCTTACTCGGCTAACTCTTGTTCTCTTCCGAAGCCCAAGGTATTAGGGTATACAAGACCTAGGGAGTCTTTCCCTTCACCGGCTTAATTGACCATTGTCTCATATTCCTTGATCCCTTATTCATTGAGGGGTCAGACCTCTTCTCTTTGTTTTCATGTTATATATTGTCTTCTCAAGGAGGCAGGATGTGTGTGTAGCCCCACCACTTATGATGCACCCTCGATAGTGCTACACCCTGAGCTCGGGAGTTGGCGACCCTGTGGAGAATTCCTGAGCTGGGTCTGTTTTTCCCTTCTTCCATTGCCTTTTGAGCGAACAATCTCCTCTTTCCCTTTCCTGTCGGCCTTTCATGGCTCTACATCTTTCCAAGTCCTCAATCTTAGAGGGTTGAGGCATTTCTTTTCCCTACCTTTTATTATCCGTATACTTCTCTTTAATCTTTTCATTTCTTCTTCTATTTTGAAAGTCGGTAGTTAGTTTTAGTTGTAAGTTTGTAGGTAGATTTATTTATGGTTTAGTCCGCCTCGTTGCGTTGCGGCTGGCGCTCTTCACTGTCACCTTGGATGCCCGGGTTCAATTCCCGGCTCTGCCAAGAATTTTCATTCTGGTCTGACAAGTGAGGGCTGGAACGGGGTACACTCACATCAGCCTCGTGAGGCTAAATTGAGCAGAGGTGGGTTCTATTCCTACCTCAGCCGTCCTGGAAGTGGGTTTCCTTGGTTTCCCACTTCTACACCAGGCAAAAGGCGGGATGGTACCTAACATAAGGCCACGGCCGCTTCCTACCCAAATCCTACCTCGACCACAAATACGCACACTGGTACTGGCATCACAGCGACTCAGGTTATCAGAAAAATTCTTCACACACCCAAGTACGCTGGGTTACGTGACCACGATGTCGCAAAGCCCCTAAAAGAATCAATAACAACGTACTGGTTGATTTTCATCTTCAGGAGCTCCCAAATCATAAGAGGCTGACAACGTAGATGTTAGGCTCCTTTAAATAGCAATTAACATCATGATCATCAGTATTACTAAAGATCTCTAAACTCGCGAAATAATTGAAAACCAGACAAGTCCAAAACTTGACTTTTTGAGACAAATACATCTTCTTCCTCTTCAAGGCCAGTTCTACGTACAGATTTTATTGCTGTCTCCAAAAATCAGACAGGTCGGGTTATATACGAGTGTGAAATATTGGGGATTATACAAAAATAAGACCAATGCTTTTCCAATGCATTTTCGAGATAATTAGTTACCTGAAATGTTTGGCATTGAATAATAATTTGTACTTTGTCAGGATATACATAATAAATAAGGCTCGGATTTTTAGGTAAATACACATTTTGTATATGAATACATTTTTCATCATTTTTCTATAAATATATAAATTCCTGATTTCACTTATAGCACATAAAAATACATAATATTAATATTTTATTAAAATCAGTATGCTACATCTTTCAGTTTATTGCATTTTTGTTCTGCGTTACTTCAACGGGGAAGAACCTGTGAGGTATCTAATCTTCATGCATAGCGTATGTCAGCTTTTACTTCTGATGGGGGCGTTCTGTTCAGTCAACCATGTGGGAAAGCAATCATGGCTGAACAGTGATCTCAAGTTACACAACACCTCATGAGCAAGAAACATATTGCCGCAGTTTCGCGTCTCCAGAAGAAGTGTTTCGCGATAATCGTCGGTCATTTGTGTTGGACAACCTGAAGATGTGATTCGTTGTATATTGTAATGCTTCAGCAGTCAGTGAGACATAGCGTAAATTACATTCGTGAGTACTGCACATTGTTTATATTCACATTAAAAACTAAATTATAATTACATATTTTTACTTTTTTGTCACATCTGAGGTATTATTAATACATAAAAAATAAAAAAAATCCGATTTTTAGCACCTAAGAATCCGAGCCCTAACAATAAATAATCGTATTTGAGGATTTAAATACAGTATTTTTCATTTTTGTATTCAACTAAGATTTCGCCAAAAACTAGGCAAGTCCGAAGGTGTTTCTAGGATTTCTCAACTATCCTCTTAAGACATTTCCTTTATGTGCAATGTAAAGCTGTGAGAGAATAGTAGGTGTAAAAGCAATTTCTATTTCATTCAGCACAAATGAAGCTAAACATTTTTTGCTTTAGTTTTGAAACAATTAAATCTTTGGACTTGTCTGTTTCTTGGAATGGATCCGTCAATTACATTGATGTAGCAAATATTTCTTCTTCCTTCAGTAAATCTGTCCGCAGACAGGTTTCAACTGGACGTCCTCCATTTCTCTCTGTCCTGAGCATCTTCTTTCATTTGCTTGTAACTTCTTCCCCTCTTCACATCTGTTAACATTCCAAACCTTCTTCTTCCTCTCCCTCTTTTTCCTTCAACTTTTCCTTACATGATTCTTTGTAGTAGACAATTTTTATGTCCACGGGACCCCAGCTGAGTCCGGCATTGCTTCCACCTACCTGTGCCGGGCTCCTCTCCGTCTTCTTCCCTGTCGACCTCCCTTGGTCAACTCTTGTTCTTTTCCGACCCCGACGGTATTAGGGTATCCGAGGCCTAAGGATTCTTTCACTTTCCCGCCTTAATTGGCCCTTGTCTCATCTTTCATGATCCCTCCTTCATCGAGGGATTTATTTTTTAAATTATATTTTCTTTTCTCTTTAAGATTCCCGCACTGTTTTTGTTAATTGGCTCACATTGTATCTAAATTCCCTTTAGTGATTTTTTTGCATATACACTCCATTTTGTAGGTATTTTCAATCTACGTTGCATTTTGTAAGTCTTTTCGATCTGCATTGCATTTTGCGAGTGTTTTCAGCCTCCATTGCATTTTGCAAGGATTGACAATCTAAATTGCTTTTTTAGTAAGTCTTTCAATATACGGGCCAGGACTTTTTTGGGCATTTTGAATTTAAATTGCATTTTGTAAGCATTTCCAACCTAAGCCGCTTTTTGCGAGTATTTTCATACTAAATTGCATTTTGTATGGTCGGCATTTTGCAAGCATTTTGATTCTCAATTGCATTTTGGGGTATTTTGAATCTAAATTACATTTTGTAAGTATTTTCAATCTGCATTGCATTGTGTAAGTATTGTCAATCCAAATGAGTAGTTTGAATCTACCGTGCATTTTGTAAGCATTTTCCATTTCAATTGCATTTTGTAAGCATTTCGAATTTCAATTGCACTTTGTGAATATTTTGGATTGGAAATCGGAGCTTTCAATCTGAATTGCATTGTGTATTTTCAATTTCAATTGCCTTTTGTAAGTATTTTGTACGTATTTTCAATTTTGAATAAAATTTGCATTTTGTAAGTATTACCACTCTCCATTTTGTGAGTAGTTTCAATGAGTTCCTTTTTGTAAGTATTTTACGTCTCACTTAATTTTCGTTATGGTTTCCACTTCATGGTCATTTTCGCTGTCACCCAGACCATTAGGGGACGATAAGCTAGATGTTAGGCCCCTAAAAACAACAATTATCATCATCATCAATGTTTACGTAGTATGTGACCCATCCAAGATTTTTTCCTCTTCTGTATCATCCTCATGAAACTCCTCTCCTCTCCTACCCTTCTTATCAACTCCTCATTTCTCATTCTATCGATCCATTTCACTGTCTCCATTGTTCTCCATAACCACATTTCCAAACTTTCTAAATATTTGTGTTCTTTCTGTCTGACTGTCCATGTTTTCAAACCACAAGACACCACACTCCACACAAAACATTTTGCAATCCTCTTCCTAAGTTTGATCGGTATGCTTCTGGCTGTTAATAAACCTTTCACTCTCCCGAAAGCCCTCTTCCCCATGAAGATTCTGCGCCTGTCTTCTTCCGTACAACTTACGTTGGAGGTTATCAAGCTTCCTAAACAGTGGAATGATTGTTCCTTTTCTAATACCATTCCATCTATTTTAATAATGCATGTGTGTTCTTCTTTTCCTACTCTCATTTCTTTGGTTGACAATAATTTATTGTGTCATTATAAACATTTCGGTAGAAAAACTTTACAATGTTTGATCTACCCTAAGAGAGGTTTGCTTGTTGACCAGCAAATGTCGCTATGATCCGGAATCAAACCCTGAACCGTGATGGTCACTGTACAAATAGACTCGTTGTCAGTTGTCAATCTCTCAACGTGAGACAAAAGGAACACGAGCTATTTCATTGAACAATGTCTGAAAAGTGCAATTACTTTATTAGGTTGTCATCCAGTAATTCGATAGTAATATATGCTGAACGAGGCACAACAACCCCTCCAAAGCCGATGACTCAGAGGAGTACCTAGTGTGTGTGTGTGTGTGTGATGCATGTTAAACTGCCCCATAAAACTTGGTCGCGAGATTGAAAATGGTGTCGGTTCGCCCAATATGTTCGTCACGTCATTCCAATCGGATTTAAACTGCGGCTATATTATTGATTGATGTGTGTTCCGTCAGCGTGACCGGGAATTCATCATCATTGTTGCACGGCCCCTGTGCGCGCAAATCAAACAGATGGATGGCCAATCTGTGTTCCAGGCACACGCTAAAATATGCACTTATTGTAACCACTGAATTTACAAACACAACCCAAACTACTGGATTATCTTTTTACTCTCCCTACAATTTCTGCTGTGAGGCACTTGCTGCATACACACACACAGAGAAAAAAAATATCATAATGAATGTAGTATAATAACTGATATTGAATGTAATATGTTGCGAGTAACTCCATACAGGATTATCAGCGGTCACAAACCAAGCCTATCCCAAATGATTTCATTGTAATGATGAAATTTGCTTCACTACCTGATTACACAGCTTATAGGCAAATTATGAAATGGGAATTTTGTTATAGTATTAGGCTAAAATATAGAACGTAACTGATAGAAGGTGATTTCATTTCAATCATAAAAAATGCTACAATTCTGGAGGATTATGCAGTTAACATTTTTGCTTATCTTCAAACGTAAATATAACAAGTAGTTGCGTGAAGAACTAAATAGCCTATTTTCATACATCCTACTTATATTAATTGCCCTTATCAACATACAAATTTTCAGATTGATTGCTGGAATAGATTCGTAGATATTGATATAATAATGTTATTGGTTTTACGTCCCTTTTAACTACCCTGGCTTTTCGTAGATATTGAGAACCGTCTAAATATTTCGGATCATGACCGTATTGGATTCTTATTTATAAGCTTTACAGTTATGTACTATTACATTAAGATTATTGTGTAGGTATTTTATTCAAACTTCAATCGCATGATTAGGACAGAAGAAAAAAAGCGAGATTTTCAAATTTCGCTCAGCCGCTATCTTGTGGTTATGAAAACAATTAAAATGAATCAGATGCCAGTGGATTAAAATGTATATTCGCATATACCGTACCAAGATTCACTGTGCTCGGATTGTTAAATCGCGAGAAACATCCATTTGAATATTTAAATTTCCCGTCGCCGCCATGTTGGATTTGTGCTCACCAGGTTATTGAACGTCACATAGGTGAACTTACGTTTATAGCATCTATACACATACAAAATTTCAGTTTGATTGCTGTCATAGATTAATAGATATTGAGAACCGCCTAAATATTTTGGATGGTCGCCATGTTGGATTTGAATATATTTAAGCCATAGAGCTATGTACTATTAGATGAGGATTATCGTGTACGTTCATTATTCAAACGTTGATTTCGATCGCATGATTAGAACACAAGAAATAAAAAATTAATTTTAAAATTTTGTACAGCCTCCATCATGAGGTAATGTCAACAATTTAACTAAAATAGAAGGCAGTGCATTGCAATTTGTATACTCATTTGTTGTACCAAGTTTCACTGCGTTCGGATGGTTAAGTTGCGAGAAACGTCTATTTGAATGTTTCAAATTCGCATGGCCGCCATGTTCTTCTTGTAGTCAACAGGTTTTTGAAAGTCACATATGTGAATGTCTAGTAGCACCCTTTATCACCGTAGAAAATTTCAGGGTGATATGAGTAATGGTTTCGGAGATATAGAATGCCGGTGAAATATTTCGCACTGCCGCCATGTTGGATTGGTGAGACGTAATAAAATTTGAAGGCCACGATCGGAATCAGCCGAAATAGTACTACGACCTTGTCGAGTTTCATTGAAATCGCTCCAGCCGTTTAGAAGTTATAACACACGGACAAAAGGTGATCTCGTAAGCCTATTTTTAGCCTACTTTCGATTTTTGCAAAAAATGAAAGTAGACTTATGAGATCAACACAGGGCGAAAAAAGTGTGTCTGTCTGTGTGTGTGTATGTGTGTGTGTGAGTCTGTGTGTGTGTGTGTGTGAGTCTGTGTGTGTCTGTGTGTGTGTCTGTGTGTGTACTCTGAATGTCTGTCCCCCCCTATCAATTCGAACACGGTGAATGCGAATTGAACGAAATTTGGTACAAAGGTAGCACTAGCAAAGGACACCTCAGTGTCATGTTTTATATCGCCGCCATCTTGACGGAAACGTAATGGCGGCCACACAAATGTTCAAAGCTTAAATCAAATTACGACTAACCTAATCATCCGATCTCTACTAAATTTGGCAACAACATACCTTTATAGGGGGAGCATCCTTTGACCAAACCAATAGGTCATCAGCGTAATAGTTTGCGGATGGCGGCCATCTTTGTATGAAAATCGATTCCCCCTATTAATTCGAACATGGTACAACCGAATGGAACGAAATTTGGTACAGAGGTAGCACTAACAAAAGGCACCTCAGTGTCATGTTTTATATCGCCGCCATCTTGACGGAAACGTAATGGCGGCCACACAAATGTTCAAAGCTTAAATCAAATTACGACTAACCTAATCATCCGATCTCTACCAAATTTTGCAACAACATACCTTTATGGGGGGAGCATCCTTTGACCAAACTAATAGGTCATCAGCGTAATAGTTTGCGGATGGCGGCCATCTTTGTGTGAAAATCGATTCCCCCTATTAATTCGAACACGGTGCAACCGAATGGAACGAAATTTGGTACAGAGGTAGTACTAACAAAAGGCACCTCAGTGTCATGTTTTATATCGCCGCCATTTTGACGGAAACGTAATGGTGGCCACACAAATGTTCAAAGCTTAAATCAAATTACGATTAACCTAATCATCCGATCTCTACCAAATTTTGCAACAACATACCCTTATAGAGGAAGCATCCTTTGACCAAACGAATAGGTCATTAGCCTAATAGTTTGCGGATGGCGGCCATCTTTGTGTGAAAATCAATTCCCCCTATTAATTCAAACACGGTGAAACCGAATGGAACGAAATTTGGTACAGAGGTAGCACTAGCAAAGGGCATCTCAGTGTCATGTTTTATATCACCACCATATTGACAGAAACGTAATGGCGGCCACACAAATGTTCAAAGCTTAAGTTAAATTACGACTAACATAACCATCCGATCTCTACCAAACTTTGCAACAACATACCTTTATGGAGGGAGCATCCTTTGACCAATCTAATAGGTTATTAGCCTAATAGTTTGTGGATGGCGGCCATCTTTATGTCAAAATTGATTCCCCCTATTAATTCGAACACGGTGGAACCGAATGGAACGAAATTTGGTACAGAGGTAGCACTAGCAAAGGGCACCTCAGTGTCATGTTTTATATCGCCGCCATCTTGACTGAAACGTAATGGCGGCCACACGAATGTTCAAAGCTTAAATCAAATTACGATTAACCTAATCATCCGATCTCTACCAAATTTTGCAACTACATACCTTTATGGAGGGAGCATCCTTTGACCAATCTAATAGGTCATTCGCCTAATAGTTTGCGGATGGCGGCCATCTTTGTGTGAAAATCAATTCCCCCTATTAATTCGAACACGGTGGAACCGAATGGAACGAAATTTGGTACAGAGATAGCACTAGCAAAGGGCACCTCAGTGTCATGTTTTATATCGCCACCATCTTGACTGAAACGTAATGGCGGCCACACGAATGTTCAAAGCTTAAATCAAATTACGATTAACCTAATCATCCGATCTCTACCAAATTTTGCAACTACATACCTTTATGGAGGGAGCATCCTTTGACCAATCTAATAGGTCATTCGCCTAATAGTTTGCGGATGGCGGCCATCTTTGTGTCAGAATCGATTCCCCCTATTAATTCAAACACGGTGAAACCGAATGGAACGAAATTTGGTACAGAGATAGCACTAGCAAAGGGCATCTCAGTGTCATGATTAATATCGCCGCCATATTGACAGTAAACGTAATGGCGGACACACAAATGTTTAAAGCTTAAATCAAATTACGACTAACATAACCATCCGATCTCTACCAAACTTTGCAACAACATACCTTTATGGAGGGATCATCCTTTGACCAATCTAATAGGTCATTAGCCTAATAGTTTGCGGATGGCGGCCATCTTTATGTCAAAATTGATTCCCCCTATTAATTCGAACACGGTGGAACCGAATGAACGAAATTTGGTACAGAGGTAGCACTAGCAAAGGGCACCTCAGTGTCATGTTTTATATCACCGCTATCTTGACGGAAACGTAATCGCGGCCACCCAAATTTTAAAAGCTAAAATGTAATTACGACCAACCTAATAAACCAGTCTCTACCAAATTTTGCAACACCATATCTTTATGTGGGAAACATATTCTGACCAAACTGCAAGAACATCAGCCCAATAGTTTGCAGATGGTGGCCAAGTATGTGTGCAAATCGATTCCCCCTATCAATTCAAACATGGTGAAACCGAATTGAACGAAATTTGGTTCAGAGGTAGCACTAGCAAAGGGCACCTCATATTCATGTTTAATATCCCTATAGCACGTTGTATTTCAACAAGCTACTACAACTAACATTCAATCATACTCCTTGAAAAGGACAAAGAGTTATAACAATACCCATGCATTTAGGAGAAAGTAGGCTATATGTTCTTTACTGAACATCTTGTTTCATAAATGAAATTAGGCTAAGAACCAATGATATGAGGTTTGTGCTAGGTTAACATTATATTAATAGCCTTGCGTTAAACAATTAACTTGTCTTTTAATTCAAATACAAATCGTGTCGATCCCGCACACTTGGGCACAGTAAGTGAAAGTCCTACATATTAGGCTATTAGATTGGCTGCGAGGCTCAACGGTAAAGTTGTCACCTGCTGTATCCAAGGTTGCAGGAACGAATCCTGGCGCAGTCAGCTAGTATTTGAGGATGCGAATATGTGAGGGAGCCGTGTCAAGAGATTTACTGGCACGTTAAAGATCACCTTCGAGGCAAAATTTTCGCACCCCGGCGTCTCTAAAGCCGCAGTAGTTAAAAGGGAGGTCAAACCAATAACATTGTAATTTTCTTACCTATTAAGTGCCGGAGCCGGACGCTTCTGTTTTAGAGTGGCAGGAGGAGGGGTGTTATATGTATCCCCTCAAACATGGCTTGATATGCACGGAAAGCTGTTGGCTAGGAAGGGCATCCGGTTTGGAATACTGTCTATATTTATACACACACGGTATGTCACAAGTGAATATCCAGTATCAGGTCAATGCATCAATTGAAGAAGGTTGAATGTAATTTCATGACATCGCATAGCTTATGAAAAGAAAATTCGCAAATTGCTCCATGATGGGGGAGGTTAAGAATGGAGCTGCCGATTAAACGACTTAATCATTTAAATGTTTAAACTTAGCAACTATTTTTCGTAAAACATTTAATTAAACGTTGTCTTGAGAAAAGACAAAACGTTTTTTAAAATAAATATCGTATGCTTTTTCCGCGAGGAAGATTTTCTGGGGTTAATTACTTGGCCGTTGAAGCCGATTGAAAGTTTTGAAGGTTTGTTGCCGAGATAATTCAAATAGTATATACCACCATTTAGATGACCACCGACAGCAGTGGCTACGCTGGCTAAAGCGCAGCGTTAGGTCATGGGGCCAAGCTCTCTGCTGACTCGGTAGACGCGTGGGTTCGAGCCCCACCGTCGGCCGTCCTTGAAATGTTTTTCCGTGGTTTCCCATTTTCAACACCAGGCAAATGCTGGGACGGTACCTTCTGATAGGCCACGGCCGCTTCCTTCCACATCCATGCCCAGTTTCATTCATCTTCATCCATTCCATCTCTCATCCCGACGCGCAGGTCGCCCACGGGCGTCGACTAGAAAGACCTGCACTCGGCCTCTCAGGAGGCCACACGACAAAAAAAAAAAAAAAAAAAAAAAATTAGATGACCAAGATCTCTCGAAGATCTGAAACATTCCTCAATTAGCTAATTTCACAAGAAATGGACTGAAAGATTTCACATCTGCCTCATTACAGTAATAAATGTTCCTAAATATATAGTTGATATGTACGGGCAAAGACTCGCATAGATTTTACCTTCTTATAGCTGAATGTATTGAAAATAACACATTATACTGTGTACATGAGTGTTAAATTGTCGATATTTGAGATATGACTTTATTGTATTTAGTTAACAATATAAGCGATGACATCTAGCCGTTGATCGGTACCTAACTTGAGACCTGCTTCTGGTCTGCCGTGTGTGCAACTTGCTAGTGATAGCGGTGAAAACAGCTGCCACGTTATAACCCCTTTATGAAAATACATGTTTTTGTTGTTGTTGTTGTTGTTGTTGTAAATATACATAGTTCATTGTTGTTAATTCATTTTGGGGGTTTGGGACATTTTGGTTTTCAGCCCGTGTAGTTGAGTGTGTTTTGGATTTGTCTGCTAACCTGTATTTATGTGATGACTGCAGTGGTAAGTGTAGCAGTATTAGGGATAGGGCTGGGGTAGGAGCCCCGTAACTTGAAGTATGACATTTGGAATAAGATCTGTAGCAACGGTGACCTCCAACCGCGGACTCAAAGTAAAGGAGGGAGTGGGGAACAAAACGGGCAAATTCTAACACTCTGGGTAACCTCTGTTAGCACCGGGATTCAAACGCATGTTCTCCGAATTTGCTGCATCTGCCCGCGCGGTCGTGGTGCACGATTTAATGAACACGGATACGCTGCAGTACATCATAGATCCTACATGGGCATGCGTTTGTCATGGTGGAGTGGTATCATGTACTCAGGCAGCTACTGAATGCCATGCTGATGTTAAGCTACCATGTAACTCGTACGCCTAAGTTCCATCTGCGTTGCCTTTGGGACGGAAACTCTCCTCTTTCCCTTTCCTCTCTGCTTTTCTTGGCTCACCTTCCTTCCAAATCCCTCAATTCTCATTCTTTGAGAGTTGAGCGCATTTCCCTTCCTCCTGTCTTTTATTTATATTCTTCTCCTTTTTGTTCCCCATTTCTCCTTCTAGTTTGTGAGTTGTTAGTTTTAGTTGAAAGTTTCATTTGATCATCTTTATATTTCCACTATCACCCAAACCATTCGGGGCCGATAACCTAGATGTTTGACCCCTTTAAACAACAATTATCATCATCATCATCATCATCATCCATCTGCGTGCTAGTAATCAATTTCGTCGTGAAATGATGTCCAAGCCTTATAATTCCGAAAAAAGTCCTGCGGAATTTATTTTAGACGCATATGTTCCCACATGATGTAGCCTATGCTGACTAGAAGGTACCACAGCACCATGTAAATGTCACTTAGTTCAAAAATACAGCGTGTCCGCAAATTCTCTCCGCACCGGCGAGCTACGCGGGTCTTGCTTGCCTTGTGGGACGTTAGGTTGGCAGTACATTCATGTCACTGTATACGCAGTCTCACCGCAGCACTTGATCCATGTTGACCTTCAACTGGAGTGGTTGGGTGGGGAACATTGGTTCATTATTGCTGACATAGTGCCTGTGCATGACAGTGTTGATGCTCTATGTCAGGGGTCTCCAAACTACGGCCCGAGGGCCACATCCGTCCCGCGGACAGATTTTGTCCGGCCCGCGGAGAGCTAGCATACTTGAAAACTCCTTTTAGAGAACATATTTTTTATAGCAAATTAAATTTAGTTTACTGAAGTATTCTAATTTTATGTTGAATAATTATTAATATGACATCTATATTGATATGGTCATGGGCTAACTACTCATAACATTGTTGTAGGCTTATTGTTATTGTTTTTGTGATAAGTTGGATAAAGAAACACAGAATTGTAATGAGTAAAGACATGTATAACATGCAGACATATGAAATACTAATGAGATTTATGTAATTGAGATTTTCCACTGACAATAGTCTGTAGTTGTGGACTAATTTTACTTGTACCAATTATTAAAAGAGATTTAAGATGCTCTTCAGTTAATTTAGATCTGTAAACATTTTTTGTGTGCTTCATTTTGGAGAAGGTCTTCTCACACAAATAAGTAGTACCAAAAACAGAAAACAGCCCACGAGCAAATTTATGCAAATTATCAAATTGTGTCAGTGGAAGACTCTTATAAAATTCCAACAAAGATGAGTTTTGATATTTGTTCTTAATTATATCACTGCACTGTAGTTCAATCATTTCCATTTGAAGTTCCGGGGCTAGGGTTTCAATGTCAGTATCAAAAGGATCCTGAAAAATCTTAATTTGATTCGCAAAGGCATCGAAGTCCGAGAAACGAGTATCAAAATTTATTTTTAAAGCACTCAAAGTTTCGATTGCAAAATCGATAGGAAACTCAGTCTCAGTGGTGTGGCTGAATATTTCACATGTTTTAAAATGTGAAAAACATTTACTTCGTAGTTGTGATTGAAACAGTATCAATTTCTTCCGGAATGATTTGATATTAGTGTATAAATCAGGAAGATGCTGGTTTTCTCCTTGCAATCTCAAATTCAGTTCGTTCACATGTTTTGTCAAATCAACATAGAATGCTAACTTCCACAGCCATGCGTTGTTTTGTAATTCAGTAAGAGGGCGATGCTTTTCATTCAAAAAAATTTCGATCACTGCTCGAAGTTCAAAAAAGCGCTGAAGGACTTTCCCACAACTAAGCCAACGTACGGCAGTATGATAAGGTAAGTCATTTTCTCCAATCTCTTCAATAAATTGTCGGAATTGTCGGTGATTCAGCCCAAAAGATCTCATAAAATTAACAGTTGATATGACTGGTTTCAGAACTTCAGACATATCCAAACATTTTCCGCACAAAGACTGTTGATGAATGATACAATGTAAGACTAATGGTTTTGAACCACCGTCATTTTCTACAGCCTTTGACACAAGAGCGACCACTCCTTTATCTTTCCCACTCATGTTTTTGCCTCCATCAGTTGTAATACATTTCAAGATTTTCCATCGAAGATTCTTTTGATTAATGGCCATTTCAACTCCTTTAAAAATATCTGTACCAGTAGTTGTGCCATGAATACTATACATATCAAGAAGTTCTTCATGGACTTCATAGCTTTTATCTACTCCTCGAATATAAATCAACACCTGAGCAGTATCTGACACATCCGTTGACTCATCCAAGGCCAAAGAAAACCACTCAACATCTCCATTTTTGTCGAACAGTTGAGAGGATATATTTTCAGCGATGTTTTCTACCCTTCGAGCCACAGTGTTTGCTGACATACTGACAGTTTTTAATAAATTTACCTTTTCAGGGCACATTTCTTCGGCTGCTGCAATTATGCATTCTTTGATCATTTCTCCATCGGTGAATGGTTTTCCACGTTTTGCAATTTCAAGAGTCACACGAAAGCTGGCACGAGTTGCAGCCTCTTGTTCGGTTTGGAGTTTTGTAAATGAAGATTGCTGCGATTTCAATCCGCGCTTCATAGCTTCGAATTTTTCTGTCCGCAAACTTCCTGTATATTTTGAGTAATTTTGAAAATGTTTTGTTTCATAATGACGTTTAATGTTATATTCCTTGAGAACGGCTATGCTTTCATTGCAAATCAAACATAGCGCCTTGTTACTGGACTCAATTACGAAATACTGAATGTTCCACTCATCTTTGAATTTTCTGCATTCACTATCAATTTTTCGCTTCTTTTCCATACTACTAAATCACACACAAAAGCAACAATTCAAATCAAGATACTGTTACAAAGATGTCTTAAACTTAAACACGCACAAACACGTTTTAAGGAGGTACGCACTATTTTATTTCACAACAGTGTCATAGGAACTGACTTGTGGTTGCGCAACTAGCCTTCTTATATATTCCAATTACTGCCATCTAGAAGTGAGTGGAAGACACCAGAACTCTCTCGAACCAACGAGATTACTCTGTACGTGCTATTAGCGCCATCTGTTAGCGATAGAAGGTACTACCTATTTCCGCTTGTGTACACCAGATGTCGTGTCACGTTACTCCTCATGGCTCGTACTCTACGACTAATCTAGAAATTACAGATAATGACAGGAAAATTAATAATATGCAGTGTTGCCGTTTTGCGGACTTTAGTCCGATTTGCAGCCTTTTTCAACGTTGCGTACTTTTCGGACTTTTTTTTCATCAGTGGACTATTTCACTTTTTACCACCGGCAACAATGATAATATGGTTTTGGCCCTCGGAACTTACTGGAGTAATCAGTATGGCCCTAAGGCTGGAAAGTTTGGAGACCCCTGCTCTATGTTATATTCTTGTCAAGTTCTTGTGTACGCTGAATATAGTGGGATTGCTGACTACTGAAGAGCGTGTGTTTTTAGTGGAAGAAGTTTTCCATTATGGTGGAGACTTAACGGAGCATGTGAAGTGGCAATTTAGTTTACGTTTTTCACATGTGGAACAGTACGCAACTTACAGTGGCAACACTGTCACGCACAGGCACTCACTGTCAGCAATAATGAACTGGGATTCCCCATCCTACCACAACAGTTGAAGGTTAACACGGAACAAGCGCTCCGGTGAGACTGCGTATACTGCGACATGAACGTACTGCCAACCGAACACGTCCCGCAAGGCGAGACCCGCTTAGCTCGCCGCTGCGGAGAGAATTTGCGGACACACTGTAGATAAGGAACGGTAAGCGCATGACGTGATCTAGGAGAGCAACCTACAGTAAGAACTCTCGCAAAGGTGACTTTCAACCACGGACTCAAAGTAAAGGAGGATTTGAATTAAATTGCCTAACTTGATTTCCCCTCAGGGGCTCACAACTAGTGGGGTGTGAGTTGGCGAGCGCGGGACCCCAGCTTTGCCCGGCATTGCTTTCACTTAATTGTGTCAACTTTTATTCTATACTGGCCCGTGCAGTATTAAAGTATCCAAGGCCTAGGATTTATGTCATTTTCCAACCGTAATTGGCCCTTGTTTTGTCTTTCCTGATACCGACATGCTTAGAGGGGGGGGGGGGGGGGGGTTCTTCTCCCTATCTATTATTACCCTTTTTGTCCTTCCTCTTCTTCCTCTTCTTCTATTACGTAATTTTGTTGTTAGACAATAGTTAGTTTTTGTTCACACTTCATTAACATTTTTCACTATTACCCAAACAATTAGGGACCGATAACCAAGATATAAAGGCTCCTTGGAACAAAAATAAGAATTTTCATTATCATCATCCTCTAGATACTTTTGTTTGGCTTTTCATTAAACTACAAGTATATGAGAAAATGAGGATGACTCTACCTTATTCCCAATTCCAGCCACAATGAAATGTTGTTGTTGTTGTTGTTGTTGTTGTTGTTGTTGTTGTTGTTGTTTCATTTAGAGACTTGTAGAGCCGTGTACTTCAGTATGCGTGTAATTTGTCTGAATACCTGTGTCATTTTGATGATCGTTGTAGTGTGTGTATTTATAATCGGAGCAAGGATTGGGTAGGAGGTGGTCGTGGACCTCGTATCAGCCCTCAGAACGAAATTAAATTTTTAGCAGCGCTGGGAATCGAACCCAGACCTCTGTGGAGACAGCGAAGAATGATAGTTACTACGCCACGAGGTGGTCTCCAGTTAATAGCAAATTCACTCAGGACGCCAATATAGACTATTGAGGGTAATAATATGGTCTACAGATTGTATACGTGCAGATAGTAATCGTAATCGATAACAAAATGAATGAAGGCCTAAAATAAATTGCAAAAACAACGACAACAAACAACAATGGAAATACAGTAAATCCCCATTGCTATGCACCCGTATATTACGCTCTTTTTGTTAAGGACCCTGGACGGTTCGTATTTTATAAGCTCCTGCATAATTTTACCCTAGAATTACGCTTCTAAATCTTGCACACAGCACTTTTTATGTCGAAAAAAGAGGGCAAATTCCGTATAAATTGATGAATGAGCCCTGCATTTCAGATGTTTTAATTTAACATAGTAATAATAATAATAATAATAATTATTATTATTATTATTATAAGCTTGAATGATTGCAAGTTCAAATACATGGTTATTTGTTTTGCTGGAGCGGAGCCAGGAGCCAGCTACCAGGCGCGCACATGCCTGTCGCCAGCCAAACGAACTCGGGCCGCAGGTTGCGCGCAGGAAGAATCCGAAACAGAGTACATTAATTAATGGTAAAATCACCAGCAAATCACGATTAAAGAACTTAGCTTACCATTTAACAGAAGATGCTGAAAGTGTTCTCCTTCAGCTGACAGACAGGTGTTGTACCGTGTAAATAAATAAACGTTTACACGTTGTAATTCCCTTCTGTTGTGAGGGATACCTGCTGCCGTATATTGTTCTCCATCTCCACTGGAGTACGGATAATTGATCTGTACATTTTGTATTTTAAATTAACCCACAATTAAACATCAAACGGTCTTAGGTCCATGCTTCGATTAATTACAGTACAGTAAACACGCAGGGTGGTACAGGATTAGGTACATAATGTAGCGATGTAACTTCCAAAGTTACTGTCTGTCAGCTGAAGGAGAACATTTTCAGCATCTTCTGTGAAAAGGTGAGTTCTAACCTTCAACTGGTTATGTAAGGTCATCCAGACTCCCAAGAAATAAAAATCACCTGTGCTTCTCTAATTGAATCTTGCAGGAAGCTGTTGTTTATGTCACCTTCTTATCTGTGTGCTGACACTTGCACCCTCGTTGATGAAAGTTAAGAGACCATGGTTAGCTCGCCTCATTTGGTTGAAGTTAATGTACTCTGTTACGGATTCTACCTCCGCGCAATCTGCGGACCGAGTTCGGTTGGCTGGCGTAAGGCGTGCGTGCGGCTGGTAGCTGGCCGCTGGACAAGCACCAGCAATAAAAATCTTCCAGTAGATGGGAGCATTGGGCAGGAAGGTACTCGCGATTAAGAGATAAGTTAGAGATGAACACGCTAAATGAAGCTGTTCGTATGAGCCGACTCAGATAGAAGGATCATAATATGAAGAGAATGGGGGAAGAGAAATGACCTAAGAGGTTAATAAGTTTGGCTGTAGAGGGTAAGTGAAGTCAAGGTAGACCTAGGAGGCACTTGTTAGATCCAATGTTGAATGACTTCAAAATGAGAGGAGTAGAAGCAGAGCAAGCCACAGTGCTAACTGCTAATAGGGCATCATCGAGGTGACTTGTTTGCAAACAGGCGCTTGCAGACTTGACTGGACGCCGAAAGGCAAAACAATCTCAAGTGAAAATGAATTATTGAAAAATAATAATAATAATAATAATAATAAAACAGCCATAATAAAACACTGTACATTAATGAAATATTATCTCCAACTCACAAACCATTTCCCGGCTTTCGCGCTGTCCCACATATTACGCGTAAGGGAGGCTGGGACTGCGTTTTTGGTTAAAAAAAAAAGTAAAAATTATCGATTTTTCAATTTGTGCATATTATTGAACGCCGAACTCCTGCGGATCATTTGGCGGTGGTATTTTTCGGGTTCCGCCATTTTTCACGTACTAACGTGACATTTAAATGTCCGGTTGAGTGCTGGGGAAACGCCCCCATCCAATAGCTTCAACGCAACAGATACCGCTCTTACCAATGCCTATCTTCAAAATGCCTCCACAGCCATCTAGTGAGTTGACGAGGTAACATTACTACGGTAACTATAGAAATGTCAATTACGTAACGTGTTTCTTCTGTGTTCAGTTTTATTTATATAACTGACGTATTATTAGTTTAGCCTTCAACCATGTTTTATTTACTAAAACTGGCAACCCGACCCGGCTTCGCCCAGGAACAGTTATGAATGCCTTACGTGATAAGCGGTTTTTTTTCAATGACAATGAACAACGACCAATATCCGTTTCATGTCTCGGCATGATGGATTAAAATCACTGACTGGACTATTAATTATATTATCATGGAGATGCATGTGCAATAAATTCTTGTCAGATGTAATTTAAGAATGGCAAGGTACATGAAACACAAATCCCCCTTCCGTCCAATCTTAACATGACTGTGAATTTTGCGGAGCGAAAAGTTCACAGGCGAAATGAAGAAAAGCCGAATTGCACTTCCAGGGAAACTCCAAACACAACCACTCTTCTCTAAAGTTTTTACACAACACGACTCGAGAGTTTGCTGCTGGCTGTATCTGGGGCAATAAGCTCGTCCGCTAGCTAAGCTGTAACTGGGGTGATAGATTTGCCCCTAGCTAGCTCGTAAACTGTCGCCTCAGTAACAGAATGGAGGTTGTTGGAAGAAATGAAAACGTAAAAACACTTACAGTAGGCGATGTATTGAAGATAGAGATATGCTCTCCCGGGATTTTTTGTAGCACTTTTCATGCTGAACAATTCTTACACTCATAGTACATTGATATTTTAACGGTTTTCCCAGCGTAAGCTTAAAAAGCGCACGGACGCCAGTTTTTTTTATCTTTTCACTGAAATCGTTAGTGCTTGACTTCCTTTGGTTATAAATAAATTATTTTCTACAGAAACTTCCTCGAGATATCCTTTACAGAATGGTGAAAACCGCATCAAAATCCATTCAGTGGTTCTCGAGATTACCCGTGACATCCAAGAAACGGGGACTTTGTTTTATACTAAGTAGAGATTATACGCCAATCAGTATAATTTAATATAATATAATCCCCTTTCCGTCCAATCTTAAATTGACTGTGAATTTTGCGGAACGAAAAGTTCACAGGCGAAATGAGAGTTGCACTTCCAGGGAATGGCGAGCTGAATGAAACTCAATTCCCCCTTCCGTCCAATCTTAACTTGATTGTGTTTCACAGGCGGAATGAAGAAAATCCGAGTTGCACTTCCAGGGAAACTCCAAACACAACCACCCTTCTCAGAAGTCTTAACTCAACACGACTCAACGGTTTGATGCTGGCTGTATCTGGGGCAATAGTTTCGCCCACTAGCTGGGCTGTAACAGGGATGATAGACTCGCCCTTAGCTAGCTCGTAAACTGGCGCCTAAGCAGTTGAATGAACATGTTTGGAAGAAATTAAAACGTAAAAACACTTACAGTGGGCGATGTATTGAAGATAGACATACTGTATGCTCTCGCGGACTTTTTTGTAGAACTATTCAAGCTGAACAATTCTTACACTCATAGTATTTAGATATTTTTAACGATTTGCCCAGCGTAAGCTTTCAAAGCGCTCGGACGCCAGTTTTTTTCGACTTTTCCACTGAAATCGTTACCGTACTGCTCGGCTTCCTTTGATCACAAATAAATAATTTTCTACAGAAATCATCCTCGAGATATCCTGGTATGGTGAAAACCGACTCAAAATCCATTCAGTGGTTCTCGAGTTTACCCGTAACATTCAAAAATCGGGGACTTTGTTTTATACTAAGTAGAGATGTTTTTTTTTTCATATATACATTTTCAGGTATTTAAAATGTTTCAGCTTAACCAGTTTGGTTTCAAATTCCATGAGAATTTCATGGGTTGTTAACACCTATATTGCCTTGATATTAACAGAAGGAATTTTATATAATGTTGATACTTAAAAAGATAGTATCCTTCAAAGGGGTATTTTTTGGCATAATTTGATAAAAACATAAACACATAAATCATATTTTTTCCTCACATTCATGGACTACATATACAAACTTTCTCTCTGTTAAAATTCTTTCCATACCTTGATGTGCCTGTACACCAGTTTTCAATGTGATATTTGAAGTAACTGTTCAGCTGGAGCATTTTTTATGCTTATCGATTTTTAAAAATTTACTTTGTAAGTTTTAATTTCTCAGACAGTTCTGTTGCTATTTTCCTGAAAATTGGTATATGGCTTTATTTCACCATCAGGAGACCACAAACCAAATTTCATTCAATTCTACATTAATTACTATATTTCATAAATTCAGTCCCAGCCTCCCCAGTCCCTTGAAGAGCGTAATATCGGAGTTTTATTGTACTCTGATAGCAAAAAGTGTGTTATGTAACCTATGTGTTGAAATATTACAAGCAATTTTTCAATGTAATTACGGTTACAAAGCCCGCACTGAAGCGTGTACTTTGTATTTCATACAACCAATACAGGCAACTGATAGTGCTTACATTAGTTATTTGTCATCATAGTCTCGATATCGGTTTAGACACTTGTCGCTTAGTAGGACGAGTTTGAATATTCCTTCGGGTTAAGAATCCTGTCCTAGCGTGTTCAGCCACGTTGTCACGAAGTGTTTCACCTCCGCGTCTGATGAGAATAGTCGGTCTCTTAGGTGCTCCTTCAAGTGAGGAAACAGGTGAAAGTCGCTTGGAGCTAGGTCCGGGTTCTAGGGAGTGTGGTCAATGATGTCCCAGCGAAACTGCTTCAACATGGTAGTGGTCTTCTGGGCTGTATGAGGTCGCACGTTGTCATGAAGGAAGATGACGCCCTCGGTGAGAAGTCTTGGGTGCGGGTATATGTTTCGCTCAAGGAAATTGAATAACTGAGCGAATCTCTTCGCGAGACCAGTTTTCCAAACGAGTCGCCATTAGGTGTTTACCTGCAACTAGCGCTGTAGGTGGCAGGTGGCTGAAATTCTGCACAGTTTTTAACCATATGTATTCAATTTGTCCCATAGTACTAATTTCTCTATAACATACGAAACTCCAGGAATATCGGCCTTGTAACCTTAGTTTCTGAACACCCCTCGTATTAGAAGCTTTTCAGTCGGTCAACACGAATGTGCCCAAAAATAGATTGGCGGAGAATTACAATTAATTACCTAGTGCTTGAAATAAATTAAATGAATTATTTATTCACAGTACTTCTCACAAAATGGCGGGGGGGAATTAGATGACGAACGAAATTAATAATGTAATTCCCCACCGAATCTAATCTGAGCACACTCGTGTTGACAGACATTTCTGATCGTGTGGCCTCCGGAGAGGCCGAGTGCAGGTCTTTCTAGTTGACGCCCGTGGGCGACCTGTGCGTCGTAATGAGGATGAAGACGTCACATACACCCAGTCCCCGAGCTACGGGAATTAACCCCAGGAGATTAAAATCCCGGATGGCTCGGCTGGGAATCGAACCCGGGGCACTTCGCGCTAAAGTCTAGCGCGATAACCATTATAGTCACTGAGCCGGACGTGTTGACAGACAGAAAAGCTTTATTTCCCTTTCAACGGGGCCAACGATGAGATGAGATGAATTTCTACTATGTGCGGGCAAAATTTTACAGTCAGATGTCCTTCCTGACGCCAGTCTCACTAGGGGAGTTAATGAGAAATGAATGAATTATGAATAACACTGAGCGCGGGATTATAAGGAAGTGAACGGAACATATTATAAGTGATGCTTCCGGCAATCGGCCGGCCCCGAGGTGCGCCTGCCTTTCACTCGGGTCTGTCAGGGATTTTAGAAACTTACGTGAGGGCTGGAACGAGGTGCACTCAGACTCTTGAGGACAATTGAGTAGCTGTCTGATTGCGAGCCAGCACCCTGGTCACGTAAACAAGTTTAACAGCCGAGGGGACCCGACGTACTGATCACGCCACAATCTATAGGACAAATGGCTGGACATCGTTCGCTTGGTAGGCCTAGGCCCTTTATGGGGTATGGTGCCAACGGGTTTGGTTTTTTACTGGCTGGAAAGCCACGGGGAATAATTTCAAGAATGGCCGACGGTGGTGGGGTTCGAACCCACTTGTCTACCGATTCTGGAGTAAACTTGCCTCCATGGCCTATCGCTGCAACTTAGCGAGCGTACTTAACCGCTTTCGATTGTAGCACAAAAAGGTAATATACATAATATCAGTGCTGTAGTATTAATTCAGGAATGTAGGGTAACAACCTTTATGCACAACCAACTAGGCTGTTTAGATGGTGACAAATGATACAAATGGTAATGACCTAAATGGTCAAAAGTAGATCACTATCGGAAGTAAGATTTAATGTTAACTACCAAGTTCCGGTCTTCCCACAGCTGACATGAAAAGGGTCAACCAGAACTCATCTATCAACATTAAAAGAGGATGAGGGACTGACTATTAAGTTCGCACAATCGCGTCGTACCCACAGTCAAACTGGCAGTTAGCCGTTCTGCAATTTAGCACTGCATGATAATTCTCATCAAATATCTGTGGACATTACCCGATTTACCAAATACCATTGGACATTACCTGATTTACATGTGTTGTTAGGTACGGGGTTGGCGGATACCATCCGCGAAAGAATTGTGTTTTACCAGACAAATTACGGAAACCTCAATGTTCTAGTAAAGCATTGCTTTTCAGTCGGTAAACTCATTAACGAGCCCTATTAAATTGGGTGGGGAATAACACTTATCTATTCAAACCTGCCAATTTGGAATTATAAATACCTGTATTAATTATAAGATTTCATGCAATTCTGAGACCACCTCGTGGTGTAGCGGCTAGCGTTCTTAGGGGACTCCCCGGAGGTCCGGGTTCAATTCCTGGCTCTTCCAAGAAATTTTATTTCTGGTGGGAGGGCTAGAACGCGGTACACTAAGCCTCGTGAGGCAAAACTGAGAAGAGGAGGGTTCGATTCCCACCTCAGCCAGCCTGGAAGTGTTTTTTTTTGTTTACCCACTATTACTTCAGGCAAATGCTGGGATAGTTCCTAACTGAAGTCCACGGCCGCCTCCTTCCCAATCATATCCACAATTTACAAATACACCCACTGGTACAGCCATCGCAATAACACAGATTATCACACAAATTCCACACACACACCCAACTGCACGAGGCTACATGACCACACAATTCTAGAAATGGGAGTAGGGTATATAAGAAATGTATAATTATATTGTATAAAGTGTATAGTTACTAATTCATTAATCTCTTTTTTTTTCAGGATTAGGAAACCACCCATTACAATTGGGAAGGCCTACAATCGTGGCGATCGACTGAAAAATATTACATTTCGATTACTCAGGCAACACTGAATATGGCTTCCATCACGATACAGTAAAACACAATTGGCCATGCTGTTCAAAAAGATATGCGGATGGAGTGTGTTGTTCGAGTGCGAGATAGTAGTCACTTATCAGACGGTTCCAAACGAGCTCGCCTTCACATTTTCATAGGATATCGGCCGAGCAGTTCATCTTTTTCCGGCTGTTTCATCGCTGAATCAAAGTGGTGAGACGAGGAAGAAGGAAAATGGCAGCCAGCTGGAAAACATTTGCAAGCGAACCGAGTTTCTTGCCAAACCCAATATACCACGAGATTCAAGAACGTAACTACTATTATTCAACTTTACTAATCCACATATAAAATCAAGTAGTTCCGTGAAATATAATATAGTCCATTTCCGTATATTCTACTGGTCCTTTCTATCTTGAAACTCTCCATTCAATTACATAGACTTTCCATCTGGTGAGCTCTTAGCACGTGACCTATATTCTGATAGAGTTTAGGGTAACAAATGCAAATTCAAGACATTGTAGTCATATCAGACAATAAGCATACATACAAGTAGTTCCCTGGAGAATTCACATAGTATATTTTCATATAACTTACGCGTATATTACTGGTTCAATCCATCTCAATACACTCCCGTCAATTAAATAGAAATGTCATGTGATGAACTAAGTAGCCTTTTTTTCGTGGCCTACATTGTGATAAAAGGCAATAATTTCAAACCCAAAACTCAATTTAGTCATTTTAAAAATCATTACAACACTATATTAAAATAGCAAAATGGTCCTTGTATGGTATTAGTGATTCTAACTAAGTTTCGGATGTTTAAGAAATGTCATATTTATTCCTAGACTACATTTTCATGAAAAACTGTAATTATGCAGAGGAGTACAATGTTCCTGATTCTTTTTAGGTGGATTTTATACAGCATATAAATGCATATTTGGGTCGTTTTCATAGTTATTGTCATATTTTGGTAATATTATGTTTTAGAGGTAGGTGGTGGACTTAGAATATGGTATCCGCTGGCCGCTGCAAAGTTTCTGTGCGTTAGCGGCGTAAGAATGAAAAAAAAATTGCCAATTAATGCAGACTCTTAGAAAATCTTTAATTGTAACTAAACTGGGTAGTATTTTTAACTTAGGACAATTTGTTTCTCTTTTACAGGAAATGTGATTTGTTACGCAGTTTTTAATGCGAGAAAAGGTGAAGAATATGTTGCTTTCCGCGAGTCTCTTGAAATATTCTACGAGAAAAAAATTGAGAAAAGCATTTTATCGTAGGTCTATTCATGAAATCAGCGTAGATTTTTTTTAGATTTGCATGTAGAATTAATAATAAAAATAACATTTCACTACATTATTAACACTTGTTTTTAGAGAGCTTTTAAATATATTAGGTCATATTATACCTTTTTCTGGATCATGTATCAGAATTTTTATGGCATATTTGCCTGCATATTTCTCGATTCTTTAGGTCCTAAACTTCCGAACCTTAGTGATTACCCTGTCTTAAACCAAATATTTTATACAGTAGTTACTCAAGATAGCCTAACTCACATCAACAGACCTCCAGTATGGGAAAACATTTGTCCAAAGTAACAAGATGGTGCGTTATTTACAATACATGGTTACACTAAGGAATTGCGAATCAGAATGGTAATGGTAATTGTTAATTTCATTTACTTTCTGAAAGACTGGTTTAACAAATGTTCCTATTAAGGGACACGGAAAGAAAAAGATATTAAAAATTTATTTTGAATTTTGATACTCTGATCATTTCCCTCTCGAATGGTAGGCCCTATATAAATTATGATAATCCTCCATTTGGAAGTATTTTTAATTAATTATTTTGTAAGATGATGCATAGGCCCCATGCTCCCGCAAGCCATGTAATTCAGACTGATGTAAGCAGTATTTATGATACGTGAGGTGTACATTTAAGTAGACGAGGGAAATATATTGCTGTGGAATTTCTGCATTGATAGCATTGCCATGGATTAATTGTTGACAGCCATTTGTTTGCTTTGTTTAAAATGGTTGATATGGTTACAGGCGTTCCTGTTTACACATAGGTTTAGCTGCTGAGCTTGAACTGTTTTGTAAATATTGTTAATATTGTACTACATTCTTCAGTTACTCTACTGTTAATAAAGTAACAGTAAGATCAATAATAAGAACAGTAGGCTATTACACATTACAGTGTAAATTATTAAGGTTAGTTTATGGACGAAGATCAATTAGTAAAGGGAAGACTGCAGGTGACATGATGTGTGGTGTGATAAATCTAGCAAGTCCTCCTAAATTTTACAAATATAATATTGCGATAGGGTCTGTTGTTGAGGTTGTGTCACTGAAGTGCATGACGGAGGCTGTAGGGGAAGCTGTTGTAGAGAACAACAGTGTGCGTGATTTGACAGTTGCCTTTTGTGGTTGACGGTCCCCGCCCAAAAAAAAAAAGAGATCATACCTCATTGAACGGTGTTGATTCACCTACAAGTATAGACACAGGGAAGGTTATTGAAGTGGCTATAATGCCCAAACAGTGTAGTTGTGCTGGTGTCGACAATGAACATCCAGGAAACTGCATGGGAAACAATGACTGCAATGACTGGGGAAGAGTATTTGATCTCAAACTCGGGAAGCCATGTTACGAATCGACTTGGATAGACTGAGATATGCTGAAATAGTTGTTAAATCCTTGTATCAGAAGGCCAGACGATTTTCAAATTTATATCTGAAAAAGGTTTTGGGAAAAATGTACCTTTGTGAAGCATGATTTAACATTACAAGCATAGGGCGTTTCGTGTCCCCTTAAGAAACAAACATGGTTATAATCTATATTTTACGATAACTGAACTAGAAAATTTGGACCGATGAACTCGGTGTTCAACTCCTTAAAGCAATCAAGACCTCCTCCATTAAAATCGTACAGGAGTGTATGTTAATTATGGCAGTTGTCTGTAACGAGTCACAGGATTTCGTGTTATGCATGACTTGTAAAAATGTATGAATAGTGAGATTGAGAATTCAGTGATTTATTATACAAGGCTTAGTTTGATCATTGGAATAAGGTACTAGAAATGCGAGAAACTGAAGATGGGAGACAGAAAAAAGAAGAGGAGAGTTCTAAGCGCACTGATTATGGGTGTGTCCGAGTGTAACTCAGTGTAAGGAGTGTAGGGACCGAGTTAGTTCGACTCCAGTGTTGAGCATAACAGTAAGCTCTCTAACTAGAGAATGTTCAGAACTGCGAAAGCCAGCTGCTTGTCCATATAATTCATCAAATCATAATTGTACGTGTTGTACATAGCACGCACCAGAATAGAGATGAGACTATTTAACGGGACAACGGTGTTATTAATTACACACATCTACTGTAGGTCTCTCCCGAACAAAACCCAAGCTTCTGGAGGAGAAAGGAGACGGGATCAAGTGGATAGTTGTGAACATATGGTACAGTACAGTGCGAGAGTCTATCTGTTCATCCTGCGTTGAGATCCCGACAGCGTGGTTTCCAGAATGTTGAACCTGCAATTTTGCAGAACTACGAAACTTTTAAAGAGTGTGTTCTTTGAAGCTGGCAGCATTGGCTCACTTGGAAGTAAAAGAAGACAGTCACCCTAAGGTGGCCCTGACTTAGAGAAATTGTGTGGATTTCTGTGCAGGCATCCATAAGTTACATGAGGATAGAGACTGACGGATATACAAACACAGAAACCGATTTGATCGATGTCATAAACGCACTTTTACATAATTGTCCCTCAAATGTTAATGTGGGATAAAATTGCACGTATATTAGTGGTATGTAAGGGCCATTTTCACGAACGCCAATTACTTCTTATTCATCATTAAAGGTTACTTAAAATGCAGGAGCATTTCATCAAACAGAAGCGCCCGTTAACTTACCACTAACAAGGAATCTGGCCGCTCAACTCTCTAAGCATCGTTGCGGAGAACTGCTGAACTGTGCCTCGCGCGCCGCACAATGGCGGGCTTGTATCCATATGAATATAAACTATGTTTATGACAATGAAGTTATAAAAGATTACACATATTACTAAGTTTTAATACCAAGAAAGAAGAATAAGGTAATTTGAAAAGAAGCCTAGGCCGAAGTGAGATTCGAACTCCTTCCAGCTCTGCATAATAAATTCAGAGTCCGCACCGCAACCGCTTACGCTACGTAGACATTGTTCATATCATTTTAAGCCTTTCTGTATTTCCCTGCCTCAATTATGTGCCAGAAAATATCCAGGAAGCATCGCAAACGACGATCAGTGCTACACGCTGCTTGATCTGTCCGCCATGTTTCTCCAGGTTGAAACCGAGTCTACGCATGCGCGAGAGCGGTCAAGTGTATTTAAGTATTATTACAAACCCAAATGGCCTCGTGAAATGCATCAACGATAATCACGCATTAACTCTCGTATTTAAGTTAAATAGGAATTAACTAACTAATCGTCAGTAATGAGTTGGTAAAAACTGCCCTAAGTAGCACAGAAAGTTATCGCATTTAGCATATCACATCATGAAGAAATGTTATAATTAGGAACTTGTTTTGAGTTCAATTTGCAGTCATGTTTTCTTCCCATCTTAAGTGCTTTATGTATACTACTACAACTTCCGTACCAAGTATAAGAAAATTTCCTCGTATACATTTGCATACCCCCAGCAGTACATAAATATACAGTTCTACTGTGCAATGCATTTATATTAATTTCCCTTACAATTTGAGCATAAGAATATAAATTTACGCAAATACTGTGAGGTGCCAGTAAGCCTCCGTGACTTAGGCGGCAGCACGCCGGCCTCTCACCGCTGGATCCGTGGTTCAAATCCCGGTCACTCCATGTGAGATCTGTGCTGGACAAAACGGAGGCAGACAGGTTTTTCTCCGGGTACTCCGGTTTTCCCTGTCACAATTTCATTCCAGCAACACTCTCCACTATCATTTCATTTCATCTGTCATTCATTTAATCATTGCCCCAGACGAGTGCGTCAGGCCTCGGCAGCCGGCACGGTTCATATCCTCGCCACTAGATGGGGGCTTCATTCATTCCATTCCTGACCCGGTCGGAGACTGGAAGCAGGTTATGGATTTTCATTTCACTGTGTGGAGCTGTATAGAGGAGTGTGACAGGCTTCGGCAGCCGGCACAGTTCATATCCTCGCCGCTAGATGGGGCCTTCATTCATTCCTTCTCTGACCCGGTCGATCGACTGGAAGCAGGTTGTGGATTTTCATTTCCAATGTGTGGTGCTGTGTATTCACAATATCTGGGACGAGTGACAAATCATACGCCATCGAATGGACAAGAATAACATCATTAGATTCATAGTATGGCAGTTAGAGAGATGATAGAATTGGATTATTGTATAGATATTATTTATATATATTGTCTTTTTTAAATTTGTTTTGTTGAGTTCACAAACAATTCTTCAACAATACTTTCAAGGCTACCTAATTTCAGTTCGTGACAATAATGTAGAGATTTGAAGGCATTCTTTTTCAGTGTTGCCTGTAAAAATTCACCGACTGAAGAGCTGCAAATCAC
This sequence comes from Meconema thalassinum, assembly GCA_946902985.2. Classification (NCBI taxonomy): domain Eukaryota; kingdom Metazoa; phylum Arthropoda; class Insecta; order Orthoptera; family Tettigoniidae; genus Meconema; species Meconema thalassinum. The sequence continues at coordinate 132,439,058 of OX336389.2, forward strand.
AACGTGACATTGATGTAAATTCCTTATCATACTACCAATTTTCAGGTTCTGAAGGTCACAATGAAAGATGCTATTCTGTGTGAATTTATCTTCTATTCAACCAAAATTCGGTAGAATACCAATCGTGGTAGGGAGGACGTACATCACACTAACTAATTTCAATATCATACGTCGATCGTCAAAGGTAGTAAGTTTATGTAATAAAGTATATGATACGTTTAAAAACCCTTGCCATTAAATTCTGGAGCACTTTTTCTTTATTATTTTTACCAACTTTAAATAAATAATAAAATACTTTATGGTCACCATTAAAACTCAAAAAAACAGATGTAGCCCTACGCACATTTGCAATTTATCATTCGAGCCCTATTCCAAGAAATGCCATTGTATGACTTTTATAACAGTGAACATATAATAATTAATGTATTTTAATTATAAACTATTGTATCTTTCCAAAATTACGTGCGATTGAATGATGTATCTCAATGATAACCTTTTTGCAGTTATAATTGTGACCACATATGCTCCTCCAATTCTCACTTCTATATCACTTAACATCCAATCTATCCATGTCTTCCAGGTTTGGCTCTGAATTTCATTCTCATAGATAATCTCTTCCCCAGCTAATTGAACCTCATGACCCTATTCTCTAATCCATCTCCTATGACGAACGTAAACCAATGTCATTATTATTAAATTTACTTTAGATCTCTTTCACAATTATCCTCCTGCCATTGTCTCCGTCAGTTTCATCTTGTCAACATTTTCACTATTTTCGTCTTGTTGATTTAATTGAATGATTGATTGATTTGTGTGGTTTTAAGGAACGGAACAGTTGCATGAGTACAAAAGCTGTCTCATTCTTCTAGCAAATTCGGTTCGAATACTGACCTGTGATGGGATTGCCTGTTGGGACCAATCTTCCTTCTTGCTTAATACCGTAAATCGCAATTGAGAACTCACTGAATTGGGTTTGATTCAACTTGAGCCCAAATATTTGAAATTATACATTTGCTCTAATTTAGTGTTTTGTACCTGGTATTTTATTATCTTACGTTTTTCACTTATAAATAGCACCTTGTTTTTTTTAGTAATATTGAATATTGTCATAGAAACGGCTCAGCTGCGGATAATAAAGCAATTGGTGTGGATATAATTCCATTTCTATGAAGTACGGTATATTATAAGTATGAAATATTCTATGCGTTGTATTGTGTGATGATTCTGAAATTCCTAATAAATATATACTTATGCAGTTTCTCCTGTAATTTGTTCTGAAAGTAGTAGATGGAAACTCCGATTAGTAATTTGCAGCAGAGCGAGCTGATCTACTGCAGTGAGTAATGTTTAATCATGCAATTTGTTCCAAAGAGCTATCATTTTCAGGAGCGAACCACAAAGCCCGCATATGATCACATTTCAAGGCACACTTTGTAGTTCAGTGGCTCATGTAATAGTTGTAAAAGGGAAGGCATCAGGTTAATGACATATTAGTATAACAAAGCATGTGAAGGATGACGATGGGAAACTAAAATATCAATGGAAGAATCAATCACACGGTTTGTGACATGCCTTCGTTGACGTGAATGATTCTCACAGTAGGACGAATTCCCGAGAATCCATGATAATGTTCATCAAAATACTGAACGATATGTAGTCACTGTGCCTCAAAACTATTTGATATAACAAACTACAACCCTAATTTACTATGTGTAATAGGGTTCCATTTACTGTAATGGATATTCAATAATAATAAACTATTTGATATTGTTACTCAATTTCATTCTTTGTCTTATAACTGGTCATACATCCAGCCTATTTGGATTCACATGGCTACAGACTAAATCCATTTAGGGTTATTTTCCTGCGTACGCCAACATAGGAAATTGTTTCGTGGGGCTACATAACCACAATATGAGACTGGTCTTAAAGAAAGGAACAGAAGATTTTACGTTGTACCCGTTCGTCCTGGGGATGCGATGACCCATCTGCTATAACATCACATCCCTGGAGTTCCAGGACAGAGCGGAGTTAAATGAACCTCTAGTCAAATAAGGAATGTGTCGGAAATTCAGCTGAGTTCGTGAAAAAGCAGTGGGTTTCACGAGACAAAGTATCTCTAGGGTCGTTACGGGCTTAAGTTAATAAAAATAATTCAAATATAAATGGGCGCCATCAACTGAATTCCTAGCAAAACCACTTCCTTTCCGGATAAGCCTTACTCAAGACAAGGAAAGAAAAAGGAACATCACACCATCATCAGATCACAACTAAGATAAAAACAAATTTATTTTACTTTGATAGTCAGACAGACATTTTAAATATAATTCCTACCTGAGAGTATGGTCGAATGCAAAGTTAAATTGTCATTGTCCAAAAAATCGAACCATCTCCTTTCTAATGCAAAATTATTTCAATCCACTTATCAAGAAAATGTATAAAGTTCTCTTGGGTTCTCAGGATCACTGTCGCACTATGTCTTTCGTCACTGACATTTGTGAAACCTGAGACCTAATTCTCTTTAATTTAACATCAATGTGGATTTAATTAAGTTACTAATCTGCCTAAACATACACATATAATAATCACTCTTGTTAAATATCACATAAATTATGGTTTGCATGGTATAATTTGAACGTAGAACATGTTAATCTAATGTTCCTAAACATTTACTAATTAATTTACATTATTTACATCGTCATTAATCTCTTATCTGTGAATTACAGAAAATTCAAATTCTCATTGGTCATCCTCATCATTATTATCAAAATTAAATATTTCTCACATTAATTCTCACTTCAAAATTCCAAATATTCCTGTCAGAATCGTTAATTCATCACCATAACATCATTTAAATTCACATTTCAAGTTGCAATTCCTTCGAATTATCTCTCAATTAAATTTATTTAATTCCATAAAAATTCATTAATCATCAGCTTCTTTAATTAATCATCACCTTCTAATTCAGTTATTCATCATCATTACAATCGTCTAATAATTCATTTCAATCAGTTTAATTAATTCAATCTTTAATTCATCCACTTATTTAATTCATCGATTTATTTCAAAATTTAATTTATCAACTTATTTAAATTTCAATCATCTGGTTATTTAGATTATTATTTCATCTAGTCATTCTGATTTTTATTTCATTAGGTCAGATCGTTAATATGCTTAAATCTCAGATTATTATTTCATTAATTATTATTTTCAGAAAATCTTGTATTATAAACTTCATTTACTTGTTTAATTTCCTAACAAATTGTTTAATATGGTTTATAGAACGTTGTCTTACAGTTTTATTACTTCCAAGTTATATCTCGTATTTAATTATCATGCCAAAAATATTATTGTCTCCACGACATCACGTTGGATCTAACTATCCACAACGACATTATATTTCTTCAATATTACAAATATCACATTTGAATATAAGAATTGCTACAAAACTCCATAAATATTCAGCACATACAGCATGAATCTCAACAAATACGCTAGACTGGGTACGACAACCTCATGTCCGCTTCAAAATACATTATCAACGTTGCAACTATCAAATGGCAAATTCCACAAAATGCCTATCACAAACTTCATTTAACCACGTTGCATGATCTACAAAAATATATAAATGGCTTCAAATTATTAACGCACATAATCTCCAATGACTGTAATTACTCTGATCATATCTAGACAACTTCTTAAACAATTGGAAAAACATTACTTCAGTAATTTAATATTTGCTTTCAAATAGCATAAATTCTCTTTCACAAGTTTCATAATTCACATCGTAGAAAAACACCAATGTGCTATAATCTCTCACATCAAAATCTGCAATACTGATCTGCCTTAAAATAATTATGACCATTAATGATTAATCTTACTAGATTAAATTACTTTAAATCCTTCTCAAAGGTATCAAACACAATTATAAAAATCATCAAAGCATCAGCTGTAATAGCTGTTAAACTGAAATTACTCTCAAAAGAGTATAGCAACAAAATATTGGATTGGCAAACTAGAATTACTAAATGCAATCCTGTTGACATTTATCGTTACTTTATTTAACAAAATTTCGACTGATATGTGACTAGTAGTTCCTTGTTTAATTCACTTACATCTCGTGTACATTCGGATGATAAAATGAGTACCTCAATGGCGAGTAAGATGTGTAACCACCGTGCAATCGTATAAATACGAAGGACCTCGCCCCGTCGACTTGGATGATAGTTCCCTGAACGGTGGGTAAGGTGAGTAGCCACCATACAATCGTATAAATACGAAGGACCCCACCTCGTGGACTATATGAATGAATGTACTAGAAAGGAATCAACAAGTTTCTAGTTGTCATATAAAAGCGACGTTCATTCACTAAAGTGAATAACTTCTTAATATTTCCAAACAATCCAATGGAAAAAAAACTCCCTACTGATGAATAATACACACTCGCTAGTATGCAATGAACTGACGAAGTAGTTTCTGATAATCAATTGCAGATCACGAGTTCGAAATACTCGTTACTCAAAAAAAACTATTCATGAAAAATATCCTAGCTGGAAAAATGTCTATAAGACCAAACATCTTCTTAATAAAGCCAAACAACGGTGAGAATATCGAATAATGATGCCTGCCATATCATATGGTCACTCCATATTCTAGCAAATTCGAAGTATATAAATTCAAACCATGTCTTAATAATCAAATCACTCCTATTAGAGAAATATACATGTGTGCCCAGTATTCATGAAAATAATCGTATCAGGTAGATAGAACTCTTACAATACCTTTCATTATCAGTTGTAATATAATTTCCAAGATCGTCGATTTTCCCTACCTAAAGATTTCTCGTAAGATCGGCGTGAATATCATTTCATCCATGAAATGACGATTTCCTTCGAAATCCCAAGCGAATCAGTTGTTGGACTCCTCTCGTCAGGAACCGAATCCATCGCTCTGTGGTGCCATCTTGTCTCTATTCACGTTTACTCGATCATGTTGAACCTCGGATTACCCATAGCGGATGTCGTCCAACTCCTTCTCGAAAAGTTCATGGTAACAGCGGACCCCCTACTCTTCTTCTAATATACGCCACTGTTCCGATAAATGTTCAGTTTGAGAATTGTAAGTCCTCCCTCAACTTACTGCAAAGTTCGACTTGAGTAAAATAAAAATTTTACTAGATAGTGTTCAAGATTACGATACACCCTGTATCTGTCTATAATTTGTAATCCATGAAAATGGCATAAGATAAAATTCTTATATATGCACGCTGTAATGTTCATCAGAGCCTATGCTAAACATTCAGTTTACTTGGAATAGTAAAAAGTCGCTTTGAATGTATTATATAACAGCATGGTTATAAGGTTATATGTGAAAGCCTGTGTTCGAACAGCGTCGAAATGAAGCTTGAAACAAAGTCTTCATATGCGATCAGTGTGGTTTTGAAATACCCCGGCTATCTACAATTGTCTTCTCGGCTAGGTCGCCTGTATCAACGACCCGCGCGGCCTCTGTTGCTCGGTGATGCGAGAAATGTCGCCTACACTTGCCGTGACGGTTTACGTGTGTTGCGTGACCTTCAATGCCCGTCTCGCTGTGCTATAGAGCTGCTCTGTACTGCTCCTCTCATTGAGCTCAACTGACCTGCTTAGCGCTGTGTTCCAGCTTATGAGCTCCGTGCGGCACGTGGCTAATTCTCCCCACCACGGTGCTCCTACGTCACGAAGATAGTCTCGAACCCGACTCCTCTCGGCTGTTCTGTTATACAATAACTTATTTCCATAAAATTATTTCCACATATAATGCATGTCATATATACCCTTCTAAGTTGTTTTAACTTATTATAATCCCATATATATTTCAATAAAGCTTCACATCTTTATTAATAATTCTATCTTCTTACAGATTTCAATGCCTCCTTGATTCTCGACCTCCTACGTCATCTTGGCTTTCTTCTTGACGCGATCGATGCGCTATCATATCAGCTTGCTTTCCAAAATCTCAACTACTGCTTAATGTCAGCTGGTGTAGCCGATAGCCTAAAATAGGTATCGGGTACATCTCTCCCGTACATCTCCTATTTTTTTTATCAGGATTGAGAAAAAAAATACACTCTCAGGCATTCAATATATTATACATGTACACGATAGCTCTACAATTTCCTTTACTCAGCATGATGGTATTTCCTGATGCTAGCTGCATTAAAAGTTCCTACAACTTCATCAGTATCCATTCTGACAATCTTATAGCTATTATTCTGGTATGTTTGTTCAATACGGAACGGACCAGCGTACAATGGAGCGAATTTATGGTAGATCTTCAGCTGTAGGTTCGAAGTGACTGGCTTCCTAATCAGCACCTCATCATTTTCTTGAAATGGCTCGTGGAACCTCCTTCCTGCCTGTCTCCTGGCTCTCTTCTCCGCCTGTCTTCTGAGCCTCTCTCCTGCCATCTCGACTCTTCTTTCTTGTGTGGGTTGAGGATCTGCTGGTGCCCTCACGACTCTATCCCATGGTCTATCTGGTTTCAATCCATGATGAAGCATGGACGGAATCTGTCCTGTGCTTTCATGTACTGTGGAATTCAAGCATTGGCTAATGATGGGTATCACTTCCATCCATCTATGGTGTTGCCTTGACACATATAAGCGACACAGCTTACTTATCTCCGGCATAATTCTTTCGGCGGGATTTCCCTCTGGATACCGTACAGAATTAAACACATGCCTGATTCCTAAACGTTCCATAGCAGTAGAAAATTCCATGCTAGTAAATTGCGATCCATGGTCACTCAACAAAACTTCAGGTTTCCCCATGCTCGGAATAACTGTTTTCTCAAGTCGATTTATTACGTACTTGGATGTAGCTTTCTGTATAGGGCATAGAGATACGTACTTCGAAAATACATCGACTGTTACTAAAACGAATTGATTGCCTTTCGTCGAACGAGGAATCGGACCAAAAATGTCCGTCGCGAAAAGTTCTCTTGGCTTGCTGGGTAATATTGATCTGGGAATTTATTTCATTAACTTAGATGAGTATTTACTTCGCTGACAACTGTCACAGGTCTTTATGACGTCGCGAATCGTTTGTCCCATTTGTTTCCACACAAAAGTTTCTTGAGCGAGAGCCAAAGTCTTGTCTACACCTACATGAGCTGCAGTTCGGTGTATCATCCAAATAACTGGTTTGACAAGCTTGGGTGGGATCACTACTCTAAGTCTAGTATGATCCTGGTCAATATATTGGCATATAACACCTCCCATAATATGATGTCTTCTAGCCTCTATCTCAGTTCTTTGAAAATCTGGATCAGTGTTATCCATCCTACGTGTCAGAAAACGGTAAATTCTTCGCAAAGGTGCATATCTCTTCTGAGTTTGCGATAACAACTTCAACTTTTCTAGAGTACCACTATCCTCTTGAATCAAATTTATATGGTTGACTATTACTTCTTCACAAGGGTTTCTGCTCAGCACATCTGCTAACAGATTTAACTTCCCCGGTCTATGTACAACAGTTGGGTTAAATTGCTGTAAGAACAGAGCCCATCTGGTGATGCGGTCACTCGCTAAGTCTGTCTTCATAATAAATTGGAGGGCTTTATGATCTGTGATCACTGTTATGTCATGTCCAAACAACACCTTCTTCCACGTTTTGAGAGCATGAACCACTGCTAATGCCTCTAACTCAGTTGCATAGTAATTCTTCTCACAATTCCTAAGCTTGCGACTGGTGAAAGCTAAATATCTATGTTTCTTGTCATCATCCAGCTGATATAGGATTCCACTAATGCCTATTTTGGATGCATCTGTCTCTACAAAGAATCGTCTTGTAAAATCAGGATACTCAAGCTTGATATTTTGGATTAGCATTTTCTTGGCCGCTAAAAACGCTTGATTGCATCTATCGTCCCATTTCCATCGATTTCCCTTCCTTAATAAATCCTGCAGAGGTGCCATTGTCTCAGTATATTCAGGACAATGTGTTGAAAAGAACTGACACATGCCTAAAAACTGCCGTACCTCTTTAATCTTTCGTGGTGTTGGAAACTCTGAAATTGCCATTATCTTCTTTGGATTGGGCCTATAACCATCTCCATCGATTCTATGTCCAAGAAATTCAATTTCTTCATGAAAGAATTGACATTTATTGAAGTTCACCTTGAAGTTCGTTCTTCTAAGATCTTCAAAAAGCATTTGAAGGTGTCTGATATGTTCTTCCGCTGTCTCAGACGCTATAATCAGGTCATCAATATAGCTTACAACATGCTCTTTAACTGCATCTGACAAATTTTGATCTAGTGCTCGGATCATCACCGGACCACTATTTTTCACACCAAAAGGTAACCTATTGAATACATATGTTTTATGGTCAAACAAGAACCCTGTGTACTGTTTGCACTCTTCTGCTAGCTCAACATGATAATATGAACTAGTCAGATCGATTGTCGAGAAGACACTCTTTCCTCTAAATCGGCGTAACAATTCACGAATAACAGGTGGTCTATCGTGTTCAGGAAGAACTCTTTCGTTAAGGGATCTGGCATCTAGACATATCCTCAGCTTACCGTTAGGTTTCTTGACAACAGCTAAAGGATTCAAATAAGCAGTTGGCATTTTCTTAATTATTCCATCTGTTTCCATGTCGCTTATCATTATGCTAACTTCCTCCTTCCATTTATCCGGAATGGGATATAAATTTTTATGGTATGGTTTGTCATCCATCAACTTGATGCTGTATGTAAAATTTTCTATGAGACCTGGTTTGTCATTGAATATATCCTCATATTCTGAAATTACTTGATCAAACCGCCCCTTAATTTCTGGATTTATTTTACTAGTTATGCCAATTTTATCTTCTATAGACCTTTCAACGCTGCATACAATTTCATCCAATATATCCTCTCTAAAGAATGTCATCTCCGATTCTTGATTTTCCATAACCCCTTCTTGAAAGTACATGCGCCTACTCTGCATATCTATGATCAGGCCACTCTCACTTAGGAAATCCACTCCTAGGATCATGTCAAAATGTAGTTGACCCACTACTAGGAACATCTGTTCAAAACTTCTGGTTCCAATCCCGACATCTAAAAGTACCTGACTTTTACATTTCATACTCTTGTCTGGAATCACCCCTTGAATTTTGCTAACAACAGTTGGCAACATTGTAATTCTTCCTAATAATTTCAATTCATCCAGGCAACCTATGGATATCAAGCTCACCATAGCTCCTGTGTCTACAAGTGTCTTTATTTCTTTTCCCATGACTTCCACACTAATAACTGGCAATTCATGTCTATTTTCCCGTTGTACTATGTCTTCTTCCTCGATTAAATCCTCGTCCTTGACCTGATATGTTTCTACGATGACGATTGATTCCCAATGATTTTCATTTTCTTCTGGAGTTAATTTGACGTTTTTTTTTTTCATTGCCACTCGTGCTGGCTCGATTGACATCTCTCATTGTCTCCTCGAGTGGTGCACTAGGCTGTCTATCCTCTTGTCTTGACCTTTCATGTCCACGATTATCCCTTCTGTCGTCAGGATCGTTTCTTCGGCCTTCCTGTCGGTCGTTTCCATTAAACTGTTGCCCTTGGTTCCAGTTATTCCTTCCCCAATATCTGTTATTATACCGATTCCTGCCATGATACCTGGAATTTTGGTTATAATTCCTATACCGGCTATCTCTCGCTTCTTGATCGTATGGCCTTTCATATGGTCCTCTATATCGATCATTTCCTCTTGCGTTACGGATGTTTCCTCGATTCCCATCGTTCCGTCGGTTTTCCCAGGAATCCCTTCTGTCCGTTTGAGCTGCATTGTCCACGACTACCGCATTTACTTCTTGCGTGTTTCTGTTGTCGTTCCGATTACTTCTCGGTGTAACCTGTGCGCTCGTATAATCCAATCGCCTCAATATGTCATCATAATGTTCCAGCGTATTGGCTCCCGATGCTATCAAAGATCGCTGTACCTCTATCGGTAACTGTCGCGCTATAGCTTGCAAAAGCTCTTCTTCTGGCAATGGAGGAATAAGGAACTGTAATTTAGCCAGCTGTGACGTGAAGTAGTTGGCGTAATGCGTCGGATGTGACGTAGAATAGCGTTTAGAGTACATCTCCGCTCTTACGTTGAGTTGATCCTCGGCACTCCAGAATCTCCTCAAGAAAGCCATGGCAAATTGCTCCATGTTCGCAAAGTTGCTTCTGAACGCTCTAAACCACGTAAGTGCAGATCCATCTAAGGCGCGTTCTACTATCCTTAGCTCTCTTTCTTTGGCTACCCTGTGTTCCGCCATGTAGTCTCGAATATCTCGCAGAAATTCTACTGGTGTAACTCCTGTATTTCCCGAAAACTTTCTCGGTTTGTCATCTAGGTTCCTTATAATTGTGACTGGACCTGAGTATCGTTCGCTTGGACTCGACGTACTCCTACTCGAACTTGGATTCTCCTGAGGGGTTGAACTGACCCTTTCGAATGTCACATTCGGTTGCATTTGACGGTCTTCTACCATGCTCGTGTCTTGATTCGTCATACTGCGGTCTATCGCTGTTTGATTCATCAATGTTTCCCCTGATGTTACATTATGACTGGTAAAACTGTTAACTATGGATTCTAGTTTAGTCATCCTGTCTTCTGCTAATCTCTTGACCTGAGTCTTCAACTCATCTAACGATGTAACGTCCTGCGTCTTGTTACTTTCGTCTAGATCGTTCCTCAACTTGTCAATCTTTCCTTCGCACGTGTTCTTCACTAACGCGACTTGTTCTTTCAACAGATCAACATCTGTTCTAAATAGTGTTGAATCTAATTTCATCGCTTCCTTGCTTTCCGTAAACCTAGCTTCTAAGTTTGCCATACCTGCGATTAATTTTTCATCTAACCCGTCACGTTTCTCTTTTGCTTCGGCATCGACCTCATTATATCGTTCTTCCACGATTGCTCCGACTCTATTTTTAAATAAAGTTAAGTTTTCGTTAACCTTTTGCTCTATATCGTCGTCTATCTTCCTAATATCCTTCTGCAATTGATTTTCTAACGACTTTATATTAGAATTGACCTCTCCCAAGACTTCATCTTTAATGGTCCCAATTACTGTCTTCAAATCTTTTATTTCGTTACCTAGATTCGTTTCTAGACTCTTAATCTTAGTCTCGAAAGATACTTCGGTAGACCAATCTTGAATTTTTCCTACATCTGCCACTAAACCATCGATGTCGAATCTCAACTTCGATACATCTGACTTAATGTCTTTCTGTATGGTCATAACGTCTGTTCTTAAAATAAAAATATTTTCTTCCCCTCTACTTTCTAACTCAATAATATTTTTCCTTAATATCTGAACATTTTCCTCTCCTTTCATGTTTACTGCAATTATGTCTAATTGTAAAGTTTTCAACATCTCATTGTTCTTCAAAGTTAAACTATTCTCTAATCTGGTTAACTTATTTTCTAATTCAGTATTAGTTTCCTCACTACGAGACTGTAATTTCTCTTCTAACGATTTGAAGTTATCTTTCAAGTTAGCTTTTAAATGACTTTCAGTCCTTGACTGTAATCTTTCTTCTAACAACATCAACTCATCTTTGCTATTTGACTGTAGCCTAGTCTCTAACGATTTCAAACTGTCGTTTAGATTACCTTCGTTACTAGCCTGTAATGATTTTACATTCTCTTTACATTTAGCTTCTAATCTAGCTTCTGAATTATTAATTTGTTCTTTAACTTCAGTTTCCATCTTAGAAATGGTTTCTGCAATTCCAGACATACCCGTCTGTAACTCTCCTAACACCTTCGCTAAATCCTCTGGCAACATAATTATATTTCAATATAGAATTATATAGAGACGTTAGACAACAACACATCACAATGTCTCAATTCCTGCATTCACTTGGGTATAGGGAAAAATATCTTATAACTAACATGATATTACTAATACGATTAACATGAACACTGGATTGGGCACACAAGTACATTGTCTGACTAAGTATAATAAATTTTGTAACACACTTAAATGAACTTGAGATCAATCTCTCAGTAATCTAAATCTGATGTGATTCCATAGAATTAACAAAATCGAAAAGCCCCACTAGTTGGATAAAGCCAATTCTCCCTCTCTCTCTGTACCCGTTCGTCCTGGGGATGCGATGACCCATCTGCTATAACATCACATCCCTGGAGTTCCAGGACAGAGCGGAGTTAAATGAACCTCTAGTCAAATAAGGAATGTGTCGGAAATTCAGCTGAGTTCGTGAAAAAGCAGTGGGTTTCACGAGACAAAGTATCTCTAGGGTCGTTACGGGCTTAAGTTAATAAAAATAATTCAAATATAAATGGGCGCCATCAACTGAATTCCTAGCAAAACCACTTCCTTTCCGGATAAGCCTTACTCAAGACAAGGAAAGAAAAAGGAACATCACACCATCATCAGATCACAACTAAGATAAAAACAAATTTATTTTACTTTGATAGTCAGACAGACATTTTAAATATAATTCCTACCTGAGAGTATGGTCGAATGCAAAGTTAAATTGTCATTGTCCAAAAAATCGAACCATCTCCTTTCTAATGCAAAATTATTTCAATCCACTTATCAAGAAAATGTATAAAGTTCTCTTGGGTTCTCAGGATCACTGTCGCACTATGTCTTTCGTCACTGACATTTGTGAAACCTGAGACCTAATTCTCTTTAATTTAACATCAATGTGGATTTAATTAAGTTACTAATCTGCCTAAACATACACATATAATAATCACTCATGTTAAATATCACATAAATTATGGTTTGCATGGTATAATTTGAACGTAGAACATGTTAATCTAATGTTCCTAAACATTTACTAATTAATTTACATTATTTACATCGTCATTAATCTCTTATCTGTGAATTACAGAAAATTCAAATTCTCATTGGTCATCCTCATCATTATTATCAAAATTAAATATTTCTCACATTAATTCTCACTTCAAAATTCCAAATATTCCTGTCAGAATCGTTAATTCATCACCATAACATCATTTAAATTCACATTTCAAGTTGCAATTCCTTCGAATTATCTCTCAATTAAATTTATTTAATTCCATAAAAATTCATTAATCATCAGCTTCTTTAATTAATCATCACCTTCTAATTCAGTTATTCATCATCATTACAATCGTCTAATAATTCATTTCAATCAGTTTAATTAATTCAATCTTTAATTCATCCACTTATTTAATTCATCGATTTATTTCAAAATTTAATTTATCAACTTATTTAAATTCCAATCATCTGGTTATTTAGATTATTATTTCATCTAGTCATTCTGATTTTTATTTCATTAGGTCAGATCGTTAATATGCTTAAATCTCAGATTATTATTTCATTAATTATTATTTTCAGAAAATCTTGTATTATAAACTTCATTTACTTGTTTAATTTCCTAACAAATTGTTTAATATGGTTTATAGAACGTTGTCTTACAGTTTTATTACTTCCAAGTTATATCTCGTATTTAATTATCATGCCAAAAATATTATTGTCTCCACGACATCACGTTGGATCTAACTATCCACAACGACATTATATTTCTTCAATATTCCAAATATCACATTTGAATATAAGAATTGCTACAAAACTCCATAAATATTCAGCACATACAGCATGAATCTCAACAAATACGCTAGACTGGGTACGACAACCTCATGTCCGCTTCAAAATACATTATCAACGTTGCAACTATCAAATGGCAAATTCCACAAAATGCCTATCACAAACTTCATTTAACCACGTTGCATGATCTACAAAAATATATAAATGGCTTCAAATTATTAACGCACATAATCTCCAATGACTGTAATTACTCTGATCATATCTAGACAACTTCTTAAACAATTGGAAAAACATTACTTCAGTAATTTAATATTTGCTTTCAAATAGCATAAATTCTCTTTCACAAGTTTCATAATTCACATCGTAGAAAAACACCAATGTGCTATAATCTCTCACATCAAAATCTGCAATACTGATCTGCCTTAAAATAATTATGACCATTAATGATTAATCTTACTAGATTAAATTACTTTAAATCCTTCTCAAAGGTATCAAACACAATTATAAAAATCATCAAAGCATCAGCTGTAATAGCTGTTAAACTGAAATTACTCTCAAAAGAGTATAGCAACAAAATATTGGATTGGCAAACTAGAATTACTAAATGCAATCCTGTTGACATTTATCGTTACTTTATTTAACAAAATTTCGACTGATATGTGACTAGTAGTTCCTTGTTTAATTCACTTACATCTCGTGTACATTCGGATGATAAAATGAGTACCTCAATGGCGAGTAAGATGTGTAACCACCGTGCAATCGTATAAATACGAAGGACCTCGCCCCGTCGACTTGGATGATAGTTCCCTGAACGGTGGGTAAGGTGAGTAGCCACCATACAATCGTATAAATACGAAGGACCCCACCTCGTGGACTATATGAATGAATGTACTAGAAAGGAATCAACAAGTTTCTAGTTGTCATATAAAAGCGACGTTCATTCACTAAAGTGAATAACTTCTTAATATTTCCAAACAATCCAATGGAAAAAAAACTCCCTACTGATGAATAATACACACTCGCTAGTATGCAATGAACTGACGAAGTAGTTTCTGATAATCAATTGCAGATCACGAGTTCGAAATACTCGTTACTCAAAAAAAACTATTCATGAAAAATATCCTAGCTGGAAAAATGTCTATAAGACCAAACATCTTCTTAATAAAGCCAAACAACGGTGAGAATATCGAATAATGATGCCTGCCATATCATATGGTCACTCCATATTCTAGCAAATTCGAAGTATATAAATTCAAACCATGTCTTAATAATCAAATCACTCCTATTAGAGAAATATACATGTGTGCCCAGTATTCATGAAAATAATCGTATCAGGTAGATAGAACTCTTACAATACCTTTCATTATCAGTTGTAATATAATTTCCAAGATCGTCGATTTTCCCTACCTAAAGATTTCTCGTAAGATCGGCGTGAATATCATTTCATCCATGAAATGACGATTTCCTTCGAAATCCCAAGCGAATCAGTTGTTGGACTCCTCTCGTCAGGAACCGAATCCATCGCTCTGTGGTGCCATCTTGTCTCTATTCACGTTTACTCGATCATGTTGAACCTCGGATTACCCATAGCGGATGTCGTCCAACTCCTTCTCGAAAAGTTCATGGTAACAGCGGACCCCCTACTCTTCTTCTAATATACGCCACTGTTCCGATAAATGTTCAGTTTGAGAATTGTAAGTCCTCCCTCAACTTACTGCAAAGTTCGACTTGAGTAAAATAAAAATTTTACTAGATAGTGTTCAAGATTACGATACACCCTGTATCTGTCTATAATTTGTAATCCATGAAAATGGCATAAGATAAAATTCTTATATATGCACGCTGTAATGTTCATCAGAGCCTATGCTAAACATTCAGTTTACTTGGAATAGTAAAAAGTCGCTTTGAATGTATTATATAACAGCATGGTTATAAGGTTATATGTGAAAGCCTGTGTTCGAACAGCGTCGAAATGAAGCTTGAAACAAAGTCTTCATATGCGATCAGTGTGGTTTTGAAATACCCCGGCTATCTACAATTGTCTTCTCGGCTAGGTCGCCTGTATCAACGACCCGCGCGGCCTCTGTTGCTCGGTGATGCGAGAAATGTCGCCTACACTTGCCGTGACGGTTTACGTGTGTTGCGTGACCTTCAATGCCCGTCTCGCTGTGCTATAGAGCTGCTCTGTACTGCTCCTCTCATTGAGCTCAACTGACCTGCTTAGCGCTGTGTTCCAGCTTATGAGCTCCGTGCGGCACGTGGCTAATTCTCCCCACCACGGTGCTCCTACGTCACGAAGATAGTCTCGAACCCGACTCCTCTCGGCTGTTCTGTTATACAATAACTTATTTCCATAAAATTATTTCCACATATAATGCATGTCATATATACCCTTCTAAGTTGTTTTAACTTATTATAATCCCATATATATTTCAATAAAGCTTCACATCTTTATTAATAATTCTATCTTCTTACAGATTTCAATGCCTCCTTGATTCTCGACCTCCTACGTCATCTTGGCTTTCTTCTTGACGCGATCGATGCGCTATCATATCAGCTTGCTTTCCAAAATCTCAACTACTGCTTAATGTCAGCTGGTGTAGCCGATAGCCTAAAATAGGTATCGGGTACAACGTACAGGTTTTTACAGGTGCATAGCAATATATGTTATTCATGGTAAATGATCAACTATATGGAGAAGCCCTTCGCCAGGTTGACGGTCACGTATAACTGCAAGCTTCCGTATAGGGAGAAGAACAGGAGCTCTAAAGCGTACTAATCTTAAGATCTAATTATCAAATCTAAATGAAACTACAACTTAATATTTTTGAAATGCAGTTAATTTTGTAAATATTGTTTGTCTTTAATCAAAGTGCCCATTATTTTTTGAGAAAGCCATTCACGTTTTTTTTTGTCCTGAATGATATTGATAGCCAAATGTATCCACGGATACTTAATATCTTGTGCGGTGCTTTCATTTCTTTCACAATGCTCAAACTACTCCGCTGTCAAATGTTAACTTTCAACACTCAATTATCTTTTTAGTCTATTTTCATTCAAGAAAAAAAGGCTTAGGTGATCACCTTTTGTCCGTGTGTGTATGTGGTTGTGTGTCTGTGTGAGTGTGTACAACTCCCCCTCCCCTCCCCTCCTCCTCCCCCACTCCTGATACAATCTAAAAGGCTGAAGCGATTTCATTGAAACTCGATAAGTGTAAACTACTGCATTGTCCGACCTCAACCGTGCCTTTCAAGTTTTCATTTCACCAATCCAACATGGCGGCCGTGCGAAATATTTTACTGGCATTCTATATCTCCGCAACAGTAACATATCACCCTGAAACTTTCTACGGTGATAAAGGGTACTACTAACAGGTCATCAGATGACCTCGTAGTTCCGCCCCTTAAAACAACAATAACTAACTAACTATGTAACTTTCATGAACCTGTTAAGCACAAAACCAACATGGCGGCCAAACAAAGTTGAAATATTTAACTATAATTTTCTCGAGATTTAGTCATCCGAGCGCATTGAAACTTGGTACAGCAGATGTGCATACACGTTGCAATGCACTGTTTTCTAATTTAGTTCAATTGTTTACACAACCTCAAGATGGTGGGAGTGCGAAATGTTAAAATTAAGCGTTTATTTATTGAGTCCTAATCATGCGATCAAAGTGAAAGTTTGAATAATAATGAACCCACGCAATAATCGTCATCTAATAGTATATAACTCTATGGCCTACATATATAGAAATCCAACATTGAGACCATCCGAAATACTATATTTAGATGGTTCTCAATATCTACTAATCTATTACAGCAATCAAACTGAAATATTGTGTGTTGATAAAGGTTATTAACTGTAAGTTCACCTATGGACCAATCAGTGACCTGGTGATCACAAAACCAGCATGGCGTCGACGCGAAATTCAAATATTTTAATGAATTTTTCTTGTGACTTTTCGTCCGACCGCTGTGCTGTGAAAATTGGCACGGGATATCTTTATTCAAGCCTTAATATACTGATGTTTAATTCAACAGAATTGCATGCGAATTTGAAAATGGAGGGTGTGCAATTTCTTTAAATCTTGTTTTCATTTCTCGTGCCCTAAGTAAGACCAGTAGGATATGAATATAGGCTGTTAAATTCTTCACGTAACTATTTGTTCTTTGTTTCTTTTTATTTTTTCTGGGATTTTCGTAATTATTTAGGGCCACTGGAATCAACCTGGCCATTCTGGTATTGGTCGATAATTTAATGACACGTGTCCTCCTTGATACCATACAATATTTTAGTTGAAATTTCCACCCACAACCCCTTCTAATCCCAGAGATTCAGGGTAAGTGGGTATGCAACTGCACAATTGAACTCACCAATATTTTACACATAATGAATTAGTATTTTAAATAAACGATTGTTTGGTAAGTCTATATATAAATTGATCATTACTTGTAAAACTTGATAACTTAATGCATTTTATTGATGACATGGAGTGAGAAAGGAAGAGATCATGTAGTGTCGAAGATGTAGAAGAGTAGAACAGGCTTCTTCCTGAGCTCACGTGTTACAGCAGCGATATTTGAACGTACATCGTAACGGCATTTCAAACACCATTCAATAGAAATATGTAGCATCAAATATTAGGTGACTGAATAACCAAGGCATTCAGTATGCTCATGAGGACAATTTGGTGAGGCACAATATCAACCTAGCAGCCACGTTAATTTCAAATATTTTAAATGAATTTGCTGGCGATGTAATCATTCGAGCACAGTGAAAAATGGCACAGCTTATTTATTTTGCTTTAATTCAAGAAGACTGGAGTGTAAAATTTCAAAAACCCGTCTGTGTGTGTGCATGTGTGTGTGGGTATGTGTGTGTGTGCGTTTCCCCCTTGGCTGGAGTGATTTCAATGAAACTCAGTAAGGTAATAGTACTATACTATCCAACGCCGACCGTGCCCATCAAAATATATTGCATCTCACCAATCCAATATGGCGGCTGTGCGAAATATATCACCTGCATTCTATATCTCCGAAAGTATTACTGATATCACTCTGAAATTGTGTACGGTATAAATAAAGGGCGCTACTAGAAGTTTAACTATGTAACTATCGAAAACTTGTTAAGTACAAAACGAACATGGCAACCAAGCGAAGTTGAAATATTTAAATAGACTTTTCTCGCGATTTACCCATGCGAGCGCAGTGAAACATGGTACAGTAAAGGTTTGTACACATTGCAATGCACTGACATCTATTTCAGTTCAACTGTTTACATAACATCAAGATGGCGGCTGTGCAAAATTGTAAAATTAAGTTAAGTTTATTTCTTGTGTCCTAATCATGCGATTGAAGTCAACGTTTTTAATAATGAACCTACGAAATAATCTTCACCAAGTCGTTTATAACTCTCTGGCTTACATATACTGTATCTAAATCCAACATGGCGACCATCTGAAATATTTAGATGCTTCTCAATATCTACTAATCTATAACAGCAATCAAAGTGACATTTTGTATGATTATAAAGGCTACGGAAATAAGTTCACCTATGGGACATTCAATAACCTGGTGAGAACAAATCCAACATAACGGCAATGCGAAATTTAAATATTTAATGGACGTTTCTCGTGATTTATCCTTCCGAGCGCAGTGAAACTTGGTAATGTAAATGCTTATACAATTTTTAATCCACTGACATCTCATTTTCTCAATTGTTTCCACAACCACAAGAAGACGGCTGTGCGAAATTTCAAAATCTCTTTTTTTAATTTCTTGTGTCCTAATCATACGGTAGAAGTTTGAATAATATATTTACGCAATAATCTTCATGTAATAGTACATAACCCTATGGCCTACATGTATAATAATCCAACATGACAACCATCCAAAAATATTTAGATGGTTCTCAATATCTACGAATCTATTACAGCAATCAAACTGAGATTTTGTATGTTGATAGAGGCAATTTATAAAAGTAGTATATAATTATGAAAATAATCTATTTAGTTCTTCACCGATTTACTTTTGATTTCTTGTATCCTGTGCAAGTGATCTAAGTGAAGCTTCGTGCAATGAATCACAACAATTACATTTATCTACTGGCAGCAAAATCGGACATTTGGATAATTTAAAATATTAACGCCTCTAACTAAAAGGTGCCAGCCTAGGTGTTTCGAATTATTATAAATTATATGCATAATCATTTCCGTAAAAGTTCATCTACTCTATTACTACAGTTACACAGAACTGGTCTTTGGGAAAGTTAAAAATCTGGTACCATTGATTAAAAATTCTGATACCCAATCTTTATTCATGTATTGTCGATAAGGCTTAGACCACCTCGTGCTGTAGCAGCTGTCATTCTAAGCTGTCAACACAGAGGTCCGGGTTCAATTCCCGGCTCTGCCAAGAAATTTAGTTCTGGTCTGAGGGCTAGAACGGGGACACTCAGCCTCGTGAGGCAAAACTGAGAAGAGGGGAGAATTCGATTCCCCCCTTAGCCTCTTTGGAAGTGGTTTTCTATGGTTCCCCTTTCTACTCCAGGAAAATACCGTGATGGTCCCTATCTTAAAGCCACGGGCAACTCCTTCACAATCCTCACCTGAATTACAAACACACACTACTATAGTCTTCTTAATAACATAATAACATTGGAAGTGTGTTGATTTGGGTTATCTTCAGCAATGATGAAAGCTTTGGTTCAAGACAAGGGACGAATTAGTGCTATAGTAAGACTTTTTTTATAACAATGTTACTTTAAGTTTCATGTCTAAAATTTAAAGATGACAACAATGCTTTTATGTTGAGTTTTGAATTGTTACCCAGCAGGCCATATACCAAGAGCTATTTAGTCTACGATATGGAAGATCTGTTTAATTGGCGGGTGAAATTTGAAATTGGAAGATAAATAGAATATTATTTAGTCTTCACGGAACTACTGTACCCGATACCTAGTTGAGGCTATCGGCTACGCCAGCTGACATTGAGCCGTAGTTGAGATTTATGGGAAGAGTTGTAAAGATAGCGCTCACATCGAGTCAAGAAGAATGTTAGGAAATGACGTAGAAGGCCACGGATCAAGAAGGCACTGACAGTCAAGCAGATGGAATTATGGGAGGAAATATAAAGTTTTATTAAGATCTAAATGGAACATGATATTATATCATCTCAGAAGAGAAGAAATGTCAAGCAATATATATGATAATAACTTGAAGAAAGACAGATAATCCCTTAAGTTATTGTATAACTTAATAGCCGAGATGATGGTGGTCGAGATTATACTTGTGACGCATGACCACAGAAGGTGGGGGAGCATCACGTGACAGCGCCAGGTAGGAGCTCCTTAACGCAGTCCAGACACATCAGTCGAGTTCAGTCGTCAGGGCTGAATAGAACACATGCGCAGAGAGTACGGCAAAGTTGAGCGGTGCACAGCACTGCTTGCGTGGCGTGAAAGCGACAGTATTACTTAACCAGGCGGAGAGCGAAAGTAGGTCAGTGAGCCAAGGCGAGCAACGCACGGTAGACGGCGAGAGGACCGGTTACGAGGCAAGCTGTACGGGCCGTGTAAGCAGGAGAAGAGCCGGGGTTAGAACAGCATTATAATACGAGATTGAGAACGTTATTTCGAGCTGCATTTTGTAACGTAGAACAGCACAGCGAAGCGGCATGGCGAGGCCGGCTTTAAGCGTAGATCATTCTGGAACAGTGCAGTAGATCAGAGCGTGCTAGTTCCGACTTTTATACGCAGGCAATATTAAAGAAGCTGAACTTCATTTCAACATTCAGTTACAACATTGAGTTGGGACTTGTATTCAGTATTCGAATTGTGCAGGCAGATAGTTATAATATACTGCGATTGTGAACTTCAAATGAACTTATATATTCAAATGACATTACGACTATGCATTTCATAACGGAACATGTAGAGCGACCATGGGGTCAAGCTAGCATTAACGCCTTTAGGCAAACGAAATGTTGCAAGTATATGCACTTATGAACATTGGCACGTGCATTAATACAATTCCTTTTCATGAATGATTATAAAATATCGAATACGAACACAGCTACAGGGTGTTTCAAAAACTTATACACTCTCATAAATAAAATTTATTTTCTGTAAGTGAGACTTAACCGCTGTGGAGATTGAACTTTTAACAAGCGAACCGAACATTGTATGGGACAGTGGCGTAACATAGAAGAAGAATATGGGGTACGCTGCTTTTATGAACATTTACGTAAGTATTTGGACAGTATCCGCTATGGATAACATGCAGTTCATCATGTCGGAGTAAACGAAGACAGAGACGCGATGGCACCACGGAGCGATGGATTCGGTTCCTGAAGAAGAGGAGGTCTAACAGCTGATTCACTTGGGATATGAAGGCGATCGTTATTGCGTGGGTGATACGATATTCACGTCGATCTTTCGAGAAATTTATTACACACGAGGATAATCGACGATCTTTGAAATATATTAACAGCTGATATGAGAAGGTACTGTAAGAGTTATGACTTTCTGATATGATTTTTCCATGAACACTGGGCATACTTGTATATTTTTCTAGTAGGAGTTCTACGATTATTTAGACATGGCTTAGACATTATTTGCTCCAATTTGCTAGAATATGGCGTTACCATATGATATGGCAGGCACCATTATACGAAGTTCTCACCATTGGTTGGCTTTATTAAGCATATGTTTGGTCTTTTAGACATTTTCCAGTAAGGATAGTTTTTCTTGGATAGTTATTTCTTTAGTGGCGAGTATTTCGAACTCGTGATCTGCAATTGGATTATTTAAATCACTTCGTCAGTTCATTGCATACTAGCGAGTGTGTATTATTCATCAGTAGGGATTTTTCCATTGGATTGTTTGGAGATATTAAGATGTTATTCACTCAAGTGAATGAATATCGCTTTTATGTGACAACTAGAGACTTGTTGATTCCAATCTGGTACATTCACTCATTAGACAACGAGATGGGGCCTTTCGTATTTATACGATTGCGTGGTGGTACACATCTTTACCCATCGTTCAGGGCATTATCATGATAGTCAACGGGGCGAGGCCTTTCGTATTTATACGATTGCGTGGTGGTACTCATCTTTACTCGCCATTGAGGAACTCATTTTTATCATCCGAGTGTACTTGAGATTGTAAGAGGATCAAACAAGAAACTACTAGTCACATATCAGTCGAATTTTGTTAAATAAATTAGAAATAAATGTCAGCAGGGTTACATTTGGAATTCTTGTTTGCCAATCCAATATTTTGTTGCTATACTCATTTGAGAGTACTTTCAGTTAACAGCTGATACAGCTGATGCTTTTGATAATTTTTATGATTGAATTTGATACCTTTGAGAAGGATTTAAAGTAATTGAATCTTGTAAGATGAATCATTAATGGTCAGATGTATTTTAAGGGAGATCAGTATTGCATATTTTGATGTGAGAGATTATAACACATTAGTGTTTTTCTGTGAAGTGAATTATGAGAATTTTAAGAGAATTTATGCTATTTGAAAGCAGATTTTGAATTTGATTACGATTACTAAGGTAATATTTTTCCTAATTGTTTAAGAAGTTGTCTAGATGTGATCAGATTAATTACAGTTATTGGAGATTGTGTGCGTTGATAATTTGAAGCCAGTTATATTTTTTTGTAGATCATGCAACGTGATTAAGTGAAGTTTGTGATAGGCATTTTGTGGAAGTTGCCAAGTGGAAGTTGCAATATTGCTAATGCATTTTGAAGCAGACATGAGGTTGTCGAACCCAGTCTAGCATAATTTTGAGATTCATGCTGTGCGCTGAATATTTATGGAGTTTAGTGGAATAATTGTGGTATTCAAATGTGATATTTGATAAAGTGAGAATATATAATATAGTTGTGGATAGTGAGATCCAACGTGAATTTGTGAAGGCAATAATATATTTTGGCATGATAATTGAATACGAGATATAACTTGGAAGTGATAAAACTGTAAGACAACGTTCTATAACCCATATTAAACAATTTGTTAGGAAATTAAACAAATAAATAATGTTGATAATACAAGATTTTCTGATAATAATAATTAATGAAATAATAATCTGAAATTTAAGCATATTAATGATCTGACCTAATGAAATAAAAATCAGAATGACTAGATGAAATAATAAAAATCTAAATAACCAGATGAATAAAATTTAAATAAGTTGATAAATTAAATTTTGGAATAAATCAATGAATTAAAGAAATGGATGAATTAAAAATTGAATAAATAAGCTGATTTAAATGAATTAATAGATGATTGAATAGATGATGAATAACTGAATTAGAAGGTGATAATTAATTAAAGAAGCTGATGATTAATAAATTTAAATGAATTTAAATAAATTTAATTGAGATATGATTTGAAGAATTGCAATTTGAGTTGATGAATTAAACAATTTATGTTGATGATTTAAGATGATTTAATCTGAAGGAGATGATGAAAGGAGAGTGTGTGAATAATTAGAGAGCATAAAGAATTGATGATTATAATATTCATTTAAGTGGTTTGATGATAATGAATTAATTATTCTGACATGAATATATTGAATTTTGAGATGAGAACTAATGTGAGAAATATTTAATTTTGATGATGATGATGATTATAACCAATGAGTAGTGGATTTTCTGTGATTCACGAACAAGCAATTATTAATGACAGTGTAAATAGTGTAAATTAATTATTCGATGTTTAGGAGCATTTTACTAACATATTCAGCATTTGAATAATGCCATGCAAGCCATAAATTATGTGATATTTAAAATATGTGATTAGAATATATGTGTTTAGACAGATTAATTAATATTTTTACATCCACATTCATGATGTTAATTTAAAGAGAAGTTAGGTCTCAGTTATCACGAATGTCAATGACGCAAAGACATAGTGCTACGGTGATCCTGAGAACCCAAGTGAACTTTAGAAATTTTTCCTATTTTATGTGGATTAAATACACTTTGAGTAGACTAGAGATGGTTCGATTTTCTGGACAATGACAATTTAACGTTGGCATTCGACCATGCTCTTAGGTAGGATGAGTGTTTAATATGTCTTTCTGACTATCAAAGTTGAATAAATTTGTTTTTATCTTAGTTGTGATCTGATGATGATGTGATTTTCCTATTTTTTCCTTGTCTTAATTAAGGCTTAGCCAGGAAGGATGTGGTTTGCTAGGGATTCAGTTGATGGCGCCCATTTATATTTGCATTTTTTTTATTAAATTTAAACCCGTAACGACCCTGGAGATACTTTATCTCGTGTTACCCTCTGCTTTTGTGATATTTCAACCGAATTTCCGACACATTCCTTATTTGACTTCATGTTCATTTAACTCCGCTCTGTCCTGGAAATCCAGGAATGCGATGTAATAGCAGATGGGTCATCGCATCCCCAGGACGAACGGGTACACTACATATCTTTTGTAATTGTCCGCCTCGTTGGGTAGTGCCTAACATTCTTGGCTGTCACCGCGGAAACCCGGGTTTGATTCCTGACTCTGCCATGATATTTACTTTTGATTTGAGGGCTGACGTAAGAATTATCGGAAGTTGTTTTACGAGTCATTAAGCCGTGTCATATGCTTTGTAACACCTCACGTTTCACCAACAAGTGAACGTGGCATTTTTAAAGAGTGGAAACCGGGAAAGAAATGCCCTCAACCCTCGAAGAATGAGGATCGAGGAACATGGAAGGAAGTAGAGCCAATAAAAGGCAGATAGGAAAAGGGGCAAAAGGAGAAAGATCGCCACAGAGTCAATGATAAAAGGAGATAAACCGGACCCAACTCTGGAATCCATCGGGATCGCCAACCCCCGAACTCACCAGCCATGAACACTTATGGGTGCACCGTAAGTGGTGGGGATACACACACTCTGCCTCCTTTAGGGCATTGAGCAGAAGGCAGGAGATATCATGAAAAGAAAAAGACGAGGCCTCAACCCCCGAGGAATGAGTGATCAGGTAATATAAGACACGGGCATATTAAGGCGGGAAAGTGAAGGACTCCCTAGACCTCGGATACCCTAATACCGTTGGGGTCGGAAGAGAAGAAGTGTTGTTCAAGGGTGGTGACAGAGAGGAGAGAGGAATAAGTAAGTGGAAGCGATGCCGGACTCAGCTAGGGTCCCGTGGTCGCCAACCCACGTCCCACAAGTTGTGAGCCCCAGTACGGTAAATAATTTGAAGTGACGCTTGTGTTGGGTTAATGTAAGCTGTTGTAATGTTCGGGAGTTAACACAAATTACGTAAGACTTCTTTGAACTTGCAGTAGGACTTGCCCTGGTTTGTTAATTTTGCATCATGAGGCGAAGTGTACCCCGTTTCAGCCCTCAGACCAGATTTTTTTTCGCAGAGCCAGGAATCAAACCCAGACCTCAGGGGTGACAGCTACGACGCGGACATTTTGTCTTTGTTTATACGTGCACGTGATTAGTATATTACGAGCCGCATCCAAAAATTAAGTTTCATTATATATATATATATTTTTTTTAAAGAGAGAAGATAGTTATTTGCAAAACGTTATTGGCAGCAGGTACAGCAATGCGTCAGCTATTTCTTGACACAGGCACCAAACGAATTGTGACACTTGACATATACTCTGTGTGCTGCCAGAATAGGATTGACAGTTCTCGTCTCGCCATGTGGTCTGAGAACGAGGTTGCCAAACTGTACAATCCATAGATACAGCTGACCATGCACTGAAGCACGTGGGCTGTAATATTGCAACGCAGAGTATTATGACATCAACTATGCGAATATGGATTGGTCAAGATGCAGAGGGGTGATGACTGACGTGGAATTTCCGGCCATATGTCAATCCTATTCAGGCAGCTCACAGAGTATAGCGTTGTATCAATTTTTTTGTCCCGTGTCATAGACGTTTGCCACCTGTGAATGGAACATGTATGTGACACTCGTCTTCAGCTGTTGGTCAGTGTGGAAATGCTGACCGGACGCCAGTAATTCTTTGAGGTGCAAGGAAAGGTGGACAGTGCTGGCAGCAGGAACAGGACAGCAGCTCTTCTGAAGAAGTTTGGCTGTGAGCTGTTTGATCAGAATGGATTTCTTAGTTCATTGATCAGTTGTTGATTCATGCAAGTCCTCATCTTGCTCCCACTGAATTATTAAATAATTATTTATGTATGTATTTCTATATTTAATAATTGAAAATCCACTGCCTGCTTCCAGTCTCCGACCGGGTCAGGAATGGAATGAATGAAGCCCCCATCTAGCGGCGAGGATATGAACGTGCCGGCTGCCGAGGCCTGACGCACTCCTCTGGGGCAATGATTAAATGAATGACAGATGAAATGAAATGATAGTGGAGAGTGTTGCTGGAATGAAATTGTGACAGGGAAAACCGGAGTACCCGGAGAAAAACCTGTCTGCCTCCGTTTTGTCCAGCACAGATCTCACATGGAGTGACCGGGATTTGAACCACGGACCCAGCGGTGAGAGGCCGGCGTGCTGCCGCCTAAGCCACGGAGGCTTCTATTTAATAATTAATTAAGTAATTTATTAATATATTCATTTATTTTTTACACAGAACTAGATGTATACATCACATTTTGTGCTTAAATCTTAAATAGTACACTTAACTCGAATCAATTTAGCAATATATAATTAGTTATTAATAATTTAGTAGAAAACATAGGTCAAATCTCCAGTTTATCATTTATGAAATTAGAACTACTACTTATACTACTAACAATAACTAAATTCTGATGTAATACTTAGATTTAGTTATACTACCCAGTTAGATGCTAAAAAATTAAACTAGAACATTTCTTATTCAATAACGTACAGTATATTAAGGACAGTTTTTGTTCCAGAATTATCTCAAGTCAAACAGTAGCATGATCTAACGATTATGAGGATGGCATAAATAATAGGAATGAAGAGGAACAGAAGAAAAGAAGAAGAAGAGGAAGAAGAAGAAAGAACAAGTACAAGAAGAAGGGAACCCACCACAATAGCGATTACTTTGTTGATTAGGCCAATTATTCATTTATTAAATTATTTAGTTACTTACCTAGGTATTTATTTACTTATATATTTATTTATTTATTACTAACAGGTACCCGCGGCTTCGCTCGCGATCAAGACAATGGGGACGATTCATTATTGATGATAATAGGTCTATTCTCTTACAGCAATCTCGGCTACAGGTGGGTCCATTCTAATTCTGAAAATTCTGATACATACAGTATTTTGACATGAGCAGCAAAGTGGGAATTTTATAAAGTTGTGAAAGTCTGCAGGGTACGATGTTACATTATGTGAACACATTTTAGAATTACGTTTTTGATTTTGCTATTTTCTGCTGAGACATAACGATTTTGTTGTCCGGATATTCGTGATCACGCCACATACAGATGCCCATGGGAAAAAATGTTTTTGTCTAAATGTACACCTGCTGTTAAGTGTGTGTCATTGCACTTTGTTATTAGAAATTGCGAATAT
Organism: Meconema thalassinum; assembly: GCA_946902985.2. Taxonomy (NCBI): domain Eukaryota; kingdom Metazoa; phylum Arthropoda; class Insecta; order Orthoptera; family Tettigoniidae; genus Meconema; species Meconema thalassinum. The sequence continues at coordinate 132,467,158 of OX336389.2, forward strand.
TGTTTGAAGAGGGAACTGCACTCTTGCACACTGGAATGGCAAATCTATCGAAATATGGGGAATTAAAAGTATTTTTCCTTAAGCTATTCTGGGTGTAATTTTGCGACACTTATTGGTGATTTGAACGTCAACATGTCGCTATTAATAGACCTATAGTAAAATATATCTCACCTTGGCCGCTGATGTACATTTTGCAGTCTCATCCAGTGTTACATCCCAGGGATTGAAATTCTCCAACAACCCTTTTGCCTCACATGCCTCTCTAAGTAATTAAAATTCCCGATTGTTGTTGTTTGAGTCTTCAGTTTTTTGACTGGTTTGATGCAGCTTTCCATGCCTCCCTCTCCGTAGCTAATCGTTTCATCTATACCACACCCTACATCCGAGGCAATCTGTTTAACCCTGGTCTACCCCTACAGTTCTTGTCCTCGACCCTCCCATCCATAACTAAGCTTGCTATTCCTGGGTGTCTTAATGTGTCGTACAAACCTATCTCTTCTCTTCATTAGAAGTCGCCAGAAACATCTCTCCTCTCCCACTCGTCTTAATAGCTCTTCATTTGTTACCCTATCTACCCATCTGATCTTCATCATTCTCCTGTATCACCATATTTCAAACGCTTCAATTCTCCTCTTTTCTGCTGCACCATTAGTCCAAGTTTCACTTCTTTATAGTGTCACGCTCCAGACAAAAGCTTTCAAAAATGACTTCCTAATACCTAAATATATATTCGATGTCAACAGATTCCTTTTCTGTAGAAATGCTTTCCTTGTCTGAGTCAACCTACTTCTTATATCCTCTTTGCTTCGTCCATCACTTGATATTTTGCTTCCTAAGTAACAGAAGTCTCCTACATCCCGTAGCGTTTCACCTGCCAATTTGACGTCCATAGAGGTTTCTGATTTATTGCGGCTGTATTTCAATAATTTTGTTTTACATTTATTGATATTCATCATGAATTATTTCCTCAAGACGGAGTCCATACCATTCAAAAACTCGTTCAAATCGTCTGGCGTATCGGCCAAGATGACGATGTCATCAGCAAATCTCAAGATGAAATTATTTCTCCTTGAATCTTCGCTCCCACTTTAAATTTTTCTCCATTTTCCTGATTATTATGTTTTTAGAGATCTTTGAAATGCATTGCCCTCGCACATGGTGTAGATGCATTGTCAAAGGAAAACATTCCATGTTACGAACATGGGCCGCATAACCTGTACCGAAAGCCTATTCTGAACAGCAGTTCCTCGAACTCAGATTTGCCAACATTTTATTGTATCTTTCCATGTGGTATATCTCTGTACCTCAATATACTGAAGAGTGCTTTAAAAATCATGTCTTGTGTAAATTTTGGAAAAGGTAGTGAATGTGGTTTTTGCCGGAGTGGATACTCGCTCGTAGAAAATCTTTTCAGTATAATAGACTGGTTCACAATTTTGTACGTGCACATTGAGGTATGTGACGGCGGGATGCCTTAAGTGTTACGGAAACGGCAATAGCCGCCATAGAGCTTCGTTGCTACTGAAATAACGACCAGACTGATATTTGTACTTAACCATACGGGATTTGTGAGCCCAGTGTTTGTGAAATTGAACGTAGCTATATCGCTACCTTTATTTAGTAGCCGCTACTGTAGTGTTTTTTTTTTTTTTTTGTCGTGTAGCCTCTTGAGAGGCCGAGTGCAGGTCTTTCTAGTCGACGCCCGTGGCCGACCTGCGCGTCGGGATGAGAGACGGAATGGATGAAGATGAATGAAACTGGGCAAGGATGTGGAAGGAAGCGGTCGTGGCCTGTTAAAAGTGGTATTAGAAGGCGCTTTCCCTATTTTTTTTTTTACCCCTGGCACTATAGACTACGAAGGGCCTAGGCCTATCATGCGGCCGCTTCCCAGCCATTTGGCCTGCAGATATTGTGGTGACGCGTGGTCAGTGTATCGTGTCCCCTCGGCCATTAATCTTGTTCTTCGTGACCGGGGCTCTGCCTCGCTATCAGACAGCTACTCAATTGTCCTCACGAAGCTGAGTGCACTCCGTTGCAGCCCTCACGTCAGTGTCTAAAATCTCTGACGGAGCCGGGAATTGAACCCGGGGCCTCCGGATGAGAGGCAGGCGTGCTACCCTGTTCTTATTGTGTTTATATATATCTGGAAAAAGATAATAAATTGATTGGCATTGCCTCCTACAGGAATATATAGAAAATCGGATGTCATACCTTGAGGTTCAGTTGCCATGGAAACGGACTTGCCATTAGTTCATCAGTTTATTAGAGTTAAGATAGTCTTCTGCGAATATCTTTGAAACTGTTGGTTTTAGGGCCTTAAAATGTGGTTTTCGGTGTCCCGTAAGGACATACCGAGTATTGTTTCTTGCATCGAGGGGCGTAAAAGGAGCTTTGTCCGGTCGTTATGCGACAACTTCGATATTTTGTCCCGGTTGAGTAAGTTTTGGTGACTTTTCAGTTATGTTGCCCGTTCCACGGGAAGAATGATTTTTTTCCGGATCAAAGGCAGCCTAAATGTTATCCTAGGGTATAAGCTGTCTCAATTTCAAATTTCATCCAAATCCGTCCAGCCATTTTAGTGTCAAGAGGTAACTAACACACACACAGACACACACAAACTTTCACAATTATAATATATATAGGGATATAGGGATATATGGATATAAGGATTTACATGGTATAAAAGTATTTCACCTTAAGAATGGGTTTCTTCGTTCATTGATAAGTTGTTGATTCATGCAGTATTTTAGTTTTTTAGTTACCTGGTTTGTTTGTTCACTAGGTAGTTATTTTGGTTAGTTATTCAGTAAATATGATCACATGGAGAGTAAGTTTGTCGATTAAGACGATTGGTTATCTAGTAACTTAGGTGGACCGGGTTAAGGCGTGTGGGATTTTCGATGTGATATGTCACCTCAAGTGGTTCGGATTTCAAAAAAGAAAGATGATCCATGGATAATGATCACGAGATTTACGGTCACGTGAAACTACAAGCTTCATTCTAAGCTTAGGTGAGTCCTCAGTCTGCCTGTTGGTCGTTATCTTCTTTTGGATATAAGCTAGGCTACTTCAAGAATAATAGCGTTGATTACTTACTTAGCTATCCAACTGTCTGTTTTATTAGTAAATTGGTGAACTTTGCAACATTCGGGCCATTTTAATACGTATGTTCATTGAAAGAAAAACATTTCTGAATAACTACAAAATTGCTGACTCTTTAGACTCCAGAAGCTAAACTTGTCATTAAGTAGGGCCTCAGTTAGGAAGTCAGCAAAGATAATATATTGGCTTTCACGGCCAGTGAATTAAAACTCAGCAATTCTACTAGGTTTGTGCCGTGTCTTGTATGGAGTTTCGCCTGGGACACGAAGCTGGCTCATCAGCGGGCTCTTGGTGTCCCGCTAGGATCCCCACAGGAGTAGCGAACTGCGCGCTACCTCCCTTTTTATGAAGCGCACCTACGCTTCATCACTGCGAGAAGAAACGGGTACACCAAGAGACCGCTGATGAGCCAGCTTGGTGTCCTAGGCGAAACCCCACACATGACACGGCACAAACCTAGAATAATTGCAGAGTTTTAATTCACCGGCCGTGAAAGTCAATATACCATCTTTTTGGAATTCTTCATAGGGAGGTTATGGCTGCCTGAGCTTTAGTTCTTCGCAGTGAAGAGGCGCAGGTGCGCTTCATAAAAGGGAGCTAGCGTGCAGTTCACTACTCCTGTGGGGGTCTGATCGGGGACACCAAACACCCGCTGATGAGCCAGCTTCATGTCCTAGGCGAAACCCCACACATGACACGGCACAAACCTAGAAAAACTGCTGAGTTTCAGCAAAGGTAGTTTTGAATCCATTTTTCAGTGTTGCCTTATTGAAAATTGATATTTTAACTTTCAGTCGGTCAACACTAAATCTTTCAACACGTCAATAGTAGACAAACACTACGTATTGTAGTAATAGCTCTTCACTATCAAAAGTTTGGTGCTTTTCAGTCGCTCAAATTAATTTATAAATCTCATGTAAGTTTTTTCAGGATTAGGGTATAACCCAACTCTTTTGGGTACATTCCTGTTGACCGACTGAAAAGCACCAAACTTTTGTTTACGAAGGCAACACTGAAAAATGGCTTCACTATCATCACAGCAGAGTACTTGTAGGTCCTTTCCGCATATCAGTGTTCAATGTAGTAGTCTAGGGCTTACTGCTTTAGTGTATCACAGAAATAGTACAGTAGTCACACCTTTATAGATTAGTTGGGATCGTCATTTCTATATTTTTCAACATTAAAATAAATAGTTCTTTTTTCTGGTGCTCCATGCCTTAATACTTATTAGTAATAATTACCACACTTATTAAGTTTATGAAATGAAAATCCACAGCCTGCTTCTAGTCAACTGACCGGGTCAGGGAATGGAATGAATGCAGCCCCCATCTAGTGGCGAGGATATGAACTGTGCCGGCTGCCAAGGCGGTCGCACACCCCTGGGGAATTGATTAAATGAATGACAGATGAAATGAAATGATAGTGGTGAGTGTTGCTAGAATGCAATTGTGACAGGGAAAACCGGAGTACCTGGAGAAAAGCCTGTCTGCCTCCGCTTTGCCCAGCTTAAATCTCACATGGAGTGACCGGGTTTTGAACCACGGACCCAGCGGTGAGAGGCTTACTAAGTTTATGACAGGTTTTTATTTTATGTTTTGCTATTGGAGGGCAGAGACTATCTGTGGGTATCAATGTAGATTGGTAGTGTTTCGTAGAGCCATTTGTCTGGTGAATTTGTATCTGATGATGCTCGCTTGACAAGCGAAAGATGTCATTCCATAGTTTTCTCTTTTACAATAGTCCATAACATTATATATACAGTATTCATTCAGCCTGTTTTGTCCGAATTACCATGTAACTGAGAGCCACTTCAGCTACCATGAAACACCTTTCCAAACGAATCATACAGTATATGGAGAGGTTCGAATTTGAATCCAGACTAGTTCAGCACGAGAATATTAACCTCGTGTAGTCTACGGGTGTTGGGAGAGGTGTTCCTTTTAAACCAGCCCCGAATGCACACCCACAAGGAAAACAAAGCTACAAAAATAATCAAGTCTCCGATAAAACTTTCTATAAATTTATTTTTAAAATCAGATCCCTATCCAGCTCGATAGAGGATCCTCTGGCTATTTCATAATTAATCTAGCTATAATAAAGAAATCCTGAACTGATTCCCTAAATATCCTCTAACGAAGTCCTAACAACAAAAATCAATCAGCAAATAAGCCAAGTACGTGACAAGAACAGTTGCCCCTAAGCAGATGCAAATCTCCCTTAATAATAACAATAATAATAATCACACCCGATTCTACTGTCAAATCCAAACTCCATTCTTCTACAATAATTTAAGTTACATTTACTCGTTTAACAGTGATAAAAATATCTAAGTCATGAAGGTGTCACATACTACATTTATCTCTACGTTAATCTTTCTAGCTATCCTCGCTTGACGTTAAAATAATTTAAATGACTTAAATACATCAAGAAAAATTAAAGTAAAAATTAAAAACAATTCTAAGTTACCTCTATGATATCATACAAAAAGAAGTATTACGCACATAATCATCACATTATTTAAACTCATTACACATTCCAAATCTAACAAGAAGTTCCGTTACGAACTAAAGAGCCTACTTTTCTTAACATTTAAGATTCATGCCAATGATTAATCTAAATGGATCTATCTAGAATAATGACGAAATTAAGTTGGTAATATCGAAATTTCTAATTAGTTCGAAATACTGTATACCTGGCATAATGTAGCCTAATAGAGAACTACAGTTGGCAGCCCTGGTGACTGAGTATATTCTTAGTTCCATCTCGTAAGGTACAGAATACAAAATTTGGTTGAAGTCCAATGGATAGCATGGACGTTACAGGCAGTTAAACATTGGATATAACAGCGCGCGTAAAATCATGTTGGCATCAATGACATACTTGTATTGGTCAGAAATAATCTGAATTTATATGATCTATTGTTGTGTCAATTTAGAATGAAATCCATTAGTTAGTAGAGAAATTACGTGCATTTTAAAATTGGACCTATCAGCAGGCTTAGAATCATGTTGGCAGCACTGGCGTAGGCCTATATTAGTTACTCCAAATTAATCTAGAATGCCAGGTACTATACGTGCGCAAAGTTTAGAGCTATTGGCTTGCATACTTTCTGATTGCTATTAGGGTAACAAAAATAGAGACAGTATTTACTAACAGTTGGCAGCCCTGGTTGCTCCTAAATATACGCATAGTCATATCTGTTATGGTACACATAACACACACGAAATTTGGTTGAAATCCAAATGATAGTATAGAAGTTACGTGTATTTAATGTTGGACCTCTCAGCAGGCTTAGAATCATGTTGGTAGCACTGACGTATATTAAGTTACTCCAAATTAATATAGAATGTCAGGTACTATACGTGTGCATATTTTAAAGCTGGCTGCTTGCATATTTTCTGATATATTGGTATTTGGATAAAAACAATAGGGAGTGCATTTATTAACAGTTGGCAGCCCTGGTGGCTCGTAAGAATATGCTCATTCATATCTGTGTATGTACACACAGTACATACGAAATTTGGTTGAATTCCAATTGATAGTGTAGAAGGTATATGCATTTAAAAATTGGACCTATCAGCAAGCTTATAATCATTTTGGCAACACTGCCATGTATGGCCTCCTGGAAATAAAACTGCAATATTATTATCTATACGTGTACCAATTTTGAAAAAGCTCCCATTCATATCTTCCAGGATATCCAACATGGAGCTCAAATTTCAATTGCGATTTTTCAGCAGTTGGTATCACTGACATCATTTTCAAATATGGCCTTGAGATATTCAGGTATAGATCTTTACTCCTACCAAATTTTGTTTCGATTGCTCCAGCCGTTTAGGAGTTGATAGGGGGGGACACACACACAGCCAGACAGACAGAAGGACAGACAGACAGAAGGACAGACAGACAGATACACATTTGCCCGATCTCATAAGTCTACTTTTTCCTCATTTGTGCAAAATGTGAAAAGTAGGCTAAAAATACACTCCTATTCGTGCACGATTTGAGCTCTGTCTACACTGGAATCTCGCTGTTTGTGAAGAGACCGTCATCTAAGTAGGTGGAAGTAATTATGTTGGTGGCAGCGGTTATAAAAATAATACCGTCTCACGCCACTGATCAATCATGTCCGTGATGTTCCACACCGTCTAATGAAATGTGATCGCAGTCTCAAATTCGGGGCATTTCATTTCCAAGGAAGCCTATGTAGCGCGAATACCAAAAGTCGCGACTGCCTGTCCAGAGTAATTATTGTAAAATATAAAATATAAAATCATTATTAAATTCATTAATTATATGCGGGGACACAGTTGACTTCTCAACTTCCGAACCAAAATTGATACGTGCTGTAATGGCTTCACAATGTCCATCCTTCTTCATCACCGTAACTACTCAAGTTAACGTTACGTTTCCAAAATTCTCCATTATGGAGTGTAATTAAGTCTTCCAAAATTCGTAAAAATTTATACTTGACATTGTTTGGTAATAATTTCCTTTACATAACGTTTAGAATTTCTGTGGTAAATAATAATTCCTTCCAGCGCTCATGGACGACTAAAACCACGTTTCCTGAGGTGTGAAGTGCTATCACTAAGTCGTGAGTTCAGTTCCCTCGGTGGTTGGATGAAGTTTGTGAATGTTTTAATAAATTTAGCAATCTCAAAATGAGACTCCGGGCTCAATATACCGTACTGTATATCTGTTGATCACATTTACTTTATTTCAGGTTGTATTTTCACGTATTCCAGTAATTGAAATCATTTTGTGTTGGCCGCCTAAAAAAAAAAAAAAATAGTTAAGTCAGCAAATCAATATCAATATCTAAACGTAACAACTTACCTGTATTTTCCGATGAACAGTTCAAATATCAAGAATATTGCATGTAGCTTAAAACTGTAGGTTACAATTAAAGAACTTTAGGCTCAAGTGCTATACTGCATGTATCAGCATTCTAGTCCGTCAATTGACCAAATCAATAAACAATTAAGCCGGCTCCGTGGTGTTGGGGTAGCGCACCTGCCTCTCACCCGGAGGCCCCGGGTTCGATTCCCGGCTCCGCCAGGGATTTTAGAAACTGACGTGAGGGCTGGAACGGGTTGCACTCAGTCTCGCGAGGACAATTGAGTAGCTGTCTGACAGTGAGGCAGCGCCCCGATTACGAAAACCAAGATTAACGGCCGAGGGGACCCGATGCGCTGATCACGCGTCACCCCAATATTTGCAGGCCAAATGGCTGGGCAGCGGTCGCTTGGATGGCCTAGGCCCTTCACGGGCTGTAGTACCAGGGGTTATTATTAGTTATTAATAAACAATTAAACGTTAAAATTATAGTGCACCTCTACATCCTCTTACCACACTTTTTTATCACTACGATGTATGCCAGTTATTTCGATTGTCGGTGTTCATAACTGTAGGGGTTGGTGGAGTGCTGTACGCTTTAAAAACATATTTATTTGAGTTAAAATAGATGGAGTGACTGAGGCTAGACCCTTCCTCAATTTCCTCTCTTTAATTGCAGACGAGCTCATTGTGGTAGCACACTTCGGTTTCCGGGGAATGCATAACTATACCCCTTTTATCAATGTGTCAAATAGATTCTATACATGCATGCATATATACATACGTACATACATATACACACAACAACAAAAAATGCAACAAAAATGGTGGACTAATTATGAAGATGAACTTTTTAATTAGCTGAGGTTACATCTTGTATTATTTATTGATGTCAGCCATAGAAAGTGTATGCCTGGTCCGGCTATGTGTTGCCGTGGTTGGTATATATGTGTCTCTATAATATGACATAACGGTTATGGGTATTACATTGCATTCCATGGAATCAATACACATTTCAAAATAACTCACTTCCTCTCTGTCTAATTTTGTAATTTACGTGTTGTCATATTGTTTCCTGGACTGTTCATAAAATCCTCGCCTGTCCACTGGTCCGCCATTTACTCTTTATTTATGGTCTTCATTATGGCTCATTGATTCGTGAGGACCCGCCGAATGTTACCCATGGAAAAATAATAATAAAAAATACACATAACACGCGTACGGGAAAAGTTTATAGGGAAATGGAAATTTGTGATGAAATATATCGTTGAAACATTGTAGACTATAATTTATTTACTGACAAAAAAATATTGTGTATTAGTGAATTTCGATAATGGTGGCTACCATTACTACTGTATTTGGTGCCTTATTAAGGGCCTGGTTTAGCAATATTGGGGGCTGCGGATATTAATGTACCACCCACACATCCGGCTGTTACTGCGGTGGTCGCAGTGGTTTCAAGTCAACCCGTCGCGTAGTCCGAAGAGAAGTTGTAATTGGTTTAAAACAGATTTTGTTAACCAGCATTGTGTTAGATTTAATATAAATTGAATGGGTGATATTTTACAGGTAACTCCTCTGTGTTGTTCGCCTCTTTAGGTTAAAGTGTGGCCAAGTCGTGAAGTGATCGTTACAAGTGGCACTCCACCCTCTCTCCTCATTCACATCGCTCAATATTGCTATTCCAACGCTCAAGTACTTACAATATCATTCCACTAACTCCTCAGCAAATGAAAGTCACAATGGACATAGGGCAAGCTGGTTTGCGCATTCAGTTAAGTGATTGCATTTAAACGCCATGATAGAGGGTTCGATCCTACCTTAATCCGATGGCATTTAAGGGTGTTTGCATGCGGTAATATAGATTTATTATTATATTTGCAGGCACGTTAAAGATCCCTTCCTGAGCCAAGTTCCAGCAAACTTACAAGAGGTAAAACCAATAACATTATTATTATTATTATTATTATTATTATTATTGATATTTAAATGTTATTCTGACGGTCAACACGTTTGTACCCCAATTGTAATGGGTGCTATTCGCTAAATCTGAATGTAATTACATGAGATAAATTAACACACTTCGATGACCAGTTTCGATCGTCAAGTGATCATCATCAGATCCCTAACACTCAGGCTATTAATCTATGTCTGCGGATATGTAGCTTAATATATATCTACTCTACACGTCTGTAACTAAAGTAGTGTATATAGTGCATATACGAGTATCTTTACCCACATATTCGTAGGCAATTTAAATAAAATGTGAAATGCCATCAACGTGTTGAATGTTCAACCATTAAGAAATCTTCAACAAATAATGTTGTCATGACATTCATTTCAATTGTTTTTTGTTTACACTGAAGTGCATTAGAATTTTTCCAGATGAGGACCAACTAACATTAAATAATATTTTATGCCAAAGGATTGAATTCTCTTCGACGGTGAGTTATGTGTTCTATCACAAATATTGTATGCTTCATTTAATCCTCTATGTAATAATTGTATGACGTATGCCATAGAATTAACACATGTTATTTTGTTTAATAATTTTACTTGGGACCAAGAAACCAGTTATCTGGAAATATTCGAGAGTAGAGGAATGTTTTTCTGACTTCCCTCAACTATAATCTAAAGTAACTTTATTTAACCGTTCCCATCGCCAAAGTTTTGTCAAGAGTATCAGACGATATGCATGGACATATTGGTTTGGTGATATGGACACGTGAAACCCTTCTTTGAATATATCCGTGTCTTCAAAGTTTAATGTACACCAAAAGGCCTATTTATATGAAGGAACCTTTAATTTTGACCCTTTCTGACAATTCTTTAAGCATTGCACAAATTATGCCATTTTTAAAGTATAGAAGCTCAATTGCCTTGTGAATATTTTAGTCCTGACAGGGAATTGTAGAGATGAGTTACGTAACCATCTGGACACATGTTGAGAACACCGAACCCCTATCACACCCAGTACAAGGAAGTGTGCGGGGTGAGTCAAGAGTAGTGCACGTTCGTCCTACCCATCCCAAACCACAGTGCAAATGCATCGTAGTGATCATGGTCACTCGTTACTTGAGTGGGTTCATATTCTTCCTCCTCCTCAAGCGGAAGCAATTATTTCATTGACATTTTATCGGCAATTACTATAGTGCACGTACTGTCGGAAGGTAGTGGTGGGAGGGAGATAGAATCACCGCATAGATTAGATCCTAGTACACCTGTTCGTCGTATGGGACATGTCCCATTATGATCGAAAGGACTGGAAGAACGTAGTGCCGACCTGTTCATGGCCTGGAGAAATGTTGTGAAGTAGATCACACACCTGTCTGTAGAGTCAGACATTTTGAAAGAGATCACTATACTATTCGTTCAGTTGGAAAAGTCCCGTTACGCTTGGGTGGTCTAATGCATTGTTGCAGAGTAGATCACACACATGTTTGTCGTACCGAATATGTCCCTTTATGCTTGCATGAACTGGAGCAATGTTATGGAGCAGACAGTAGCAAATCTGTTTCTCTTGTTGGATAAGTCACTTTATGCTTATTTTGACTGAAATATATTGTGGATCAGATAGTAACATACTTGATTGTCTTGTTGGATAGGTCCCTAAATACTTCGTTGGAGCAATGCTGTGCAGTATTTCTCTATAATTATCATCACTCACCCGCCTCTTGTTTTGGATGGATTTCTTTATGTTTGCATTGACTGCAATGGCGTATACAGAATTTTTATTTAGGGAAGGACACATAAATATTAAAATCCCTATCCATACTAATAGGTATAATTCAACGGATATCCCTTTCTGGCATGGTGAATGCCATGAAAAGTCTTTTCCCAGCTGAGGAATAAAAGGAGTATGCAATAATTCTGCTCGGGAATTCTTAACAAAAGTGAAAATCACATTTTCTCTGAATGACGAGTGTTACTTCCATACTAGTACTAAGATGCTGAAAAACTTCACCGACATACACTAGTATGATTGTGTCCAGAAAGGCATGTGCTTTCCGAGTGGATTAAACCAACTATGCATGCATTGACATTCAATTCTGCGCAGTCGATATCTGGACATAAATAATTGCTTGAACCGTCTTTCCTTGTTCCTTATGTGAATGTTTGCCCAATTCTGTGACTTGTCCATATTACAGGCATATTTCTCCAGTATCAAATCCATCATCATACGTATATACAGATACATTTTAATAATTCAGGCCAAACACATTGAAATGTGAAATGAGAACATTACCGTTGCACCACTGTTAATTCTACAACGTAAGGCTACAACAGTAGCAATATATTCGACCATTCACACTCGTTTCCATTACGACTATGATTACTTACCTCTTAGAGTAGCCCATGACAAGTGAGGTAGTACCTAGTTACAACTGAACACATGTGCAAAAACCGTGCCTGATTCGGACGACTCTAACGGATAAGTTATCATAATCATAGTAGAAACTAGTGTGCATGCTGTAATATATTGGTACTGCTGTATCACTGAACTATTTACTCGTGCGTAATAGGCCTACGCATACGTAAGATTCAAACTACAAAGTAGACGGTGGAAACGCATAATCCTAAATGTTCCCCCTTTATCAGTGAATAATATTTATGTAACTATTTTAAGGAATAGTGTGTTATAAATATAATCACGGCTTCGATGGCGTAGTTGGTAGCGTGCTGAAGTGCAGTGCCCATGATCGCGGGTTCAGACCCGGCCGAAGTCATCGGATTTTTTAAGAGCGTTAAAATCCTTCAGTATACGTACGCCTTCCTTCGGAGGGGAAGTAAAGCCGGCGGTCCCATGTCATAGATTTATGGCATGTAAAAGATCCTTCCCTTAACTAAACTTGTGTGGAGCTAAATTTCTAGGTTAGATTTCGTTGAAACGCTCAATTAAAGTTCAAACGTTCACCGCTAGTGTCAGTGTCATCTGGTAGCGAAAGTTGGAACTACTTGAAATTGAACGGAACCTGTAGCTCACCCCATGGGTGTCCGTTTGAAGCAGCTACAGCCTCTGGCGAACTGAACATGCATATCCTCAGACACTCCCGGCACTAAAAGCCATACGCTAAATAAATCTCTACTTAGTATAAAACCAAGTCCCCGATTTGTGTTTGTTACGGGTAAACTCGAGAACCACTGGATGGATTTTGATGCGGTTTCCACCTTTCTGTAAAGGATATCTCAAGGATTATTTATGTAGAAAATAATTTATTTATGATCAAAGGAAGCCGAGCAGTAACGATTTCAGTGGAAAAGTCGAAAAAAAACTGGCGTCTGAGCGCTTTGTAAGCTTACGCTGGGCAAACCGTTAAAAATATCTCAATACTATGAGTGTGAGAATTGTTCAGCATGAAACGTTCTACAAAAACGTCCGCGAGAGCATATGTCTGTCTTCAATACATCGCCCACTATGAGTGTTTTTTCGTTTTAATTTCTTCCAACCATGTCCATTCAAATACTGAGGCAACAGTTTACGAGCTAGCTAAGGCCGAATCTATCATCCCTGATACAGCCTAGCTAGCGGGCGAACCTATTGCCCCAGATACAGCCAGCAGCAAACCGTTGAGTCGTGTTGAGTTAAAACTTCAGAGAAGGGTGGTTGTGTTTGGAGTTTCCCTGGAAGTGCAACTCGGGTTTTCTTCATTTCGTCTGTGAACTTTTCGTTTCGCAAAATTCACAGTCAAGTTAAGATTGGACGGAAGGGGGATTTGTGTTTCATGCACGTCGCCATTCTTAAATTACGTCTGACAAGAATTTGTTGCACATGCATCTCCATGATAATATAACTAATAGTCCAGTCAGTGATTTTAACCCATCATGCCGAGACGTAAAACGGATATTGGTCGTTGTTCATTGACACTGGAGGAAAAAAAAGCGCTTATCACGTAGCCTAATGTATTCTCCCGGGCGAAGCCGGGTTGGGTTGCTAGTAAATAAATAAATAAATAAATAATCACCCCTCCTAATCTTATTGGGCAAAAGCGTGTTGACCGACTGAAAAATATAAATTGGTAGTATGTGCTGGCAACACTGTAAAAGTTGGCAGCAACTCACTAAATTAACAGACCCGCTTGCCAACAAAACCTGCTGATTGGCGGTAGGTACTCTATAGGAGTACGAGAGTCTCCCTGCTACGCCAACAGCCAGAATTCTACTGCAACCGCAGAATTCTGGTCTCGTAATCACCAACCATCAGTATTTACAAAATAATGCTTCAAATGGGAAACGAGGTGTGGGATTCTCGTATTTCACAGTTAGGGCATTAGAGAAAACCTTGTGGTGTAGCAGCTAGCATACTTGGATCTCGCTGCGGGTTCGATTCCCGACTCTGCAAAGAAATTTAGCTGGATCAGGGAACACTCAGCCTCGTGAGGCAAAACTGAGAAGAGGCAGGTTAAATTCCCACCCCAGCCATCCTGGAATTATTTTTCCGTGGGTTTCCACGTCTATTCGAGGTAAATGCCGGGATGGCTTCTTATTTAAGGTCAGGGCTGTCTCTTTCCCTATCCTGAATTATAAATACTCACACTACAACAGACATGTGTTTCACACACCCAAGTACTAAATGACCACGTTGTCCAAGCCCATCAAATGAAACAGCAACAGAACGTCGGGGAGGATTTAATACCACGGCAAGTGTCTAGGATATGTTAGTGTGAGGATGGTATTTGGTGAGGTTACAAGGGGAGCTGGAACGCTAGAGGAGATACCCCTCCCTTAACCCTTTATAGGACAGAACTATTATTAAAATATATTATTTTTATTTATTTAAATTTAATTATTTTAGCCAAATTTTAATTTATTAATTCTAATTTTGTGTTATCTTTTTAATTCTTATGTTTAAATGTTTTTATAATTTTATTTTTAATATTACTTTTAAGATCTTAATTTTCTATAATTCTATTTTATATGCTTATTTTACTTCAATTGTAATTTTATAAGCTTATGAATTTTTACAATTTATTTATATTCAATTTTAATTTCCTTTATATTTTGTTATTTACGTTTTAATTGTTGTTGTTATACAGTAAAAAATATCAAGCATCTCAAGTCAAGAAGATAGAAAAATATGGTTTCATGAAATACTGTATTAACACTTCCAAAATATAATTCCGTTGACATAATGGCTGAAAAATTCGACCATCAGCATCTTTGACATAGCAGGTGGTTAATATACAGACCACTAACCTATAATGGGTGAATTGCGCCAAGCTCAGGATGATTGCATGCAGAGATTTTGAACATTAACACGCGATGTCGACAGCACGGCGGACGACGAGTAACTGCT
This sequence comes from Meconema thalassinum, assembly GCA_946902985.2. NCBI lineage: Eukaryota > Metazoa > Arthropoda > Insecta > Orthoptera > Tettigoniidae > Meconema > Meconema thalassinum. The sequence continues at coordinate 132,482,393 of OX336389.2, forward strand.
GTCAATGTTTCCCAACCACTGAAACATGGCTGGTAATCTGTCTGCCCAGAGCGGTTAGCTTGCCCTCACCACATACCGTCCGTACTCAAAAAGATTGTCATTGGCGTAAGTTGGCTATGTTGATTTCTGAAGTAGGAATCACCAAACCTCACGGCCGGGCGGCTGGGGTGTTGATGGTTGTGGGAAGTATTGGGAAAGGTGCCATGCGATTTGACTGATTAGTTTTGGCTAGTTAAGTGTCCGACCGCACGGCTATTGCGGTAGGGAACACGTTTATCAACATGAGTACTCAGCTACAAAACACCAGTTATGTCCGATGATGAATAGGCCCAAGTCATCTGTAAAGCTGTTATTGTTAATTCATTTAGAGGCCTTGCGACATCGTGGTTATTTGACCCCGTATACTAGGTGCGGGTGTGTAATTTGTCTGATAACTTGTGTTATTGTGGTGTCTGTAGCAGGGTGTGTATCAGTAAAGCATGTGATGATTGGGAAGGAGGTGGCCGTGGCCTCAAGTTAAGAATCATCCCGGCATTTGCCTGGAGTAGAAGTGGGAAACCACGGAAAACCATTTCTAGGATGGCTGAGATGGGAATCGAACCCGTCTCCTATTAGTTTTGCCTTACAAGGCTGAGTGGACCTCGTTCCAGTCCTCAGACCAGAATTAAATTTCTTGGCAGAGCCGGGGAATCGAACCTCGACCTACGTGGTGATAACGAAGAATGCTAGCTAGCCACTACGAGGTGGACGATGATGAATTGACCTAAGTCCTCTGTAAAGAGGACGGACTTGTGAAATGTCTGTGTAAATGGAAATCAAGTATTCTTTACACGGAGCGAACGTTCACGATGCAATAGTCTAACATTTGACGTGCATGCCCTACATCTTAGAATTACCAAGAGCTAAAGGATTTCCTTTTGGTTCGAGCCAACATTAATTTTGAAATTATGATTATTGCGACAATGTGCGTGGGTGTATGGACCGAGAGTTAAGGACTAGCGGAGCCAGACGAAGACGCTCGTAACTCAGAGAGATGTCGCCAGTTGGCGTTTCTTGATCCGGCTGGCATGGCGTGGTGTGGTGTCCCTTTTTATAGGTCGTAGCAACTCGCTAGTCCCTGCATAGACAGGGCCGTAAACACTCGCCCCTCTTGTTGTTGTTGTTGTTTCATTTGTGGGGGTTGGACATCGTGGTCATTCAACCCTGTACACTTGGGTGTGTGTAGAATTTGCCTGATAACTTGTGTTATTGAGGTGTCTGTAATAATGTTCGTATTTGCAACTCATGTAAAGATTGGACAAGAGGCGACCATCCCGGCATTTGCGTGCAGTAGAAGAGGGAAACCACGGATAAACACTCCCAGGTTTGTTAAGGTGGGAATCTAACCCACTTCTTCTCTCTATTGCCTCGCGAGGCTGAGTGTACCCCGTTCTAGCTCTCAGACCAGCATGACATATCTTGACATAACCTTGATTCAAACCTGGACGTTCGGGACGACATCCAAGAACGCTAGCCGCTACACCACGAGGTGTTTTGAAGCAGAAGAAGAAGAAGAAGAAGAAGAAGAAAATTACAATGACGCATTAGCTTCAATGTAAAATGTTACAATGGACCACAAAATAAAACAATATTTATCGCGATTCCTACCTCTGACATCCTAGAGGTAATTTTCCATGGTTTCCCCACTTCTACTCCATGTGAATGCTTGTTTGGTACCTAAATTAAGACAAAGGCGGCGTCCTACCCAAATCCTAGCCTCAATTAGAAATATATTCACACTAGTACAACCAAAACAATGACACAGGTTATCAGACAGATTCCACACACACCCAAGTACACGAGGCTACATTACCACTATATCGCAAACAGCCTTAATGAATCAACAATAAATCTCTCATTCTGTTTACATTAGCAACGAAGACAAAGCATAAAATTGTTTCAAGTGTCGGTTGGCCAACGGCCTGGCCATATTCAAACACCGGATCCAATGAGAACTCCGCAGTTAAGCAGCATTGGGCGTGGTCGTAACTTGGATGGTATACCGGTTCTAGGTACAGCGCGCTGTTGGCCAACATAAGGAGGAGAGGAAAGGGCCTGGCCAACCTACCGCACCTAAACTCTGGCTGAGGATAGCTTCTTCGGAGGCTCGGACCTTCCTTCGGGCAGAATACCAATTGCATTTACAAGTGTCGGTTGTGAAGTTCGTTATGTTATTAAACCGTACAAAGGTTACATTTCAAGTAACTATATCACAATTTGTTAATTTCTCAAAATCACTTTCAAAAATACGTATTTGAATACTTCGAAATACATAATGTGTTGGTCATTCAGTTTAGGATCTTCCACCAGCCAAGTTATAGTCTACTAAATCAAATTGAGAATAACGTATATCTTAAACAGGAACTATTTTTACAAATTTGAGGAGGTGATTTCTGAAAGGAAAAGGAACAAAGCATTCCTGTGAACTTATATCCGGAAATTAACATTGTCCAAACTAGATGGCTCTGATGAACAGCATCATTGTAGCATAACAACACATTTATAAGGTCACCTAAATAGGACCCTTGTGCTTCGATTCAGCTCCAATCACACAAGAAATAAGCACATTTTGAGTGTTGTTATGCAAGAATTATACGTTTCGCCAGTGCCATTTACGTTGGAAAATATACACGTATTGTCTGCAATAATAATGCTATAGTGAGACTATCTTTCGTTAGAATTTGACTGCAGGAACAGCTAAACATATTAGGTTCGGAATAGTCTTAACGTTCATCAGATGCACAGGTTATCTTCAAAGGAGAAATGTGCTACCGTGAATTTTTAAATTATTAAGGGGAACTTTTCTTGGATCTGTCAATTTGAGGAAGTTTGGTGCACTTTTTCTTAAAAGCTCTAGGTCATACAATTCTCACATTGGATATCAGTGAGTGATTTAACACACTTATTTGGTTTACTTCGTATTTTACTGAAATTCTATTTTCCGTTTGAACAGTATTGTTTTTGTATATTTCCACCATTTCTTCGGTTTGTAACTTCTAAACAAATCGTAAATTCTTAAAACGTCCATTTTGAAACGCAGATACCTATCATAATAATTTAAAAAACAGGTTTGATGCCTTCATTGCTGATAGTTCCTGAGAAAAGTTTTACTGAAATTCATAAATACGAACTTTCGGGAAGCTATGCTCAGAGAAAACACTGTAGTCCTATTTCTCACACCTGTTAGGAGCTAACATAGAAGACGCATTTTAATATTAAAGAAGTAGATTAGCCTCTATTCATACCATTGAACTGGAAAAGAAAGCTAAACGTGCATCGTCATCGCACTGGAATGGAGTTTGGTGTTAACGGTTGCAATATCGAGGTCGTCTAATTAAGGCACTAGTATCAAGAATTCTCTGGAATGACGTTGACTGGCTACATGGTTCAGCGGTAAATTTCTCGCCTGCAACGTCCAAGTTTGCAGGAACAAATCCTGGCACCGTCAGCTGGCATATGAGGGTGAGCAAATGTGAGGGAACTGTCAGAAGATTTACTGGCACGTTGAAGATCCCCTTCAGGGCAAAATTCTGGCATCCCGGTGTCTCTAAAAGCCGCAGGTACTTAAATGGGATGTAAAACAAATAGCATTTTTATATTATTCTCTGGAATGAGTTCAAATATTAATGTTATAGGCATAAGAAAGTAAGACCTACCCGATAAAAAGTATCTAATTCATCAGGAAACTACGTAATATTTTAAAGCTAGAAACCCGAAATTGTATTTTTAGCCTATTTTCATTTTATGAGAAAATAGGCTTATGAGCTCACCTTTTGTCCGTGTGTCTGTGTGTGCGTGTGTGTGTGAGTGCGTGATGGTGTGTGTGTCCTCCCTAATAACTTCTAAACGGCTGGAACGATTTCAATGAAACTCGGTAAGATCATAGCACCATTCTGGCCAACCCCGACCGTGCCCTTCAAATTTTATTGTCTCTCACCAATCCAACATGGCGGCTGTGCAAATTATTTCACTAGCATTCAGTATCTCCGAAACTGTTACCGATATCACCCTGAAATTGTGTAGGGTGATAAAGGACACTACTAGAAGTTCACCCATGAGACTTTTAAAAACCTGGTAACTACAAAATCAACATGGCGGTCAAGCAAAGTTGAGACTTTAAAGTAGACTTTTCTCGCGATTTAACCATCCAAACGCAATGAAACTTGGTACAGCAAATGTCTATACATATTGTAATGCATTGTGGTCCAAGTTAGTTCAATTGTTTACATAACCTCAAAATGGCGGCTGTGCGAATTATTTCACTGGCATTCTATATCTCCGAAACTTTTACAGATATCACACTGAAAATTTGTACGGTGATAAAGGGTACAGGTACAAGTTAATCTATGTAACTTTCATAAACCTGTAAAGTACAAAACAAACATGGCGGCCAAGCGAAGTTGAAACATTTTAATAGAATTTTCTCGAGATTTAACTCTCTGAGCGCAGTGAAATGTGGTACAGTAAATGATTATACATATTGTAATGCACTGGCATCTAATTTAGTTCAATTGTTTACATAACCTCAAGATGGCGGCTTTGCGAAATTTTAAAATTAAGTTTTTATTTCTTGTGTCGTAATCATGCGATCGAAGTGACAGTTTGAATAATGAAGCTACGCAATAATTTTCCTTTAATGATACGTAACTCTATGGCCTATACATACTGTATATCAATCCAAAATTGCGAGCATCCGAAATATTTAGACAGTTCTCAATATCTACGAATCTTTTGCAGCAATCGATCTGAACTTTTTTATGTTCATAGAAGTTATGAACATAAGTTCACCTATAGGACTTTCGGTAACCTGGTGATCACAAATCCAACATGGCGGCGACGCGATTTATAAATATTTAAATGGACGTTTCTCGCGATTTAACCATCCGAGTGCAGTGAAACTTTGCACGTCAAATGCTTATACAAATGTTAATCCACTGGCATTAATTTCTTTCAATTGTTTTCATAACCACAAGATGGCAGCAGTGCGAAATTTTAAAATCTCGTTTTTACTTCTTGTGTTCTAATCATGCGATTGAAGTTTGATTACCACACGTACACAATAATCTTCAAGTAATCTTATCATATATATACGAGTATATATATAAATGAAAGTTTGTCTGTTTTTTTCTGAATTTCCACGGAAATTTGAGTTATTAACGCGTTTCAGACTGCTCTATGACGGTTGCGCGCAAAAACAAAATGTTTGTCTGTCTGTCTGTTTGTCTGTTTGTTTGTCTGTGTACAACTTTGCACGCGCATCACTCGAGAACGGCTCAGTGGATAAACGTAAAATTTGTTACAGATGTACATCAGAGGCACGAAAGTAATCATTGATATAAATCTTCTCCATACCTCTCATAAAAGAGGGCCTACCCCCTTAAAATGCATGCTGAAATTGGCGTAGAAAGACGAGACAAAGCTCATTTTCAGCGTCTCAATGTGAGAAACAAAACTCGGGAGCCCTACGGGCCCCGCAAACCACATTTTAAGGTCCTAAAACCAACAGTTTTTTAGATATACCCAGAAAACTAATTTCATGCATTAAGCTATTGAAACGATGCGAGCCGGTAACCATGGCAACACAATCTCAGAAGTCCATCTATTTCTGTAAGACGCAATTATATTACTGTGAACGTTCGCAAACGGCTATAAGGTTATCGTGGAACCAACTTAAGCTGTACAATTCATCAATACGTATATAATGCGCTTAAGGGGGTCAAGGGGTACTCTTGAATTTTTTCACGATATTCCCAGAAAACTAATTTCATTTAATAAACTAATAGATGACGAGTACAGAAGAAGACCAAATCAGGAGCTATATAGATATACTGAGAAAATCACATATGTGACCAGGAAGAGACGTCTGGCTTTCCACGGACATGTCTCATTGATGAACCCAACAAGACTAACCAACCGGCTTCTCAACTACTGGGGGAATAGAAAGAGCGTGACACCGTCGCTAACAGTAGTTAACAAGGATATCCAAGAACTGAAGATAATGAAAAGTAATATTAGAAGACGATCACATCTCAGAAAGATACTTAAGCAGAAGAGTATTCAGGACAGACCACCCTGTAAGAAAACCGGCACCATCTGGACAAAAGACAGAAAGGAGCAACATGGCCAGAGAATGCGCGAATACTGGGCAAACATCAAGTCCCTCGCCAAGCTGAAAAGTTGAACGTCGTGGTCCTTAGCTGGCCCATCCGAAAGAAGAAGAACTAGAAGAAACTAATGAAGTAATGCAAGCCGGTAACCATGACAACAGTAGGCCTATCAGAAGAGGTGACCTCCAACTTTCCATCTATTTCTGCCAGAAGCAATGCCACTCAATTTATTAAATTTCTGTGAAAGTTTGCAAATGGCAATAAGGTTATCGTGGAATCAAACATAGACTGTAAAATTCAACAATGCGATTAAGGTGGTCAAGGGGTACCCTTCAATTTTTACACGTGACTTACACGTGCGATATGCGATATGTTGTACAGAAGGTCTATTATATCTCCAAACAGCAACATTATTTTCAAAAATTCCTGGATTGGAATAGTGTTTTTTGCAGTTTTTGGGAATTTGGACCATTTGAGGCTAAAAATCCCGAATTTCCATGCACCACAAGCCTTTATAATTTATTAAAGGGGTCTTCCTGGGGATGGGGACTTTCCACAACGGTGAGGGTCAGTTTTAATTTGACATATATTGCGTTTCGTCTACGACGTATGCAATATTATTTTCACGTCAGGAAGTACACGTTAGGTGAATTTAGTTTGAGAGCACATTTTAAGTAATCATATTTTTGTCGACAAACGGGAGCATTGTAAAGATGATTTTGTTTAATACTGTGTGGTTGATATATCTTTATGTTTATGTACGCCTATAATTCATGTTCGGGTGCATGGAGCATCGTAAAATTAGGTATTTTAACAATGAGTCAATACACCAATCATTTATAAAACTCTTCAACGTACTTCTCGTAGAAGGGTGGGTATAAAGAACAACTTTTCAAAATACATGCTAAAATAGGAGAAAAATGAAAATAATCCTAGAAGGACGACCAAAGCATACGTTGCGCTTCTCAATGTGTGACACAAAACTAGGGAGTCTATAAAGGGTCGCCGAAAACCACTTTTTATGGCCCTTAACTTAACAGTGTCTGCGATATACCCAGAAAACTAACTTCGTTCTGATAAACTTATGAAGGAATGACAAGCCCTTAAACATTGCAACAGTAGCTCAATTGATAGCGTCAGGTTATTAATACCAAAGACCGTTCGAAGAGCGGATACTTCTGCTAGATATATATAAATGAATGTTCTTTTGTTCGTCTTTTATGCGTTCATGAACCATTCATCCGATTGCGACCAAATTTTGGTGAGTTGTTGTGAACACTTCCGGGATGGTTATAGGCATAGTTAATCCAATTTACAATAGATAGCGCGCATGTAGTTTAAACAAAAGTGTGTTGGCGATGCGCTCATATAGCCTACAATTTATCCGATTGGTACCAAATTTTGGTGGGTTGTTGTGCACACTCCCGGGAAAGTTATAGGCATAGTAAATCCAATTTACAATAGATGGCTCACGAGTAGCTTCAAAAAATGGCATGCGTTTGTTTCAACAAAGTCCCACATGCGTTCATATACCATTCATCCCATTGCGATGAAACTTGGGTGAGATTTTGTGTACACTTCAGGGAAGGTTTCTGGCTTAGTAAATCCACTTAACAATTGGTAGCGCCCGAGTAGATTCAGCAAATGAGCGACGACGCGTGAAGCGTTTCAACAAAGTCCCGTATGCGTTCATATACCATTAGTCCTATAGCGATGAAAGATGGGTGAGAGGTTGTGTACACTCCAGGCGAGGTTTCTGGCTTAGTAGATCCATGTTACAATAGGTAGCGCATGAGTAGATTCAACAAATGAGCGACGACGCGCGAAGCGTTTCAACAAAGTCCCGTATACTGTACGTTCATATACTATTCGTCCGATAGCGATGAAAATTGGGTGAGATGTTGTGTATACTTAAGGGTAGGTTTCTGGCATAGTAAATCCGCTTTACAATAGGTATCGCACAAGTATATTAAACAAATGAGCGACGACGCGCGAAGTGTTTTAACAAAATCCCGTATGCGTTCATATACAATTCGTCCGATAGCGATAAAACTTGGGTGAGTTGTTGTGTACACTCCAGGGAAGGTTTAAGGCTTAGTAAATCCATTTTAAAATAGGTGGCGCACGAGTAGACTCAACAAATGAGTGACGGCACGTGAATCGTTTCAACAAAGTCCCATAAGCGTTCATATACCATTCATCCGATTACGATGAAACTTTCGTGAATTGTTGTGTACACTCCAGGAAAGGTTTCTGACTTAGTAAATCCATTTTACAACAGGTAGCGCACGAGTAGATTCAACAAAATTCCGTATGCGTTCATATACCATTCATGCGATTGCAATGAAATTTGGTGAAATGTTGTTTCCACTCCCGCGAAGGTTTCTGATTTAGTATATCCATTTTACAATTGGTAGCGCATGAGTAGATTCAACTAATGAGCGACAGCGCGTGAATCGTTTCAACAAAGTCCCGTATGCGTTCATATACCATTCATCCGACAGTGATGAAACTTTGGTGAGTTGAGTACAGTCCTGCGAATGTTTATGAATTAGTAAATCCGTTTTTCAATGGGTGGCGCACAAGTAGATTTAACAAATGAGTGACGGAGCGCAAATCGTTTAAACAAAAATCCGTAAGCGTTCATATCCCATTCATCCGATTGCGATGAAACTTTGGTGAATTGTTGAGCACGCTCCCACGAATGTTTCTAAATTATGTAATCCATTTTACGATAGTTTAGAGGCTGTTAACGGAAATTGAAAAAAAAAATTGTTTCCAAAAGCACTTCAAGAAACAAAATTACAACGCCAACACTTTCTTTGAATGGCATTGCAACGCATGCCGGGTACAGCTAGTAGTACATAAATCAAAATCGAACCTGGCGACCATCTGAAATATATCGACGGTTCTCAATATCTACGAATCGATCACAACCTTCAAAACTGAAATTTTGTATGTAGATAGGGGTAATTAACATGAGTAGGATATATGAAAATAGGCTGTATAGTTCTTCACGGAACTACTTGTATTTTCATATTTATCACGGCCAACCCCTTAAAGACAAATGTAACGTTCACATTGTCGATGGCCAGTGAACGTACCCGAACGACACCAACTCCGCTCTCCTCAATACGACAATAATTCCTCCACTCATCGTTGTTTTCTGTGCATATCGCAATGGCTTAGCGAAGAATGGCAAACAATTTGCATGCAAATGTGGATTTCATTAATTAAATGAACTGAAAAATGTACACACATATATTATTTCGAATTTCAAATAAAAGAATAACAACGATGAAATTTGGTTTAAGGTGATATTGCTTTGAGCGGATCTCCTACCGAAGAACGATATCGTGTTTTCTCACTGTCCAGGTCGACATATGGGTTCCACCATCATGTTATTCCATTCACCACTCTAATGGGCATTACTATTTTTGTCTTGGCTATTACTGGAGTTATTATGTCAATATCGGTGCTGTTACTATTCATTACGAGCCAACTAACAAGCAGACGATGGGGATTTGATTATACCTCGAGTGCGCTCCGGTATTAATATGAGTAATGGTTTTACTGCGTCATGTTAGTAAGACATACAGCCTACCGCACTACACACAATATGGATTGTTCAGCCCATGAAACACTTTTCCCTTGCTATGGGACGTTTGACTTATCATTTGTTCCTTGTTAAACGATTAAATAAAATGAACAGTAGGGGCAGATGCCCTCGCTGTTCCGCAATAACTAATTAACTAACTAAAATTAACAATTTAATTTCAAATATTTTTAAATTTCATTGTTGTAGTTCATTTCTTCTGTAAAATATCGAAAGCTTAGCCGTTGTTAATCCATTCTTGTCCTTCCATGATATCCTGTTGTATGTCTACCCCTTATTATTCCGGTTTTCCAACGGGGTCGGGGATGAGATGCGATGGAAGTCTTTGTGGCGGATGATTTTTAAGGCCGGATGCCCTTCCTGACACCAACCTCATGAGAGGTGTTAATGAGAGATGAAATGAATGATGGTGAATGAAACTGGGCAAGGATGTGGAAGGAAGCGGCCGTGGCCTGTCAGAAGGGACCGTCCCAACATTTGCCTGGAGTTGAAAATGGGAAACCAAGAAAAACCATTTCAAGGACGGCCGACGGTGGGGCTCGAACCCACGCGTCTTCCGAGTCAGCAGAGAGCTTGGCCCCATGACCTAACGCAGCGCTTTAGCGAGCGCAGCCACTGCTGTCGGTTTCCATGATATCCTGTTGTTATTGTTAATTCATTTACGGGCTTTGTAACATCGTGGTCATTTTGTCTCTTGTACTTGGGTGAGTGTGTATAGAGTGTGCTATTGTGGTGTCTGTAATAGATTGTGTATTTTTAATACAGGTGAGGATTTGAAAGGAGGCAGTCGTGGCCTTAAGTTAAGAACCATCCGGGATTTTTTCTGGTGTTGAAGTGGGAAACCACGGAAAAACACTTCCAAGATAGCTGTGGTAATAATTGAACCCACCTCTTCTCAGTTGATCCTCACGAGGTTGAGTGTACCACGTTTCAGCCCAGACCAGACTAGAATTAAGTTCCTTGGCAGAGCCAGGAATGGAACCCGGGCTTTCGGGCTGACAGCCAAAAATGCTACCCGCTACACCACGAGGAAGACCAAATTGTAGATAATACTAGCTGTTATAGTCGGCGTTGCCCGGGCTGTGTTTAAAAACATAAGAGAATTTTCGCTGAAGTTTTCTTTTGAAGCAATCATCACTTTCCTCGTTACCATCTCTTTTTATCTGATGCCCATATTATTCGGGAACTTGGGTACTAGTCATTTGAGTTAAAATTTAAATAATGGTGCTCCATAAGTTGTATATAGAATGATCGATATATTTTCCTCCTTAATACTAATGCATATAAGGCCCTCTTGTCCCAAAACATGGTTAATTGGGAGTTCCAAAATACTACAGTCCTCCCTATTAAGTAAAGTTTTGAAGAAACTATGAATTATTCTATCTAAGCCACACACTGAAATATCATTGAAAAGGTGTCACACGAAGAGGTAGGATTCCTCAGCTTTACGTTTAATAATGAAGGAGGACCCTGTGATTATGTATGAGAATGAAATATCTGTAAGTCGTCACCGAAAGGTGCGATCTCAGCGTATTTATAAATAACTAGCGGACCCGTACGAGAGCTTCAGGGGTGTGTGCGCCCCATGTGTACAGACTACCCACCTGGCCCTAGTGCTATGCGGCTGTACGCGCCACAGTTCTGCCAGGGGCTATCATCTTGTTTATTTGTTTTAAAGCACTTTATAAACAAATACATATATTTCAGTTGACTTTTCAAGAAATGCAAGATTGTTTCTGTATTATTGAGACGATTTGGATGAATTTGGCACAAACCACACCTTCTAACTCCCTCTGGTTTAGGAGCTAGAGTTTTGTGAAACATACACCTTAGCGTAGCCTATTATATACCAGGTGGCCCGTTTGCGCCGTGCAATCTAGTGTTAGGTGTCCCGCATACACTAATGCTGTATGGGATGTCTGATAACTTATTTTCACAGGTGTCACACTGCATGCTAGCCGATTACGTCAGAATACGAAGGAATAACAAACGGACGGCCGCTAGCTGCAAGTTCCTCAGTGCTACCCGTCTAATGCACCCGATTGCCTTTTGGAGCCTCGCATTTGAGAGCGTAATAGACTCATATGTGGTACAACAACACGACAGTTGCTGGTAACATATTGACGATGGCTGGTGTATTCAGCATCGATGAGTTGGCTACACGGTCATCATACTAATCTATGGAGAAGCTGGTCGTAATGCCGTTTAAACTCGTAGACGGTATGCACTGGTGTTTCGAGATAGACGTATGCCGTCTCAACAAGTATTTCGCCGAACAGAGCTGCAATTATGAGCGAATGGAATGTTCCAGGCACATATCAACAAGTAGGAGTCCACGCAGCACGACCTGCTTTTGATGAGACGGTGGCACAGCAGCAAGGGGCCAGCAATAGGGGTGATAATCTCAAACAACAACTTCGTTGGAGGCAAGGCCTGAGGAATTGCATTTCGGACCTTCGACCCGTTTGCGAGGAAATGTAGGAAAATTATAAAATGTTATTCTAGGCAATGCTGACACCATCACATGGTTATGAAAGCCGGACGTCCTCGGAAGTTGAAAATATCTTACTGCTGTAAATACATCATTCAACATATTGAAAAGGTTAAAACGAGTTATTATAGATAATTTTCCGTACAATTCAATTAGGCCATCAGTTGAATTTTTACCAGTTATTATATACATTTGGCCCCATTTTTTTCAAAAACCAAAAACATTTAATAACATCAAAACGGTGAGAGATATCAAATTATGATAAGGGGTAGAAAAGTTGCAAATCAATGAGATCTTACACCTGTAGATTTAACTTTTTTCGATAGGATCGACGTTTTCCGAGATATAACGATTCGAAAAAAAGAATGAAATTCACGGCCCCAAAAAAGGAAAATGGTGAGAGATATCAAAAAATCATATGGGTTAAAAAATTTGCTAATCACTGAGGTCCTATATCTCTAGATTTTACTTTCTTCGATACGTTCAACCGTTTCCCAAATATAACGGTTCGAAAAAGAGGAAGAAATTCAGGTCCGCAGAAAATCAAATCGGTGAGAGATATCAAAAAATCTTAAGGATTGAAAAAGTTGCTAACCACTGAGATCTTACACCTGTAGATTTAACATTGTTAGATACGGCCAACCGTTTCCCAGATATAACGGTTCGAAAAAAGGAAGACATTCAGGGCCCCAGAAAAGGAAAACGGTGAGAGATATCAAAACTTCATCAGGGGTAAAAAAAAGGATGAAAGTCAGGGCCCCAAAGAACGGTCCGGCCATGCACCAATTTTAACGCCCGACAAGAGAGTTCCTGACAGGCCCAATTTCTTTCCCCGTGACACATTTCAGCTCGATATCTTGAAAATTCCGACCTCTAGTTTGCTAAACGTAAAAACGTCACGCACATACGTACATTTTCAGGGCCCCCCAAAAAAAAAGACAACGCTGAGAGATATCAAAAAACCGTTATGGGTAAGATCGTTGCATACCGCGGAGATTTAACACTTGTGTATTTAACTTTTTTCGACATGACCAACCGTCTCCGAGATATATCGATTCCAAAAGAGTTTCAAATTCAGGGCCCCCCCAAAAAATCCAGCCCTGCACCGATTTTAACGCCGAAAAATAGGGTTCCTCATAGGCTCTAGCTCTTTTACCGCTCCAAATTTCAGTTTGATATCTTGGAAATTGCGACCTGTACTTTGCTAAATCCAAAAACGTCACGCACATACGCACAAGTACAGGGCCCCAAAAAAGAAAACGGCGAGATATATCAAAAAATCGTTTGGAGTAAAAAAGTTGCATACCGCGGAGATCTTACACCTATACATTTAACGTTTTTCGATACGACCAGCCGTTTCCGAGATATATCGATTCAAAAAAAAAGTTTGAAATTCAGGGCCCCCAAAAAATATCCGGCCCTGCTCCGTTTTTAACCCCCGACAACAGGTTTCCTCACATGGTCCAACTCTTTCAACGCTCCATATTCACCTCGATATCTTGAATATTGCGACCTGTACTTCGCTAAACCCAAAAAGTGACGCACAATGGACATTTTAGGGGCCCCCCCAAAAAAAGAAAACTGTGAGAGATATCAAAAAATCGTTTTGAGTATAAAAGTTGCATTTCGCGGAGATCTTACACCTGTACATTTAACGTTTTTCGATACGACCAACCGTTTCCGAGATATATCAATTCCAAAAAAATGATTGAAATTCAGGGCCCCCCAAAAATATTCGGCCCTGTACCGTCTTTAACGCCCGACAATTGGTTTCCTCGCAGGGTCTAACTCTTTCACCGCACCAAATTTCAGTTCGATATCTTGAAAATTGAGAACTGTACTTCGCTAAACCCAAATATGTCACGCACAATGGACAACTTCAGTGCCCCAAAAACGAAAACGGTGAGAGATATCAAAAAATCATTATGAGAAAAAAAGTTGAATACCGCGGAGATCTCACACCTGTATATTTAACGTTTTTCGATACGACCAACCGTTTCCGAGATATATCGATTCCAAAAAAAAGTTTGAAATTCAGGTCCTCCCAAACAAATCGGGCCGTGCACCGTTCTTAACGCCCGACAACAGGTTTCCTCACAGGGTCTAACTCGTTCACCGCTCCAAATTTCAGCTCGATATCATGAAAATTGGGATCTATACTTCGCTCAACCCAAAAATGCCATGCACAATTGACGTTTTCAGGGCCCCAAAAATACAAAACGGTGAGAGATATCAAAAAATCGTTTTGAGTAAAAAAGTTGCATTTCTCGGAGATCTTACACCTGTACATTTAACGTTTTTCGATACGACCAACCGTTTCCGAGATATATCAATTCCAAAAAAATGTTTGAAATTCAGGGCCCCCAAAAATATTCGGCCCTGTACCGTCTTTAACGCCCGACAATTGGATTCCTCGCAGGGTCTAACTCTTTCACCGCACCAAATTTCAGTTCGATATCTTGAAAATTGAGACCTGTACTTCGCTAAACCCAAATATGTCACGCACAATGGACAACTTCAGTGCCCCAAAAAGGAAAACGGTGAGAGATATCAAAAAATCATTATGAGAAAAAAAGTTGAATACCGCGGAGATCTCACACCTGTATATTTAACGTTTTTCGATACGACCAACCGTTTCCGAGATATATCGATTCCAAAAAAAAATTGTAATTCAGGGCCCCAAAAAAAGATTCTGCCCAGCACCGATTTTAAAGCCCAACAAAACGATTCGGCACAGTCACTAACTCTTTCACCGTACCAAATTTCAGCTTAATATCTTGAAAATGGCGACCAGTACTTTGCTAAACGCAAAAATGTCACGCACAATGGACATTTTCAGGGCCCCAAAAAAAGAAAACGGTGAGAGATATCAAAAACTCGTTTTGAGTAAAAAAGTTGCATACCGCGGAGATCTTACAACTATACCTTTAACATTTTTCGATACGATCAACCGTTTCCGAGATTTATCGATTCCAAAAAAAGTTTGAAATTCAGGGCCCCCAAAAAAGATCCGGCCCTGCACCGATTTTAACGCCCAACAATAGTATTCGTCACAGTCACTAACTCTTTCTCCGTACGAAATTTCAGCTTAATACTTTGAAAATTGCGACCAGTGCCTAGCTAAAGGCAAAAATGTCACGCACAATTGACATTTTCAGGGCCCCAAAAAAGAAAACGGTGAGAGATATCAAAAGATAGTATTGAGTAAAATAAGTTGCATACCGCGGAGATCTTACACCTATACATTTAACATTTGTCGATACGACCAACCGTTTCCGAGATATATCGATTGCAAAAAAAGTTTGAAATTCAGGGCCCCCCAAAAAGATTCGGCCCTGTACCGTCTTTAACGCCCGACAATTGGTTTCCTCACAGGGTCTAACTCTTTCACCGCACCAAATTTCAGTTCGATATCTTGAAAATTGAGACCTGTACTTCGCTAAACCCAAATATGTCACGCACAATGGACAACTTCAGTGCCCCAAAAAGGAAAACGGTGAGAGATATCAAAAAATCATTATGAGTAAAAACGTTGCATATATCGATTCCAAAAAAAAAAAAAAAAAAAAGGTTTAAAATTCAGGGCCCCCCCAAAAAATCGGGCCGTAAACCGTTTTTAACGCCCGACAACAGGATTCCTCACATGGTTTAACTCGTTCACCGCTCCAAATTTCAGCTAGATATCATGAAATTTAAGACCTATACTTCGCTCAACACAAAAATGTCATGCACAATTGACTTTTTCAGGGCACCAAAGAAAGAAAACGGTGAGAGATATCAAAAAATCGTTTAGAGTACAAAAGTTGCATACCGCGGAGATCTTACACCTGTACTTTTAACTTTTTTCGATGCGAACAACCGTTTCCGAGATATATCGATTCCAAAAAAAAGTTTGATTTTCTGGGCCCCCCAAAAAGATCCGGCCCAGCACCGTTCTTAACGTCCGACAACTGGTTTCCTCACAGGGTCCAACTCTTTCACATCTCCAAATTTCAGCTCGATGGACACTTTCAGGGCCCCAAAAAAGAAAACGGTGCGAGATATCAAAAAATCGTTTTGAGTAAAAAAGTTGCATACCGCGGAGATCTTACACCTATACATTTAACATTTTTCGATAAGACCGACCGTTTCCGAGATATATCGATTCCAAAAAAAGTTTGAAAATCAGGGCCCCCAAAAAAGATCCGGCCCTGCACCGATTTTGACGCCCAACAATAGGATTCGTCACAGTCACTAACTCTTTCACCGTTCCAAATTTCAGCTTCATATCTTGAAAATGCCGACCAGTACTTACCTAAACGCAAAAATGTCACGCACAATGGACATTTTCAGGGCCCTAAAAAAAGAAAATGGTGAGAGATATTAAAAAATCGTTTTGAGTAAAAAAGTTGCATACCGCAGAAATCTTACACCTATACCTTTAACATTTTTCGATACGATCAACCGTTTCCGAGATATATCGATTCCAAAAAAAAACTTTGAATTTCAGGGCCCCAAAAAAGATCCGGCCCTGTACCGATTTTAACGCCCAACAATAGGATTCGTCACAGACACTAACCCTTTCACCGTACCAAATTTCAGCTTAATATCTTGAAAATTGCGACCTGTACTTCGCTAAACCCAAAAATGTCACGCACAATGGACATTTTCAGGGCCCAATAAATAGAAAACGGTGAGGGATATCAAAAAATCATTTGGAGTAAAAAAGTTGCATACCGCGGAGATCTTACACCTATGCATTTAACATTTTTCGATACCACCAACCGTTTCCGAGATATATCGATTCCAAGAAACAGTTAGAAATTCAGGGACCCCAAAAAAGATCCGTCCCTGCACCGAATTTAACGCCCAACAATAGTATTCGTCCCAGTCAATAACTCTTTCATCGTACCAAATTTCAGCTTAATATCTTGAAAATTGCGACCAGTACTTAGCTAAACGCAAAAAATGTCACGCACAATGGACATATTCAGGGCCCCAAAAAAAGAAAACGGTGAGAGATATCAAAAAAATCGTTGTGAGAAAAAAGTTGCATACCGCGGAGATCTTACACCTATACCTTTAACATTTTTCGATACGATCAACCGTTTCCGAGATACATCGATTCCAAAGAAAAGTTTGAAATTCGGGGCCCTCAAAAAAGATCCGACCCTGCACCGATCTTAACGCCCAACAATAGGATTCGGCACAGTCACTAACTCTTCCACCGTACCAAATTTCAGCTTAATATCTTGAAAATAGCGACCAGTTCTTGGCTAAACGCAAAAATGTCACGCACAATGGACATTTTCAGGGCCCAATAAATAGAAAACGGTGAGGGATATCAAAAAATCATTTGGAGTAAATAAGTTGCATACCACGGAGATCTTACACCTGTACATTTAACTTTTTTCGATGCGACCAACCGTTTCCGAGATATATCGATTCAAAAAAAATTTGAAATTCAGGGCCCCCCAAAAAGATCCGGCCCTGCACCGTTTTTAACGCCCGACAACTGGTTTCCTCACAGGGTCCAACATTTTCACAGCTCCTAATTTCAGCTCGATATCTTGAAAATTGCGACCTGTACTTCGCTAAACCCAAAAATGTCACGCACAATGGACATTTTCAGGGCCCAAAAAATAGAAAACGGTGAGAGATATCAAAAAATCGTTTCGAGTAAAAAAAGTTGCATACCGCGGAGATCTTACACCTGTACCTTTAACTTTTTTCGATGCGACCAACCGTTTCCGAGATATATCGATTCCAAAAAAAATTTGAAATTCAGGGCCCCAAAAAAGAGATTCGGCCCAGCACCGATCTTAACGCCCAACAATAGGATTCGTCACTGTCACTAACTCTTTCACCGTTCCAAATTTCAGCTTCATATCTTGAAAATGGCGACCAGTACTTACCTAAACGCAAAAATGTCACGCACAATGGACATTTTCAGGGCCCTAAAAAAAGAAAATGGTGAGAGATATTAAAAAATCGTTTTGAGTAAAAAAGTTGCATACCGCAGAGATCTTACACCTGTACATTTAACATTTTTCGATACGACCCACCGTTTCCGAGATATATCGATTCCAAAAATAAGTTTGAAATTCAGGGCCCCCAAAAAAGTTCCGGCCCTGCACCGATTTTAACGCCCAACAATAGGATTCGTCACAGTCACTAACTCCTTCACCGTACCAAATTTCAGCTCGATATCTTGATTATTGCGAACTGTACTTCGCTAAACCCAAAAATGTGACGCACATGGACATTTTCAGGGCCCCAAAAAAAAGAAAACGGTGAGAGATATCAAAAAATCGTTTTGAGTAAAAAAGTTGCATACCGCGGAGGTCTTACACCTATACTTTTAACATTTTTCGATACGACCAACCGTTTCCGACATATATCGATTCCAAAAAACAGTTAGAAATTAAGGGCCCCCAAAAAAGATCCGGCCCTGCACCGATTTTAACGCCCAACAATAGGATTCGTCACAGTCACTAACTCCTTCACCGTACCAAATTTCAGCTCGATATCTTGATTATTGCGAACTGTACATCGCTAAACCCAAAAATGTGACGCACAATGGACATTTTCAGGGCCCCAAAAAAAGAAAACGGTGAGAGATATCAAAAAATCGTTTTTGGTAAAAAAGGTGCATACCGCGGAGATCTTACACCTGTACATTTAACATTTTTCGATACGACCAACCGTTTCCGAGATATATCGATTCCAAAAAAAGTTTGAAACCCAAATATGTCACGCACAATGGACAACTTCAGTGCCCCAAAAAGGAAAACGGTGTGAGATATCAAAAAATCATTATGAGTAAAAAAGTTGCATACCGCGGAGATCTTACACCTGTACATTTAACATTTTTCGATACGACCAACCGTTTCCGAGATATATCGATTCCAAAAAAAAAAAAAGGTTTGAAATTTAGGCCCCCCCCCCAAAAAAAAAATCGGGCCGTAAACCGTTTTTAACGCCCGACAACAGGTTTCCTCACAGGGTTTAACTCGTTCTCCACTCCAAATTTCAGCTAGATATCATGAAAATTAAGACCTATACTTCGCTCAACACAAAAATGTCATGCACAATTGACTTTTTCAGGGCCCCAAAAAAAGAAAACGGTGAGAGATATCAAAAAATCGTTTTGAGTAAAAAAGTTGCATACCGCGGAGATCTTACACATGTAGATTTAAAGTTTTTTGATAAGACCAACCGTTTCCGAGATATTTCGATTCCAAAAAAAAATTGAAAATCAGGGCCCCTTAAAAAGATTCGGCCCAGAACCGATTTTAACGCCCAACAATAGGATTCGTCACAGTCACTAACACTTTCACCGTACCAAATTTCAGCTTCATATCTTGAAAATTGCGACCAGTACTTAGCTAAAGGCAAAAATGTCACGCACAATGGACATTTTCAGGGCACACAAAAAAAGAAAACGGTGAGAGATATCAAAAAATCGTTTTGAGTAAAAAAGTTGCATACCGCGGAGATCTTACACCCATACATTTAACATTTTTCGATACGATCAACCGTTTCCGAGATCTATCGATTCCAAAAAAAAGTTTGAAATTCAGGGCCCCAAAAAAGATCCGGCCCTGCACCGATTTTAACGCCCAACAATAGGATTCGTCACAGTCACTAACTCTTTCACCGTACCAAATGTCAGCTTAATATCTTGAAAATAGCGACCAGTAATTAACTAAACGCAAAAATGACACATACAATGGACATTTTCAGGGCCCCAAAAAAATGGAAACTTTGAGAGATATCAAAAAATCGTTTTGAGTAAAAAAGTTGCATACCGCGGAGATCTTACACCTATACATTTAACATTTTTCGATACGACCAACCGTTTCCGAGATATATCGATTCCAAAAAACAGTTAGAAATTCAGGGCCCCTCAAAAAGAACCGGCCCTGCACCGATTTTAACGCCCAACAATAGGATTCGTCACAGTCACTAACTCTTTCATCGTACCAAATTTCAGCTTAATATCTTAAAAATTGCGACCAGTACTTAGCTAAACGCAAAAATGTCACACACAATGGACATTTTCAGGGCCCCAAAAAAAGAAAACGGTGAGAGATATCAAAAAATCGTTTTGAGTAAAAAAGTTGCATGCCGCAGAGATCTTACACCAATACCTTTAACATTTTTCGATACGATCAACCGTTTCCGAGATATATCGATTCCAAAAAAAAGTTTGAAATTCAGGGCCCCCAAAAAAGATCCGGTCCTGCACCGATTTTAACGCCCAACAATAGGATTCGTCACAGTCACTAACTTTTTCACCGTACCAAATTGCAGCTTAATATCTTGAAAATTGCGACCAGTACTTAGGTAAACGCAAAAATGTCACGCACAATGGACATTTTCAGGGCCCCAAAAAACGAAAACGGTGAGAGATATCAAAAAATCGTTTTGAGTAAAAACGTTGCATACCGCGGAGATCTTACACCAATACCTTTAACATTTTTCGATACGATCAACCGTTTCCGAGATATATCGATTCCAAAAAAAAAGTTTGAAATTCAGGGCCCCCAAAAAACATCCGGCCCTGCACCGATCTTAACGCCCAACAATAGGATTCGTCACAGTCACTAACTCTTTCACCGTACCAAATTGCAGCTTAATATCTTGAAAATTGCGACCAGTACTTAGCTAAACGCAAAAATATCACGCACAATGGACATTTTCAGGGCCCCAAAAAAAGAAAACGGTGAGAGATATAAAAAAATTGTTTTGAGTAAAAAAGTTGCATATCGCGGAGATCTTACACCTGTACATTTAACAATTTTCGATACGATAAACCGTTTACGAGATATATCGATTCCAAAAAAAGTTTGAAATTCAGGGCCCCCAAAAAAGATCCGGCCCTGTACCGATTTTAACGCCCAACAATAGGATTCGTCACAGTCACTAACTCTTTCATCGTACCAAATTTCAGCCTAATATCTTGAAAATCGCGACCAGTACTTAGGTAAACGCAAAAATGTCACGCACAATGGACATTTTCAGGGCCCCAAAAAAAGAAAACAGTGAGAGATATCAAAAAATAGTTTTCAGTAAAAAAAGTTGCATACCGCAGAGATCTTACACCTATACATTTAACATTTTTCGATACGACCAACCGTTTCCGTGATATATCGATTCAAAAAAATAGGATGAAATTCAGGGCCCCAAAAAATGGTCTGGCCCTGCACCGATTTTAACGCCCAACAATAGGGTTCGTTACAGGCCCCAACTCTTTCACCGTACCAAATTTTAGCTCGTTATCTTGAAAATTGCGACCTGTACTTTGCTAAACGCAAAAACGTCACGCACATACATACATACATACAGACAGACTTTTTCCAATATACCACGGCTATATGAAAGCCTATAGGATCTTTAGATCCGGCTTTCATAACAAGAGTAGACCCGTCTGCGGTAATGCTGAAGTTGTGCAGAATGCACTGCAGTACTTTGAACGGAATCCTACACACGGTCAGTTAAGTTGGTTGGTTGGTTCCGTAGTTTAGGGGCTGCGAAAACGCGGTCATGTAGCCCCATGTACTTTGGGTGTGTGTATAATCTGTCTGATAACCGGTGTTAGTTGTGATGACTGTATTAGTGTGTGTTATTTGTTTTAATACAAGTAAGGACTGCAGACGATAATTTCAAGTAGTTCCTACTTTCGCTACCAAATGCTACCATCCACGAAACCTAGCTGTGAGCTTGGCTACTACTAGATGCCATCGTAACCAGCACCTGGCGAAGAATGTTGGAACTTAAGAGCATTAATCAAACCTAACCTACAAATTTTGCTTCACACAAGTTTAGTTAGTGGAAGGTACTTTTAGATGCCATAAATCTATGACCTGGGCTCGCCGGCTTTCGTTCCCCTCCGAAGGAAGGCATACTGAGGGATCTTTAACGCTCTTAAGAAATCCGACGACTTTGGCTGGGTTTGAACCCGCGATCTTGGGCACAGCAGTTCAGCATGCTACCAACTACGCCACCGAAGTCGCCTCACGGTCAGTTACACTTCACCTCGCTGAGCTGCTGATAATAATAATAATTATTACTATTATTTTAAATTATGAATTAGAATGTATTTATTAATTACTGTTGATATTACATTTGTGATATGTCTCAGGAATCAGACGGTAAAACCAGTACAGATTATCTGTGAGACATATTAATTATTTTTATAAAATTATACTGATTGTATTCCAATACAAGAGTGCATGCAATAATAAGTTTGTTATAAATTAATGCTTATTTAGGTAATATTTTTTATGCGACGTATAGCTAGTTGTCTGCTGTTTATATTGGACAATCCAGGTGGTAGTTCATTAAGTAGTGCTGGTACAAGATAGTTTAGTCTCTTGAACCCATAATAATTTTTTAGCTTATGGCTTTTAGTGCCGGGAGTGTCCGAGGACATGTTCGGCTCGCCAGTATTGTAGCTGCTTCGAGACGGACACCCAATGGGTGAACTACAAGTACCGTTGGGGAGGGAAGTTGGAATGTAAGGACGAGGAGTTGGAAGGTAGCGGCTGTGGCCTATAGTGAGGGACCAACCCCGGCATTTGCCTGGAAAGAAGATGGGAAACCACAGAAAACCATCTTCAAGGTTGCCGGCGGGGGGATTCGAACCTCCTCGCCTCCCGGATGTGAGCGACTGCCAATAATAATAATGATGATGATGATGATGATACGAACCATCTATGCTACAATGTGCACATATTTATTGTTGCTTAGGGCAAAGAGGAGCGGCAAGGGAGTTAGCCTCGAACTTCAATACAGAGATCCTGAAGGAGCGAATATGGCATCCGCATAAGCCGCAACTACACCAACAACTGTATGGAAATGATTTCTATCGCAGGGTAGCATATTGCCTAAGAATGACCGCTGCATTACAACAAAATCCACAGTTTACCAGGAATATTATGTGGAGTGATAAATGCTATTTCGCCAATGATGCCAAAGTCAATACTCACAATCTTCTTTACTGGGCTCCAGTGAATCCCTACTAGGTTCGAGCACAACATGTTCAGAGCCACTGCGGGGTTATCGTGTGGTGTGGTATTCTGGGAGACTACAGAGTTCGGCCTGTTTTCATCGCCCTCAGACTTACAGGTAGGAATTATCTCGAATTTCCACAAACCGACTTGTCTCTAGGAAACCTTCTAGAAGATTCTGTATTAATTTCATTATTCCTGTTAATAACACTGCCTAAATATGTAAAATTGTTCCACGTTCTCTAACTTTTCCCCAACTAAGTTGTTTTGAACTTCCTTATTTTCCTTCCCCGTAGCGACATATGGATTAGAAAATGTATGGACTCACCTTGGAAAGAGGCATTTACACATTATAGGTTGTGTTACAACATTGGTACAGAATGATGCTGCTCCACCTCACACTTTCCGAGCCGTTACGGAATATCTGAATGCACGATATCCTGAACGGTGGATAGGTCGTGGAGGACGCCTGCAGTGGCCACCCCGATTGCCTGATCTAACCCCTCTGGACTTCTTTCTGTGGGGGCTATATAAGATCAAAAGTCTACGAAACAGCGCCAGAAAATGTTGATCAATTACAAGAACGCATTGGTGAGGCCTGTGCTGCAGTGACACCTGAAATGTTACGACGTATCCATGCAGACACTCCGAGACGTTTTCAGCATTGTACTTGCCACCAGGGACATATCTTTGAGCATATTCATTATGAATAGCTGTCCAAGTGTGACATCTTAATTTATTTTATTTTCTAAGCGTTGAAGCAATAATATGCAGGTTTTGTCCATATAGCAAGCAATGCTATATTAGAGTGGAATTTCTGTAGCCAACGTGTAAAAATGAATATGTTATTAAACTTTCTTTTCTGCATCTTTTGCGTATTTACAAATGAACCCTGTTTATTACAGAAATCGCTGTTTGCAAAGGAGCGTTACAACGTGGTATACAATATGTTGGGTATTGTGCAACAATTTAGCAGTAATTGTAAAAGGAAGGAAGCTTGTAGTTTAACGTGACCGTTAATCTTGAGATCATGAGCCACGGGACCTCCTTTTTACGTGGAATCCGAACCACAGGGCAAGGCATTTCACTTCGAAAATCTCACATGCATTGACCGCGAATCGAACCCGGACCGCCTTGGTGAGAGGCATACAGCTAGACCGCTGAGCCACCACGCCCCTTAGCAGTAATTGTACTACACAAGTACTACTAACAGGATTCATATTATTATTATTATTATTATTATTATTATTATTATTGTCACTATTCTAGTAGGATATGCAGATGATGTTGCTGCTCTTGTAGCAGGAAGAAGTGTCGAGCAGGCACAGTTGCGACTCAATATGGTAATGCGCAAAATCAATAGATGGATGGAGGAACATGGTCTGTCTCTAGCACTTAGTAAGACGGAAATTGTCATCCTAACAAAGAAGAGAATTCAGACAATACTTCCAATACAGGTAGGACAAATTCAAGTAGAGACGCAGCCAGCAGCAAAATACCTGGGCATCATGATCGACAGTAAAATGAATTTTGGAGAACAGATTAGACGGACTGCAGATAAGGCAGCCAGAGGAGTAACGTCCCTCAGTCGGCTCATGGCCAATGTTGGTGGGCCAAAATCTAGTAAGAGAAGACTATTGATGACAGCCATCCATTCAGTTCTGCTGTATGGAGCGGAAATATGGGCGGATGCCCTGGATAAGGAAATTTATAGGAAGCCACTGGCGCAAGTGCAGAGGCGGGGGGCTTTGCGCGTGGCATCTGCATATCGCACGGTCTCTGAGGAAGCAGTTCTCGTTATTGCCGGGATTATTCTGATTTTTTTTCTTGCGAAAGAACGCAAGAACATTTACTTGAGGAAATCTGATATGGGTTTACAAAATGCAAGACGATCGGCAAGAGTACAAACCTTTCAAAATTGGCAGATCAAATGGGAGCAAGGAGATCAAAGCCAATGGACTAAGAGAATGATCCCTCAGGTGCAGGTTTGGACAGAGAGGAAACATGGTGAGGTTGGTTATTATCTCACTCAGTTCTTGACTGGCCATGGGTACTTCTGTTCCTACCTTAAGAAGATGAGGAAGGTGGATTCATCAGATTGCATCTACTGTATCAACGAATTAGATAATGCTAATCACACCTTCTTCTCTTGTGGACGGTGGGTCCAAAATAGGCAGTCTCTTCAAGATCACATTGATGTAGAGATATCCCCGGACAATATTGTTGCAGTGATGCTACAAAATGAGGAAAACTGGAAACTGGTAGCAAGCTTTGTTGAAGA
Organism: Meconema thalassinum; assembly: GCA_946902985.2. Lineage (NCBI taxonomy): Eukaryota > Metazoa > Arthropoda > Insecta > Orthoptera > Tettigoniidae > Meconema > Meconema thalassinum. The sequence goes on from OX336389.2 coordinate 132,507,921, forward strand.
TATCCTCCGAACAAAGAAGACGGATCTGGATCGCCACTGAAGATGATTCATTACGGAAGAGTGCCCTACAGGCAAATGTAAAATGACTCTAGCCTGAAGTAATGTGCTAAACGGTTCCAGGCTAGTGTTCAGAAGTAACGGGGGAGTTTTAGTCGGTAGTCTGCTACTCAGGAGCAGGAGCCCGACCCTCTGTGCGTAAATGCATTTCTTCCCCTAAAAAAAAAAAAAAAAAAAAAATGTCACTATGATGTTTGTAATAGACTGTAATAATAAAATAACTATAGTGACACAGGTTGTCAGACAAATTCTTCACACACTCAAGTACACGGGGCTACATTACCACTATGTTACAAAGCCCCTACAAATCAACAAAAACAACTCATTATTTCAGTACGGTGTAATTCAACGTACCGTATGAGGGCTTCAATCACAGTACTGATGTACAGTCTGCCCAACATCAGAATTGATACAGACGGGTCTAGCCATGCTGGTATGTGCTTCAGCATTCCATTAGCCCTTAATTACAGCTCCCTACGGGGAAATACAGTAAGTCTCTCTCATGACTCGGCCGGCCGGCGCGCATAGCTTATCTGTCTCCCGTTGACTCATCACTCCCCGCTCGGCATAACATAGCACTTCGCTCACTTTATCCGTGCATGTCATGAGATAACATTTAAAATTAAGAAAATAACAAAATAAGCTCGTACCTTATGACAGGAGATGCTGGAAATTTTCTCCTCATACATCCACACATTTCCGTCATCGTCTTAGGAAACTCTGATTCACACGCATAAGTTCGTCTTCCGTAATTGAGGCTTTATATCTCTCCGGATATGTTCTTTCAGTTCGCCCAACGTGTGAGGGTTTCTTGCATACACTTTATTCTTTAAGTACCCATATAAATGAAAGTCACAAACACTTAAATATGGGGACCGTGGCAGCCATACGTCCGTACTAATTACACGGTATTCAAAAATGTCCTCAATTAAGTTTAATGTGTCATGAGCTGTATGCGCGGTGGCAGAGTCTTGCTGAATATATCCATTTCGAGAGTTAGTGTCAGTCAGTTCGTCAAAAAATGGTATGAGTATATTATCCCTGTACATTTGGGCATTAATTGTGCCTTCAAAAATGATAGGCCCTATAGTTCAGTCATCATTACTTCCGACTTGACGTTTCAGTGCTAGGCTGCAGTTTCGTTCGCTAAATCACGACATCGCGAACGAAACTCAGTTTGTCGTGATATATCGATTTGAATGGCTGCCTGTGATTGTCTAGTTAAAGTGATTTTCCTTCTGACCGCTAGATAACTCTAGGGTAACACTGAAACGTCAAGTCGGATGTAATGATGGCTTTACTATATATAATGTATCCATTCACTGCGCACCATACTCCGACCCATTCGTTATGTAGAGGAAGTTCGTATATGCGATGGGAGGTTTCTCTACTCCAATATCTGTTATTCTGCGTCGTCGAACCATACCCGTGTAAATGGAACCTAGCTTCGTCCGAGAACAATATTAACATATCCGGAGAGAAATAACCTCAATTACGAAAGATGAACATATGCGTGAGAATCGGAGTTTCCTAAGACGATGCCGGAAGTGTGTGGATGTAGGAGGAGAACATTTATAACATCGCCTGTCATAAGGTAGTAGCAGCTTATTTTATTAATTTTAATTGTTATCTCATGTCATGCACGGACAACGTTAGCGAAGTGCTATGTTATGCCGAGCGGGTAGTGATGAGTCAACGGGAGGCAGATAAGCTGGGCGCGCCGGCCGGCCGAGTCGTGAGAGAGACTCACGGTACACGTACAGAAGGCAGGCGTCTATTTGGAATCTCCTGTGCATACAATGTGCGAGCTTTGGTGGGATTGTGACCAAATTCTCCATAGATTAAAATTGTGCGTGTGAGCTCGTTTTTGGTGAAAACCTCAGCCATTTCCGATGTGTTGATAGCAACATTAATGCTGCTGTACCACGTGCAAAGCTACTATTCTGCGCTCACCAGCGAGACTTCATACCTCTATGGGGCGCATTAGACGAGAGCACTGAGGAACATGCAGCGTGCGGCCGTCTGGTTGTTATCTCTTGTCATTCTGACGTAACCTGCTTGCATGCAAGGTTACTCCTTAGCAATTCAGTACTTACTGTAGACCTCCTGTTCATCACTAGTACATGCGGGACATTTATAAGTAGATTGCACGGTGCAAATGGGCCACCATATATAGATATTGCTCAAACAGAAATCAAAGAGATCATTGATATGAAATATAGGAAGATGGATTCAGATGAAAATATAATTTTAGGGCCCTGCCACCGGTCCTTCATTTTTATAGATCACAGCTCCGTTCAATATTTTTATTAAGGGAAGCTTTCCAGTCGGTCAACACAAATTGTGCCCAACTTCATTAGGCGGAAACAAGTATTTACATACCCTAATCTACAAAAAGAAACGAGATATAATTAGAGGCCGAGTGTTCTAGTTGACGCCCGTGGGCAACCTGCGCGTCGTTATGAGGATGAAGTGGTGATGAAGACGGCACATACACCCAGTCTCCGAGCCACGGAAATTAACCCCTGGTGATTAAAATTCCTGATGGCTCAGCCGGGAATCGAACCCAGGGCACTTTGGGCCAAAGCCTAGCGTGCTAACCATTTAACACTGGAGCTGGACAATTACACAATAACACGCCTTTATGTACAACATGGGGAACTTAATTTGATGACAGGTTTCAAACGTCAAGCCTTCATCCTCAGATCACATTTTGGACATAAAAGCGTGTTAGTGTGTAATTATATCTCGTTTCTTTCAGGTTAGGGTATGTAAATACTTGTTCCTGCCCAATTTGTGTTGACCGTTTGGAAAGCTTTCTTTACTAGAACAAGGCAACACTGAAAATGGCTTCTGTCATTTCCGTTCAATATTGTAACACCATTGTGATTATAAAGGAAAAAATTACGAGCCTTACATTAGTTGCATATGATGTGTACCATCTGACATAGAAGAAACCTCACGTGAAATTGTTGATACATCGGTATTTTATAATATTATTGGAACAAATATTAATCTATTGTAGAAGGAAGTGTTTTACAGATATTGTAGTTTATAATACGGAACTAATTTTATTAGATGATTTGTAGCTTCCACCAGCACTGGCCTAAATAAAGAATACGATATGGATCAACTAGATTAATAGACGAGACACCGGTCATAACCTTAAATTCCTTATAAACAGGTCCTCTTGATTCACAAACCAACACGTAATTTCATATGGATTCTGTTCAAATGAGTCATATTGATATGATAAATATCGTTTAAAATGATAATCTGGTAGCAAAAATATCTACCCCGTCCGGGATTCGAACCCAAGATCTCTAGATTCACAGTCATAGGAGCTAACCCCACGGCTATTTCAACTACGCAAATATTGTGCACAAGATGGTGACTTATTTAGACTTTCCAAAAATACTGCATTACGGAATTAAGTTTCATTTATATTTTGCTTGTTTCGATAATGTTCCTGGGTCAAATTGTGAAGGCTTGCTCAATTCTCGTATAATCACAACGATTATATTATATTGATGAGTGCATTACCGTTATGTGGGTTAATATTTGACGAAGACTTTGAACATGTACCATGTGCTTTGTTTCAATCACTTGACACCAGAGTTCGCATGAGCGTTTACCGTTCAGTATGTCGTATACATTCCACATGGCCGAGAGTACGTCATGGTATCAATTTCCGACACCGCGCGCTCATTGTTTCTCTTACCAGTGCCAGCTGGATCGATCGATCGAGTTGGCAGTGCGTCTTACATTTCCGTTTGATCGAACGGAAGTGTGCTAGCTGGTGCCAACTCGATCGATCCGATCCACTTCCGTCCCATTTTCCAAATTACTCCCACAAAAATATCCAGCAACCGACTGGAAAGATGTTACACATCAAAAACCTTGTTAAGTGCATAACTAAGAAATGTGCGTGTTACAATAGCGGGAACCTATTTCCTAAATTAGATAAACATTGAACTCCTCATTGCCCATAGGGCAGGTAAAGTTTAAAAGTAATCAACATAGAACATATGCACGAGCGAATTGGATGATCACTTTGTTAATTAGCTCAGCTGCCGCCCTCCCCTCCCCCCCCCCCCCCCACTCATATATATAGATCCAAAATATACCCTAAAATAATATCTCCTTTCTGTTATTCCACCCATACATCATAGTTATTGCTTGGGTACCAAGTTTACTGTAAGCCCAGGTTCACTTTAGAATTGAAAGGAGTTCATTTCATGCAGATCCTACTCATTAGCAGCAAGCCCTCTCATGCCTACAATTCTGGCGGGTGTCTGTCAGGACGGTACCGGTATGTGAAGACCAGGCTGCGGGGTCTTAGTACGTAAACAGTGCTATCAGACAAGTATCGCACGGAGTTGAGATGACACACGCACTATGAACTGCCAGCCCATTTATTCGCTGTACGTCATATGTGTTCAACGGTACACTCGAAGGTCACAGGAGGAGCTTATACGTGCCCTATAGCACGGTGCGTTCTAACTTCATTGCACACGTACTATGACCCCGCAGCCTGGTGAAGACTCACTCGGCCAGCGACACAGTAGCTACGAGTATATTGAAGTGAGGACTGATGAATGTGTCAACCCGTTTCCCCGGGAAGGAGGCGGCCGTGGTCCTAATTTAGGTTCAAAACTGGTTTATCGGGCTGTAGTGCCTAGCTTCTAGTGCTGGTACATTTAATCGATTAATTTCAGTTGTTGAATGCTCGATTAATCGTAGCAGAAAAATCGATTAATTGCTCCAAATAACGATTAATAGATAGTGCGTTTAATCGATTGGTCTTGTTTAATCGGTTAATAGGTTGGTCGAATAATTGATTAATTGTTTTGTCGATTAATCGTTGTACGTCGCTCCTTTTACTACGCTCTCACAGAAGCAAAACAGACATTTAGTTAATTAATAATACATTATGCAACGAGCCTATAATGGCAATAATTAAGACACGAGTATGTTTATAAAACGAGCGTAAGCGAGTTTTATAATTTCCATACGAGTGTCATTACCATTAAAGGCGAGTTGCATACGACTGTTTATGTACGACAATAATTATAACTTTATTATATGTTTTAACATAAATATTCATACATATCTGTGGGATTCAGTTAATTCAGTTAGTGAACAGGGCTCGCTGGCTTTGCTGACTGAACAGAGCGCATGCGTGGGTCAAGGCACTCCGAAATCAGAGTCTATTCACTTTGCTTGCCAACACAGAACACCAATTGTTTGCAGCCTGCCGTCCAGCTCTATAGTATTCACTAATATTGTCACCGAAGTCGTTTGAAAGCAATGCGCTGTGTAGAAATTGGAGTTGAGGGATATTAAGGTACAGTGCTATTTCTTGTCTCATATTCACCAGTTTATTTACGCGAACACTTTCCATGTCGGTAATTTATATAGACATGTTGGATTTTGAGCGCATGCGCGAAGGTATTCTTACCTAATTGGTCACACAACTGTTTCTTGAGCTTTGATTGCTGGGAGAAACTGTTTCATAATGAAAAATAGTGTTATAATGAGCCTCATTATGATACAGTTTTCTGACACATAATGTTTACATTTGGACATAGTCGAACATAAAATATATTGTGTTATACGTTCTTAAATAATGTACCTTCTTTGTGAAAACTTGGCTAAAACATTGGTAAACAAAAATGTTCCTGATCCTAAACTGTAAACATGGAAAAATAATAAAATATTTGCTGAAAACTCTTCGTTTTCTTTTTTCGAAACCCTTCCCTATTTGATTGATGTTTGTCCTTCCACTGTCACTGACTCCTATTTGGTCATTGTTAACATGAACAACGAACGACACTCACAGTAGGTAAAAAGTAACTTTTACTGATTTTATGTTCGATGATGTCGAAATGTAAATATTAGGCTATATGTCAGAAAACTGTACCATAATGAGGGTCATTAACCCTATTTTTCATTGTGAAACAGTTTCTCCCACCAATCAGAGCTCAAGAAACAGTTGTGTGACCAATTAGGTAAGGATAGCATCGCACCTGTGCTGACTTCCAGGGCCATCTATTTTAAATTTCACTGCGTGGCTTCTAGTGTCATAGTGGGGTATTCCAGGAGGCCATGGTATTCTCTGCGTTCCATGCGCTCTGTTCAGTACATAAAACTGGTGAAATTTCGACAGATATTTATGAATATTTATGTTCGAACATAAAATAGTTATAATTATCGACGAAAATAAACAGTCGTATGCAACTCGCCTATAATGGTAATTAAGAACCTCGTATGGAAATTGTAAAACTAGCTTCGCTTGCTTTATAAACATACTCGTGTCATAATTATTGCCATTATAAGCTGGTTGCATAATGTACTATTTATACATTATTCAGAAAATAAACGTAACTCAAACTAAGCGATGACCTCTGATTTAATTAAAAATTTTCTGATCTCGTGTCCACTAATCAATTAATCGATTCTTTCGTTAGCTGATTAATAGATTCCATGGTTAGCCGATTAATCTATTATTCGGTAAGTCGATTAATCGACTTAATGTTCAGTCGATTAATCGTCGCTTATTGCCAGCTCTAGTAGGGCAGGTTGTCCGCATGCAGAAGGTAAATTGAGTGAACTCGACAGTGCTTGCATGTGTGGACATAAGTTTCATTGGTAGATCATTATTATCTTCTTGTTGACCTCCCAGGGGCTCACATCAAGTGGGACGTGGGTTGGCGACCACGGGACCCCATCTGAGTCCGGTATTGCTTCCACTTACATGAGCCGGGCTCTTCTCCGTCTTCGTTCCTGTCGACCTATCTTGGTCAACTCTTGTTCTCTTCTGACCCCGACGGTATTAGGGTATCCGAGGCCTAGGGTGTCTCGCATTTTCCCGCCTTAATTGACCCTTGTCTCATCTTTCCTGATACCCTCATTCTTTGAGGAGTCAGCCTCCTTTTTCTTTTCATGTTATCTCCTGCTTTCTGCACAAGGCCCTCAAGGAGGCAGGGTGTATGTAGCCTCACCACTTCTAGTGCACCCTGGATAGTGCTACACCCTCATGGGCTCACGGCAGGTGAGTTTGGGAGTTGGCGACCCCGAGGGATTCCTGAGCTGGGGGCAGACCCTCTCCTATTTCCCTTTCCTATCTGCCTTTCATGGCTCTCCTTCCTTCTAAGTCCCCCAATCCTCATTCTTCGTGGGTTTTGGGCATTTCTTTTCTTCCTGTCCTTTATTTGCCTTACCGTTAGTTTAGCATTTCTCCTTCTAGTATGTAAGTTTGTAGTTAGTATTAGTTATATTGTTCATTCTCATCTCATCTTTCACTCTCACCCAAACCATTAGGGGCCGATAACCTAAATGTTACGCCCCTTTAAAACAACAATTATCATCATCATCATCTTCTTGTTGAAAAGGCCACGTACACCCTGTGTTTGTCTGTACTAATCATTAAGTTTATCACGACATATTGATTCTATTTAACTTGCCCTGTATGAGACATAAAATTGTTAAATAAGGTTCTTTGATTAATATATTAGTTAGTTAGTTATTATTCGATGCTTTGTGGAAGCTGCATCAGAACAAAGGGCAGAAAATATTGTAACGTAATATACTATTGATATTTTCCCTGCAGTAATGGATGCATCCGTTTTATGAGTCAACCTGTGAATGTAGTCAAAAGTAGAACGGGAAGATAAACTTAAACTCGTATGGCCAGTGGTAGTTAAATAGCGCTCATCAATTTGTACGACTGTATATTTCATGGACTAAATCGAGCTTCAGATATTAGTTTATCAAACAATTGGCTGTATCATTTGTTAAACCTTTCAGTACTCAACGAAGATTAAAACATAAATTTTAGATACATAATTTTCCCCAAGGGATAAAATCAATTAACTGCGATTTTTTGCTGCCAAAATTATTTTTCAGGGTATTATTTCTCTCTCATATTAAAATATATAATGCACCACAACAATTGACGCAGCAAAGGACATGATTTATTTTTATTACGAGAACTGTCCTCCATCAAGGATATCCGTAAGGACTCCGCATCTTTAGCAAAGAATATAATAAATACAAGTTTTTTGTTGTTGCTTTCTTAGGGACCTAGACATCATTGTCATTTAGCCCCGAGTAGCCTACTTGGGCGACTGTGGATTTTTTGTCTGATAACCTGTGTTAGTGTGTGAATTTGTAATGCAGATGAGGAATGGGAAGGGGGCGGCCGTGGTCCTAATTTAGGAACCATCCCGGCATTCACCTGGAGTAGAAGTCGGAAACCATGGAAAACCACTTCCAGAATGGCTGATGTAGGAATCAAGCCAGCCTCTTCCTAGTTTTGCCTAACGAGGCTGAAATGTGTATTGCGTACATGGAAATACCATTATTGTGACAAGCACTTTACTTATCAATGCACTTCTATTCAATCATGTTGCCTTTATAATTGACCGCATCTCAGAACTAGTATCCTTGGTGGGCCCAGGAGGACGTGGGTTACGTATCCCATTTCATCTGATTTACTCGTGTGATGTGTCCCCTTGGGGATGAAGTTAGTAAACATATAAATGTCTCTTATTTTTCAAGGGCTTGACATTTTTTCAGACACTTTATGTATAGCTGTACATGCAATCAGAGGAAGTATAAGGTGCGTTCAAAAAGTAACGAGCTGGAGGCTGGAACGCGCAAACTGGTGATTACATCGGCTAATCGTGGCGTGTGTAAAGAGGTGTGGTTCCGACCAGAGCGTGGAAGGCCACAGCCCGTCGCTAGAGGGCACGCGTGCACGTCACGATACGATACAAAGCGAGCAGCAGCATGCATCAATCGCCCAACGCTGTCAGTCGCATTGCAAACAGTGACATGGAGGCGTCAACCGAAGAGCAAAGAGGTGTTGTTCGGTTTCTGACAGCGGAAGGAGTAGGGGGAACGGTCATTCATCGCCGAATATCACAATTGTACGGCGAACACTGCATGTCCCTTGCAAGGGTCAAGGCGAGGCACAAGCGCTTCAGGGAAGGACGGGTGTCGTTAGCCGATGATGCCCGGTCTGGGGCACTCCTCTGCATTACCGATGACAACGTCCAGCTGGTTGATGCACTCATTACCCAGGACCGCCGAGTGACAGTGAACGCCATAGCCGCCGTGGTCGCTCCATGACAATGCTCGACCCCATACGGCCAACACAGTCGCGGCACTCCTGCAGAAATTCAAATGGGAGGTTCTCGGCCACCGTCCATACAGTCCAGGCCTCTCTCCCTGTGATTGCGCCATGTTTGGTTCCCTGAAAAGGGCTCTGCGGGGCCAACGATTCACCTCGTACGCCGACGTCCAGCTTTACGTGCGGACTTGGTTCACATCGCAGCCCAGGAAATTTTATGAGACAGCCATTCACCGCCTCGTGTCACAGTGGGACAAGTGCCTCAACAGCCAGGGCCAATACTTCTAACATACAGATACTGGTTTCTGTAATTATGCCTCCGGCTCGTTACTTTTTGAACGCACCTTATAGAAGTAGAAACAGAGGAAGTCGCATTGCTCACTGCTAATAGGGCATCATGGAGGAGACTTGTTCTCAAACAGACTAAAGTCTATTCGCCGAGTCGAGATAGTGCGCCAGGCTAACCGGACAGGGTAACACGCCCAGTTCACGTCATCGGCTTTGCCGGACAGGGGTAGTCAAGAAGTTCCGAGATGATTAGTCATGCCGTAGCCTTAGAAAAGACAAGACTTGCTGCACTTAGAGCTGTGCTGCACTGTATACTGTTGCCTGTCATAAGCAGATAAGATTTCATTTATTAATTAATTAAATAAGTACATAAACGAACAATAAATAAACCGCGCTGTAGCATGTAACCGATAAGTCAGCCCGCTTCTCATGTAGGCTATACACAGCACTGAAGTGCACCCCTTGCGGGCAAACCTGCAATCACGTGTACAACTGTGTTTACTTCCACTATCTCGACTCGGCGAACAGACTTCAGACTGGACGCTGAAAGGCAAAACAGTCTCAAATGAAAATGTATATAATGATAATTCAAAATGATCGTTATAATACATGAAGTTATTTTTGTACTGTAGCCTACGTGGTTGGTGAACTGTATTCATTTTAGGTGTATTATTTGTATATTTATTTAAGGTATTGTAAACTTATTTGGCTCTTGTCTACATGCAAGTTAAATGCTTACATAGAGTCTAACAAGATAACTCTGGCAGAACAGCTTGTAAGCTTTCTATAGCACCGGTAACTTATGGCTCGCCGGCCCCGTGGTGTTGGGGTAGCGCGCCTGCCTCTCACCCGGAGACCCCAGGTTCGATTCCCGGATCCGTCAGGGATTTTAAAACTGACGTCAGGATTGGAACGGGGTGCACTCAGCCTCGTGAGGACAATTGAGTAGCTGTCTGACAGTTAGGCAGCGCCCCGATCACGAAAGCCAAGATTAACGGCTGAGGGGACCTGATATCTGCAGGCCAAATGACTGGGCAGCGGTCGCTTGGTCGGCCTAGGCCGTTCATGGGCTGTATAGTGCCAGGGGTTAGGGGGTTAACTTATGGCTCACATTAGCCAAATTTGATTACTTTTCTTAGACTAATATGTAAGTAAATCTGATTATTCACGGGATAATAAATCATAACTTCGATGAGCTTGCAAACCTGCATATGTGACAATACTCTTCTTTTCCATTATATACCTTATGGTAGGTCACGCCTCACAGCCGTATGTTGATGTGCCGTTCAACAGAACAATTCTCGCAAGGTTCATTTTCCTGTGTATTAAAATAAAGGAACGTTAAGTAAGCTGTACTGTGAGAGTGCATAACTACACGGAAACAGTGCATGAAAGCTCATTTTCTTTATGCCCCGTCTGTCTGTTAGGTGGTCAGCCTGGAGGCTGGTCGAATCCTCAAAATGTGCCACTATAAATACCCACAAAAACCCAAAAGGAGCACTATATAATGAGGCATATAAGGTGATGAGTGAAGTAGTTTGCAATTGCTTTCCTCACAGAGTCGGAACAACAGCACTAAGCTTACGAGTGGAACCTTTTACAACATCCAGAGGCACTGGTTGTCCGTGAATGCCATTACACGGTACCGCTCATACCTCAAAGCTTCCATATAATCACAGCCGTCAATGAGACAGAGACATCAGTGGAAAGCCACATTTTACTCTAGCCTGTGCCAACAGATAAATGCAAAAATACTGCATTCATCAAGAGATGGTAAAGGAGAGTCATGTCCCTAAACAGGCAAAGGAACCCAACGTGAAGTGTTTTGTTGGACGGCGTATTCACACATGGCGGAGAGGAGTGGACAATCATAAGGAAACTATTGGAAAAGAAGAGCATTTCCAGCTACGCGGTATTGCTAGTTCAGTGACGATAAGATGGCCATGGTGCTAATTAAACTATACACGACTGCTGGAAGGAAGAAAAGAAGATTTTAGTTTTACTTGACCGTTTATCTCGAGATTATAAGCCACGGGACCTCCTTTTTACGTGGAATCCGAACCACAGGACATGGCATTTCACTTTGAAAATCTCACATGCATTGACCGGGAATCGAACCCGGTCCACCGTGGTGAGAAGCCAACAGCTTGACCGCTGTGCCACCACGCTCCCCAACGAATGATGAAGAACTGATAAATGTTGGCAAAATATCATTATACTCCCCAGCATAGGCAGCGTTGAACCCACACTCTACAATTTCACTGGTAACTGGAACTTGGAGATCTGCAGTTTGAATGCCAATATTGACAGCTACCACTGTGTGTGTTGGTTTTTCACCGCTTCCATCTCAAATTCATTACAGGAAAAAGCCAGGACGGTATCGTATTTCAAAGGGCACCTACACCTATCCTAGAACCTAATATCTACGGTTATAATTCTCAGTAAGGCCAGGTTATCCGAAAATGTCTACGCTAACCAACACAGAGTGATCTGATGACCACCAAGCCCCAAGCCCTTAAATAAAGCAAGATGAAAGCACACTACACGATACACATACTCCGTTTGGCTATTGGTTGGAACGGGATACACTCAGCTTCGTGAGGTAGAACTGATAACAGGTTGATTCGAATCGCCCCTCAATCATCCTAAAAGTGGTCTTTCGTGGTTTCCTGCTTCTACTCCAGGAAAATGTTGGGATGCTTTCTAACTTAAGGCCTCGGATGCAATCTTTAAAATCCCAGTCTCAATTACAATTACACACACACTACTACTACTACTACTAGAATACCACTACTGACCTCACAATAACACAGGTTGTCAGAAAGATCCTACAATCTTCCAAACACACGGGGCTGAATGACCATGATTGCTCTAAATGATTCAACAACATCTCTGTCATGCTAATAGCCTTAGAGCCACAGAGTTAATTTAATGGTCAAAGAAGTAAATTTGAACTTTTATCAGTCGATAAGATATACTGTATTTTGCTCTGCATTACTCTTTTAATAACCAAACATGAAGCGCGCTTACAAAATGGGAGTGGTGTAAGTACTGTATTTGTCTTGTTTGATTACGACAATCGAATATGTATCAATGAATGAAAAAGGCAAGTCCTGTTTGATAAAAAAAAAGAGTGTTTTCCATTAGGTTATGAACGTCATAAAACTCCCTGACAACATACCCGTGGACAGTTGTTTGTTGTGCTGACCAATTATCAAGGGAGGGACGCTGAAACATCAAACCTTGCGATGATGTGAGTTTTATCGTCGGTGCGACTCGGACTAAACAAGCCCGTCAGATGAGGAGACGGAATTGATGGCGCGAATGAAAAATAATAGCTCGCAATCCAACTGTCAGCCAGGTGTATTCACTACTGCAAGGTGCCTGCTGCACGTGAGAGAGGACAGGGTTTCAAATGCTTCTCAATTACAAGTAATACACATTTTTTGTTCACGTATTCGTTTTCATTTGTGAACAATATGTCAAACAGAAATTCTGTGAAGATCAATCCAACACCGACAAAAAATAAAATGATTTTCTAATTATATTGTTAAAGGAAATATTCACCTATTTCCCAATGGGCTTTCAAAAATCGTTCAACCAACAAAATTCCGCAACTGTATATCTCTCATAGAATCAATTTGTCTTCTGTCTCAAGAGCTTATTATATTATATTATATTATATTCGTCACTGATGATAGGATAAGTAGTGTCAAACGATTCTTTGAAGTTTTCTATACTGCGTTTTGGAGTTAGAAATCATTTTATAGTACCGTACGCAATTTGAAATGTACCTTGTTTAAAATTATTCAACAGAATACTCAATACAGAATGCTCAATAAGTTATTATTTTCATGAGAAGAATGGGGAAGCGCGTCTGCCTCTCACCTGGGTTCACCGGGTTCGATTCCAGATTCCGTCACAGGTTTTAGAAACTGATGAGAAGTGTGGTACAAGATGCAAAGAGCCTCGTGAGGACAATTGAGTAGCTGTCAGACAGTGAGGCAGCACCCTGGTCAAAGGTCGCTTGGTAGGCCAAGACCCTTCACGGGCTTTGGTATCACGGGTGTTTATTAGATCTGCTTCCTTCTGGGAAACATACACACATTTAACAAGGACTAAAACACTTGTGAACATGTTGTTGTTAATTCAGCTTTGGAGCTTGGGAGTTCTTGGTATCCAACTCCGTGTAATTGTGTGGGTGTTTAATTTATCTCATAACCTGTGTTTCTGTGGTGACTGTAGTAGTGAGAGAAGGTATAATTTTTACGGTCAGAATGGGGTAGATGCCCTGGCAGGTAAAATATTTAGTTTGCCTGGGGGTTGTATAGGAAACCCTGGGGAGAACTACACTCAGGATAACCACTGTCAACACCGAGATTCGAACCTCTAATCTCTGGATTGCTGCAGTCCTCCATCCCGGTATCGGTGCGCGATTTAACACGAACGGATACACCGCCTGGAATGTAAGTGGAAAACCACGGAAAACCACTTCCGGAATGACTGAGATAGGAATAGAACCCACCTAATCTCAGTTTATCCCCACGAGGCTGAGTGTACACCGTTCGAGATTTCAGTCCGGAATGAAATTGGCCAGAACACTGGTGTTCAATGCCAGAGTTTGCAGGTTCATGCCCCGTATGGGTCAGAGAGTTTATGTCTCTAACTTTCATCTTGTCTATATGACTTGCACTGTGCGTGCATTCCATGACCGAATAGCTTAAAGCCTTCAGTTTTCGTCTATGCGGTCGTAAACATCCAATACTTGGAATCGTGCGTTCTGTGTTGCTGTATTTAAAAAAAAAGCGAAATGTGTTGCCAATGCAAGCCTATAAAGAAATTGAAAGTGGTTGTAGTACATTTGCTACTAGTATCCCGTACAGAATTGTAATCTACGGCTATGGGGTAAGCTGCACAAAGAGCACAAATAGCTTCGACTCCCGTAACGGCAATGTTCTGACATCAACAAGACAATCAGCTGTCTATTAGTACTGTAGTTTTCCTTCCTCTTTGGATACTATACAACCCAAATGAAGTCAGGACTACAAAGCTAACATGAAAATCAGCCGTTGGTGGACCAAGGAAGCTGGATTACCCATTGCAATGCACTCGCTTTGAGTAACAGTTGAGGATCTCTATATCACTTCATCCTCGTATCATAATGGCGTTCAATTGTGTACATCACGACATCCTTCCACTTATGGGTATGTACCTCTAGTGATAATGCTGTTAAAACGGATTGCGGAAATTAATAAATCGGAACATAAATCCACTAAACATTTGTGAGTGAAGGAACGGTGGTAAGCTGAAAAGTAAGGTGTGATTAGAGGTATGTTGCTCAGTTATCGAAATAGAGCACTAAAATTGGGTGATTTTAAGCAAATTATTACATCATATTTGTACACATGGAACGAGTGACGTATGTGGGCGATTCAGAAAAATATTACATGTATGTGTATGTCTACCCCTTATTATTATTCCCGTTTTTCAACGGGGTCGGGGATGAGATGCGATGGAAGTCTTTGTGGCGATGGTTTTTACGGTCGGATGCCCTTCCTGACGCCAACCTCATGAGAGGAGTTAATGAGAGATGAAATGAATGATGGTGAATGAAACTGGGCAAGGATGTGGAAGGAAGCGGCCGTGGCCTGTCAGAAGGTACCGTCCCAGCATTTGCCTGGTGTTGAAAATGGGGAAACCACGGAAAACCATTTCAAGGACAGCCGACGGTGGGGCTCGAACCCACGCGTCTACCGAGTCAGCAGAGAGCTTGGCCCCATGGCCTAATGCTGCCCTTTAGCCAGCGTAGCCACTACTGCCGGTTCAGAAAAATCTTACATAAACACAAATATGCGTGGTCTATGACCACGGTGTCTAAGTCCCCAAATGAAGCAACATAAACCCACATCACAAAATATATACATTTCATCTCATAAATGAAATCGGCAATTCAATTTTATCAGATTTAACTTTGAATTGTTCTTTAACATGGACTTTTAATGTAGAAGATTTAGTTTCCTTTCGTAGCTAAATACAATTTACGTGGCATTGGACCAAAGCCATCGATATGTTAGCCTAACAATACCACGGACCAAACTGGAAACTAGGGCTGTTACTTCTAATAGATTAATTTCAGAAATCGATTAATCGAAACCGAATTATCGATCAATTATCGTAAATAACGATTAATCGATTAATAAATTAGTCGATTAATCGATTCATCGGTTTACAGAAAAATCGATTAATAGGTTATTCGAATAATCGATTAATCGATTATTCGGTTTTTGATTTGTTTTGTCGATTATTCAATGTATTTCGCACTTTTAACTACGCTCTCACAGAATCAACAAACTATGACACAACTTGGTTTCTTAATGCAATCATTCGACTTGGTTAGCCGGGGCAGTCCCATGATGGATGATGTTTTGGATTCTTTTAGGGGTTTTGCAACATCGTGGTCTCGTATCTCCGTGTACTGGGGTGTGTTTAAGACTTGTCTGATAACATGTATCACTGCGATGTCTGAACCCGTGTGTGTATTTGTAATTCAGATGGGTAGGAACCGACCGTGGCCTTAAATTAGGTACCATCCCGGCATTTGCCTGGAGTAGAAATGAGAAACCATGGAAAATCAGTTCCAGGATGACTAGGTATTAATCAAACCCACCTCTTATCAGTTTTGACTCACGAGGCTGAGTGTACCACGTTCCAGCCCCCACACCAGAATTAAATTTCTTGGCAGAGCCGGGAATCCAACCCAAACCTCTGTGGTGACAGCTAAGAATGCTAGCCAATGACTAGTTTCGATCGTCAAGTGATCATCATCAGATCATTTACACGTAGGCTATTAAATCTACTGTATGTGGAGAAGTATGGAATGATAATTACAATATATACACTTATTTATTTGCAGTAGCAATTAAACTAGCAAACTAGTCAAGATATGTTCTTTTTGTTGTATACTGATAGTTATTAAATGGAGCACTTAGCAGTTTGAGCGATGTGTGGTCCGTTTTTGTGCACAGCGTGAGGACGATTATGCTGACACAATAACCTGACCATTTAATAACAATCACATAATGGCACTAAGCAAGCACACTTGAAGATCAATCACAACTATCAGTATCTCAACAAAAAACAAGTAGTTCCGTGAAGAACTATACAGCCTATTTTCATATATCCTACTTATGTTAACTGCCACTATCAACATACATAATTTCAGTTTTATTGCTGTAATAGATACGTAGATATTGAGAACTGACTAAATATTTCGGATGGTTGCCATTTTGGATTTTATATATGTAGGTCTTAGAATTATGTACTGTTACATGAAGAGTATTGTGTACGTGTAGCATTCAAACTTCAATCGCATGATTAGGACACAAGAAGTAACAAGGAGATTTTAAAATTCCGCACAGCTGCCATCTTGTGGTTATGGAAACAATTGAAATAAATTAGATGCCAGTGAATTAACATTCGTATAAGGATTAACTGTACCAAGTTTCACTGCACTCGGATGGTTAAATTGCGAGAAACGTCCATGTGAATATTTATACTTCGCGTCACCGCCATGTTGGATTTGTGATCACCAAGTTATATAAAGTCCTATAGGTGAACTTAAGTTCATAGCCCCTATGAACATAAAAAAATCAGTTGGATTGCTGTAATAGATTCGTAGATATTCAGAGCCGTCTAAATATTTCGGATGGCCGCCATGTTGGATTGTTAAATGTATAGGCCAAAGAGTCATGTACCATTAAAGAAAAATTATTGCGTAGGTTCATTATTCAAACTTTCACTTCGATCGCATGATTACGACACAAGAAATAAAAACTTAATTTTTAAATTCGCACAGTCGCCATCTTGAGGTTATGTAAACAATTGAACTAAATTAGATACCAGTGCATTACAATGTGTATAAACGTTTTCTGTACCTGATTTCATTGCGTTTGAATATTAAATCGCGAAAAAGTTCTATTTAAAATTTTCAAATTCGCTTGGCCGCCATGTTCGTTTTGTAGTTAACCGGTTTTTGAAAGTCCTATAGATGAACTTCCAGTAGTGCCCTTTATCTCCGTACAAAATTTCAGGGTGATATCGCTAATAGTTTCAGAGATATATTTCGCACATCCGGGTTATGTAAACACTTGAATGAAGTTAGATGTCGGTGCATTACACTGTGTATAAACATATACTGTACCAAGTTTTAATGCGTTTGGTTGGTTAAATCGCGAGAAACGTCTATTTAAAAGTCACAAATTCGCGTGGCCGCCATGTTGGTTTTGTAGTTACCAGTTTTTCAAAAGTCACATAGGTGAACTTCTAGTAGTTCCCTTTATCACCGCAAAAAAATCCAGGGTGATATCGGGAATAATTTCGGAGATATTGAATGCTGGGGAAATATTTCGCACAGCCGCCATGTTGGATTGGTGAGACGTAACAAAATTTGAAGGGCACGGTCGGGGTTGCCCGGAATAGTGCTATGCACTTACCGAGTTTCACTGAAATCGCTCCAGCCGTTTAGAAGTTATTAGGGGGGTCACACACACACACGGACAAAAGGTGATTTCATAAGCCTATTTTTTCAAAATTGAAAATAGGCTAATAACATATCTTTACTATTTGTGTTAGATTAATTACTACTGCAACTAAATTAGTGTATATAATGTAAATATCATAACCCTTACTTGTCGACACAGATTAATAGCCGAAGTGTAAAGATCTAATGATCGCTTGACGATCGAAACTGGTCATCCAATTGTATTTGAGATCTCATGAAAAAAGTCTTTTTCAGGATTAGGGAACCACCCATTAGACAATTATTGGGTATTGACCGTCCGAAAAACATTAAATTTCGTCTCCAAAGATACAAATGTGACGTCTTACGAACGAAGGTGTGTCTAAAGTCAACACTTAGGCTTGTTCGATAAAAACTCAATGATCTCATGGTAGGGCAGTTATAAAACACGCGGTAAAAATAGGAAATCTTGTAGATGTAGCGTAAATATTGCAATCATTGCAAAAGACGACCTGGACGTCTATCTTGGGAATTCACCGCCTGACTTGCGTACTCACCCTTTTTCACAGGTGGAAAATGAGTAAACAATATATATCCAAGGCCCGCTAAACTAGCGACAAAATACTTGATATTCCCCGCGACCACCTACAGCGTTGAAGGAGTATTTTCAATTGCTGGAAACATTATGACTGCAAAGCGGAGCTGCCTTGTCCCTCGAAAATGAGTACTTGCTAGTATTTTTGCACCAAAACCGTCTATTGAAATATATTGTCACATTTATTTTCAATTAATGCATCTTGTCTGTGAACTGTTGAAGCCATTCTTTCAGTATGTCCTATACAAAAACTGTCAGTTGTAACTCTTCAGACGGTCAACATGAATTTGTCATTGACTGTGCGGGCTGCAATGTATAAATAATATAAGTAATAAGTAAATAAACTCCTTGAAAAAGTACACGTATTAGTTTTGATCACAAAGACCTCGGCGGGAGTAGGCAGGCTAAAGCGTAACAAATGTACGACCAAGGCTCCGCTGAGATATGTAACATTATGCATAATAGAATTCAAGTGCATGCTCTAATTTTATTTTATTTATTATATTGTGTTATTCTTATTTGTATACACGATCATAATACTCATAAGTAATTCACAAACCCTTATTAAACAAACTAAAGTTATACAATGCTCAAAAAAGGTTTCGCATATTGTGATTTAGTAACTTGTTTATTTTGCTATGTGTATGTTATATTATACACAATATAGGGTACATATAAAGAAAACAACACACAATCTGCTTTGCAAAAGAGACAGAAATACACAACGAATAACAAAAGTGATAATGTGGGACTGAGCATACAAACGTCATTTTCATATTGGGACATATCACTACCGTGTATGGCCACCACGAGCTCTAATCCATGCTTGCAGACGACGTGGCATGCTGACCACCAACGAATCCAACGTGGTTTGGGGTAGATTCTCCCACTCTTGGACAACAGCTTCAATCAGTTGCTCTTTGTTTGCTGGAGGATTGGGACGGTGCGAAATTGCCCTCTTGGGCTCTTTCCATGCATGTTCATTACAGTTCATGCCCGCAGAATAGGCAGGCCACTCCATTCTCTGTATGACATGCATCTGAAGGAACTGATTGACCACCCTAGCTCGATGGGCACGAGCGTTATCGTCCACTAGTGTAAAGCCCTCACCCATTGTGGCAGCAAATCCTGTAACGACAGGTTCAAGGACATTGTCTCTATACACCAGACCAGTCATGTTACCGTGGATAGGAATTAGAGGCGTACGTCGACCGAACATTATTCCACCCCAAAACATGATTGAACCTCCTTGCTGTTGGTGGCTTTCCTGGATGAAGGGCTCGTGAAATCTCTTACCCACTCGGAGCATGCCAGTGTGGCGACGTAATAGTGATAGTGATTGTAATAGTGATCATAACTAACACATGAAATGTTCCCAGGAGTGTTATTTACTTATAATTCATATATGTTATACATTGAACTCCGCCCAGTCTTTGGACAAATTCAAGTTGACCGCCTGAATAGTTACAACCCACAGGTCTTTGTGGAAATTAGGCTAAACCCGAATAAAACAACAATGTTCCTGTCCTAAATTTTAAACAGCCTTCCCAACAAAAATTGAACAAGATTCAAAAGCTTTGCTGAAAACTCCTCGCTTCCTTTTCCTGGAACCCTTCCCAATATGATTGATGTTTGTCCTTCCACGGTCACTGACTGTTATTTGCTTATTGTTAACATAAACAAGGAAGGACACGTATCTTTACGCAAAATTTAACTTTTATAGATGTCTATACATCATTCCGAAAATAAGCGTAACTCAACTTAAGAGATGACTTCTCATTTAAACCATTTTCAAAACGTATTTTCTTATCTCGTGTCTACTAATAAGTTAATCGATTTTGCGGTTAATCGATTAATCGATTATTCAGTTAATCGATTAATCGATTATTCGGTTAATCGATTAATCGGTTTTAAGAATGATCGCTTAATCGTTTCCGATTAATTTCAAATTAATCGATTAATCGATTATTAATCGATTAATCGAAAATCTATTATTACCAGCTCTACCGGAAACTTGGCACTACCATAAGATCTAACTTGAAATAATTATGCTACTCATTCATTTAATAGATGTGTGGCTTAATCCAAAGTCTTAGCCTACTATTCAAATTTTGCAAAAATGATTATGTGTGTGTGTCTGTCCCTTTGTCTGTGTGTGTAAACCGCTGTAGGTATCGAATCCAAACTTCGTATGAGTGAAGACCTATACTAGGACATCTCAAGATCAGATTTGAAGATGACAACAGTACTACCAACTGATTGAGAATAATACATGAAATGTTGACTCTATGTTGGATATTTCAGAAAGTATGCATAGCAACCGTTCCAAAAAATGGCGCAGATATAGAACATAAAACGAGGGTCATACCATAAGTCATGGCAACTATGTTATAACTTTCGATAATGCTACAGCATGGAAAATCTACGATGTCCATTGAACCGTTAAGGCCGTATGATATCTTAATGCCATCAGAAAATAGGGTTCGAGTACAGGAGTTAACGGCAAAGGTACAAATGAAAACCACACAATGGAACTCTGTGTAAATTTATTTTGCACTAGTACAAATGGAATTCAAATCAATCAATTAACATCCAGGGCACCGTTTCCAAGCATTGGAACACTGTTCAATAACAGACACGGACATGTCAGTTCGGGCAGACAAGGGGCGCCCACTTCGCGGCGAGTCTACAGTTGCTGCGCGTCCATGTCGGAAAGCCTCCACCCAACGTGCAACTGTTCGGTAATGACCAACAGCTTCACATAGTGCTGCATGACACTGCGTAGCATTTCTGCCACCGTGAAGAGCAATTTTCACGAATGATCGCTGTTCCAATATGCTTACATCCATCTTGTAGCATGGCCAAGCTCAGAATGAACGTGTATGGCACTGGAACCTGCACTTACAGTCGCCTTATGTCGGGTGAATTCTGTTCTGTTTGCCGCAGGCTTTTGAATGTCTACACATTGGAATTACCGTGAAGCCATACGTTTGAAGGATATAACATATAGCCCAGTCAATAAAGGTTTAGTGTCGCAACTAATTAGAGGAAAGCTGATTTTTTTCAGGATGTTAGTATATAAAGTATAAAGTAAAAAAACACAAAGTCCCGACCCCCTCCCCCCTTGCTCCCCCCCCCCCCCTCCCAACCCCCTCCCCAACCTTACAAGAGGAGTACTCTGGTTTAATGCTTACAGTTAAAGAACTAATGAAGTTACAAACGCGATTTTTTAATAATCTTACGCCTAACATTATTCTAAACAAATTATGTCATATAAACTTTTTATGTAGATAGCGTAATTTCACCGTAATACTCCAATATATGCAAAAAACTTCCACTACAAACCACAAAAAGTAACTTCAACCTATTGTACCTTTTTATCCTTCCGTCATACAATGAAATGTTTTGCACAAAACTTATAGACAATTTAATTAGCTTTGAAAATATGTGTCTACTATAATGCTTACCGTTCAAATGATGGCTTCAAAGAGAGCGATGAACAGTAATGGCCACCGCGTCGCCGCGCCAGACGAAGCAGCACCGCGCCGTTGTCACTCGATGCTGAAGGGCACCGCTGTATGTACTCATATCCTTAATCTTGAATAGTCATTGAGTTTATGATGATGAAATATAAAAACTTTAACTTCAACTTTTCATTACCAAAATCCTGTACATAGTACACTTTTATAGCTGACAAATAATAAAGTTTCATTGTATAGTATTTTTGATAACATATTAATTTCTGCACAACTAACACGGCCTAATAATCAACAACGTTTATGTTTTTCCTTTTTTTTCTATAAAGGGTCATTTTCTAATGTTTCATCGGTTTGGTCTGAAGAATTTTTACAATACATTCCACTGCAGTTCCCACACATAGATGTGCAATCGAACCCAGCTTTACGACAACTACAGTTTGTAACACACAATGTTTTGCAATTACAAGATATCAGTAGAAGAAGTTCACTTGGAGCAGCAGGATTCGTCATGGGCTTAGGTATCAGTCTGTTATTTGATGTATACTGACAACCCCATTCTTCTGCCGGAATTTTACAACCTAACCAAGTTTGAATCTGGTGGTAAACCCTCAAAATATGTTGATGAGCAGCATCTGAAGTTGGTGGAAGTTTTGCTAAATCAAAATTAGACTTGAGATACATTTTTGCGGTTAATTGCTTGAACTTAAAGTACCTGGCTTCATTGAGGGTTTTGAACTTTGATAAGTTGTACATGCTTAGGATAAACTGTTCTCCACTTTCTAGAAGGATATCTTTTGTAATGTCTTGTTTTGTGAAAAGCTCAGCCTGATATCTAGCTTCAGTTGATTTACGTATCATGTCGGCTGCTTTTAACTTCCCTAGCCCATAGAAAGCAGACGTCGTATCACAACCAGTCATTGAATGAGAAAAAAGCAGTAAAGTTTGCTGCTTGACATGTTGATTTATAAGAAAATCGACAGCGTACAGTTTGGACATTGACGACGAAGGCTTTAAGAAGAAAAGTTTGGCGTCTTGCTGGGGAGCTAATGCTACGAGTAAAACCAAGAGATCTGTATCAGTTCCCACGACAACAACTGTAGTATTATTAGTTTGCGCATATTTAATTGCCTGGTCGACAATGACAGTGTCAGCGTCACCTTCCGCAGAAAAAACTTTAATATCCTCAGTCACACAACGTGTTGTAATTGCTTCTATCAACCTCTTTTTGTTATGAGGGTTTACTAGAAAGTCTGCTTGTTGTGTTGTGCAAACTGTATTTTCATAAAAAAAGAAGATTTCTTTGATGCTCTTCTCTCTTGTTCTTGCTGTTTTGTGGTTGGAAAGTTGGGATAAACGTCGAATAGCACTGTAACTTTATTTCCGTATTTACAAAGTATAGAGCTTAAATAAGAATCAATTATTTCCTTAAAAGTGCTGTTTTTTCTCCAAACCACAGCATGTAACAAATATCCACCATCCATCACAAAAACATCTTCATTTGCCTTGAAGCTTTCTTCAACAATTCCATCTTCAAATAATTTCATAAACGATGCTTTTGTACCTTTACGTATTGATGCCTCGTCAAATAGTGACGGTGGGTGAGATGCTAATTCGAACTCAAAATAAGATTTCAACTTAACGGGGCTGTCACAGATGCATAAAATTCGATTGAATATTTGCTGGGAGTTAATTGAAACTTCTTTAGATCTCACTTTGATAGACTTGAAACTTACCTGTATTGTAACCATATCCTTCCGCTGTAGTTTTATGTTATTGAAAGATTTTCCCACCATATTTTCCATTGCTTTTAAGCCAACTTCATACGCATCATCGCAATTAACTGAAGAGTCTGATACCAATCCCGTTGAAAGAGAAACCAATTCACTACTGCCACAAGCAAAAGGGTTGTGCTGACTTAGCCAAACTTTGAACTTTGATAAATATTGTAGGTCTCTGGATTTGCGGCTTTCTCTCAGCTCTACATGTTGCTCGTGAGTATTGTAGTTCAGTCCAAGAAAGCTTCTAAATGCTTCACTTACACGTAAAAATGAAGGGGCTCCTAAAACCCATTTGTTTAAGGTGCTCTCAGTTATTCCTCTACCGTGCGTTAAACCTCCTATTGACTTTAACGACTTCATCAAAGACTGCTCTATACACATATCACTCCAATTTCCAGACCAAAACTCTTCTTTTCTTCTTATAGTGAAAAGACCTTTCGTTACAAAAAGTTCGTACTCTTCCTCAGTTAGCTTTGTTTGCAGTTTTTCCATTTCTTGGACATACATATGAGCAGATTTTGCATAAGGAAGGTGCCCCGCAGCATGAAAGTAAGGAAGCATATCGGTGGCAGTATCTAAGTGCAATTTCCAGTTTCCCGTTCTCTCAGCTAGGATAAAATTTAACATTAGGTCAACTTGCTGAATTAGATTTAACCAAAGCTTTGATGTTCTGCTGACTGACTTCTTTACATTGATATGGTCTGTCAATTTTGACACGGAAGATTGAACAGCTTTATCATCACCAGCAGTTGCTTGAGAAATTTCACTGCGAGAAAGTATGTCGTTTGTCGTTTGTACAAAAAGTAAAACTATCACGAAACACAAAATGCAACGAACCGCACAATGCCATGGTTATCCGAACACTAAACAGGCAAGGCCCACTAATAACGAAAAGGACTCAATAAGCAGCGTAGTAGAGATAAGAGGGCAGTAAACAAACAAGTTGCAACGTGCAGTCTGACTCATGCAGACAGCCAAGCGGCCGAGTCACCACACCACGCTATACGCGGCTGCCCGGCGGGATGCGCGGTGTCCGCTACTGTTCATCGCTCTGTGAAGCCATCATGTTAACAAATATATTTTGTAGACCCATAACGTTAAAGATAATAACAGTACTTAACATTTTAATCGAACATATTTTTTCTACGACATAAGGGTAAATAGTTATAATTAGTATAACTTACTTTTTGTTTTTTGCAATGACAGTTTTCTGCATATATTAATGTATTATGGCGATAATAGGATGTCTACATAAAAATGTATTCTTAAATAACTTGTTAAAAATATTGTAAGGAGTAAAATAAAAAAACAATCACGTCTGTAGCTTTATTAGTTTTCGAGCTGTAAGCATTTAACCATAGTACTGCTCTAGCAAGGTATAGGAGGGGGTGGGGAAGCAAGAGGGGTGGGGGTCGGGACTTTGTAATTTTTGGCTATTTACTTTGTATACTAACATCCTGCAAAAATTCAGCTTTCCTCTAATTAGTTGCGACAAAGCGTATATTTTAACCTTTATTGACTGGGCTAATAGTTGTCATGACTCATGGAATGACCCTCTTATATTAAATTAATTTTCATGAGTCCGTACACGACAGTGATGCTAACTTGATTTTACGCGTCCTGATAGGTTCAATGATAAACGAATGTAATTTCCAGACTAACGAATGGATGTCATCAAATTTTTATACGCAATGTGTGCTTTAGAACCTATTTCTGTGTTTTTATACGAGTCACCTAGGCTACCAAGACTTTTCAATCCTAGAGTCAATATCTCTGAATAGATGTACGGAAGAAACTTCAAACTTATCTCCGTGTAAGTTCATGAAGTTTTAGACAAATTTAGAGTAAATCTTCAATGTTAGTGGTAACAACATAATTGTATCCATGCGTATAATGGTCAATGTTTAAATGTACTGAAATGACATACTAATTTATGGATGTATACTTAATTTTGCACGTTCAATGTATGTCAGTATGCCTACTTAAAGTGTCCACAGGACTATCATCTGCCTAGAAAAATTCTGAGAACATTTGAGCCCTAGACTCAATATCGTAGAAGCTGTTCATATAAACAGTTTGAAACTCAATACACTCTGATGTCCTACTGTAATATAACAGACGAATTTTGAGCAACAAGTATGGGCATATATCAGTGTAACTAAAAACATTCTACATACGTTTATGTGTTCCATGTTTAAGTGCTTGCACCTTCTATAACATTCAGTGGATTTCTACCAAATTTTGTGTATACAATGTATTCTATGTTCTACCAACTACTTAAAAACTCTCCCTAAGCATTTGAGTCGAAGACTCTTAATATCTCCGTATCCATGTAAGGAAACAATTTAGAACATGCTACACTACTATATTAGCTAAATTTTCAGCAATTCTTATAATGCCAATTCTTTTGGCATTCTGCCAAGTTTCGAAATTGTAATATTATTAAAGAGCGAATTGTGGTATTGTGTCATTGTGATGGCTTACTAGTGTAAATATTTCGTAATAGGGGCTAGTTTCAGGTAGTAGATTACCACGGCCTTAATTTATTAACCATTAGTAATTTTCTAGGAGTAGAAGAGGGAAACCACGATAAACCACTTCTAGGATGGTTAAGGTGGGAAATGAACTCGCCGCTTCTAGGTTTGTCTCTCGAGGATAAATGTACCCCGTTCCAGCGCTAAGACGAGAATATATTTATTTATTTATTTATTTATTTATTTATTTATTTATTTACCGTGTGGCTTTTAGTGCCGGGAGTGACCGAGAACATGTTCGGCTCGCCTGAGTCTGTAGCTGCTTCCAGCAGACACCCTTAGGGTGATCTACAAGTTCCGTTAAATTTCAAGTAGTTCCAACTTTCGCTACCAGATGTCAATGATACCTAGAGGTGAACGTTGGAACTTTGATAGAGCGTTCCGACGATATCTAACTTAACAATATAGCTTCACACAAGTTTAGTCTATGGAAGGATCTTTTGCATGCCATAAATCTATGACATGGAACCGCCGGCTTTACTTCCCCTCCGAAGGAAGGCATACTGAAGGATTTTTAACGCACTTAAAAAATCCGATGACTTCGGCCGGTTTTGATCCCGCTATCTTAGGCACAGCAGTTCAGCATGCTACCAACTACGCCACCGAAGCCGCTAAGGCGAGAATACATTTTTTTGACATAGCCAACTGGACAGCCACAAGAAAGCTAGTCACTGTGCCATGAGGCGGACAAAGTTCTACATGTACGTGGCTACCATAGTTGTAACTATCAGTGTTAACCAGCTTGGCATTTGTCTGATTCCTTAGTGCAAAAGTAGGTTAATACTTGGATAATTCCCTCAAAATGGTGCAAAAGGCTGATCCTTAGATGAAACTTAAACTAGTCAAAGAATGAGATCATGGTTTGCATTTCGTCTTTGTTCAGCTGTTAATGTAGCAAATCAGGCCGGTAATTCGGGTCGCAGGATCCACTTGAGTTAGCGACATTACACGGCGGGCTTAAGTGAGGTGCAGTGCACTAACTCGAGTCGCTTGCGTGCCATTGGCTTCGAATGGCAGAGGCTGGCTGACACTTCCTATCGGCATGCTTTCACTCCCATGTGGGCACAACAGGGGGGAACACGAAGGTAGGAGGGGAAGAAGGAAGGGAGAAAGTACTGAAGAGCGGAGGGAAGGAAATAAGGAAAGAAGAAAGAAAGGAAGGAAAGAAGAAAGGAAGGAAGAAAGGAAGGAATGATGAATGGAAGGAAGAAAAGAAAGAAGAAAGGAAGGAAGATAGGAAAGAAGAAAGGAAGAAAGGAAGGAATGAAGAAAAGAAGAAAGGAAAGAAAAGAAGAAAGGAAGAAAAGAAGGAAGGAAGGAAGGAAGGAAGGAAGGAAGGAATTAAGGAAAGAAGAAAGAAAGGAAAGAAGGAAGGAATGAAGAAAAGAAGAAAGGAAAGAAAAGAATAAAGGAGGGAAGGAAGGAAGGAAGGAAGATTGTAGTCTTACGTAACATATTATACAACACTGGGACTGACAAGTGAGGTTTCGTCAAAATTGGAAAAATGTTGTCATGTTTTTTTAGCAATACCCCAATGACAACAGCGTTTAATAAAATGATGGTCCTTTCTCCCTAATCCGCCATTTTTAAGTTATGACTTATAATGTACAGACTTCAAAGAATAATTCTCCTCTATGATCCCCTATTAGCAGTTAGCACTGCCGCCTCCTCTGCTTCTACACCTCTCACTTTAAATTTGTTCAACACTGAATCTAACCATGACCTCCTATGTCTACCTACGCTTCTCTCACCCTCCACAGCCAAACTCATTAACCTCTTAGGTTATCTCTCCTCCTCCATTCACGTGACTTCACCATCTGCGTCTTCTCATACTAACAGCTTGAACTAGTGCGATCATTTCTAACTGATTGTGAGCCTTTATCTCTTCCTGCCATTGCCCCCTTCTTTATTTATTCGTGCTACCCTCATATCAGTTACCTCTATCTTATGTATCGGAATCCTGAATCTATCCAGCTCTCACTTCCATACAGTTCGGCCAGTCAGTCTAAATACTGAGCGATGTAGGGAAAGTTTCGTCGCAACGCTAAATTCTTTCTTGCAGAATACTGTAGATGGCAACTAAACACTCACTGCATTGGCTTTTCTGCACCACGGCTCTATTTGTTTCCCCCATCCTACCATCCTCAGAGAAATATACAGCCTAAATTCAAACTATGGTTCACCTGTTCGAATTTAGTTCCTCCTATCTGGCTTTATATTTTCTTGTGTTTCTCTCCTACCACCATCACCTTCGTCTTTAAAACGATACCATACCATACCATACCATACCATATTCCCTACATTTTTGTTTAAGTTGACTTGTAAGCTTTCAACTGAGTCCGCCATTACAACCAGGTCAATTGTATAAGCTAGACTGCTTATCTGGTTTCCACCTAATTGATTCCCACCTACTAGGACAGTACAGCTGGAATGGATTTGTTCCAAAAACCGTGCTATGGTTGGCTTTTGTAAATCGTTGGACAAGCACAAAAAAAGCTTAACTCTAAATTTCGGAGTAATTTGTAGTATCATGTTGTCGGAAGACTAAAAAAATTATTGAAAAGCGTTTTTCTCTGAATCTACGTATTTTAAGAATAGTTTTTTAAACAAAAATTGTAGAGGACATTGTCACCTACAATTTGTCTCATTGAGGTCATGTCATACGTTTTGAAATGCAGAAGATAGGTGGCGCCAAATTTTCCAAAAAAGTGTTTTTTTCACTTTTTGTCCTAGAAAAAAATGTTTTTTTTCACAAAAGGGTGAATCAGAAATTTGTTCCTCTAAAAATTGTCTGCAACATTTATTAAAACGCTTGTTTCCTCCGACTTACCGTTCCAAAGCAAATGCAACGCAGCGTAGTCAAGGCTACTTTTGTTACTGCGGAGAGAGCGGTGGGCATAGTTTAGACCGGGACCGGTGTCGGACAATTTTCACACTTCGGCAGACTATAACTTTGGAACGGTAAGTCGCAGGAAAAAAAATAATTCAATCAATGTTGTACACAATTTGGAGAGAATCAAATTTCTGATTCGCTCTTTTGTGAACAAAATATTTTTTCTAGGACAAAAAGTGAAGAAACACGTTTTTTGGAAACTTTGGCGCCACCTAGCTTCTGGATTTCAAAACGTATGACATGAACTCAATGGGACAAATTGTAGGTGACAATGTCCTCTACATTTTTTTGTTTAAAGAACTTCTCTTTAAAATACGTCGATTCAGAGAAAAACGCTTTTCAATTTTTTTTTAGTGTTCCGACAAATTGATCGTACAAATTATTCTGAAATTTAGAGTTAAGCTTTTCTTGTGATTTTCTAACGATTTACTAAAAGCCAACCAGAGCACGGTTCTTGGAACAAAAGGGGTTTCTTCTGTGCAGCTGTACTGTACTATACCCATTTTATGACCTTCAGCAAATGGTTCACATATAAAATAAATATTAATACAATAATAATATTAATAATAATAATAGAAATAACTCTAAAGTGTATAGTGTGGGAATTGTAAGTCACTAGTACAATGTAAATTTATATAACGATGTCGTGGGCTAAATTGAATCAAATTCCACATAAATGAAAACACTCAGTCCCAGAGTCCTTATTGTTGAGGTTATAAATCACGGGACCTCCTTTTTGCGTGGAACCCGGACCACCAGACGTAACATATCAACCAGAAAATCTCACATCCATTACCCGGGAAGGGAACTTGGAGCGCCTTTCTGGGAGGCAATAATGAGTGATTCATTGAGCTTTATTCAAAATGAGACATCTTTCAGTGAGAATTGTATTAATAGTTATTTTAGTGAATATTGCATCCACATGACTTTGGCGCGTTTTTCACCTGTGATTTTTGAGGTGTTATCACATATTAACAATGGTTAAGAGCCATGAATTGAAGTAAAATATTGTACCACAGTTGGTGGTATCAATCATATTCGTACAAAATGTCTGCTCAAAATTGGCTTAGTTGTTTGTGAGACCTTCAAGGGTAACTGTTCGGTTGGTATCACCAATTACTCACGGTTGACAACTGTGAAGGGGACATACGAATTTTAGATCGTGTATTGGTGATTTGTAGTACAGTATTTTTGTGCAAATTTTAGTCAAAATTGCATCAGTCACTTGCGAAATCTATAAAGGTAGCTGTTAAGTTCGTGGGACCTATTTCAAACAGTTAGTAAGTCTGTAAAATCCAAACCCTAAAAACAAATTTGAATTTAATATTGGTGGTGCTACGCTCGTGCAATATTTGGTCGAAAATGGCCCAGTCGTTTGCGTTATCTTCAAGGAGAACTTTGAGTTTGGTTCCACCCATTAGTTATTGTTGGCAACCGTGGAGAGGACTAGATCTTTTCAAATCGTATATTGGTGGTTCATACTCTATTCACACAGATATTAGTCAAAATACTTCAATGATTGGCAAGTTCCTTGTGGGGCGAGTGCGTACCACCTATTATTAACAGTTGACAACAATAAAAGAGCCTAAAGATTAATGAATTATCTATTGGTGGTGCGTACAACAAAAATATTAGCCATGATTGGTTCAGTCATCTGGAAGTTTTTCCAGGGTAATCGTAAAGTTAGTATCACCTATAACTAAAAGAGAGGCTAATGAAAATATCACAAACGTTGGATACCCGGAAGTATTGCTACCACCATACTATATTTGGTGGTGATTGCTGTTTTAGAGGATTGTGTGATAGTACCACTACTGCTACTGCAAACTAATAACTTGAAACTAACTTTCATACTGGAAGAAGGAATTGGAGAATAGAATGCCCTCACATCAAAGAATGAGGATTGAATGAATTTGATAGAAGTACAGCCATGAAAGGCAGATAGGGAAGAGAGACCAGAGAGGGTCATCCCATGTAAGTGGAAAAAGAAGAGTAAACGGACGCAGCTCAGAAATCACACAGATCGGCAACTACCGAGACGATTTGCTGTGGGCCTTGAGGATGAAGTTCCATTCAATGCATGGTGCACACACACATACTCTGACCCATCTAGAGCCCATGCTGTAGGCAGGACATGTCATGGAAAATAGAAATGAGGGTATCAGGAAAAGACAAGAGCCAATTCATGAGGCTTAACACTGTCGGGTTCAAAGAAAACAGAAGTTGACCCTGGGAGGTCGACAGGACAGTAGCCTGGCACAATCAAGTGAAAGCAATGGCAAACTCAGCTGGGACTCGGAGGTCGCCAACCTACGTCCTACCAGCTTTGAGCCCCTGGGGAACACAATATTTCGTTCTGATCGGAGCAACCGATAGAAGTTATTCGGGACGAAGGACTGACAGACCGACACACAGAAGTATATCGCCCATTGGTTAATCTCAGAAACCAACTTTCAAATCGTAATTTCTATTGAATCAGTACTTAGGAAAGTTGATGAATCAGTACCAAGAATTAAATATTCTGGTGTTGTATTAATATTTTGTACGTAATGTCTCATGATGTGACATTGGGCACATACTTTAATGTGCTGGAGTTGTGATGATGTAAGTTATCCTGAGCTACGTTGAAAGCTTCGGTTCAATACAAGGTAAGCCCTAGTACCATAGTAAGATCATCTTATCTCTTTTTGTTTATTGTTAAAATGACTGAAGTGTTTTTTTTTTGAGATTTGAGATTGAAATTGTTGACCTATTCTTTATCAAAATGTATTTAGTCAAGCACATGGAAAATCTATTTAATTAGTGGGTAGATTTGAAATTGGAATGACTAGTAGAATATATGAAAATACGCTATTTATTTCTTTGCGAATTATTTGTAACTCTAGTAATTATTTAATTTGGTAGTTTACCATTGAATAATCTTGTATTATCTTATTTAATTTAAAATAAAAAGGAAAGGAAGGAGGAAGGAAGCTTGTAGTTTAACGTGACCGTTAATCTTGAGATCATGAGTCACGGGACCTCCTTTTTACGTGGAATCCGAACCACAGGACATGGCATTTCACTTCGAAAATCTCACATGCATTGACCGGGAATCGAACCCGGACCGCCTTGGTGAGAGGCATACAGCTAGACCGCTGAGCCACCACGCCCCCAAAATAAAAAGGATAACCTAACTCAATTGAGAGGTGGGTTTCATACAATGATATGTTAACTCGAAAGCACTGTGACCCAAAATTTCATTCTCTGCACAAACAATGGTCTTTGGTTTTAATTTTGTTTATTTCAAGTTCCGTGTCCCCTATGAAAATCCCAGATCTTAATAATTTCACTTATAAATAGTACCCTACTTCACTTCCAACAACACATTAACATAATTGGTCACGTAGTTTCTTCATACATAAAGCCATATGGTTGATGACTAAGATGCCTTCATCCCCTAAACCAAGCAACAAGTTAATTTAATCCCAATCAAAAACCTAAGTACAATCTCGAAGGTGCGATATTTGAAGGAATTACGTCAGACAAGTATACATTTCAAGATCCGATCGTTTACAATTTAATACAATACCATGTTTCAAGGAACGTTACGAAATCATTACGGTATTTATAATAAATCTGTGCTTTTTAACTAAGATAATGCACATGAAAATCTAGCTAAACATTTAAGTACTGTGTAAGCATACAATTTTACCCTGCACATCAGTAGCATGATATACCAGACACATATCACACAAACATAGACAGCACAATTCTCCTGGTGCTCCATATACTGTATATGAAACGAAGCAGTAAGTGATCATTTAGTTATAATACAAATTAATTATGAAAATGAATAATGAACTTCAATTATGAATGTAGTTTAATTATAAATATACATAATATTTTATAACTGATGGAGTTTGCACACATGAAACACGAGACACAGTGCGTGTGTGTGTCATAGTTCTCCTTGTCCATCTACAGTATATAGAATACTAGAGATCAACGCTGTAATTTTTCTTTATAGGGATATCATGGTGAAGAGCCACATTCACATGGGTGTGTGAAGAACATGTCTGAAGAATCACCATATAGGTAAGATCTGTATTAGTAACAATAGCCTTCTCTTTAAAAGGGGAGGGGGAGATATCAGCCGGACTATGCCTCACTGTTCACATTTTTATGACAACTCTCCCCCCACTACCAAAAAAAGAGTTAAATACAAAATTTTAACAGCGATGACAAGACTCGAGTCAAGAAAGTATAATGCAGCCAGCAGCTTATCCGACCACGATGAATTATACTCCAACACCGCGATGGGCAGATAAAGCTAGAGCCCTGCGCTGATAAGCAAAACATTATCCGCATCCGCCCCGTATTACAACGGCTGTTATCCGCAACCGCCCCGCATCCGCACGACTGTTATCCGCATCCACCCCGCATCCGCACGACTTTTATCTGCATCCGCACGACTGTTATCCGCAACCGCCCCGCATCCACACGAATGTTATCCCCATCCACCCCGCATCCGCACGACGTTTATCCACATCCGCATGACTTTTATTCGCATCCACCCCGCAACTGAACTACTTTTATCCACATCCGCACGACTGTTATCCACATCCGCTCCGCATCCACACGACTGTTATCCGCATCCACCCAGCATCCGCACGACTTTTATCTGCATCCGCACGACTGTTATCCGCAACCGCCCCGCATCCACACGAATGTTATTCCCATCCACCCCGCATCCGCACGACTTTTATCCGCATCCGCATGACTTTTATTCGCATCCACCCCGCAACCGCAATACTTTTATCCGCATCCGCTCCGTATCCGCTCCGCATCCACACGACTGTTATCCCCATCCACCCCGCATCAGCACGAATTTTATCCGCATCCGCATGACTTTTATCCGCATCCACCCCGCAACCGCACGACTTTTATCAGCATCCGCACGGCTGCTATTCGCATCCGCCCCGCATCCACACGACTGTTATCCGCATCCACACCGCATCCGCACGACTTTTATCCACATCCACACCATATCCGCACGACTTTAATCCGCATCTGCACTTTTGTTATCCGAATCTACTGGCATTACAATAATATATTCAATTAGATACAATATTACAGCAACACATTTAATTTTGAGGAGAAAGCCGTCCCTTAGGCTATGTATGTCAAGTTCTATGTTTAAAATGAATGGTATACTGTACAGCCAGAATTGCAACGCTTTTCAGTGCGGAGTGAAAATTGTTCCCAATGACATAATTTGAATGAGATTAGCGTAAATCATCATCTTACATTTGTCATGAAAGAAGAACACATCGGAAAAGTATGATATGTCATAAACATCCGGGTCGTAGTTATGATATTCAACAAGTTCGGAGTGCATTCTAAAACTATCCGCAAATTTACTCCAAACATTATCCGCAGCTTATCCGCTATCCGCACAGCCATGCAATATATATCCGCATGGCGAAAAAAATTGCGGATATCCACGGGTTTATCCTCGGATATCCGCATCCGCGCAGGGCGTTAGCTATAGCAATGCTGGGAATAGGAGATTAAAAAACCCGGAGCACACAACGCCCATTCCGGTTGTTTATTCTTCGGGCTCTCCCACGCTACACTCAGGCAAATTGTGGGATGATACCTAATTCCAAAAATATTCGCACATGATTAACTAGTACAAACACTTGCTGAAGTCTTCGTTCAAACACAGTATCAATACTTTCCATGGCATCCTTTAGCTAGATAACCGGTTTCAAACGTCTTGGCGTTGAATTAACTTCACTTCTGGTATTATGTTTAGAAATGATGGACCACGCATCAAATAGTAACTTCTCAAAAGGTTTGCTTTAATAGTAGGACGACTTTCTTTAACCTCTTTACCTAGACAATCCCACATATGGGAATACTGTAATATCTAGAGCGAAAGTGAGAAATCTTCTATGGACATTGTACAACCATTCACGGGTTATCTAGGCACAACACTTAGGGTCATTGACATGTTGGAAGTGGCGATCTAGATGAAGCTTAAAGACAATGGTGACTAAATTATGGCCTAACACATCTATGTACTTCTTAGCATCCATGGCACCACACCACTCGTAGCCATACAGCTCGAAACTATCACTCACTCCTCCATGTTTCACCGTGGGAATCATGTGTTGAGGTATTTGTGCGCTAGGCTTCCGCCATTCCTTTCTGTTCCCACCGGATTCAAACTGAGTAAACTTCGCTTCATCGGGGAAAATAATGGTTGTCAAATATTCCATTGACTTTCCAAAATAATTTTTTGTGATTTTCCGCCAACAAAAGTCGTTCCTCCTTTTTCCACTAGAAAGCGCTATAGTGTCAAGGAGCTAAGATATCTAACCTCCTTGACTTTCATAGCGCTCCAAGGAGCAATAAAATTCGACATGAAAGCTGCCCTTTGGGCGTCAATTAACAAAATACATGCAGCAGGCACTCGAGGCCATATGTGAAAAAGCCGCTTTAAGGTATATTTACACTTAGCAGTGGCGTAACCGTGACGTTACCGACACGTGATCCCGCCGGCCGTGAACTCACAGTGATGTCTATTCACACGTAAACGTGGCATGATCGGCATCAGGCAGTGTTTTCCATACCACGGAAAATGGCGAAGCTGATTTGAAGATGATTGCTCTTATTTTGGATGAAAAGGAGGAGCAACAAGTGAGAAATCCGAAGTGGGTTCATCATGCCTGGAAAATGTGAAGAAGAGAAGGGGAATATGCTACTCTTTATGTTTATGCTCCATGCATTATGCTTAAAATCCATGTCCATGTACTTAGGGTTAGACTGATGATAATTGCGGAATTGTTCAATAAGTTTTTCATAATTTATCTACTGTATATAAAACTTTGAAATGAGCCAGTGACACGGCCGTGAAATGAGAAAAATATCGGTAGGGACTAACCTGACTGTCACGGTACGGCGACGGTTAGAGCACAGACTGCACTGTAACGGAGAGGTGTCGATCGAGTGTGAACAACACCACTCAATATCCTGGAAGAATATTTTCAGGCTCGCCTGTAGAAGCACAAGCCAGTCAGAACTGTTTCTTTTGTTTTAAACGTACAATACTTCTTTGCTCTCGACATTCCAGCTCCTTCGGTTGACCAGATCTGGTTTGTTTTCAGTTTGTCCACTTCTCGTGTATTTATTAGTTATTGAAATCACCGTGTAAAATCAATGCTGAGTAGCTTTCCAATCCACGATAAATTTTATCCTGTTTCTATAGTAACTCTATGTTGTCCCATTGATTCAACGAATGTTTCATAATATTTCGCCCTATAATAACTAACCTCACATACACTGCAACTCGATGATGACTGAAGAGTGAACAAGTTCTCTTTCAGCCACACCACCATAACTGTTTTCGTTAAGTGATATAAGCAATCAAAATGACAGTATATCTGCACAGTACAAATACTTTCTTTGGGGTAATATCTGCAGATTATACTTCCATTTTACACTTTTCTCTATGATCAGCTTGTGTACATGATGTCTGCCATTGTAACATTTATGAATCTGACTAAAGGTGTTATTCCATAACGACCTCTCATCACATTCAGTAGGTATACTACATCTCTGATCCCACCTAACTAGAATACCTGGTAAGAGCTAAGAGGCATAACATGATATGTGTGTACAGGAAATCCAATGTTGAGTGCGTCTTGGATCAAGGTGTCAAAGAGTGGGGATATCTCTTCACTACTTAGTATAAAACAAAGTCCCCGATTCTTGGATGTTACGGGTATACTCGAGAACCACTGGATGGATTTTGATGCGGTTTACACCATTCAGTAAAAGATATCTCGAGGATGATTTCTGTAGAAAATAATTTATTTATGATCAAAGGAAGCCGAGCAGTAACGGTTTCAGTGGAAAAGTCGAAAAAACCTGGCATCCGAGTGCTTTGTAAGCTTACGCTGGACAAACCGTTAAAATATCTAAATACTATGAGTGTAAGAATTGTTCAGCAAGAAAAGTTCTACAAAAAAGTCCGCGAGAGCATATGTCTATCTTCAATACATCGCCCACTATAAGTGTTTTAACATTTTAATTTCTTCCATGTCCATTCAACTACTGAGACGATAGTTTACGAGCTAGCTAAGGGCGAGTCTATCATCCCTGTTACAGCCTAGCTAGCGGGCGAACCTATTGCCCCAGATACAGCAGCAGCAAACCGTCCAGTCGTGTTGAGTTTAGAATTCTGAGAAGGGTGGTGGTGTTTGGAGTTTGCCTGGAAGTGCAACTCGGGTTTTCTTCATTTCGTCTGTGAACTTTTCGTTCCGCAAAATTCACAGTCAATTTAAGATTGGACGGAAGAGGGATTATATTATATTAAATTATAGTGATTGGCGTATAATCTCTACTTACAGTAGTATAAGACATAGTCCCCGATTCTTGGATGTCATGGGTAATATCGAGAACCACTGGATGGATTTTGATGTGGTTTTCACCATTCTGTAAAGGATACCTCTAGGAAGGTTTTGTAGAAAATAATTTATTTATGATCAAAGGAAGCCAATCAGTAACGATTTCAGTGAAAAAGTCGAAAGAAAAACCTGGCGTCTGTGCGCTCTTTAAGCTTACGCTGGGCAAACCGTTAAAAATATCAATATACTATGAGTGTAAGAATTGTTCAGCATGAAATGTTCTACAAAAAATGCCGTGAGAGCATATCTCTTTCTTCAATACATCGCCTACTGTAAGTGTTTTTAGATTGGACGAAAGGATGATATGAGTTTCATGCAACTCGCAATTCTTAAATTACGTCTGACAAGAATTCGTTGCACATGCATCTCCATGATAATATAATTAATAGTCCAGTCAGTGATTTTAACCCATCATGCTGAGACGTAAAACGGATATTGGTCGTAGTTCATTGACATCGAAATTAAAGGCGCTTATAACGTAATGCATTCATAACTGTTCCCGGGCGAAGCCGGGGCGGGTTGCTAGTTTATTACAAAATGATGTTCTTCCTCTGGCTTTCTTTTCACTGAAACTCCAGGTTAATTATCCCGAGATGGTATATTTTTGATGTTCCAAGGTCACCTTTTTCAATCCCATGCTCACTAGAACTACACACCAGAAATTTTACAATTGCCCAGGTTATCCAAAACAGTAATTACAATGACGAAGGTGATATGTGCTTAGACTTTCTATTGACTAGTGCAGTTGTAGAGACGTTGGGGGTAGTAGGTCCTACACCGTGTTCCTTGCTCCTGGAGGTGTTATTATATATTTCCATTACTATTTTATTGTTCTTGCACAACAGTGCCAAGAATTGGTCTAAATTCCAAATGCAGTTGACAATTTGTAGGTTTTCAATAAAAGAGTATATGTGGTTCTTCCATATGTAGGCCTACATGTGTAATGAGCAGTATCTATATGGAAAATTACTCGCCCCCTGTCGAAATGTTTCTTAGTGAAACCCTCATTTCGTTTTTCTCAAATGTTGAGGACATGTAAGCTGGATCATCATGAATTTACAGTATAGCCTAGGGTACAGGTGATCGCAATGCCGGTAGCAGTTATTTAAAGCAATAGAAAACAATTACTGCATAAATTGAGGAATCAGTGTGTTTTAAGCCAAATTTAATACTAGTATTTACTGTACATTATATAGAAAATGGTAGACGTTGCCATTCGGGACATACAATGGTCAAGTGACTCATCTGCGAAATTTTTACGAACGAAAGTGAATAATTTTTCTCCCGTTTTGTGCAA
The DNA here is from genome assembly GCA_946902985.2 of Meconema thalassinum. Classification (NCBI taxonomy): domain Eukaryota; kingdom Metazoa; phylum Arthropoda; class Insecta; order Orthoptera; family Tettigoniidae; genus Meconema; species Meconema thalassinum. Next base: position 132,546,952 of record OX336389.2, read on the forward strand.
GACAAAACTAGAAATTTATAATTTGCCTGGCATTGCATGGGGCCATGCTGTGTTGCTTCCATCTACTTACGACAGTGATTTACCTGCCTTTCTGACCCTCTCCTTCTCTTCTCATCCTGCGGGGTTAGTGCTTGTGAGACGCAATTTCTATAATTTTCTCGCGTAACATGGATCTTCTTTTTTTGTACCCGGACGCTTTCTTCATTCGAGGTGTGAAGGAACTTCATTTTCCTCGGAGTGAAGCGCCATTCTCCCTATAATGTCCTTCGCCTCCCATGAGAAGGTACAGTGTTGTTCGGCAAGTGCTAAATCGAATCTCTGCTGGTGACGTAAGGGATCAGCTATACCATATAAGGTCATGTTTGGATCTAATTCCTCTTATGTAGTAACTTTAGGTTGGATCCTGATCACGCCCTCTTTCTTGACTTTCTCCCTTTCCCCTATCTTTCCCAATTTCCAAGGACCTCAATCATCGAGGTTTGAAATAAACTGTTTCCTTTCTTCCTTTCCTTCAGGTATCTTCCTCGTTAAAAGTGTGTTAATCCATGCATTTTGGCCCCTTTGAACAAAAACCATCACCATAAAGTATATTAAAGTTTAAAGGGCATTTAAGGGCATGTAAATAGGCAGACGATAGTGCCTGCTGCTGGGAACATGATCTCTTCCGAAACTACTGTTGTGAATATGGGATTGATACCTAACGGAGATGACACTTGTATCCTTCGCTTTCATGACAATATTTTGGAGTATGTTCATGTACACTGTGGAAGGTATTATTGGTATCATCATGATGACCCTGCATAAATCACTTCTATATTAGAGCGCAAACAATTTTAACAGCTGAACTGGGAGTAATGAAATCTGAATTTGGTTTTGATTAGCAGTGTACCAGTTAGGGTCATGACTGTCCATTGCATGCTGCTCTGTTAATTTCACCGATATATTTAGGTAATAATGTTCCAATTCGTTTGGCAGCCATTCCGCGCTTATTGCAGGTTAGCTTCACTTATTTCAAGAATTGTGTTGTTCAACTCCCAGAAAATGAGCAAGCGGAACCCTATAGAGCCCGCTCCGGTTAAACCATTTCTTTGCCGTTGCCTATAGATCACAGTGTGGGGGCTGGCTACTTCTTGCACGAGCAGGGACAGTGTCGCCATCTACCAAAGCGAAGGGGGACTTATTTACGGCTCTCTTCCTTCCGGTTCCTCCATGCCCGTGTATACAGCCTTAACGACTGCTGTAGAGATGACAACACGCAAGCAGTGCAATAGTCTGCTACTGCTTTAGTTTGTTCATCGTTCGTCTTGTTGGCTTTGTAATTGCTTTATTACTTGGAATAGGACTAGACTTGCGACTCTTAATTATTATTCCCTTTGGTTTCTTCGTTCTCTCGCTGTCTCTCCTTGCCAACTTCTCAGTGACTGGTCTCAAACTCATGAACCATCACAGCCATTACCCCTTCCATTTCTCTCCCAACCCTCCCAGCATCCTCTCCTCCCATCTACATCTTCTTTACACAAGTAAGACGGGAACAGTCCTTAGTTTCAAATCCCTAAGTCTCAATTTCTCTATTAAACTAACGTGGACGATAGACCGTTTACACAGAATGGTTTCAACATTAAATCCGTCCTTCTACAGAAGTGCTGAAGTGGAAATGTAGTTCTTTTGAAGGTCTCGTTTTGATATGAATCATATTCTCTCTGAACATTGAACGTTTATTGTGGTAAATAAAGCAGCTAAATGTTAATCGTTCTGTTTGGGTTGTCCTAATTGCCTGGCTGTAACATTCCAAACTTTGGGAGCTTTCATGTGTTAATAGATAAACTTGTATACCAAGTTATAACAAAGTGAGCAATATACGGGATAGCAGAAACTCCTTCCACACAGATAGGGAAGTCTGTGGCGGATCTTCGGCACAGAAGCTTGTTCAAGCTGGCAATCACACATGTTTATGGTCATCATATCTTCATTGCCCAGCCACTGGCAGTACGAGTTGATTGCTGCGGCACACATATCTCCTGAAAAAGAAATTAAAATATTACCTTCTTATCTAAGACAAGCCTCCGTGGCTTAGGCGGCAGCATGTCGGCCTCTTACCGCAGGGTCCGTGGTTCAAATCCCGGTCACTCCATGTGAGATTTGTGCTGGAAAAAGTGGAGGCAGACAGGTTTTTCTCCAGGCACTCCGGTTTTCCCTGTCACGAATTTCATTCCAGCAACACTCTCCACTATCATTTCATTTCATCTGTCATTCATTTAATAATTGCCCCAGGGGAGTGCGACAGGCTTCGGAAGCCAGCACAGTCCATATCCTTGCCGCTAGATAGGGACTTCATTCATTCCATTCCCTGACCCGGTCGGTCGACTGGAAGCAGGCTGTGGATTTTCACCTTCTTATCTGAGACAAATGGTTATCAGTAACTTTCCATACTGCGTGATGAAGTTGATGATGTTGTTTCTTCTTTCGGCACAGCATGGTCAATAGCCCCATGTACTTGGGTGTGGGTAGAATTTGTCTGATAACCTGTGTTACTGTGATGTCTGTACCAGTGAGTGTATTTGTAAATGAACTGGCTGCGTGGCTCAGCGGTAACGTTCTCGCCTGCTAGTCCAAACGTTGGAGGATCGAATCCCTGCACAGTTTGTTGGCATTTGAGGGTGCGCAAATGTGAGGCACGTTAAGGATCCCGTTCGGGGGAACATTCCGGCACCCGGTGTCTCTAAAACCCACAGCAGTGAACAGGAACGTAAAACCAATTATTATTATTTCTGGAGATCCCGTCAGATAATGTACAAAACGAATTACACTATGTGACGGTGAAATTTAGTCATTTCATGACACCAAGCGTCAGATAGTGCAACTGTACCTGTTTACAACATATGCCAATTTTTCATGAAGTGCCTAGCATATCATGAAATGACGGATTTCACTATCTGACTACGACATATAAATGAAAACCTCTGCAGCTTGAAGGATCTATAGTTGAACATCGCAGCCACTGTTGCTAGCATTAGCTAATTGACGCTACACGTAGCCTTTGCCGGTTTGCATTTGAGCGTTATGATTTCTTGTGGACTTTGATGGCGGCCACCTACTGTGTTGTCATTGCTTTCATCATCAAACATGTTTCCACTTCAAACAAATTATAGAGCTTGAGTGGCATTCGGGTCAGTATGGATCATTAAAATGCAGCTTTGTATATGTAACTGCATCTGTAACATGGAACAATTAATACTTGTGGGTAGTGTTTTGTGGGGGTGGGAATTAGCCAAAATCTTGCTCATCAACCCCAACCATTTAAGAGTGTAGGATATCTTTCTGATTACCAATGGAAGACTTTCGTTGCTTGGATCTCATAATAATTATTACTAGTGGACCCGTGCGAGAACTCTCGCATAATGGATTGTGTGTGCCCCATGTGTACAGACTACCCGCCTCGCTCTAGTGCTATACGGGCTGTACGCAATACTGTTCAGGCAGGGGGTATCGTATTGTTTATTTATTTAAAAGCACTTTATTAACAAAATAAATATATTTCCGTTGACTTTTGAAGAAATGCAAGATTTTTCCTTTACTATTGAGACGATTTGGAAGATTTTGGCACACACCAAAACTTCTAACTCCCTCTGGTTTAGGAGCGTATTATATAATACGATTATTATTATTATTATTATTATGCGCCCTTTGATTTTCTATATGGCTAGTGGTTTCCACAGCCGGTTGCCCTTCCTAATGTGAACCTCATGAAAATCCACAGCCTGCTTCCAGTCTCCGACCGGGTCAGGAATGGAATGAATGAAGCCCCCCCCCCCCCCCTCTACCGACGAGGATATGAACTGTGCAGGCTGCCAAAGCCTGTCGCACTCCCCCTGGGACAATGATTAAATGAATGACAGATGAAATGAAATGATAGTGGAGAATGTTGCTGGAATGAAATTGTGACAGGAAAAACCCGGAGTACCCGGAGAAAAACCTGGCTGCCTCCGCTTGGTCCAGTTGGCTACAAATCTCACATGGAGTGACTGGGATTTGAACCATGTACCCAGAGGTGAGAGGCCGGCGTTCTGCCACCTAAGCCACGGAGGCTTGAAATGTGAACCTCATGATAGGAGTAAATAGTACATAAATGAAATGAATGAAGATGAATGAAGCTGGGCAAAGAGTTGGAAGGAAGCGACCATGGCCTATTAGAATATATCAATTAGGATTTCATTTCAGGATGGAGCATAGTTAGCCAAAATAATAGTTTATTATTATTATGATTATTATTATTATTATTGTTAGACTATTATTGAAGCCTCCGTGGCTTAGGCGGCAGCACGCCGGCCTCTCACCACTGGGTCCATGGTTCAAATCCCAGTCACTCCATGTGAGATTTGTAGCCTACTGGACCAAGCGGAGGCAGCCAGGTTTTTCTCCGGGTACTCCGGGTTTTCCCTGTCACAATTTCATTCCAGCAACATTCTCCACTATCATTTCATTTCATGTGTCATTCATTTAATCATTGTCCCAGGGGGAGTGCGACAGGCTTTGGCAGCCTGCACAGTTCATATCCTCGTCGCTAGAGAGGGGGGGGGGGCTTCATTCATTCCATTTCCTGACCCGTTCGGACGACTGGAAGCAGGCTGTGGGTTTTCATTATTATTATTAATATTATAACAGGCTTTTAGTTTATGCGTGGTTTTAAATCTAACACGCATGTGTCATGGAACCTGCTCTCTGCGTGAAATATGAACTAAAGGACAGTGGGCCATATTAGCCTACTTGAAATTTTTGCAAAGTAATGACCGAACCAAATTTGGTACAGAGCTAGCACTAGCAGAGGACACCTTAGTGTTATGTTTTATATAGCCGCAGTCTTAACGAAAACAAAATGGCGGCCACTCAAATGTTAAACGCCTAAATCAAATTACGAATAAACCAATCATCCGATCTTTACTAAATTTTGGCAAATTATGCCGTCTATGAGCGAAGCGTTTGATGACCGAAGTACAAGTCATCATCTAAATAATTTCAAGATGGCGGCCATGCTAATCATGCTATCATTATAGGTTAATCCATAACTTATGATCCAACAAGGCCCTGTTTTACCAGTTCCGCTCATCGAACAGAGAATGGTTTAAACTCTCCTCGCGTAGGGGACCAGTAACAAATTATAATTTGATGTTAGAATATTATACTCTAGCAGTGACTAGAGTGCTCAGGCCGCAACGAGCACTACATCAAAATGGTGGCTATTGTTTGCTAATTATAAATTATCTCTACTTAGTATAAAACCAAGTCTCCAATTCTTGGACGTCACGGGTAATCTCGAGAACCACTGAATGGATTTTGATGCGGTTTTTGCCATTCTGTAAAGAATATCTCGAGGAAAGGTTCTGTAGGAAATAATTTATTTATGATCAAAGACAGCCAAGCAGTAACGATTTTAATGGAAAGATATCCTGGCGTCCGTGCGCCTTTTAACCTTACGCTGGGCAATCCGTTAAAATATCTACATACTATGAGTGCATGAATTGTTCAGCATGAAAAGTTCTACAAAAAAGTCCGGGAGAGCATATCTCTATCTCAATACATCACCCACTAGAAGTGATTTTACGTTTTAATTTCTTCCAACAATCTCCATTCAATTACTGAGGCAACAGTTTATGAGCTAGCTAGGGGCGAGCCTATCACCCCTGTTTCAGCCTAGCTAGCGGGCGAGCTTATTACCCCAGATACAGCCAGCAGCAAACTGTTAAGTCGTGTTGAGTTAAGACTTCAGAGAAGAGTGGTTGTGTTTGGAGTTTCCCTGGAAATGCAACTAGGCTTTTCTTCATTTCGCCTGTGAACTCTCCGTTCCGAAAAATACACAATCAAGTTACGATTGACGGAAGGGGGATTTGTGTTCTTATGGACAGGTTTACGTGGCTCTATCGCTTGTTACATCAAAACGAAAGCATTTCGTGTTCACTGCTGGAGGGAAAACGTCTAATCTCGTATACAAGGAAATCTTATAAGACCTCGATTAAAAGTAGCCTATCACCTTGAATTCATAAATGTTCCCGGGTGAAGCCGGTGCGGGTTGCTAGTTATATATATTCTGACACGTAAACCAACTAGTATTCTTTATATTACTAGTAGGTAACAGGTTATATTGCAAGGGACAGGTGTTGGGATCCTTAGGCAATGAACTAACCTCTTGGTTCTGGAAGCTTGCAATAAAACTTGCTGTGTAATTCGTATTTACTTCCCAGTAGAATGTACGCACTATATGCAATTATATGGGTAATTATAAAACAACTGTAATAAAGCACTAATTAAAACCCCAGATTTTACTTAACATATTCGTACCCCGACTACACGGGTGTGAGTCAAGCAGCTAGACCACTCGACCATAGTACCACAATGAGTTAAGAAGTCGATAATACTGTAGTTGCAGGAAGTACCGTAATGATTATAAGTAAGAAAATATTTAGCATAGTATAACTTATAGACCTAATACAGCAATCAATAAATCAACGTATAACAAACCGCGTTGTATTTCAACAAGATACTACAGACAAAATTCAATAGGCCTAATTATATCCTTGATAAGGACAATGAGTTATAACTAGCCTATACCCATACATTTGGGAGAAAGTAGGCTATGTGTTCTTTAGTGAATATCTTGTATTTATTTTCCCCCCAGGGGCTTACATCTTGTGGGTCGTCGGTTGGCGTCCACGGGAACACAGCTGAGTCCGGCATTGCTTCCACTTACTTGTGCCGGGCTCCTCTCCGTCTTCTTTCCTGTCGACCTCCCTTGGTCAACTCTTGTTTTTTTCCGACCCCGACGTTATTAGGGTATCCGAGGCCTAGGGAGTTTTTCACTTTCTCGCCTTAATTGGCCCTTGTCTCATCTTTCCTGATACCATCATTCTTCGATGGGTCAGCCTTCCCTTTCGTTTCATGTTTTCTCCAGCCTTCTGCTCAAGGCAGGGTGTATGTAGCCCCACCAGTTCTGGTGCACCCTGGATAGTGCTACACCCTCAAGGGCTCACGGCTGGTGAGCTTGGGAGCTGGCGACCCCGAGGGATTCCTGAGCTGGGTCCGTTTTGCCCCCTGTTTACTCTGACCTTGGGGCGGGCCCTCTCCTCTTTCCCCTTTCGTATCTGCCTTTCATGGCTCTCCTTCCTTCCAAGTCCATCAATCTTCTTTTTCGAGGGTTGAGGGCGTTTCTTTTCTTCCTGTCCTTTATTTTCCTTATCCTTTATTTACCATTTCTTCTTCTAGTATGTAAGTTTGTAGTTAGTAATAGTCTCCCAAACCATTAGGGGCCGATAACCTAGATGTTAGGCCCCTTAAAACAGCAATTATCATCATCATCATCATGTATTTATTTTCAATAGCAACATGCATTGGCCAGCAATCGATCCTCATGAGAAGTGAGTAGTAGGTTCATTCTACTACCACATGTAAAAATCACTGAAGTTTGTTGTCCTCTATTCAAAATCCCATGAAACTGAACTTTGTGAAATTGTTTAGCGGGGCTATGTATCCAGGTGTGGCTGAGGGTGCAACCGGTCAGGAGAAAATTGTCACTCAAGGGATTTTAATTACCAGTGATACATAGAATTTTCAAAATCATTTTTTAGAATCTCTATTGAAGATTTTCAGTCAATTTACTTAATGTGATTCATACTTGAATACCAGGTAACGTTTTATAAAGTGACAAATAACACCAGTCTCTCCGTGAGGGGCAAATTACCTTGTAGTTCCATCCCTTAAACAACAATAACTAACTATATTCTCTCCGTGAATCTAAGCAACCTTTTGTGTTACTCAGGCATTCAATCTGTCATAACTATAATTTTCAATTTTAATTAAAGATCCTAATAAACTTATATGATATTTCCAGATCATGTTAAATAAGTCAAATATATTCATTCATTGGAGACCTGCATTTTGTTCCAACAAAACGTAGAAAAGATTTTAAATTCGAACAATGAAAATTAAATTTTTACTCATGCAAATGTTCTCTAGGAACACTTAATGTAATTTTTACACCAAGAGACAGATTTTTTATGTTTACGTGTTATTTAGAAACAGCACATTTTCGATGAACAGTTCTTTAAAGAAAATTATTTGATTCTCGCCACATCATTCGAGTTTTAAAGACTGCTAATAAAACGCTGGGATTCCCAAGACATACACATCTGATTTAGTAACTTAACCAGTATCGAAGGTTATGTAATGCTTTTGTAAGACGTAGACTTGAGTATATATCAGTAATCGGAACCAATGATGTGTAACTGCCAGTGAGGAAATGGAGGTATCACGAAATAGATCTCCCAGATAGCCTATGTGAAGAATAGACCGGTTTATATGAACAATATGTAAATCTTAATTATATTATTATACCGACAGTAGTGGCTTCGCTGGCTAAAGCGCAGCATTAGGTCATGGGGCCAAGCTCACTGCTGACTCGGTAGACGCGTGGGTTCGAGCCCCACCGTCGGCCGTCCTTGAAATGGTTTTCCATGGTTTCCCATTTTCAACACCAGGCAAATGCTGGGACGGTACCTACTGACAGGCCACGGCCGCTTCCTTCCACATCCTTGCACAATTTCATTCATCTTCAATTCCATCTCTTCATCCCGACGCGCAGGTCGCCCACGGGCGTCGACTAGTAAGACCTGCACTCGGCCTCTCAGGAGGCCACACGAAAAAAAAAAAAATATATTTTATTATAATTATACGGTATGCGCAATTTCCTAATACATTTATGAGCAACTAGAAGCATGATTTGTTTATTTCATTTTGCTTCATTTAATAGCAAGCTATTAGGATTAGAATTTTAACTGCATGTCCGAAATATATACCCTAATTTCCACTGTCTAAGAAACAATAGGAAAATAAACCCATAAATATTGGTCAGTACTGAGTAGACCTGCCTCCGTGGCTTAGGCGGCAGCACGCCGGCCTCTCACCGCTGGGTCCGAGGTTCAAATCCCGGTCACTCCATGTGAGATCTGTGCTGGGCAAAACGGAGGCAGACAGGTTTTTCTCCGGGTACTCCGGTTTTCCCTGTAAAAATGTTATTCCAGCAACACTCTCCACTATCATTTCATTTCATCTCTCATGCATTTAATCACTGCCCCAGAGGAGTGCATCAGGCCTCGGCAGTCGGCACAGGTCATATCCTCGCCGCTAGATGGGGGCTTCATTCATTCCATTTGACCCGGTCGGAGACTGGAAGCAGGCTGTGGATTTTCATTTTTTCACTGAGTAGAAATGTCTGCAGCAAGTATAATGTGTACATAAGGTAAATCGGGTACAGACATCGCATACACTGTAGCTTTAAGTTCCCATCGTTGCAGCTAGATGGGAGTGTGTAAGCTATTTCGGTATCTAAGCATTAATCACTGTCTGCGGGTATGGTGTAAGTTGCTCGCATATAACGCAAATTGTAGTCGATAACGTGAGGCGAGTGCACGTTTCCTCCTAACAAAGTGTTTCCTTGTGTTCATTTATTGTACGAGTATAATAAGTTGGTCTCAAACGCTTAAATCAGCCGTTTTTAGTACAGAATAAGCCTTAACCGTTACTGTAGTAGATGATTAGCTTATTTTCTGCCATGTTCGCCTTGAGGTACAACGGGAGGGTACAGCGTCTCTACCTGACATTTGGGAGAGTTGCCGCACAGCAATCCGCAAGAGATGCCTAATTAATAACATATTTTAAAAGCGATCTGGAAACATTTCAACTAATCAGAGGGTATCGGCAGTCTACACGTATATTTTATTATCTTATGATTCATAAGACACCTAATGTATATCATTGGTTTCAATGTTAACATCATTGTTACTATATACAATTGTATTATTTTCGGAAATAAAACTTTAGGCCTAGATGGCATGCCTACTCAGTACAAACGTCAAAATAGCTCAGTGGGAGAGGAAAAGTTAAGAGAAATTGTAAAACTGCTGAAAACAAAGGAAATATCTGGATAAGGCACAATGGGTCCATATGTGTTCGTTAAATGAGCAAAGCAAAGCAAAGCTAAGCAAAGCCAACTCCGTACAGGCCATGGAGGCCCTGCGAGTAGTGGAAGATAGAGACTTCCACTCTTCGTGAAATCGGCACTAGATGGGATGGAGTTGTCTGCTCCATGCCCGGCCGTCTTTGCTCCCAGGAATTACCCTGCTACTCATTTCTGGTGTAGGCTGAGTAAATCCCAGGGCTATTTGCGTTTCCGAAAGAGGTAGTGCTTTTTCAAAATCCACTACCTGGGTGGGGATGGAACCCACTCTCTTTCAGTTAGAAGTTCAGCGCCTCTACCGACTGCGCTACGCAGCCCCGTTCGTTAAATGAGGCCTGTATAAACATATAACATTTATAATATGAACTAAAATAAAGCGTAGTTTGTATTGACGAGGTGGAGTATTTTCAAAAGATAAATTGTATTTTTAGCCTATCTTTATTCATGAAAAATAGGCTTGTTGGTAGGTTATTACTGAATGTTAACACTACCTAAGGGAAGATGATGAGAGAGAAAAGGAGGTGGGTTTACGAGTGGATACAATTTTTAGGCTGAGAGGATGAGAATCCAATAAAAGAAAGAGCTCGAAAATAGTGATCTAATGACAAGCTATGCTGGGCAGAGCCCGTGAAGTAACTAAAATAAGAGGGAGCTCGGTCACCGCCAGCGGAGAGAGCGGCGGGAGCTACGGTTACCTGCAAGATATTGCTATGTGTTCTTTCCCTCCCGAGCTGGGATTTGGGTACTATGGGGATAGGTAGAACGCTAGAAAGCAAGGATATATGAAAGGAAGTGGATTTGAGTGGTTTCCCTTCAAAAGGGTTAGATTTTACTAAGCATTCTAAAATGCTGGAAATATTTGAATTTGTCGTAATATTTTTTATTACTGGACACTGTTGGATCTCCGGCAGAACAGCCGAATGCCCCCAGAGTGGGAAGAGATAAAGCAACTCTAGTGCCTTTAGCAATAATTTTTACTGTTATTAGTGAGAATCTTTTAAGAATACCAATTGTTGCATTTAAAGCAGGCTAAGCTTTTACCCAGCGGGGTGCCGACTAAAAGCCTAGAACGGAGGAAACCCTCTGACCTAACTTAAACAATCTAAAATTTTGAAGAGTAAAACACAAGTTAGAGAGAAAGTCTATACAAATAAGAAGCTAGCGGAGCGAGCTATATTTGCCTTAATGATTTACTAGAATTAGCTGTGACAGCAAAGAGAAACTTTGCAAATGTTGTTATTTGAAGTTTCGTTTTAAACGCAACAGGTGGTAAGGTTTTCATTGATTCAGTGATTGCCTTTATCTTCGAATAGAAGGTAATTTTAAGGGAAGAATCAAGGGCAGAGAAGGTCCTTCCTAACCGCTATTCTAGAGAGAGAGAGATCGAACCAAAACAACAATCATTTATTTAACAAATGATAGACTTTGAGATAATTAACAATTTTTAGATCTGTGATCTTATTTTAAGCGTAAGAACAACTTTTTGTTTATTTTTGAATATTAAAGGTCTCAGACCTAATAAAAAGAAAGTTCAAAATTAACAATTTTAAATCAGTTCCAGGTTTCAAACCTTTTATAAGCACTAAAATCACACAAGGATTTTAAAAGGGTGTGCTTACAATTGAAAAATTAAAACATATAAGGAGAATAGTAGATGAAGTACACTTTAACTAATATTTCTTTGTATTGGGCTTTAGGATACCAATTACTTAGAAAGTGCCCTTTTTTTTTAGCGAAAATGCTATAAATTCCTGAGCAAGCAGGATAAAAAGAAAGAGATTAATAAGAGGTTCTTATAACCTCTTCTAATTGCGCAGAATTGAATATATAATACATTTAAATGGGGCAGGTCACCTTTTGTGAAACCAGGATTAAACAATTTAACAATTAGAAAACTAGAGGTTCCTGATTGCAACAGGAAAGATTACATATTTATACAGTGAATAAATTGGACATGGAGCAAAGTTGAGAGGGCGCTTAATATTAAGCGAGGCCTCGTTGAAAATGACTAAATAAAACTGCTAAATTATTAGTAACCAAAGGGGATCAGGAGATCGGAATTGGAGGATAAATTCCTGGCCAGTTTTATTAATACGAACGAATCGCGACGCGGTAGATAGTTGAACGGACACTGTTTTGCACTAAAGCTTGTTGATAGGTGTTAAAATTTCACTATTGTAGCACTGAAAGTTCATAGAACAAGAGAAAATTTATTGCAGTTTATGGACATACAGTACTTGGTTGAATTTGAACATGTTTTGTGCGTTGTGCAAGTTTTAAGTTGCAATTGATAGTTCCAGCTAACTTGAGGTTTCCAGCAATTTGACTGTATTGAGCGTAGTTCTTAACGGTTTGAAGTTTATTGGGAATAGAAAATTCCAGAACTGTAATGACAGTTAGATGGAGCGGTAAAAATCCCTCGAAGGCAAGTTAAGTTTTAGAAAGTTATTAATGAGTTTTGGCAAAAAAAAACCACGGTGAGAGAAAGAATCCCTTTTTATATCGTACAAGAAGTACTTAATTTCACGTTCATAAATAAGCTTTAGTTATCTTGAGCATGACAGAAGATCCCACGGTGGTAATTGCACAATATTAGAGAACCAGAATATTTATTATAAATCCATTAAAGCTTTGCAGTTTAGATTAATAACCCATTAAAAGTTGTTTAAGATCACTGTACTTAACTTTGCATGTTGAGCAGCCGATGGTTCCTTGTAACCGTTACACTAGAAATCAGACATGGCGTCGATCTTAAAATTGCCTCATGGAGACAGGAGGCTAGCCTCTAAGCAAGAGCAACAAACTGTTCACTTGAAGACTGAACTAGAAGTGAGAACGAGCAAAGCAGCACACGAGGGAACTAGGTAGGCAAAGAGGAGGGGGAAGTAAATAAAGGAGCATAAATCAGAATGGGAAACATATAAACACAAAAGAATCTTTACATGAAACAATTTTCTTCATGGAGTAATGTCTTCATGGAGGTGATAGCTGACGACAGCGGCGAAGCCTGTCGGAGGGGTATGTAAGTCCTCTTGAGCTTGAGAAGTCTGAAGAACTTCGCAGGGTTGCCGCGAGATGCCGCTAGGTAGATTTCATAGAAGATTTACATCTAGAACAAACTTAAAAACAACTTAAGCGCGTGTACGGAGAAAATAGAATACAGAGGGTCGCTGTTGGTGTCTGCAAGGAGGGAAATTAAATAAATGAAACTAATGAAAAAAGCAAAGAGCAGCAAGATCTCCTTGTAAGATCTCCTTTTGCCCGTGTGTGTGTACTTGCCTCCGTGTGTGCCCCCCCCCTCCCCCTAAATATCTTCTACACGGCTGGAGTGATTTCAATTAAACTCGGTAAGGTCATATAATTATTCTGTCTGACCCCAACTGTGCACTTCAAATTTTATTACGTCTCACCAATCCAACATGGCGGCTGTTCGAAATATTTCACCGGCATTCTATATCTCCGAGACTATTACTCATATCACCCTGATATTTGTACGGTGATAAAGGGCACGCCAAGACGTTCACCTGTGTGGCTTTCAAAAGTCTGTTAACTACAACACGAACATGGCGGGCATGCGAAGTTGAAACATTTAAATAGACTTTTGTCGCCGTTTAACCATCTGAACGCAGTTAAACTTGGTACAGCAAATGACTACACAAATTGCAATGCATTGACATCTAATTTAGTTCAATTGTTTACATTACCTCAAGATGGCGGCTGTGCGAAATTTTAAAATTAAGTTTTTATTTCTTGTGTTCTAATCATGCGATCGAAATCAACGTTTGAATAATGAACGTTGACAATAATCCTCGTCTAATAGTATATTACTCTATGGCCTACATATATTAAAATCCATCATGGCGACCATCCGAAATATTTAGACGGTTCTCAATATCTAATAATCTATGACAGCAATGAAACTGAAATTTTGTATGTTGATAGAGGCTATACACATAAGTTCGCCTATGGGATATTCAAAAACCTGGTGAGCACAAATCCAACATGGTGGCGTTGCGAAATTTTAATATTCAAATGGACGTTTCTCGCGATTTAACCATCCGATCGCAAAGAGACTTGGTACGGTATATGCTTATATAACTTTTAATCCACTGCCATCTAATTCATTTCAATTATTTTCATAACCACAAGATGGCGGCTATGCGTAATTTTAACATCTTCTTTCTATTTCCTGTGTCCTAATCATGCGATTGAAGTTTGACTAATACACCTGCACAATAATCTTCATGTTTTTTTTTTTAGCGTATGGCTTTTAGCCGGGAGTGTCCGAGGACATGTTCGGCTCGCCAGGTTTGTAGCTGCTTCGAGACGGACACCCAATGGGTGAGCTACAAGTACCGTTGGGGAGGAAAGTTGGGATGGAAGGACGAGGAGTTGGAAGGTAGCGGCTGTGGCCTATAGTTAGGGACCAACCCCGGCATTTGCCTGGAAGGAAGATGGGAAACCACAGAAGACCATCTTCAAGGTTGCCGGCGGGGGGATTCGAACCTCCTCGCCTCCCGGATGTGAGCGACTGCCAGCAGTCATGCCGTAACGACCACGGCTAACTCACCCGGTTAATCTTCATGTAATAGTACATAACTCTAAGGTCTGTGTATAAAAATCCAACATGGTGACCATCCGAAATATTTAGACGGTTCTCAATGTCTAGGAATCTATCACGGCAATCAAACTGAAAAATTTGAATGTTGATAGTGAACCCATGTACTGTTGGTTCAAGCGCCGAATCCATCATTTATTGGTAAATGAAGGAAGGAAAAATACAGTCCTTAGAATGACTTGGAAAGATTCTATGCAAGAGGACTGGTTTAATCTTGTGCAAGAGTAAGAGACCAGGTGGCCAGGAAATTATATCACGCGTGACGCACCGATAAGGAGCGATCATGGCTATAATTAGAACGAGAGGAACTTTCCGTTCAGAGTGAGCGAGAGAAGGTTTCGGAAATTGAGCTTACGTTGCAGTAAAATGGCATCCTCGCAGTTGTGCAAGAGGAAGAATAATTAGATTTAAGCCATTTGCGAGCATATAATTAACAAAAGAAATACATCATTGTGAATCATTTCGGAATAGAGATTTTTGTGTGGGAAAAGATGTTATAATAATTGCCCAGGAAAAAAGTGCAAATGCGGCATTACGTAATTAAAAGTTCCCCGAGACCCGAGAAGGTGAGGATTAAAAATCAACTGTAACACCCACGTATCTGAAGACCAAATTTTATTTAATATCTCAGAATTGTACGATCGATTTTTATGTGCAAAGAGGTCAGTTTACGTTTAGAAAACGAGCTTTCCAGAGATATAATTTTCAATAGTGTGCGACTATTGCTTCAAAAGTTAGTTATGAAAAAGACGAGGATTTTATCTTTTTTTTAGCCAAAAAGTATAAAAGTCCTGGCAGAGCCAGACCAATCATGCAGTTTACAGCAGACCTTGTGGGGAGGTGCTGCATCACAGTGTACAGATCACAGTACGAGAAGTATCATCATAGTATCGCCGTGTGAAGACTTAGGAAAATCCTAGTACAGGATTTAGTTCAGCAAGCGTCAGTCTTTATAGTGAAAAGTTCAGTATTACAGTCAAGTTAGGCTGCGAACTTAAGAAAACAGGCGATAGGTCTTCAAATAACAGTTCAATTAAACGAGCAAAAGTATCGTAACGTTTTGAAGTACCAAAGATCGTGAAACAAACATTTCCAGCAAAGTTAAAGAACCCGATCAGGGTCGGACGAAATAAATAACGCCTAGTGTATCGATAAGGTAGGGACTAGAGCGAAGAAAATAAGAAGGGAAAGGTTAATCCAAGACATTGTCTAACAGGAGACAAACAAACAGTAAAAGCATTAAGCTACGAAACTAAGGAATAGCAGTAAATGCTAGAGAAGCATAGGTCACCGATAAAGTATTCAAGGTGCCGTAAACAAGATAGACTTTATCTAGACAAATTAAATAGTGTCTAGAAAGAAACGATTTCGAGCTAGTAAAAATAAAAGCCGAATAGTCAGGAAGCCAGATTTGAAGAATAGCCGTTCCAGGGAGGGGTAGATTGATCGAGACTTTCAACTTCTTGCCAGATAGGGAGCCGACATCTAAGAGTTTCACCCTTGGAAACGGGAAGAAGAAATCACCTGTGTAAGGCAAAATCAAAGCCTCAGTGATTAAAAGCAGTGTATTGTAAATATAGAAAATTTGTGTTAGTGTAATAATTTTTAGTGAATTTATTTGTGTATGATAAAAGAATACAGAATTGTATTCAAAATGTTACCAGTGTATAAGGTAAATCATGTGTATGTGTATCAAGAAATGTCATTGTGTGAAATGGGATTAATCAAGATGGCTTAAACACATTAAGTGGGCGAAAAAGAAACATCGCTGGAAAATACGGTCGGTGACCGTGACCTCATGTGAGTAACCATTTCATTATGTTTTGTGTTGGGGAATATTTGTGTACAATCCACCTGAGAATGAGAAAATAGGGATATTTTTGAATAACAAATAACAGAATAATAGCGCGAACTGAACGATAAAATTTGAAAAGTATAAGATAATTCTGTGAAATGGATAAATCCCTTAGGGAAAAATGTATGAAATAAAATATCAGTGTATTTGATAAATGATTTAATTATATGAAAGCAAGCGTAATAGTAATAATAATAACAATTAAATGAATTAAGATTATGATGAATTATAGGAAAGTAGTAGCTTTTGTGCTCCATTAAAAGAATAAATACATGTTGTGAACAAATGTTCTTAAGATAAAGCGATTATTGCACGGGAGAGGATTAATATAAAATTGAGATGTAGATCAAATGTTGATGTTGAATTGTCAGTTCTTTGAAGGCAATTTGGCAATAAAGAATAAGCGTAATATAGTGCATTGAAGTAAATTTGTCACGCTAGGATTGCGTTGAACCTAAATATACTTGGTAAAATTAATTATGAGGGGCAGTTGGTCGTGGTAATTGAGCTATAGTAAGTCCTCCAAATAGTGATGTGATCACGAGGCCGTTGTGTGTGTTGTATTATAAAAGGGTGCGAAATAATTGTATTATGAGCGCGAATGTAAGGCAAAGGCCTGCTATAAGTCGCAAATGTATAAGTCCTCCAGTATGGGATATGGTTCCCGAGCCAGTTGAAAGAAACGAACCCAGATTCGTTTATGTGAAGCCCCTAAGTATTTGTTGTTGTATTGAATTATTCTTACCCACCAATGAGGACACTTCATAATTAATAAATACCAAGGTAAAAAGAATGGGTCTAGTGAACCTAAATATGTTGTTAAAATAAGTAGAATGAAGCCATGTTTGTTCAAAGAACTACATTTAAGAAAAAGCTGTATGACAGCGGAGGGTAGCTCGCCTCTTGCGAGTCTGACCGTAATGTTCCTGCTCCCCAACAATAAATCACGGTAAGTGGCCAGGCCAGACCCCTCGCCATTAATGTTGTGGTAGGTTTGAATAGCCGTCTGTTTTGAAGTTATAATACACAGAGTGTTTAGAGTTTGTTTAACGACCCGGGCTTCGAACCGAGGTTCTTGTAGTTGAAGTTACCGCTTGCATGTTCAGATCGTTGCTTTCTATTGATATGATGGTCTTTTAAGACAAATAATAATAAATCCCTAATGCAATGTTATATGATGTAGGAATTCACGAGTTCAGTGAAGACAATTAGATTCCGGGAGTGATCTTAATTTTTGACTTGTTCAAGTAGTCTTCGGAAGCTCGGGAGTACGCAAATGTTTTCCCAATCACAGTAGTGAATTGTTGATTTGAGAGAGGTGGTAACATGAGAACATTGTGAAAGCCCAAAGTTTAAGAAAACGAGTAACAGTACTTTAATAAGAATTATATATTGTTTTAATTATAAAATACTCATATAATAGGAAGTGATGTGTTGTAAAAAAGGATAACACAGTTTATATTGAAAAGTATCGATCCTATTAGAGCTCTTGATTGTATTGAAGTTTAAAAGGACACTATAGGAAGTGAAAAGAAATATAAGTTTGTTGGTTTATGAAAACCATTTATTATGATTTAACCTTTGTTTTATTATGTATTCCTTGTTCACTCTGAACAAGTTAGAACTGGGTCAGTATTTTATTTGTTTAATTTGTTGTAGCGCCATATATTTGGTTAATTAAATGTTTTATAGTAGGAGTTGATTTGGTTTATTTATTTTGGAAGTGTATCCTCTATTTAATCCAAAATGTGTAAGTCACAGAGTGGGAGAACATACCATAACCCCGAAAATCCCGATTTGAGCATTGCTGGCATACTGTGATTTGCAAATTTCATGCTAAAAGGGCACAATAGAGGCTATAGACATAAGTAGGATATATGAAAATAGGCTATAGCCTATAGTTTTCACGGAACTACTTTTTCAAAATTGTCTTGTGGTATTTTCTAATACTGAATTGTATTAGAGTTGAAGAAATTAGCATACATTTGATTTTTTTCATTATTGTATTGGTGGCATCTCTCCCGAGCAATGTCGGCATTTATACCGGTACCAGGGAGAGACGCCGCTGATGCAAAACAATTTGTTCCTTTATTTCGCCGATTTATTTTCAATTCCTAATGCTTTACTCATATGTGATCTATGGCAAACATTTTCAAATTATGCTCTATCAATTTTCAACAATTTTAAAGTAATACGACTGAGATATAACACAAGTTATAACATAGTGTGGCAACACTCCCGGTTTTACCTTATTCAACAGATTCAACAGAATCTTGAGAGCTATTTGATCCTCCTGCACAGGAATCAATTAATGCCATACTCTTCTAAGAAACAACTTTGTGTCACATACATTGGAATAACGTCTAGTCCTACTATTATTATTATTATTATTACTTTTATTATTATTATTATTTTATTATTATTGCTGTAGCCTATTGTTATTGATAATATTATCATTATTAGCATAGAAAATTATGAATATTTGTAGTGCTATGTGTTTAATATAATTATGTTGTAAACAGTTAAGATTAATGAAATAAATAAATAATTACATAAATACTCGCTATCTGCGATTCCTTTTGTGTCACTTACTGCCTTAATCTGTAAAATCAACAAGAAGTTGTTATTATAGAGGTATTTATGGTAATTTGTTGGACACATTCCATAAGTATGCCAGCGAAGCTTTCTACTTACCAACCTATTTACCGCAAGTATTTCTCACCAATAAGAACTGCAACATTAAATAGAATGGCAGCGTGATACGCGGGGAAACTGGAGTGCACATCATAGCGTCAGGATATATCTGTAGGTGGACCGGGTTCGATTACCAGTCAATGCATGTGAGATTTTCGAAGTGAAATGCTATGTCCTGTGGTTCGGATTCCACGTAAAATGGAGGTCCCGTGGCTCATGATCATAAGGTTAACAGTCACGTAAAACTACCAGCTTCAGCTTCGGATATATCTGCAACCGTGTGATAATTTTTTTAGTGTTTATAGCCTATAACTGTCAGTTTCCAGCGAAGTTAGTAACAATTTTAGTTTGATAGGTTAGAGTTTTACGTATACGTAGTCTATTATGCTCGTGTAAATAGTTCAGCCATACAACACAATATATTACAGCATTCACATTAGTTATATTGTCAAAAATGTGCAAGGGCTGTGAGCAGTGGAAGGGAAAGACTGATACTATAAAGTGTTATGAGTGGTTGGAATGGCGTAAAGAAGTTTGTAACATAAACCATGAGGATAGTGCAGGTAACATGGAGGTGGAAGGTATGAGAGTAATATTCAGGCGCAGTGTCGATAACCTCAATTTGAACCTGAACTACATTGGGGATGGAGACACTAAGACATACAATGCTGAAGCAGAAGACAAACCATATGGACCAGCAACTCATATTGCTAAAAAGGAATGCGTTGGTCATGTTCAAAATCGGATGTGTACTCAGTTGCGTATGTTGAAAGAGACCATGAGGGGAAAAAAGCTTAGTGATGGGAAACCTCTAAGTGGGAAAAACATATTGACTGATTTTGTGATAAATATCCTGACAGTTTATTATGGGAATGCTATAAGAGGCAAAAGTTCATCTGTAGATGATATGAGACAAGCAATATGAGCAATATGGTACCATAAGCGATCAACTGATAAGGAACCAATGCACTATTTTTGCCCAAAGGGTAGTGAATCATGGTGCCCATATCAGAAAGCTCTGGCTGAGGGATGTGTACAGCAGTGCACTCATAAGAACAGTATTGACCCTGCTATAATGGAGGCAATGAAGCCAATATTCAAGTATCTTGTGAAGACAGAGTTGCTAAGGAGATGTGTCGGTGGCTACACCCAAAATAATAACGAATCGCTCAACTCCAAAATTTGGAAAATATGTCCAAAAGCTGGATTTGCTGGGAGAAAAACTGTTGAGATTGCAGTTGATGATGCCATAGTGACATTCAATGATGGGATGATGCCTAGATTTAAGTGATGGAGAAGCTAGGGCTAAAGGTTGAGGACTTTTGTATTAAGATGCTTCATGAAGAGGATGACAAACGGGTTCGGTCAGGAAATAAACGTGCACATGAAGCTACAAAAGAAGAAAGAAAATGCAAAAGCAGGCTTAGACTAGAAGCAGCAGCAAAAACCAAGGCTTCATAACGTAACAGAATTGTCAGAAATAACGAATTAATTTTTGTTACGTTACTGCTTCCGTACCCAAAACAAATGGTATATGAATAACGTTTATAGTGCGGCAACGAAATACGGGGTTATAATTTTCCCTGGTTTGTACTATTAACGTTATAACCAGCAGAGGAAATGATTCCGTTATTTTAAAATGCGCTCCCGTTATTAACGTTATAAGTCCAGTAACGGTATGACAGCGATTTTGACCCGCTGCGCGCCATCAATAACGTTATTCAGGCAGAGTGATCGATTCGGTTATTTCAAAATGCAAACCTACTAATAACGTTATAAGCCTAGTAACGGTATACGAGAGATTTTAACCTGTTATACGCTATCAATAACGTTATTCAGGGCAGAAAAGTTAATTCCGTTATTTAGAAATGTGAACCCACCAATAACGTTATAAGGTTTGTAACGGTAACCGAGCGATATTTACGAGCTCTGCGCTGTCAATAACGTTATTCATGGCAGAAAAATAATTCCGTTATTTAGAAATGCGAACCCACCAATAACGTTATAAGTCTAGTAACGGTATACGAGCAAATTTTAACAGCCATACGCTATCAATAACGTTATTCAGGGCAGAAAAATTAATTCAGTTATTTTGAAGTGCGAACCCACCAACAACGTTATAAGTCTAATAACGGTATACATGCGATTTTTACGAGCTATGCGCTATCAGTAACATTATTCTAAGCGGAGAAATTGATTCCGTTATTTCAGAAAAGAATCTCGTCAATAACGTTATGGAAGTGTCTATTTGCCCGCTTCCCGGGCAAGCATGGAAGGTGACCGTGAACTGACGATGCTGGGCCATATGTAATTCCAGGCCAATTATTTATTCAAACATAGGATAATTACTTCTTGAAATATCAATAATAATCAACATAATGGTTTCAATCTGAGCACGTGCCCCATCAGACAGGGCAAGGCACCTTGCTCGTTTCGATCGCGGTCATATTGTAGCCTACGTTAGAAACATGTTTCCTAAAATCAATACGATGGATCCCATTGATTCGAAATATTTCTTGTTGCTACATATAGGGGTTTGGAACATAGCCTATTGTTCATCAGTCCCATGTAGTTGAAGTCTGATAAACTTTGTTATTTTTGGAGTTGGCAATGGCCTTGACTTAGGAACTATCCACGCATTTTCCTGGAGTGGAAGTGGGAAACCCCAGAAAAACACTCTAAGATAGCTAAGATGGGAATCGAACTCACCTTCTCGCAGTGTTGCCATATAAGGCAGAGTGTAACCTACACACCGAACTTTCACTCCTTTGTGACCAATAAGAGTATTTCTTTCCTAAATGAAACCTCCCGTTCTTGCTTTTCGTTTACTTGGTATCCTATTTTCATTTAGTAGTGATAGAAGCCATTTTTCAGTGATGGTTATTTCTAATGAAGAAAGCTATTCAGTCGGTCAACAAGAAATTCGCGTAGACCGAACGAAAAGCTTTCTTTATTATTTTCATTTATGAAAAAATAGGCTTATGACATCACATTTAGTCCGTGTGTGTGCGTATGTGTGTGTGACCCCAAATAAAATATAAACGGCTGGAGCGATTTCAATGAAACTCGGTTAAGTCATAGTACTATTTTGTCCGACCCCGACCGTGATCTTCAAATTTTATTACAGTTCACCAATCCAACATGGCGACTGTGCGAAATATTTCACTGGCATTCCATATCTCCGAAACTATTACAGATATCACCCTGACATTTTGTACGGTGATAAAATGAACTACTAGATGGGACTCTCAAAATTCCTGTTAAGTAACAAACGAACATGGGGGCCAAGCGAAGTTGATACATTAAAATAGATCTTTTTTTTTTCGCGATTAAACCATTCGAGCGCCGTCAAATGGTATAGCAAATGTTATACACCTTGTGATGCACTGATATCTTATTCAGCTCAATTGTTTACATAACCGCAAGATGGTGCCTGTGTGAAATTTAAAAATTAAGTTTTAATTTCTTGTGTCCTAATCATGCGATCATAGCCAACGTTTGGACAATGAACCTACCGTACGCAATAATCGTCATCTAATAGTACATAGCTCAATGGCCTACACATATTTAGAAATATTTAGGCAATTCTCAATGTCAGCTAATCAATGATAGCAATCAAACTGAATTGTTTTCATATCCACAAGATGGCGCCTGTGTGAAATTTTAAAATCTCGTATTTAGCCTATTTCCATTTATTAAAAAATAGGCTTATGAGATCACCTTTTGTCCGTGTGTGTGCACCAGGGCCGTGCAATGGGCAAGGTGAAGCAGTGCTAGCAGGTGAAGCACAGCCCTATTCTGCCTATTTCTGAGCAGTGCAGCACGACATCACACTAGCACTGCAGCGCTTAGTCGCACAAGCACTGTCCATTTGACGGGGTGCTGCAGTACGTTTAGTACTGAGCGCAGAGCCTGGACACTAGGCGCACTGGAGCCAACATTTTGTCATATGCTTGTGGTCTGCCGCGCTCATAACGTCTTTTGTGCCTGTGGAGCACAAACATACCATAGTGGGAAAGTCACACCTTAAAGAAACACACCGAAGACGTATAAAACATGATATTTGGACGTACATGAACCAGATCTGCAACAAGGATACAAGAAGTTGCATACTTTTTAGCCTTTTTTCATTTATGAAAAAATAAGCTTATGAGATCACCTTTTGTCAGTGTGTCTGTCTCTGTGTGCGCGTGTGTGTGATATGGTGTGTGCCCCCTCCCCCTGATATCTTCTAAACCGCTGGAGCGATTGCAATGACACTCGGTAAGTTCATAGCACTATTCCACACCACCCCGACCGTGCCCTTCAAATTTTGTTACATCCCACCAATCCAACATGGCGGCTGTGCGAAATATTTCACCAGCATTCGATATCTACGAAACTATTACCGATATCACCCTGGAATATTTCGCGGTGATAAAGGGAACTACTAGAAGTTCACCAATGTGATTTTTGAAAACCTGATAACTACAGAACCAACATAGCGGCCAAGCAAAGTTGCGTCTTTTAAATAGACGTTTCTCACGATTTAACCAACCAAACGCAATGCAACTTGGTACAGTATATGTTTATACACATTGTAATGTACCGACATCTAACTTCATTCAATTGTTTACATAACCTCAAGAAGGCGGCTGTGCGAAATATTTCACCGGCATTCTATATCTCTGAAACTATTAGCAATATCACCCTGAAATTTTGTACGGAGATAAAGGGCACTACTGGAATTTCATCTATAAGACTTTCAAAAACCGGTTAACTAAAAAACGAATATGGCAGCCAAGCGAATTTGAAAATTTTAAATAGACCTTTCTCGCGATTTAATGATCCAAACGCATTGAAACTTGGTACAGGAAATGTTTATACACATTGTAATGCACTGGTATCTTTATTAGTTCAATTGTTTACATAACCTCAAGATGGCGAATGTGCGAATTTTAAAATTAAGTTTTTATTTCTTGTGTCGTAATCATGCGATCGAAGTGAGAGTTTGAGTAATGAACCCTTGCAATAATTTTCCTTTAATGGTACGTGACTCTATGGCCTATACATATAACAATCCAACATGGCGACCATCCGAAATATTTAGATGGATCTCAATATCTACGAATCTATTACAGCAATCAAACTAAATTTTTTAATCTTCATTGGGGCTATGAACATAAATTCACCTATAGGACTTTCAATAACCTGGTGATCACAAATCCAACATGGCGGCGACGCGAAGTATAAATATTCACATGGTCGTTTCTCGCAATTTAACCATCCGAGTGCAGTGACACTTGGTACAGTAAATCCTTCTACAAATGTTAATCCACTGGCATCTATTTTTTTCATTTGTTTCCATAACCACAAGATGGCAGCTGTGCGAAATTTTAAAATCTCGTTTTTACTTCTTGTGTCCTAATCATGCGATTGAAGTTTTAATACTACACGTACACTTAACGTAACAGTACATAACTCTAAGACCTACAGATATAAAAATCCAACATGGCGACCATGCGCAATATTTAGCCGGTTCTCAATATCTGCGAATCTATTACAGCAATCAAACTGAACTTTTGTATGTTGATAGAGGCAATTAACATATGTAGGATATATGAAAATAGGATGTACAATTCTTCACGGAACTTCTTGTTGGGTTAGTTATTGTTGTTTTAAGGGGCGGAACTACGAGGACATCTGCCCCTACTTTTTGGGTGATGTAGCTGGTGCAGCGAGATATAATAATCCTAAAAATGGAATCAAGCATATTGGTAATCATGCATGTGACAGTAACAGGACCGGTATGGAATCAGGAGTGTTAAAATATTTTTTTTAAATTTGTTGACATAATGTCACAAACCAGCCGACGTAGCTACACACGCTAACGTGCATGGTCAGACTACACCGAACTCCAAATACCACACACAACCATTTCATACCTTGCCTCATTAATTTCATTTGTCATTAAATCCTCTCATTAGATTGACGTCATGAAGGGCATCTATCCGTAATATCATTCCTACAAGGAAACTGTCTCACCATATCCCCTTCCTCATAGCAACCTAAATAATTACGGGTAGAACAAAAAATCTACATTAGGACTATAAAGCTATAGTCTACAGAATTTCAATAACAAGATTCTGAATTCACCAACTGATTAGATTGGTGCTGTTCAGGGATATGTGAATTCGAGAAACGTGCGTTAGTAAATGTATCAGGTTTTTAAACTGAAAAATATTCCGTCGCAATCTGAGGTAATTTATGTCTTTTATTCGTATTTTCAACATCGCCTGAAACAATAACTCATGGAATTTACCTACACATAAGATATACGGCAAAATAAGCAGGTTGACATGAAATCCTTCTAACTTTTGAAGTTTTAGGACAATTTTCATTATTTCAACAGTATGGAGACCAAGAGTGCTCTTCATTGTAAAACAATTTTGCTCTGAAAATTACAAAATCTGTTGTCTGTCTTTCTACCAGCTTGTCGGTATTTCTTTCGGTTGTTTGTTGGTTTTTGGAACTATTCGGCTCTTTGGTTATGGTATGCGAACCATCTCTCTAACTTACCAGGGGCATTGTAATGCCAAAAATACGAAGAAAGGTGTACTATTATAGTTCGTGCTGAAATTACATGGCATCGTGCAATAGATTGCGCTGACAATGAAAGAGATCACCTTGTGGTGTAGCGGCTAACATTCTTGGCTGTCGCCCCGGTGGTCCGGGTTTGATTCCCTGGCCTGCCAAGAAATTTAATTTCGGTTTGAGGTACTGAAATGGTATCGATGATACCCAAGTCATCAAAGGGGTGTTCATTTTGAGGACTTGCACCAGGTCAGTGAGCACAAGTTTTCCTTTTTTTTCTACATTCTTATTCTGCAATTCGAACATTCATATGGGAACTCGGAGAGAAACTCACCTCGTAGAGTTGTTAGAATAGCTTCCGTAAAATATTCTCAAAGGCCAATGCTACAAGTAGCCGTCGTGAGTTAATCCAATTGCATATTTATATGTAATCCACACATCGTATTTAAGAACATTTGATTTTCATAGCATTCTATGTTCTGGGCATAGGTAAACCTCGAAGCTAATTTCGCAATTTTCAGTGAATGAACATCCAAAGTATAGTAATCATCATGTAGGGACAACGTGCCACATATATACAGAGAGTGCAAGAATTGCTTGAAGGCAAGGTGACATGGTGCGTAATTTGTGTTTGTACAACGAATGAGGTTTTCATTACGGTGATGATGATGAAGGTGGTGGTAACGATGAAGACGGTGATTTACTAGTTAGGAACCAAAGGAATACTTGAGAATTAAGCCTGAAGCGGATGTATGGAAAAAACAAAATGAACTTGCTGGTTGATTGCGAAAGTGTCTAATCACCATATTTTATGGAGAACAACTTATCCAGAAGTACACATGAATGGGAGTAGTCAAGCACAAATAGGTGGAGGCAAAGGTTGCTCTTGTGTGAGACTGTATGCTGCAACCACTGTGGAGTGTCTGATAACCTAGCTCCGTTCAAACACCAAAATTAAGAAGGGAACCACCGACATAGATCTAAGATGCATCTGTAACATTTCAGAAATATTACGCGATCCATGTTTTCGTGTCTTCCTCGTGTTAGAGGATAAAGTACAATAGAATAATAATTGTTATTGGCCGTAAGAAGGATACAAGATTTATGCTGGACCCGACCATCAGATGTGAAGTAACCACCGGCATAACAAGACAGGTCGATTAGAGCTAACGATAGGCTTCAAAGAGAATTGAAAGCTGGTGGTACGTTTCGAATAAGGGAAAGAAACAACATCAACATTTTTTAATAACTTATCGTGTTTGGGTATGCCTAACTTAAGTGTAAATGGCATAATTTTGCTATCAAATGAATCCATTCAATAATAGAGAATTGATCTACAATGTACTCGGGAACAGTATGAGACGTAGTCTATTGGTATCCAATAATATTTTATTGCCCATAATAATAGTCTAATAATAATAATAATAATAATAATAATAATAATATGAAGAGAAGAACGACTTCGAGAAATCCAGCCGCGACAGGCTGGCCACGCGCCCCTGAACTGAGAGTTCCAGCGTAGAGAGTGTGCGCCTGGGTCATATGGCCCTAAAAGCACTTGCCTGGCTTGCAGGGTACCACGACATACTATACACAGCTCACTCGCACACGTAGCTAGCGGCGGGCGGGGAGAGACAGATTACCTACTGACATGACATGACGTCACGCACCTACGCCGGGCCTTGGTGTGCATCCCCACCCCTCCCCCCTCCCCCCCTTCCCACCACACCCCACCTAATAAAATCTAAGCGGCTGGAGCGATTTCAATGAAATTCGGTAAGGTCATAGTAGGCCTACTATTTTGGCCGACCCCGATCGTGCCCTTCAAAGCTTATTATGTTTCACCAATTCAACATGGTGGCTGTGCGAAATATCTCACTGGCATTCTATATCTCCGAAACTGTCACCGATATCACCCTGAAATTTTTTACGGTGATAAAAGTCACTTAAGTGACTTTCATAAACCTGTTAACTACAAAACGAACATGGCGGCCAAGTGAATTTGAACATTTAAATAGACTTTTCTGGCGATTTAACCATTCTAACGCAGTGAAATTTGGTACAGCAATTGTTTATATACATTGTAATGAACTGATATCTAATTTTGTTAAATTGTTTACATACACTCAAGATGGCAGCTGTGCAAAATTTTAAAATTATTTTTTTATTTCTTGTGTCCCAATCATGCGATAGAAGTCAACGTTTGAATAATGAACCTACGCAATAATAGTCATCTAATAGTACATAACTCTATGGTCTACATATAGGGTCTTTCATATTAAGTAAGAACGACGAGCGGTGGTTTTGTTATTCGCTACTGCAGCGGGCTTGGTCGAGTTTCTGGCACCCCACGGCCCCCTGCTGTAGTATTGAAAGCGCGCGCATAGTACAAACTTGACCTTGCAATAAGCGTGCAGGTGTTGTCAGTCGCCAGTCTGAACCTCAGATGGTAACATGTTCAGACAGTTATCATTGCAACATCGTATTTTTGTATGTAAAACTTATTTTAAGTACGAGTCGGCCCGGTGAGTAAGTTCAGCAATTTCCTGATGAAGTGTCACCTTCACTAGCACAGATTCACGCAATTGTAAATAAGTTTTCCCCTAGGCCTACAGACTCAGTGCTCAATAAAGAACATAAAATACAAAATCAGAAACAGTACAGTGGCAGAACTCACTCGCGTGAGCCAAAATGTGGTTACCGGATACAATGCCGGTATAACCCAGGAAGGACGACACTTCCAGCATCTTTTATAAGGTAATATTTCATACAGGATTGTACACACTCTTAAAGCAGGCGGCCAAGGCGCGCCACAAGCTCGACCAAGGCCATCGCAGCAGCAGGAAAGGGGAGCGAAAGTCCAGTGAGAGAGTGATGACCTTACCCCTTACCTGACGGTATGGGATTCCTGAGCATCTAGTCCGATGTTGCGATTGACTGTGACTGTGATGGCTAGTTCTGAATTATTGTTCAGTTCTGGATATTTCTGAGTGATCCTTTGAAATTTTACCAGTTTGTACTTACGACTTCTAATTTTCCATGTTGTTCTTCCTGTTTTTAGTTCATCGATCCCTTTAATTACTTTTTACTTAGTTTATTTTACCTGCAACACCATTATTTTTAGTGTTCGTTAGGTGTTCTATTTTCGGCAATTTATTTTTGGACAGTATCTCTGGTAGATCATATACATGTACGATGTGTATATAGGTACGACTGATGGAGAGCATTACGGTCATCAAGTGCAGTTAGTTTTACATTTTAGGTGAAAAATGGAGCCACCACCAAAACCGATTCAAGGCAGGACTGGCATGCAAAACGAAATGTATCATCAATTTAAATTAGCGTCGCGAAATTAAATTGTTCAAAGGAATAAAATTTCACTCCTGGCGCGAAATAAAATTAGTAACAGAATTTCAATTTCGCTCCCGGCTCGAAATAAAATTCATTTCAGACATTTAATTTTGCTCCTGGCCTGAAATAAAATTCGATACAAGACTTTTCATTTCGCTCCTGGCACGAAATGAAAACCGCTACAGTCTCTTAATTTTCCTCCCGGCGCGAAATAACATTCTTAACGACTGTTAATTTTGCTCCTGGTATGACAAAAATTGCTGGCCCCATGGTGTTGGGGATAGCGTGCCTGCTTCTCACCTTGAAGCCCCGGGTTCGATTCCCGGCTCCCTTAATGATTTTAGAAACGGACGTGTGGGTTGGAACGGGGTGCACTCAGCCTCGAGAGTAGCTGTCTAAAAGTCACGAAAACCAAGATTAACGGCCGAGGGAACCCGATGCGCTGACCAATATCTGCAAATGCCTGGGCAGCGGTCGCTTGGTAGGCCTAGGCCTTTCATGGGATGTAGTGCCACGGTTTATTTTAATGACACAAAATTCCCAAACAGCATTTAATTTCGCCCCCGGCGTGAATTTAAAATGCATGGAACATATCACTTCATGTCTGAAATTAAATCTGGTCTGGCATGCGAAACAAAATGGTTGTGGACACGTTAACATTTTAATTTCGCCATGAGCGTGATATTCGGGTGCGAAATGATATTGATTGTAAGCGCGAAAATTAAAATGGAAGCAAAATGTAATTCTAAGCACAATAACATAGTGAAAGGCGACGCAAAACTAATTGCAGTGCGAAACGAAATACTGTACGTGGCACAGGGGTTTGCTTTCGTGCCATGGTCTGTATAAATGCGCTGAGGGTAAGAAGGAAGTAGTAAGGAATGCCAAGCCCCCCCCCCCGAAATTTCCGGAAGTGTAAGAATAAAGAATGTAGAAATGAGAGGAATGTCCCCTCAACCCTGTTGTTCGAGTAACCCGCCTCCGAAACAGAACTCCATATACGCCGCGGTACTACCACAGACGATTTTCTGTTATTTGTAACTCTTCAGTCAGTCAACATTAATTTACCCGATAACTGGGTGGGGTACAACGTATATAAGATGTAAGTAACACTCCTGAAAAAAATACATGTATTAGATTTAAGATCACTAAAATTGCTGCATTATAATCGTGACCATAAACTAATACATATAATGTTATTTACATATTACTGTATATACATTGTACCCCTCCCAGTTATTGGGCAAATTAGTGTTGACTGACTGAAGAGTTACAACTGACAATTTGTATTGTAATTGGAGTTCGTCACTTATTTTGAATGTCTGTCCACACAGCACATTCGTCTTCTTGTTCGCTATAGAACAAGTAAAGGTACTTGTTGCCCCATTGCGTTATGAACGTCAGGGAGGGACAGCCACGAGTCCGAGGTGCAGTCAACGACGATGGTGATGTTGATGCCATAGCACTGACTTTCTCCTCTACTGGAGTGATGACCATTGAATGACTCACGTTGCTGTTGCAGCCCTGCAGATTGTGCAGGTGGTGAACGGTAATAAGACTGCTACTGCTGCCAACGTCAGGACTTTGAACATCGCTCCGAACATAATTTCACTCTCGAAACGAATACATTTTAATTTCAACAACGAAATGAAATGTTCCATTCATTTTAAATTCACATAGGAGGGCGAAACTAAATACCGTTTGGGAATTTTATTTCACGCCGGGTGCGAAATTAAAAGTCTGTAACGAATTTTATTTCGCACAGGGAGCGAAATTAAAAGTCTGTAACGAATTTTATTTTGCACCGGAAGCGAAATTAAAAGTCTGTATTGAATTTTATTTTGCGCCGCGAGTAAAATTCAAAGTCTGTAATGAATTGTATTTCGTGCCGGGAGTGAAATTAAAAGACTGCAACGAATTTTATTTCGCACCGGAAGCGAAATTAAAAGTCTGTATCGAATTTTATTTTGCGCCGCGAGTGAAATTAAAAGTCTGTAATGAATTGGATTTCGCGCCGGGAGCGAAATTAAAAGATAGTAACGATTTTTTTTCGCGCCGTGAGTGAAATGTTATTCAATTGTACAATGTAATTTCGCGTTGCTATTAAGTTTCGCGTTGATTTCGCTATGTCATTTCGCTTCGAATTAAGTTTCGCTTCGATTTAATTTCCCGTCGACAATCATTGTCATTTCGCTCCCGAGTATCGCGCTCACGGCGAAATTCAAATATATTCACCCCCACAGCCATACATTTCGTTTCGCATGCCAGCCCTGATTCAAGGGCATACCACTAAATCCCAGGGGGAATTGCGACTACCATTGACCAAAATATTATGTGTACTCGAGTTTGAAGGTTGTTTGTGAAGTAACCAATAGACCTACATAAAATCCAATAACATCATCCTTTTAGTCGTTCTGTTTTACGTTAGTTCATGTTGGTTTGGATTTTTTTAATATATTTTAATATTTCTTATCGCAGTTGGAACACAAAAAGTGCCCGTTTTTAAGCGTGTTTCAACCATGCGTCACATTTGAGAATTATTATCTCACAAACCCGTCAACAGATCGAATCCAAATGTTAACACAATATACATTGGAATGTTGTATAACTGGTTCATTAATTTTAAAATTTTGTATGGCCAAGAAACAAAGTTGTTATCATTTTGGTAAGGTAACTTTTTCTCGGCTCGGGTTGGTTTGAAAATGTAGTTCTTGATCGCGTTGTAATCCTTATACATCAAAAAGGTATGCTGTATGATTGTGAAATACGTAAATTAATTCACTTATTTTATATCGGTTTGTATTTGTATGGGGAACTAAGACATGGTTCACCAGTTGGCCGTTCCTGTAAAAGCTGTACAGCGTTGCCAAGATGAGCTCCATCACGCGTCAAGGCACGCTTCGCTCGGAAGTAATGGGCTCCATATCAGCAACGCTGTACAGAATATCCCGGAGCATCTAGCTGGTGAACCATGTCTTAATTCCCCGTATAAATACAAACCGATATAAAATAAGTGAATTAATTTACTTATTTCACAGTCATACAACACAACTTTTTGATGTATAAGGATTACAACGCAACCAAGAACTACATTTTACAACGACCCCGAGCCTAGAAATTGTTACCTTACAAAAATTATAACAAAATTTGTTCTTGAACACACAAAATGTTGAAATTAATAAACCTGTTATACAACATTCCAATGTATATTGTGCTAAAATTTGGATTCGATCTGATGACGGGTTTGTGAGATTATAATTATTAAATGTGACGCATGGTTGAAACACGCTTAAAAACGGTCACCTTTTGTGTTTCAACTGCGATAAAAATTAAAATATAAATAAAAATTCCAAACCTACATGAACTAACGTAAAATAGAACGACGAAAATGATTATGTTAGTGGATTTTATATAGGTCTATTGGTTACTTCTCAAACAACCTTCAAACTCGAGTGCACATAATATTTTGGTCGACAGTAAGTACTGTACCAAGAAAAGGAAGCCAGGCCCTAAGAAAAACCTCTACACATAGGCCTACATAACATGTTTTACCAGGTTTATATTTGAAATTACGCTTGCATTAGGGAATGTGTAATGTACTGAGCAGTTTTGATTTCACTTTAAATTTATTTGTACAAGTTGGAAGACTAAACGTCACCTCACAATGTGCAAGCTAAATGGCTGAACAGCGGTTGCTTGGTAGAACTAGGCCCTTCAACGGCTGTCCGCCACGGGTTTAGTTTTTTTTTGAACTTCTAATATATAATCGTAAGAGTACAAGACCACGAACTATTCAGTGACAACCTTTTTCAGAGAAGATAGTTCGTATTCAAACGGAAACAATGCGTTGTGTGGAAAAGTAAGACGTAGCCATTGTGAAAATGGAAAATTGGTCTCCATAGATACTGACGACAGTCAAGCGCATGTTCTCTAGGTGCAAGCGTCCTGCATAAATATCCACTTCCTTTGTACGCTCACAGAATACGAAGAAAAGTCCCAGCAGAGCTTGTGTATTGGCGTATTGAATGAAATAAAAGGTAAGGAACTGAAACAATGTTTCTTACAGCAGATGTTTATTGCCATTCAGAAATTCCTTCTTATTTTATGATTTTTTTCCTAGGAAACTGTCATCATTCCAACATCTCTCATTGACTAGTTCACCTGTCAATCAACCTACCATTGTGGTTGCACCTGAAGTTCAGTTGTGTCTTGTGTTTCGCAGGGTTTTCCAAACTCCCTCCAGGTAAATGCCGAGATAGTACCTTACTTGAGGACTCAGGGCACCTGCCCCATCCCTGGCTCTAATACAGTAACACACATTGTCAACTACATGGGACTGATGACCAAGATGTCCCAAGCCCCTACAATGTATTATTATCAACAAGAACAAGAACAAGAATATTTGAGGAAGTAAGAAAGTATCTGTATAAACACATGGTGTCAACGTTACATAAGCGTGACATTACTATAATTTTATTGCTCAGATATTGTTCCACGACTAGGCACTTGTACCTGTAACTCGCCGAACTACAATATTCGTCATCTCGGCGTGTTCATCATTTTCCTTGCGCTAGAGATCTTGTATAGCCGCGCTGCTACTTCTACCATCCTTTTCAAAACAATTCCCAAACTAATGCCGACTATTCCATTCACCCGATTTTATTTATGAACAAGATGTTCAGTAAAGAACATATAGCCTACTTTCTCCTAAATGCATGGGTATTGTTATAACTCTTTGTCCTTTTCAAGGAGTATAATTGAATGTTGGTTGTAGTAGCTTGTTGAAATACAACGTGCTATAGGGATATTAAACATGAATATGAGGTGCCCTTTGCTAGTGCTACCTCTGTAAAAAAATTCATTCAATTCGGTTTCACCGTGTTTGAATTGATCTGGGGAATGGATTTGCACACATACATGGCCGCTATTTGCAAACTATTGGGCTGATGACCTTGTAGTCAGTCATAAGATGCTTTCCACAAAAAGGCATGTTGTTGCAAAATCCGGTAGAGATCAAATTATTAGGATGGTCGAAATTTGATTTAAGCTTTTAACATTTGGGAGGCCGTCATTCCGTTTCCGTCAAGATGGCGGCGATATAAAACATGACACTGAGGTGCCTTTTGCTAGTGCTACCTCTGTACCAAATTTCGTTCAATTCGGTTTCACCGTGTATGAATTGATAGGGGGAATCGATTTGCACACATACTTGGCCACCATCTGCAAACTATTGGGCTGATGATCTAGCAGTTTGGTCAGAATATGCTTCCCACATAAAGATTTGTTGTTGCAAAATTTGGTAGAGACTAGATTTTTAGGTTGGTCATAATTACATTTTAGCCTTTAACATTTGGGTGGCCGCGATTACGTTTCCGTCAAGATGGCGGTGATATAAAACATGACACTGAGGTGGCCTTTTCTAGTGCTACCTCTGTACCAAATTTCGTTCCATTCGGTTTCACCGTGTTCGAATTAATAGGGGGAATCGATTTTCACACAAAGATGGCCGCCATCCGCAAAATATTAGGCTAATGACCTATTAGTTTGGTCAAAGGATGCTCCCTCCATAATGGTATGTTGATGCAAAATTTGGTGAGATCGGATGATTAGGTTAATCGTAATTTGATTTAAGCTTTGAAAATTTGTGTGGCCGCCATTACGTTTCCGTCAAGATGGCGGCGATATAAAACAAGACACTGAGGTGCCCTTTGCTAGTGCTACCTCTGTACCAAATTTCATTCCATTCGGTTTCACCGTGTTCGAATTAATAGGGGTAATCGATTTTGACACAAAGATGGCCGCCATCCGCAAACTATTAGATTTGTCAAAGGATGCTTCCTCCATAAAGGTATGTTGTTGCAAATTTTTTTTACAGAGGTAGCACTAGCAAAGGGCACCTCATATTCATGTTTAATATCCCTATAGCACGTTGTATTTCAACAAGCTATTACAACCAACATTCAATTATACTCCTTGAAAAGGACAAAGAGTTATAACAATACCCATGCATTTAGGAGAAAGTAGGCTATATGATCTTTACAGACAGACATTTGCCCAGATCGATCTCATAAGTCTACTTTTTCCTCATTTTTGCAAAATGTGAAAAGTAGGCTAAAAATACAATACCCTATCACGGTAAGCACTTCCGAGTATTTATTAACCTCGCGGCTAAACTCAGAACCAAACACGACGTAGGTCGCAAAGTGACACTTCCACTCTTTCTACTCTATGGAGATCTCCAACGCAAAATGTATCAAAATGGTGCCATTCTCAATCGATGATGCCGTTTGTAATATATAAACGATATGCGAATAACGTTATTAGTCCGAATAACGGTATTGAGGGAATATTTTTCGATAGATATATTCAAATAACGTTATTTCTAGTGAGCACTACCATTTCGTTCCTGCGATAACCGATATCCGAATAACGTTATTAGTCCGAATAACGGTATTGGGGGAATAATGTTCGAGAGATGTATTCAAATAACGTTATTTATAGTGAGCACTACCATTTCGTTCCCGCGATAACCGATATCCGAATAACGTTATTAGTCCAAATAACGGTATTGGGGGATTTTTTTGGAGAGATCTATTAAAATAACGTTATTTCTAGTGAGCACTACCATTTCGTTCCTGTGATAACCAATATCCGAATAACGTTATTAATAATAATAACGGTATTGGGGGAATATTTTTCGAGATATGTATTCCGATAACGTTATTTCAGGCGGGCATTACCATTTCGTTCCTTGGTTAACTGATATTCGAATAACGTTATCAGTCCAAATAACGATATTAGGAGATGTTTTTCGAGATATGTATTCCGATAACGTTATTTCAGGTGGGCACTAGTATTTCGTTTCTACGATAACCGATATCCGAAGAACGTTATTAGTCCGAATAACGGTATTAGGGGATATTTTTCGAGAGACTTATTCAAATAACGTTATTTCTGTCGGACAATACTATTTCGTTTCTACGATAACCAATATCAGAATAACGTTATATGGCCCAATAACGTTACCATGCGATACAAATGACTTCCGGATATGAAACGTAACGACCACAATGTGACCAAGACCCATTTTGTTACATAATCTACCAAAACAACCATTTTCGTTACGTTAAGTTATGAAGCCTTGGCAAAAACCAACCAGAAGGTGGGCTTAGTTTATGCAGCGGGAGCTTTTTGATCCAAATTCTACCCTTAGATAAGTTTGAAGCTCGTTTCCCGAAAACTTTATTATCACTTAGCGTATACATGATAACTCAAAGACTATTCAAGTTATCTTAATGAAAATGTGCATGATTGTTCTTTGTACTGATATGAAAAACATACACTAATACATTTTGTGTATCATTTATACTTCCCAATTAAAAAAATATATTTCACCAAACAAAACCATTAAAAAATAAAGTTAAAGTAAAAAAAGTTTTACAAAAATATTTCCTTAATGTGTATGTCAATAATTTTAGTTAATGTTGTAGCCTAGAATCTTGCCAACAGTTCAAAAGAACATTTATATAAAAATTTTAAATTTTGAGGAACTTATCATGTAAACGCTGTCCAGCCGTCCAAAAAATAGCTGAATGTTTGGTGATAAAATAATTCATGACTGAAAGCATATTACAATATAATATTCTGTGAATAATAATGAGTGAACTGTGTTTAATAATCCTACAAATTTATATTTCATTCCAACATAGAGTTTATGAGATATTTTTTTAACTCGGTGGAAATAGTCATGTGAAAGGTGTACATCCCCCCGTAATGCAAATTCCGCGATATTTTCTAACGCTAACTTCAATAACTTTAATTTTAGCGTTTAAATATAAAACAACGCGCTTCTCCCTTCCTTCACTTACGGACTTAATAACAGCACTACTTTCTTTAATTGGTCACTGAATCACATTAAATAAGTATTTTACAGTATTGTGTGAGCAGCAGTTCAGGTTTGTTCATTGGGCCTGGCATTCCTCGTCATTAACCCTGTACGTTAATCCGCACAAGAATTTGGAGCATTCCCCTGCCAAGAGTGGGTCGCACTAGACTTGAGAAATTTCGCCAAGGGATATCCAAACCACGCAAAGTGAACTTAAAGGGTAGTGGAATGTGTTCGTCAAACATTCCTGTTCCGTAAATGAAATGCTGTTAAGCACATCATTTTCCGTTAAATTGTTTTTGTTTCCGTTTCCGCGTTGGACAGGTTCCAATACATACAGGGAAATTAACAAGAATTATATGTCATAATTCGAGGGACCGGTGATTTTATCCGTTGTGGACAGGATTCCACGTATTTAAGTTTCCGTTAAAGACAAGTTTTGCTGTATGTAGATACTCCGCCTAATGTAATTGGGCAAAAAGCGTGTTGACCGATTGAAAAGTATAATAATAATAATAATATAATAATGTCGTATGGCCTTGGATGCCGGGTGCAAGGTATGTAATTTGACACCCAGAGGGTAGCTTGCATGTCGAATTTCGTTGTTCCTTGAATCACTATGAAAGTCAAGGAGGTTAGATATCTAAGCTCCTCGAACACTATAACGCTTTCTAGTAGAGAAATGAGGAACTTTGAGTTGGCGGAAACTCCCGAGATTAATTTTGCCATTATGAACACGGCCTACTGAATTCAAATGGATTCTTTGACAAGCCAACATCGTATGACATGCGTGTCGTATTTTTGCCGCCTTTCAAAAAAAAATCACTTATCACGGCCAGGAGCGAACCTGCAAACTTGGGGTTAGTAGACCGACACGCTATCCACTCACCCACCGTGGCAAGCTACTGAAAAGTATAAATAGATAT
Source organism: Meconema thalassinum (assembly GCA_946902985.2). Taxonomy (NCBI): domain Eukaryota; kingdom Metazoa; phylum Arthropoda; class Insecta; order Orthoptera; family Tettigoniidae; genus Meconema; species Meconema thalassinum. The sequence continues at coordinate 132,584,857 of OX336389.2, forward strand.
CTTTGTATTAGACAATAGTCACAAATAACATTTCTGAAGTACTAATTCTTAAACCCTATGTAACTCTGGACAATATCTGAGCAGGAGGTTTAGACCGTTGAGGAAGACGCCTCAGGGATTAAACAGCAGGTCATGGCGCACTGGGCAGTAGAATGCCCGTGCTGACACACCACGTCGATGTCGCTGTGGACCTCAGTACACTCGACTTAGGGCTAAAGTTAGAACGAACACTCCACGGTTGTGCCGGTGAAGGGCTCCAACAAATTGGTAAAGTTTCTTCATGTGAAGCTCATTCAGGTGCAGTAGTTAGACAAGCAAGCCGGCAGACGGACGGGCCATACAATCTCGGTTCCGTAGGGTCACATAGGCGACGCCAAATTGCAAGTGGGATGGAGAGCGTGCTCTGGGAGACGGCGCGACGGAGAGGCAACGTCTGCGACATTTCATCAGAGTCGTGAGACGGAATGGCGACGGGAGATGTCTCCGCGTCACTCCATTCCAACTGGAATGATGATTACACTACCAGGAGTGATCAAGGAGTTTGTCATGTCTCAAGGGATAAGTTGAAACTGGAACATTCCTACCGGCCAGCTAGCTTCTACACTGTCAAAATGCATGAACTCAGCGCTTCTTGTGAGTGTAGGAAGTGGTCAAATGTGCAAAGTTGGAGGAATTTCTGCCGGCTAGAAGCTGAGGAGCGAGATTCGTGGTCTAAGTAAAATCATGTATAGTGCAGTGAGAAATATTGTTCACCGTTTCATAACGAATTAAGTCATCTGGAATCTCCAAGCTACTTTACTTCTTAATAAATTATATATTTGGTGTAACAAAGATCTGGGGTGAATCAATTAAAATATTTCAATATACAGGGTGACTGAAAAAAGCTGCAGAAACTGTAAGATGATAGGCTGCCTGAAAAAAAAACAACGATATCCAGCCTTTTTAAATGTCGAGCAAATGCTTACCAAAAAAATTACAACGAAATATAAGTTCAATCGAGAGAAATGTATGCGTCCCTTTCAGGTATGTGAAATAGTGCACTTCATTCACTGGTCAAGAAAAGTTGTGCATATTGCATGATAATGTAGTTTAGTTGCTATATGAGAACATTTCGTTTTTGAACATTGGCTCACGTGTTAACTCTAAGATAACACGTTGGTTTGTTTGTACCGTGCACAGTTATCGGACATGGAGTTTGCGCATTCAACCTGAGCAAATGAGGGAAGCGGCTAAACCCCTGCTGTAATTGCGGTACATTGAACCACACCACCAGGCACATTGTCGAAGATTGCAAACTAAGAGCGTACCTACAGTAGGGTACCCTAACGGCTTTTTCAGTGCTACACCATCAAGCCTGGACTGGAGATATAGACTGGGCATAAGGTCGTAATAAGGCTGATACCAGTGCTTGTATGTACTTGGTATTATTATAATTATTAATATTATTGTGTTTCATTTGTAATGCCATACGCAACATAAATAAATAAAATTGTTATCGGATAAAGCACGTGAATTATATTTGGTCCACAAATACATAATCTTGCAATGTGCAAAACTTTTTTAACCAGTTTAATATACCATAAATACGAGAGCTTAATTTGAAATTATTCTTACAACTCAATTTTATTGTATGATTATGTTTGTCACAAATGTCAGCGTCTCTTCGACGTCGTAGGAGTAAACAGTCTATTACGGAATCATTAGGCGTTCCAGTTCTAACTGCAATTTGTTCACTGTCTAGACAGGTTAGGTATCCTGCTGTGGACGGTCACTGGCATGAAGAAGGCATAATGTGCTGAGCTGTGGGTAGACCTGTGACCAAGGACGGACGGCTATGCATAGCTCCAACAAATCTTATATATTAAAAATATTTATGAAATCTTCTATCCGGTCGATTTCCTTCATTCCTTTTTAAAATGAATGGTATTCATGCACAGATTTGTTATCAAGTATTAAAAATCACTTACGTTCCGCCTTTCTCAAATTATTTGATTTTTTTAATTTATCCAACTTTTTATCTCCTTGAAGCAATCATATCTTTGGTTTTAATTGAGGTACGCAAGTCGTTTTGGTCTAAGAACACTCAGTGACGCAAGCGCTTTCATTTGAGCTGTTAACTATTCAATTCGGATGATTCCGAGTTATGAGTGAACATTCGATATTACATCTCATTTTCTCAACATTTTTTTCTCATTGTAGCAATCATATCTTTGGTTCTTATTGAGTTACATAGTTCGTTTTGGTCTAAGAACACTCAGTGGATCATGTTCTATGTTTTGAGTTATTAAATATTTAAATTGGTTGATTCTGAGGAATGTTATGAGTGCCGAAGCGAATATTAGAAATATTTATGAAAACTTAACCGAGTCCGTCCGGCCATTCTATCCGGTCGATTTCCTTCATTCCTTTTTTAATTGAAAGGTATCCATGCACGGATTTGTTATCAAGTATTACAAATCACTTAACTTCTGCCTTCCTCAAATTATTTGATTTCTTGAACTTTTTCCAACTCTTTTTTTTTCTCATTGAAGCAATCATCTTATCTATATATTAAAAATATTTATGAAAATTTAAGCCAGTCCGTCCAGCCATTCTATCCGGTCGATTTTTCTTCATTCTTTTTAAATGAAAAGTATTCATGCACAGATGTGTTATCAAGTATTATAAATCACTTAAATTCCGCATTTCTCAATTTTTTTGATTTTTTCAACTTTTTCCAACTTTTTCCAACTTTGAAGCAATCATATCTTTGGTTCAAATTGAGGTACGACGGTCGTTTTGGTCTAAGAACACTCAGTGAATCAAGCGCTTTCATTTGAGCTGTTAACTATTCAAATTGGCGGATTATAAGGAATGTTATGAGTGAACATTCGATATTACTTCTCATTTTTTCAACATTTTTTCTCATTGTAGCAATCATATCTTTGGTTCTAATTGAGTTACACAGTTCGTTTTGGTCTAATAGCACTCAGTGGATCAAGGTAGATCGTTTGAGGTATTAAATATTTAAATTGGTTGAATCTGAGGAATGTTATGAGTGCCGAAGGCAATATTAGAAATATTTATCAAAGCTTAACCGAAACCGTCCGACCATTATATCCGGTCGATTTCCTTCATTCCTTTTTTAAATGAAAGGTATTCATGCACGGATTTTTTATCAAGTATTACAAATCATTTAGTTCTGTCTTCCTCAAATTGTTTGATTTCTTGAAATTTATCCATTTTTTTTTTCATATTGAACCGTACATATCCTTGGTTTTATTTGAGATACGCAGGTCGTTTTTGTCTAAGAACACTCAGTGGATCAGGATCTTTCATTCGAGCTCTTAACTATTCAAATCACATGATTCTGAGGAAAGTTATGTGTGGACATTCAATATTTCTTCTCATTTTTCATTTTATTGCACCGAAAAAAGAACATTGCCATGAAATTAATAGGGTAGTTTCGGATCTACTTCCAGGAATTTCTAGATTTCACACGGGTGTGAATACACTGGTAACTGAAAAAGAAAGTGAAGTTTTGCATTTTCCCACTTATTTTTGAACAGGCTTGAGGTGAGTGGTCTACCTCCCCATGTACTGACTTTTAAAGAAGGTGCTATTTTAATTCTCTTCAGGAATTTCAATGCAACTAAGGGATTGCTGAACGGGACGAGGCTAATAGTTATAAAATGTACGACAATATCATAGAATTATAAGTTCTAACTGGTGTAAATAGTGGGGAGCGAATACTGCTACCTCGCGTAGACTGGCACCATCTGACACTACAATGCCGTTCTCTTTTAAAAGACGGCATTTCCCATTACACTGGCGTTTTGTATTACTATCAACAAAGCGCAGGGCCAAACGCTTCATCGAGTTGGAATCTACTTGCCTGATCCTGTTTTTAGCCAAGGACAATTGTATGTTGCCTTATCCCGAGGAAAACATATATTAAAGATGTAAGAGTAGAAATTAAACCGAAGTGTCGACGAACAGCAAACATTGTCTGGAAGGATGTATTGTGAAATAAATGGTATAAACGAATACATATTGTCGTTATTTTTAATTTCAATACTGAAATATAATACTGCGGAGCAGCACGGGCACCCTAGTATCTTATTACTTGGCACTCAAAGGAACTGTGCTGCACAATGAAAGATTGCAAGCTAATGCTGGTTGCATCTCGCGGCGAAGGCGTGGACGTTAATCAGCGCACCAAAACTGCGATGGGGAGTTGAAGCAAGTCCGGAGATAACTGGTTCGAATCCCAGTGCTGAAAGCAGTGATCCTGAGTGAGAATTTCTTCACATTTCCGTCAGGCAAATGTTGGGATAGTACTTTCCTTCAAGTCCAGGGCCAGCGCCATGATTTGAACCTCCGATCCTTGGACAAGCTGCATGACCCCAAAGCTGTCGTGGTTCGCTAGATGACGAGCATCACTACGCCGCAGGGTTCCATTGAAACAATTGGTGAGTTAGACGTTTGTAAAACTCCATGTTCAGGGTTCGAACGAATGTACGCCTCTTTTAAGGTCATCATTGGTGAGCAGGGGCTCATTTGCTGAGGGTGGCAGCATTGATGACTGTTGTTGCTGCCGTGTTGGGTCTTGCATTGTCATGGAGAAGAATGATTCCTTCTTTGTTTATCTTAAGTCTCCCCAATTGTGTAAAAAAAAATAATAATCTGCGCCAGCATTGAACCTGCTCCGTTCCGTTTCCATATCTTTAGTACTGTACCACTTGCGCCTGCGCGATGAAGGTCGCAACGTCTTACATTACAAATTATAATGTTATTTGTTTTACGTCCCTTTTAACCTTTTAACTACGGTGGCTTTTAGAGACACCGGAGTGCCAGAATTTTACCCCGAAGGGGATCTTTAACGTGCCAGTAAGTCTACTGACATGGCTCCCTCTCATTTGCGCACCCTCAAACGTCAGCTGGCTGCGCCAAGATTCGATCCTGCAACCATGGGAACATCAAACGAGAACGTTACCGCTGAGCCACGCAGCCAGCTGTACGTCCTACAACTTGTAAGAATGCAATGAAATGAATTCTTAACTTAATGTTGTAACGAGTTATATATAGTCTCACGAGGTTGACTGCGGGCAGGTTGGTTTGATTCCCTTCCCCCGAAATCCGCCCTACCGTGTTATCACGCATTCATTCCAGGAATACCAGGAATTCCGGGAAGGTGCCTAAGTTCAGGTCATGACTGCCTTCTTTAAAATCCCATTGTCAACTACAAGTGCATACTGCAATACAGTACATACACGACCATAACCATTTTGTAGGTAAATTCTTTATGCAACTAAGTACAGAGGGCTGATGACTAAGAATTTCCAATGAACGTAAATGAAACAACAATAACGTGTATGGCGTTGTTCTTCTGCGTGTACAAAAGGAATCTTTGACTGCCCCAGTGAAATTCACTTATGGCAGTGGTGTCCGTATGTGTGCTCCCATAACCTTCACGCTGCACTGGATAAGAATAGGTGTATCACAGCTAGTGCACAACTTGAGCGTGACAGTGGGAAAGTCAAGACCACCAGCGATATTTTTCGTTTGTTTGCAACCAAATGACAGTGTCCGAATGTAATATCCCTGTTTGATATTAATATTCATTACTTTGTTCATAATGTTATGGGTTCAGATACAGGGTTATCAGCTGAGGATCATTTTAGCCTATTTTCATTTTTGAAAAAATAGGCTTAAGATAGATCACCTTTTGTCCGTGTGAGTGTATGTGTCCCCATAATGAAATCTAAACGGCTGGAGCTATTTCAATGAAACTTGTTAAGGACGTTGTACTATTACGTCCGACCCAGACCAAATTTGATTACTTCTCACCAATCCAACATGGCGGCTGTGCGAAATATTTCACCGGCATTCCATATCGCCGAAGCTATTAGTGATATCACCCTGAAATTTTGTACGTTGATAAAGGGCACTACTAGAGGTTCATCTATGTGACTTTTGAAAACATTTTAAGTAGAAAACGAACATGGTGGCCAAGCGAATTTGAAATATTTAAATAGACTTTTTTCGTGATTTAACCAGCTGAGTGCAGTGAAACTTGGTACAGCAAATGTGTATGCACATTGTAGTGCACTGATATCTAATTTAGTTCAATTGTTTACATAACCTCAAGATAGCAGCTGTGTGAAATTTTAAAATTAAATTTTTATTTCTTGTGTCCTATTCATTCGATCGAAGTCAACGTTTGAATAATGAATATACGCAATAATCGTCATCTAATAGTACATAACTCTATGGCTTAATCAATTTTACGATGTATCACTAATTGTCAAGAGTAGCCGATATAAACAATTCAGGGGGCGTGGTGGCTCAGTGGTCTAGCTGTATGCCTCTCACCAAGGCGGTCCGGGTTCGATTCCCGGTCAATGCATGTGAGATTTTCGAAGTGAAATGCCATGTCCTGTGGTTCGGATTCCACGTAAAAAGGAGGTCCCGTGGCTCATGATCTCAAGATTAACGGTCACGTTAAACTACAAGCTTCCTTTTATAAACAATTCCACGACAATTGTGATAAAAAATTACAACAAATCTGAAGGCAAGCTTTTAATGATTTTAAACTGCAACTAATACAGGGAAGTTGCAAGTATTCATCGAAATTTATTCCGCAACGCTAAGGAGGAACATTCAACATTTTACGATATTCCAAAGTTATAACAAGTAGCCTATCACCATGATTAACATAGTGAAATTGGAAGAGACAATTCGATACTTTACCAGCAAGAAGATGATGTACTAAATACCATGATGGAAACATTAGCTGCAGGATGATGAATATATTTGAAGTAACTTAATGCCAATGATGAAAGCAATTATTTTCCACACAACATTCGAAATTTATGGCAAACTAAAGATGAAACGACTACAAGTGTGAAGTTGTACAACTTAACTACCAGCGAGGAAGAAGTCGAACTAGGGCTATCCTAGATCGCAATGCAGTTCGACTTCAGAACTAGGGCCACCCCAGTTCTTGACTTCAGTTCGATTCCCGGACGAGTAGATGCTGTTAGCAGTGGCGGATCCAGGCCTTGCGGGGCCCTGGGTGATATAATAAGGTGGGCCCCACAACAATAGTGAATAAAAGAACAAACAAATCAAATGGAAAATAGTTTTGTAATAATAAAATAAAGAATGGTTACAATATTTCGAAAACATTACAGTACATTTTTTTGTAATATGAAAGAAACCTCTAAGTCCCCTTGTAGAAGATTATGTACGGTACTGTAAACTATGAAATATTAAAATATTACTTTGCGACTTTTTTCCCGGCTGAAGTCTTCCATCATTTCTCTGAAATCTAAACTTGCTTAAACGGTCACGGGAGGTCATAGCTGCACTGAAAAAAGAATATCAATTATAAATTAGTTTGAAAAGTATAATTAAATAATCAATTAAATTTAAAACAATCCATGGCGCGGGGCCCTCGAACCGCGGGGCCCTGGGCGGTCGCCCTCCTCGCCCTCCCCTAGATCTGACCCTGGCTGTTAGGGATGTCTACGCGATGATGTTTGGAGTTCGGTTCTGTACGAGAGAAGCTGATCCAGAAACACCGTGGAACAGAGGTATGAGATGAGACCTTGGTTGTGGAATTTAACGCAAGAGGAATCTCCACGAGACAGCTATAAACCGACACAAGGTAGAAAAATGTCATAGTTTGCTGGCTTTGAAATTTAGGCCTATTTGAAGCAATCATATTTCTGAAATGTTATAGGTATTGCATTTTCGAATTTAGGATTTTGAACTTAGGTTTTATATAGGATTTTTGACTTTTCGGAGTTAGATGATTTTTGTATTTGAATTCGCAGACCGAATATTTCTATTTTGCAATATTTCAGTATTTCAATCCTTTTTGGAAATATCTAAAATATCTACGATATTCGATTTTTAAGTAGGATTGATAGGATCATTGATCGTATTATAGATCACGTATATTTTTAGGCAACGTTGGATGATACAATTTTAAACAATTTAAGGAAGGACATTTGGACTTAGGATCCAATTTAACATGAAGTACATTGAAAGTGGTAGTAGTAATGGATGCATTTCATGTAATATTGAAAGACGAGGTGATGAGAGCTATTCACATTTTTTGAAGTGGTATTAAATTATATTGTTGAGAGATCATTATTGAGGTAATATTGAGCAGAATTGAAAAAGGAAGGCAGTATGAGCATGTTTGACGAATGGAAGATATTACTTTGCTAGATGTGTTACGCATTTGAAGAAAGTACTGTAGAAGTGCGCATGAGTTTATTGTGTGATTTTTGAGATTGTAGTCCAGTTTATCGAGTTTATTATTGATATTGTGCATTGATCATGACAGAGTGCTGTTGAAATTGTTTATTTATGGTATAGAAAGGATTATTCTTCGAGGAAATATTATGACAAGGAAATATTGATGTTTATTAGAAAGGAATGCGTTGATTGTAGATCCCTCTTGTGTTTATTAAAGGTCATTCAGAGAATTTTGAGAAGTATTTCGCAATATAGAGGTGTGAGACGATGCAGTCGAATTAAACAGCTGAGTAGAGCTCCATTTTATTCATGATAGAAAGATTGTTTGAAATGGAGAATTAACAGTAATGACAACATTTACAATTAAAAGGAACAACTTGTATTTTTATTATTAATAATATTTTATTGAATGAAAAGAATTAAGGAGGACATGCCAACTATAATATAGGCTTTGTTGCACGGATTATATATCCGAATTTGACTTCATAGACCGAATTAAGACTAGAGCAAGTGGTGAATTTCCATAAGATTTTTGAATTGTCGGTGGAACAATCATTTTGTGTATAATATGTAAATATTTTGAATATCTAGAATAGAAGTTATTAGAATAGGAATTGTTAGGATAGCAATAATTAGAATAGGGATTAATTAGGAACAAGAAGTTCTGTATAGAGTAAAATTTAAAGTTTATAATAGCGAAATGCCAGCGCTAATTCATTTTGAAAAATAGGTAATTTAAAATATATTCTTTTAACTCCTTAGATCTAGGGCACCGTATTTTCATGCCAGGAGCATATTTTAAATTCCATTTTGAGTTTAGTTCGACTTAAACAGGAACGATTAGGAGAGCTATTTAATTTTTAATGTATTATTTTCTTATTTATGCCCACCTATTAAATTAACTGCAATCTTGTCATCAATAATAAATCAACAGACACCTCATCACGAATGTCTGATATTTTTTATAGAATATTAAGTTATCCTTTGTAGTTAATTCGGTAATTGTAGTACAGTATGCTTTTTTTCCGTTACGCCCCGAGAACAGTAAGTTTCTCACTCTCCATTATTAGATAGACGCCCATTATCCAGATAGGGTAGTCCTATAGCACATTAGTAGTAGTCTAATTGTATCCTATGAGTGTTATCTGTCAATAGTTTCTTAGTTGTTATTCTAGCCGGGTACTACAAGTTGCTGCAATCCACCTGCGGATCCTGGCCGGTTCTACTAAATTCGGGTGCAGTACTTTCATGTAAAGAACATAATGGGAGATCGATGTATTTAGGAGACCATGAGGCATGATTGCTCTGTAATTTATACAGTAATGTGGGTCCTCTCATCAAAGACACGTTACTGAGGAAAGGGAGCAACGCCAATTGGTACAAATGACCAGGAAGCTCAACATGCGTATCTTGTTGAACAATATGTGTGAGAATTTTGCAATATCGCCCTCTCTGAGAAGTTTCAAATGAATTTTGAGACAATATACTGTACAGTACAATCACAGATGTTTACCTTTGGTTCCAACCATCATGGATTGTATGCAATAGCGACGTTGACGTGCTTTTCTTGTTAAAAGATATTCCTCCCATCTCATTTGAGCTTGATAAATGACTGAAGTACATGGCCACAGCCACAGCAAAAATGAGTCATTAGCTGTGTTACGAATACGATGGGCAGGCACTTGCCATTGCCTATCGAGAGATGAAGTTTACAGTATGTTAATATTACTGTATAATATTTTCTTGAGTTTAGAAAGGTATCTTTTGCTGAGGGATCCAAGTTCCACCGGCTTGTTTTAGTACGCTTAAATCTGGTACCAGTACCACCTTCAAAACTAATTGAACATAATGATCGGAGGAAAGCATTCATCTCCATGTTATGTGCAGCAATAATGTTTTTGATTGCTATGTCGAAAGATGATTTCTGTAATCCAGGTCGCATTTGATGTAAATGACAAAGCCCTCCACCATGAAGTGAAGTACATTGTTCTGTCAGAGTTGGAGTAAATGATGCTAACACCGTGGACAGCATTCAGCGGAGTTATGATTCTTTCCTAGGGAGAAATTTACAGAAAATAGTGAAGAATATGAGAATGGAAGTGTGCATAACGTGGTGACAATAAGCGATCCGTCTCGCAAGTCACGACGTGTTGACGTGAAGATTGTCCTCATCCGCTCTCTTCATTACACTCGGGCCGCTATGTAACCGCATATTGCGTCAGTGTCTAAATTACCTCGAGCTACACCACAGCTATTCAAGTCAACGAAACGCAAGAAATTAGCAATAATTGTTCTTAATACGTCCAGTTTGGGAGAACTACACTCGTGTCCAAAATTATTATAACACCTTGTCACTCTTCTCCCATGACGAAACATTTATTTCTTGTGACCACCAGGTTGTATAGTGGTTATCATTCCAAACTCTCACCCTTGAGGGCCGGGTCCGATTCCTGGCTTAGCCAAGAAATGTTATTCTGGCCTTAGAATTGTACGGGGTACACTCAACCTTTTGAGGCAAAACTGAACAGAGGTGGTTTCGATTTCTTTCTCAACCTCACTCTAGTCCACCTCGATGCGTTGTGACGAGCATTCTTGACTGTCACCGCAGAGGCGCGGGTTTTATTCCCGGCACTGCCAAGAAATTTATTTCAGGTCTGAGGGCTGGAACGGGATACACTCAGCCTCGTGAGGCAAAACTGAGGAGAGGTGGGTTCAATTCCCATCTCAGATATCCTGGAAGTGGTTTTCCATGGTTTCCCCCTTCTATAGCAGACAAATGCCGAGATGGTTCCTAACTTAAGGCCACGGTCGCCTCCTTCACAATCATCACCTGCATTACAATACATACATTGCTACATACAGTACAATAACACATGTTATCAGACAAATTCTATATACAAACACCCAAAAAGGGGGGGGGGGGGCTAAATGGCCACGATGATACAAAGACCTTGAATGAATTAAGAACAGCAACTATAATACATCACCCTCCCTGGAATTGGTTTCTAGACGGCCTGTGCCTGAGGTAATGAGATAGAATGCCGTAAAGTCTGTTTGTATCAATTTAAGTGTACTTAAATGGGACAGAGCGGTAAGAGTAGGTACACTGGCGCGGCATACTTTTTTAAAATCTCTCATAATCCCAGCTGGGCTTCACCCACGGACTCTGCAAGTGATCATTTCAGCACATGGTCGGTGTCTGGGATCTGAACACACTTCGTTATCAGATACAACTGGGGATGGTGTTAGGCCAATCCAGCAGGCGACCGTTAACTTGGTCTAATTAACCCTAGATCCACACTGTGGGGTCGCCAGCGACCCGGCCATTTTATGATCTCTTCTGTGCATGCGTCAATGCCGTTAGCTTGCTGTTATTTCATCTACTTTCAATGTTGGAATAATTGTTGATGTGGCTACATCGTTTAAGCGTTTGGAATGTTTTGTTGCTGAGTATTGTTATATTACAAACATTTCTGCGAGGTACCTTGCTTTATCCTACAAATTAATCACGTCTATTTGTGAAAACATTGTTAACCCTTGTGAAGTAAATAGCAAGATGTATTATTGCCCATACAAATACAGAAAAGGGTAAACAAACTACGTGATTTGTTCTTGCAGTCTGAGTGCAGAACACTGACAAGGAAACTTCATCAAGTGCAATGATGACAGGGCCTAGGTTTTCGCAGGTTTTCACCTCCATGATGCCCTATTAGCAGTTAGCACTGCAGCCTCCTCTGCATCTACACTCTCACTTTGATATCGTTCATCACAGAATTTGACCATCGCCTCCTAGGTCTACCTCTGCTTCCCTTACCCTCTACAGCCGAACTCATTAATCTCTCCTCTCCCATTCTCATCGTATGACCCCACCATCTGTGTGCGATTTTTTTGTTAATTCATATATCAACGTTTTAAGGTACCGTATGTTCCTTTATGCATTAGAATAGTGATATTTTATTAAATTATGGCAGTTAAACGTTTATGTTCAGTAAATTGCTATCTCCAACGAGGCAACTTTATTAATCAATAGAATACATGTGTGATTGCACAGAAGCAGGGAAGTACATCAATGCGACTCGCTTGATCACTGAGAAGAGAAACAACATGAAAATTTAAATAATAAATTCCAAATGAATTCCTATATCACTGTTTAGAATTGGGTCACCAGTGACCCCACAGTTTGGTTCTAGGGTCAGGGAAGAGATTTTGGAAGGAAGTCGGTCGTGGACCTGTTGGAGGGAACCGTTCTGGCATTTGCCTGATGGTGAAAGTGGGAAACCATGGAAACCATTTTCAGGACGGCTGAGGTGGGTTTTGTTCCCACACGCTCTTGAAGCCAGCGACCTTCTAGCTAGCGCGTTAGAGGTCTTGCCCACCATGGTTGGTTTTATCATTTCAAATGATCTTGTCGACTTCATCGTTATGCTTTGGTGTACCGTTATGCGTTACGGTTACGGAGAGGAAATGTACTAAGGTTGCACTTGAGCGTATGACGTCATCATGTTGTTCAATACATATGCACCGAGTCTGAGTTTACTCCTGGGCTATGGCGTTATGCGATACGGAGACGGAGAGCGTATGACGTCATCATGTTGTTCAGTGCATATGCACCGAGTATGAGTTTACTCTTGGGCTATGGCGTTATGCGATACGGAGACGGAGAGCACGTGACGTCATGCAGCTGAGTGCACCTCCCGCTCTCCGTTCCCCGCGTGGGAAGCCTAAGTTACTGGGTAATGGAGTGTGTTGAAAGAGTCCTGGGGCTTCGAGCGAAGTGGCAAGTCTTCTGCCTTTCTAACATGTGTAGCATTTGTAGCATGCGTCATTTGAAATTATTTAAAGTCTAGTCTTTCAGACTGACTATCTGTTTATGAACACTATTCCCCCTAAACATGCCTCCGTGGCTTAAGCGGCAGCACGCCGGCCTCTGACCGCTGGGTCCGTGGTTCAAATCCCGGTCACTGCATGTGAGATCAGAGCTGGACAAAAGGGAGGCCGACAGGTTTCACTCCGGTTTTCCCTGTCAAATTTTCATTCCAGCAACACTCTCCACTATCATTTCATTTCATCTATCATTCACTGAATCATTGCCTCAGAGGAGTGCAACAGGCTTCGGCAGCCGGCACGATTCATATCCTCGCCGCTAGATGGGGGCTTCATTCATTCCATCCCTGACCCGGTCGGTCGACTGGAAGCAGGCTATGGATTTTCATTTTCATTCCCCCTAAAATACTGGACGCTTACTTTTAACACCTCGAAGCCTATATTACGTGATTAGTGGTTGTTGTTATCTCTTTAAACTTCTTCATGGACATGAACATATGAGTGATGTATAGTTCACAAAATTATGGGGTAGAAACTTTGTTTTCGAAATAGCAGTGGCATAGCATGAACTTAATTGGCTGACAAGTATTGATGCAAAAAGAATCACCAGGATTGAAAATGTGTTGAATAGACATATTAACGTATGCATTAATTGAGTTTACAAAGGGACATCTGCTAATACTATAATGTTTACTACTCAATATTTAAATAGAATAGAGGCTAACATAGTAATTGTCACTCAAGCAATATTTAACTTTGATAACTACTTCCACAGACTTCATAAAATAATGGATGTGATCGACAATAAAACCAAGACTGTTTTATGACCAAAATACTAGTTAGCATTTCATGGAAATGTCCAGATTTATTAATTGATACATTTACACTTGAGAATGATTTGCTTTTCTGCATCCAGTCTAGTCTGCAAGCCTCTGTTTGCGAACAAGTCACCTGCAGTTAGCACTGCAGCCTCCCCTGCATCTACCCTCCTACCATTGCTCCCATCCATTTGTCCCTGCAATCATTCATGTTACGCTCATATCAGATATCTCTAGTTCATGTAACAGATACCCTATATCTACCCAGCTCTCACTTCCATAAAGCAAGGTCGGTCTAAATACTGAGAGTTTCGTTGCTATACTAACTTCTTTAATTAAAGAGTACAAATTTATAGTATATTCGATAAGAGTTCCTATTAATAGCCTTTATTCATGCTCAAAAACATGTTTTATTATTTAGTTAAATACTTCTGTAAGGACGCTCATTTCTAATAGACTTGCATATTCAAAATTGAATTTTTGGAATTATTCTTTTTTATATTATTCTTTCACAGAAAATAACCTATTTAGTACACAGGGTTATTCTAAATTAGCTACCTGATAATAAAGTTTAATTTTACATAGTTAACTTGCGTCATTTATTTCCAATTTCCAATACATAAATGGACATAACCTCAAGATTTATCGACCATTATTACAAAGGTTCAATGTGGCTCCCTGCTGTCAGTCGGCAGATATCCCACCTGTACGAGAGTTCATCCCTGATACGCGTACAAAGCATATCCGCATCCACCTGAGTTACCGCTACGTTGATACGTTGACGACGCTCATGGAGAGTTGTTGGAAGTGGAGGGATGTACACGGTGTCTTACTGTAAACCCACTGAGAAATATCCAGCAGAGTTAAGTCAGGAGATCGTGATGGCCAAGCTATCTTCACACCACGTCCCATCCAAGCGGGAGTTTAGTAGGATATGAACATAGTGACCTCGTGGTGGTAATGAGGAGGTGCCCCATCTTGTTGGAAAACAAAATAAGAATAGACTTCACTCCATGCGCGGGGACCACGAGTTTGTTTGCGGTGCAACACTTTTCCCGTTTTCCCGCCAGATGAGCAAGGAGAGTGCATGGAGCGAACTCAACCGACTAGGCCTAAAACTTGATGATATGACATGAGGTTTGACAAACATCTGAATGAATTGCGGGCAATAGTTTCAAAATTATTCACTCATACTTTCAGGTAACTAATTTAGAATAGCCCTGTATATGTTACAATAATGCAACCCAGGCTGATGAAGACCCCAACGAAGAGTTGAAAACTTGTTTCAACAAAAAAAATCGTAATGACAGGTGTCTCTCCGTAAACTCAATTAATGCCAAATATTGCATAAAACTTGAAATCAATAAATAAATGGGAATATTTCAGCCACTAGTTACTGTAATCCAGACAATTGAAGATACTCTGTAGATGCTTAACCCTGGAGAGTGCACGCGATGTTTTGTAGCACGATAGAGTGCGCGCGGAACTTCTCTCCGCTATGGTATGGGTCACAATAATCGATGTTATATTTGATCAATATCTTAATTATTTGGTTGTAAGTAAAATTACACTTTTTCTTGCCATAGGTATAATAATTCTTCGCATCTGCACAAGCACTATGATAATATATACCAATTGTTTACCAATGAATATTTTATTATGTAAACAGTTGTAAACAACCCACACAGTAAGTAAATCTCATTTCTTACTTCTGTCAATGTTAAAATACACTACAGAATATGTTACAGAATCAACAAAAGGGATTAGGTTTATGACATGATTTCAGTACGCATTGATATGAAGTACAACATACCTTATATTGACACATATATTAAAATACCTATGAATATGTAAAACAGCTTTATTCCACTTAACTCAATACTATATTGAAAATAATTAACATATATGGTTCTAGTTTTGGTTGAATTGCAACCATCCTCAGTTAAAATCAAATTGTATTACCACTACACTAAGGACATCATTATAAAGTAAAACATTAACAATCTATAAATAAAATTTAAGCACTGAAATAAGAATATTCACTATAAACAGTTTAGTATCCGTGGAATAACCTTCCAAATATAAAATGAAATCTGCTTAGAACAAAACAAGTCTATCCTGATACTATTTGAAAAATGGTTATTATCATACATCTCAAAGAGGCGCGCGCGGAGAATAGTTCCGCATCAAAAACCAGTCTAACAATAATACTCGCTACAGCGGTTGTTTCTGGGATACAAATTAAAATAGTCATAACAATTGGCTCCCAAAATCTTCGACAACAATAAGACAAGCTCACGTATGAATTGGCCAAGGTCACTCCCATCTACAAACAAAATTTAAAAAATGCGGAGATTTTCTCATTGGCGCGACCTCTCCCGGATTAAACAGTGTTGGAAGTATTTGAAAAAACAATTCTTGTTCTTATAATTTGGACAATTTCACTGTACTCTAGTTTAAAACCACAGTATGCCTCATTCCGCAGTGATTGATTCCCGGCTCTGCCGAGATATTAAAAGTTAGTCTGGGGCAGGAAGAGGGTATACTCAGCCTTACGAGGCAATGCTCGTTGGCCATCTTTGAAGTGTCTTTCCGTGGTTTCCCACTTCTACTCTAAACATGTGCCGGGATGGTTCCTAACGTAAGGCCTCGGCCACCTTCTTCCGAATCCTCACCTCAATTACAAATACACCCCAATAATATAGGTTATCAGACAAAATCTGTACACTCCCCAGGGGCTGTGGGGTGGGATGTGGGTTGGCGACCACGGTACCCCAGCTGAGTCCAGCATTGCTTCCACTTATTTGTGCCGGGTTCCTCTCCGTCTTATTTCCTGTCGACCTCACTTGGTCAACTCATGTTCTCTTCCGACCCTGGCGGTATTAGGGTATCCAAGGCCAAGGGAGTATTAGGCTACACTTTCCCGCCTTAATTGACCCTTGTCTCATTTTTTCCGATACCCTCAATCTTCGAGGGGTCAGCTTTCTTTTTCTTTACATGTTATCTCCTGCCTTCTGAAGGAAGGAAGGAAGATTGTAGTTTTACGTGGCCGTGAATCTTGTGATCATGGGCCACGGGACCTCCTTTTTACGTGGAATCCGAACCAAAGGACATGACATTTTACTTCGAAAATGTCACATGCATTGACCGGGAATCGAGCCCAGACCGCCTTGGTGAGAGGCATACAGCTAGACCACTGAGCCACCACGCCTTCTGCACAAGGCTCTCAAGGAGGTAGGGTGTATGAAGCCCCACCACTTCTGGTGCACCCTGAATAGTGCTACACCCTCAAGGGCTCACGGCAGGTGAGTTTGCGAGTTGGCGACCCCGTGGGATTCCTGAGCTGGGTCCGTTTGGTCACCCTTTTTCTTCTTACCATGGAGCGGGCCCTCTCCTCTTTCCCCTTTCCTATCTGCCTTTCATGGCTCTCCTTCCTTCCAAGTCCCTCAATTCTCATTATTCGAGGGTTGAGGGTATTTCTTTTCTTCCTGTCCTTTATTTGCCTTACCATTGTTTACCATTTCTTCTTCTAGTATGTAAGTTAGTATTAGTTACAGGTTTCATTCTCATCGCATCGTTCACTATCACCCAAAACATTAGGGGTCAATAACCTAGATGTTAGGCCTCTTAAAACAACAATTATCATCATAATCATCATCATCATCATCATCAAATTCTGTACACACCAAAGTGCATGGGGCTAAATGACCCAGTTGTCTAAATCACTCAAGTAAAACAACAACAACGACTACTAAGAGTACACTAGGGAGAGCGTTGGACTGTACTATCTACATGTTCTACTTCCATTGTCATCTGTCTGATATCAAACACTGCACCCATCCCACATTAGTGTGGACAGTTACTGCGCCGGCAGGTGTTCAACACGCAGGAAAAAATGTTTTGACGCAGTTGGAGGATTGAGTGTAATCACGAGTTCTTTGAATATCATTGCCTGGAGGCGAGTTTAAAAATCAATTCTATTTACATTTGAAAACATATACCGCTGTCGCGATAAAATAATTCCAATGGAGACTGGGTTGACGAAATGTGAATAAAGCATAGATCATATTCATTCTGCAGTGTTTGTGCTAGGATGAACAGTAAATAAACAGTGGAAAGATGAAAAGAAATACAAAGCGTTATGGATGGCCCTGATCGTCATGGCTGCTCATGTTCAATGTTATATACGCAGAGATTTTTTGAAATTTATTGCGTTTCATGTCATATTTTAGTATCAGTTGTAATCGGGGGGAGGGTGAGCGGATGGATGGGACATAGACAACCACCGCTAGGTAAACAAATTTACGTCAAAGTGCTTGATTGAGGAACAATTCGGGCAATATTTGATAGGGGTTTGTGTTGTGAATCTTTGTTATAGATATTCACGATTAGAAAAATGTGATTTATTTGTATAAAATGTGCTGCAAACTTTATGTTAGGAGGTGACATAGTTTGGGCCTTTATAACATACCCACATTTCGAATGTTTGTATGTTAATCACACACAGGTTTCACTAGATTTAATGAGTCGTAATAATCTTCTCGTTGGTAAATTTTCAACTCCCTAACTTCTTTAAAGACTCAACAGTTCACAAATGACGTTAAACCGTCATTATTATTGTTATTATTATTGTTATTGATGTGTAACATCTTTCCGCTCGGTTGCTGGAGCGGAACGATCGAGCTGGCAGTGGTGGATCAAACGGAATTATGCACTGCCCGCTCGATCGATCAAACGGAAGTGTACTTGCTGGCAGTGGTGGAGAACGGAAGTATGCACTGCCCGCTCGATCGATCAAACGGAAGTGTACTAGCTGGCAGTAGTGGACAACGGAAGTATGCACTGCCCGCTCGTTCGATCGAATGGAAGTGTGCCCTAGCTGGCAGTGGCGGATCGAACGGAAGTATAAGACGCACTGCCAACTCGATCGATCGATCCAGCTGGCACTGGTAAGAGAAACAATCAGCGCGCGGTGTCGAAAATTGATACCATGACGCACTCTCGGCCATGTGGAATGTATATGACATACTGAACAGAAAACGCTCATGCGAACTCTGGTGTCAAGTGATTTCGACAAATGACATGGTACATGTTCGAAGTCTTCGTATCAGTATTTTAAATGGTAAAATGCCTTAATAGTCGCCTCCGTAGCGTAGCGGTCAGCATGGTTAGCTGCCGCCCCGGAGGTCCTGGGTTCGATTCCCGGCTCTGCCACGAAATTTGAAAAGTGGTATGAGGACTGGAACGGGGTCTACTCAGCCTCGGGTGGTCCAAATGAGTAGAGGGGGTTCGATTCCCACCTCAGCCATCCTCGAAGTGGTTTTCCGTGGTTTCCCACTTCGTCTTCGGGCAAATGCCGGGATGGTACCTACTGTAAGGCCACGGCCGCCTCCTTCCCTCTTCCACGCTTATCCATCCCAATCTTCCATCCCTTCCCATCCCTCATGAGGCCCCTGTTCGCTTTGCAGGTGAGGCCGCCTGGGCGAAGTGCCGATCACACCTCCCCAGTTTTATCCCTCCCGACCAGATGTTCCAGGCTCCAGGACACTGCCCATAGAGGCGGTAGTGGTGAGTTCCCTCGCTGAGTCCGTGGAAACCACCAACCTAGAGGGTAACTTGACTAAATAAAAAAACGGTACATTTTTTCCTATATATTATTATATATTATATATATATTATTATCTTGATTTTCTTTCATTACTGTTAATTCCAGAGAGTTCACGAATTTTGAAAATGATTTAAGATATTTTCTGATTAAAAACTACTTATGAATCGGCCAGTATTCTCCTATGGAAACACTGTTTAATAATTTTTCTCTCACTATTCACTGCTCTACACTCAAATAGTATATGGTCCACTGTTTGAGGTCCTTCGTTACAGGAACACTCGGGGCTGCGTACAATTTTAAGTCTGTATAGATGCGAGTTGATACTTCCATGTCCTAATATTAATGTTGTCAAATTTGGCGTAAGGTTAATAATTTTGCTTCTTAATCTGCTTTCTAGTGTTGGGAAGAATTCCTTTGTGATAGTTCCTTTTGAGGATTCTTCTCATTTCTGCTGCCATTCATTAGTAGATTCTCTCCTGAAGTCAGTTTTTACTGTTGAGAGAGGTAATTTGTCGTAAAAGGTTTGATGACTCGGAAAACCAATTGTATCCCAGATCACCACACCAAACATTCATACGGTATGATGCCCTTCTCTGCAGTCACGATGATGGCGCTGACAATGACACCGTTCAGCGCTTCTCCGGCCATCATTACAGCCCAAGATAAACTGGGACTAGTCAGAAAACACGACCTGGTGCTGATCCCCGATTGGAATACGTATCTGTAGTCCCATGCGTACATACCACCGTCGAACACTTGGAGCAGACAATGCCTCCCTCACCTGTAGCTGTGTCCCATTGCTGAATAACACTCGAGACGCAGCTGCACAGTCCATCATTGCCAAGCGGTTGAAATAACTATCACCACGTGGTGTCGTCACATTTCATGGTCCATTGCTACCAAACACACATCACTGCCGTAGCATGATGCCTGAACGGGCAGCAATATCTTAGTATGAAAATCCTCCTTCCAGTAGGCCGAACATACGTCTTCGTTCGAAGTCGTTAATGTGCTTGTATGTTGAAATTGGCGACGACGATGCACAGTGACTCTTAAACAACAATTTGCAGTTCGCAGTCGACTATACGTTCGAGTCTTGAGGAGGAGGGTGCGTTTTTCGATCGCCAGTTATAGACAATTGCCGTCACTTAAGGCTAAATAAGTCCACAAGAGACCTGCGCCCTACACGACGATTCGGAGTGCATTTTGGCACCAGTCAAGCTCATTCATGCTGCATTTTATTTTATGATGCAAGTAACTGCTCCGGGTGGATGCTGTAGCAACTACTCCTGTGCTACGACTGGGTAGGATTTCCAAATGACTAACAGCCTCCCAGTGTAGGGTTATACAAAGACAAAGTATTGCTAACCTGTTATTTTAGTTCATTGCTGAATTCAATTCCATTGGTTATTGCCGTTGCAAACCATATCTCCTTCTATTGTTCCTGTTTTCCCTCACACCAACAATCAAGTACGCGACATTACTAGCATCTGAGTATATGTCTGTGCAACGAACGTGACTTGAAGCTATTAATTGGAAAACGTTGTAATGGTCCGATTTGTCCACATATGTTAATTATTTTATTCAATTTTAATTCATGCAGCAAGGAAATTTATATGTAATTAGAATAATTTACATGATGAATCCAGTACGATTCACATTAAAATTAAATAGTATCACTTTATTTATTCATATAATATTTATAATATTATTAATAATAATAACAATAATATAATTTTAAGTAAATCCAGAAAATCCAGGCAAGAAATATACCCGAGGATAGAGAAGATCACAGACACAATGCGAAAACGCAGAGTTTGCTTCTACGGTAATATACGACGGATGATCGACTCCCGATGGACGAAACGTATCTTCAGTATAAAACAAGAAGTTCCGTGACGAACTAAAGAGCCTACTTTTCTTAAAGTTTAAGATTCATGCCAATGATTAATCTAAATGGATCTATCTAGAATAATGACGAAATTAAGTTGGTAATATTGAAATTTCTAATTAGTTCGAAATACTGTAATTTTTATTTTTTTTAAAGTCGTTTACCCTCCAGGTTGGTAGAACCCAAGGACTCAGCGAGGGAACTCACCACTACCGCCTCTACGGGCAGTGCCCGAGAGCTGGGAACATCGAATCGGAAGGGATACAAATGGTGAGGAGGGATTGGCACCTCGCCCAGGCGGCCTCACCTGCAAAGCGAACAGGGGCCTCATGAGGGAAGGTAAGGGATGGTTAGGATGGATAGACAAGGAAGTGGGAAGGAGGCGGCCGTGGCCTTGAAGAAGGTACCATCCCGGCATTTGCCCGAAGACGAAGTGGGAAACCACGGAAAACCACTTCGGGGATGGCTGAGGGGGAATCGAACCCCCTCTACTCATTTGGGCCACCAGAGGCTGAGTAGACCCCGTTCCAGTCGTCGTACCACTTTTCAAAAATTTTCGTGGCAGAGCCGGGAATCGAACCCAGGACCTCCGGGGCGGCAGCTAACCATGCTGACCGCTACGCTACGGAGGCGACGAAATACTGTATACCTGGCATAATGTAGCCTAAGAGAGAACGACAGTTGGCAGCCCTGGTGACTGAGTATATTCTTAACTTAATTCCATCTCTTAAGGTACAGAATACAAAATTTGGTTGAAGTCTAATGGATAGCATGGACGTTCCATGCACTTAAACATTGCATCTAACAGCGCGCGTAAAATCATGTTGGCATCAATGACATACATGTATTGGTCAGAAATAATCTGAAATAATATGATCTATTGTTGTGTCAATTTAGAATGAAATCCATTAGTTAGTAGAGAAGTTACATGCATTTTAAAATTGGACTTATCAGCAGGCATAGAATCATGTTGGCAGCACTGGCGTAGGCCTATATTAGTTACTCCAAATTAATCTAGAATGCCAGGTACTATACGTGCGCAAAGTTTAGAGCTATTGGCTTGCATACTTTCTGATATATTGATATTAGGGTAACAAAAATAGAGACAGTATTTATTAACAGTTGGCAGCCCTGGTTACTATTAAGAATCGGCATAGTCATATCTGTTATGGTACACATAACACACACGAAATTTGGTTGAACTCCGAATGATAGTATAGAAGTTACGTGTATTTAAAGTTGGACCTCTCAGCAGGCTTAGAATCATGTTGGTAGCACTGACGTATATAAGTTACTCCAAATTAATATAGAATGTCAGGTACTATGCGTGTGCTTAGTTTAAAGCTGTCTGCTTGCATACTTTCTGATATATTGGTATTTGGATAAAAACAATAGGGAGTGCATTTATTAACAGTTGGCAGCCCTGGTGGCTCTTAAGAATATGCTCATTCATATCTGTGTATGTACACATAGTACATACGAAATTTGGTTGAATTCCAATTGATAGTGTAGAAGTTATATGCATTTAAAAATTGGACCAATCAGCAAGCTTATAAGCATTTTGGCAACACTGCCATGTATGGCCTCCTGGAAATTAAACAGCAATATTATTATCTATACGTGTGCCAATTTTGAAATAGCTCCCATTCATACCTTCCAAGATATCCAACATGGAGCTCAAATTTCAATTGCGATTTTTCAGCAGTTGGTAGCACTGACATTATTTTCAAATATGGCCGTGAGATATTCAGGTATATAGTGCGTCTCTACCTTAAAAGACAGTACGCATTAAATGGGGCGCGCTGATGCCAGATCTACTGCAAATACAAAGTTCTGCAAGGGCGGGCACATGATGTAATATAAATCGTATACAGGCGTGCTTTTACGCAAAACTCGGGAAATTTCCAAAATATTTGTTTGTTGTATATAACTGTAGCTCATACCTTGCAGCGAACAACGCTACAATATTTAGATATGATACGCCGAACCTCAGAGCGCGATTTTAATACACACATTATAACAATTTATATTTTCCAATTATTCATGAATATGATAATATTATAATATGTTATAATTTATAATATTACATTTTCTCGAATATCATAGGTTAAAATAAATTATAATATGACATTTTTCATGAATATTATATATACCTGAGGTATATATACTGTGGTCCACGTAATTTACCCAATTTTGTGTGGTCAAGTGGTATGCAGCCAAAATTAAATTCTTAATTTCTTGTTTCTTGAATGAGACGTTGTTCAATTTTATGTAGTTCTTCACTTGCGCCCATACCATTTCGATGGGATTAAGTTCACTGTATGGTGGCAAGCGAAGAACATATTTTTTCTGCTAATTTAGCCATCTCGTCAATGATCTATTTATCATATCTGACTCTGTTTTGAGTCACAATAAAACGAAGCTTCCGTTTTAACATATCACTTCGAAAAGGGACCCCTTTTGAGTGAGCCAATCTATAATCCGGTGTTTTCTCCGTTATAGGCAAGAGTTCGATTTTCCGACTGTGGTAGCCTACATTGTCTAATACTAGGATAGATCCTTGCGGAACATTGGGCAACAATTGCTCGGCGAATCACTTTTCTTACAATTCACCTGTCATTTCGTCGTGGGTGTCTGCCGTGTTCTTTTGGCACAGAAACGTTAACTCTGCACCACTAACGAACCCTTGTTTATTCCCGTAATGAACAAAGGCAAACCACGGAAACCACTTAGAGGATGGCTGAGGTAGGAATCGAACCCGCCTCTTCTCAGAGTTTTGTCTCATGAAGTTGAGTACACCCCGTTCCAGCCCTCAGACCAGAATAAAATTTCTTGGCAGAGCCGGGATTCAAACCTGGGCCTCCACGGTGACAGCACAGTGACAGCCAGGAATGCTAGCCACTACGGTACGCAACGAGGCGGACAATTTATAAAGAACACAAGGACCACTTCATTTCACAGTTTAACTTCACACCATCACACCATCAGTCGGGGAGATACTGGCGCCTGGGTAAACAAACTTACGCAGCGTCAGCGCTGGGCGGGAGGAATAAGTGCGATAACTTATGAATGCTATCTGATATCAGGCTCCGGTTAGTTTTAAAAACTTTTTCACATATTAATGAACATTTCTTCTCGCTTAGTCACCGTCGTAAAGTCAATAGCAAAAAAGTTTGTCGCAACGTAACTTTCCTGTGATACCATCTCAGATTTTCCAAGTAACATTTAAGAAAAAAAATCATAACTTTCTTACTATGAAAATAATTACTGCCCTGAGAAATAGAGTATCTTCTACCAATATCAGGCAATCTAAAAATAAATTCTCGATCTGTTGCGATCATTAGTTCATTATCTATGGCGTGATAAGTTTTATATCTGCAAAAATATAGATTCGCGCTAAAATATCGTAATTGTGAAAATTGGGCCATGTGTTAATTATTTATGGCTATTATTTTTACATCATCTTAAAGAGCGGAAAATTCTCTATAAGACCACGCAAACAGTTTCTTAGATTTGTCACTTTCAATTATTGGGAAATGGCAACATCGCCGGGGTGGAAGAGGACGAAGCTAATTGCAGGACATAGGAGTGCGAGTGAGAGGCAAATACTACATTTAATTCCATACTGTCTTTTAAGGTTGAGACGCTCTATAGAACTTTACTCCTACCAAATTTTGTTTCGATTGCTCCAGCCGTTTAGGAGTTGATAGGGGGACACACACACACAGCCAGCCAGCCAGACAGACAGACAGACATACAGACAGAAGGACAGACAGACTGACACACATTTGCCCGATCTCATAAGTCTACTTTTTCCTCATTTTTGCAAAATGTGAAAATTAGGCTAAAAATCCACAGCCTGCTTCCAGTCTCCGACCGGGTCAGAAATGGAATGAATGAAGCTATAAGCCTCCGGGGCTTAGGCGGCAGCACGCCGCACAGTGGTCCGGATTTGAAAAAAAGCGGACAAAAATACTTTCCGCTAAATGAAATGAAATACTTTTGTATAAAACTTTGAATTAGATGTTACTATTAGGTAAATTTGTCTTAGTACATAAAATTACTTATTCATCCTCTGATCCGGATGAGTCGACTTCTTCTTCCCCTTCTTGCTCCGTCTCGTCCTCGGGTATTGACAATAAATTACACACCTCCTGAGGCAACTGTCTTCATTTCTTCTTCGGTAGACTTCCCGTGCTTGAGATTACTGGATCAGAGATTAGCAATAGTCTATGGAACAAGTCAAAATTATTGGAAATTCTTGAGGATTTTCTGGTATGGTCTTCTCTATATTTTCTTACGTCTTGGTTTCTAGACTCTAAGACCTCTTCTGAAAGTTCTCCAATCGGCAAAATAGCTGCTTCTATAATGAAAGATCCATGGATAAGTATTTTATGGAGTGTTAGAGGCATGTAACACTACGGATATAGCCGTACATATAAGCTTGCTGTTTCGCAGCAGTAGGAATTGAACTCTGAACTATTAATTTCATGAACAGAGGAAATTGCTTTTAAAATTATTCCAAAACGAGTTATTAACTCACAGTCTACCCTTGTTATTTCGGATGCTACTTGAGGTTGATCAAAAAACCTTCGGGCAGTGTTGCCATCACTGGTTGTTCCATATCCAGGCTTCGGAATATCAACTAGAAGACCTAATCTCGTTCTGAATGAGTCTTGCACAATTTTTTCTTTCTTTCGAATAAGTCTCGATTACAATCTTTCACGCTCACTTTCCACTTTTTAAAACCCAGGCGGTACGAAATATGGAGGAGACATTCAAAAAATCGAAAGTGGGCGTGTGGAACTGAAATTCCAAACTCAAGTTGTAAATTGTCGCGAGCTTTTGTGCCACTTATGTAGATTTTTCATTTCTGAAAAATTCGCACCATTCGTTTGCCCCTTGTTGGTGTAGTCGTGGTAGCTTCTTTTTAGCTTGGCAGATGAATCGTCTCCCTCTGCCCTTAAATTCATAACCGTCGCATAGACAAGCTCTGATGAAGTGGCACTCTCCTTAGGTCTTTAATTTTCCTTATTTTGCTTCTCTCCGTTAGCTCCTGAAATTCTTTTGGAGGACGACCTCGATCTACTGATTTTGCGGAGCCAGGAATGCTCGGAATTGATATCACAATTTCTGTTTTCAACCAGTCTGAATATTTCTTCAAAAAACCATGTTCTAAGAAGTTACACTTTCTCCACCGGTCAACATACGGCAAAAAGAAAAGGTTCTTATATTATTATACACTGTTTTCTCTACACTGTCGTCAACATTTAATTGGAATTTGTTAAGGAGATATGTTACCACAAACTTTCCTTGACGCGCGCGAGACTGATTTTTGTTCTCTCGACTCTTGTTAATAAGTTCACTGCGACTAACAACGAAAATTCATTTTTCACTCTTCACAACACACACAACTACTACTAATCAATTACTTCTCGTGATTGAAGATTATTTTGGTTTCATGGCCTCGAGATATCCCTTGCGTAGCATAAACAAATGTCTCAACTGGCCCTTATCTCGCGCGAGTGTTTATCCTAAGAGCGCGCAGTAATGTTCTCTCCCTTCTCAATCACGCATCTGGTGGGTTCTGGCGATGAAACCTTTATGGATATATTCTCCAGTCTTCATTTTAAAACTTGCATAAGTTTCATGGTATACATATGTATACATTTTTTTGTAGGTCAAGCAACATTTATTTTTCTCGAAGAAAATAAAGCACTATAAAAATAAGTATAACGGTCCTTATAAGTGATCTGAAATCGAAAATCATGCTATAATCAAATATATCAGATCACAAACTACATACAGATACAGTATTATAGACCCCGAGTTTCGTTTTGAAGTTAGAATGATATTTCAAAGTTTACTTAATGGAGCGCGGAATTCCGAAACGAAGAGTTGTATCACTTTTGTAGTATTATATCTGAGAAACACAGAAGCAATTTCCAAAGAAAAAGTGAAATTAATGTACACTGATTAACATACTTCACTTGGGAGTTGGTTTGGCCTTTCTAATGTAAAGTTGAAAAATCTATTTTTGTCCGCTTTTTTACGGATCCGGACCACTGTGCGCCGGCCTCTCACCGCTGGGTCCGTGGTTCAAATCCCGGTCACTCCATGTGAGATCTGTGCTGGACCAAACGGAGGCAGACAGGTTTTCCTCCGGGTACTCCGGTTTTCCCTGTCAAAATTTCATTCCAGCAACACTCTCCACTATCATTTCATTTCATCTGTCATTCATTTAATCAATGCCTCAGAGGAGTGCGTCAGGCCTCGGCAGCCGGCACAGTTCATATCCTCGCCGCTAGATGGGGGCTTCATTCATTCCATTCCTGACCCGGTCGGAACTTGAAGCAGGCTGTGGATTTTCATTTTATCTTCAGTATATTCGACTCAAAACCAAAAACTACAATGCCGTGGTACGTTAACATCCAGAAAGATCTGAAAGAAATGGGGATGCGAGCAGAAGATGCACAAGACCGAAATCTGTATAGAGCAGCCATCAAGACGTTTGGGACTTTCCGGGACGAAAAACGGACAACTGGTGCGAAATGGACAGAAGAAAGTCGTGCTAAACACAGTGAGCTCATGAAGACAATGTGGATCAAGCGAAAAATGAACAAATGCCAGAATGTAAAATGAGGCTTATACGAACAGAGATTCTTACGAAAGATGTTCGTTGGTTTTCAATATCATACACGACGGATGGTCTGCTCATATTTAGCTCAGAAACAATGGAGGGTGTTGCAAGTTTCCAGGAAGAAGACTGCTCAGATACAAAGGGAAGTGTTGCAAGCGGTGGCCGGGTCATGACCGCACAAAGGTTAGACTTTATTTTCGTAACGAGGGAGTGATTTTTCTGATGTATAAAACAAGCATAACGTGACGGTCATGTCGAATCATGGACGAAGATAATGATTTATGAACCAAGTGGGAGGTGTTGCCATAGCAACGAGATGTTCATTGCTGAAGAAGTAGATCCTTGGAGGGAGTACTTTCCATTCGATATACTCTGATTACGGATCCTTTTTCAACGACTCTGATTTTGTCTTCCAACAACTCAACTATTTTATTTTGTCTTGTGACAACTGAACTCTTACTCTGTCTACGGACTTACTTAGTTTTCTGATATTCAGACCACTTATTCTAATCGTCAATCACTTGTGATTGGACTTATCTTAGGCTGTTCGTGAGGAGCTTGCCTAAAGTTTGCCAAGTATTACATTCTTACACTGAAGTCGTGATATGATTGTGTATTTGGTCATATTGTACAGTACCCCAGGGGTATGCACCCCTTGGAGACCATCCCCCCAGCATCTATCTAAATATCCTAACGGGCAACCCTCGTAAAGCCAGGCCAACATACATCAACGCCGCAAGGACAGCTTGCCGTTCTAGAAAGCAGCTCAATCCTTGCACAATTATTACACACAGCGACATATTATTAACTGGGGCAGCTATGCCATCACATTGCTGACAGCATAGCGCCCAAGAATATAAAAGGAGGCCTAAGGAGGTCAGGGGGATCTCTCCATTATCAGTCTTTCAGTGGTACAGCCGGAGGCTACGCTGGTGTCATCAGAGGTGAGTCAGTCGTGTTCAGATTTCCTACTTTTGTAACCTTAACCCACAGCTTGTACTTGAACATTGTTACATTGTTACATTCCCTACAAGGGACTCATACTATAACATCACAGACCAATAAACACTTGGTCAACACTCTACACTCGCCTTACTGTTTATACGCCTCTTTACATCCCAACGCCCTTCCTTATTCCCGTCACGGTTAGACGTGACATACGGTAGCCTGATAGTGCTAGCTCAGATATCATTGTACTCCTCGCGGCGGCCCGGCTGCTAGAGAGCAGCGCGTGCCACTTAGCTGATACAAGCACGTTCAGTTATATAATAAGCCAGTCAGCTGAGCGACCAGCACAGTGACCCTTGCATTGGGTCCCATCCCCTAAAACACTACTACGTTATTTATAGGAGCGCCCCCTAGCTCCTAGCACACAACAACACTCTACACTGGTCAGCTTACCCTGCCAAGGGAAGCTACCCCCTTTTAGGCACAGTTCTATAAATTAATACAGTAACTCTGTCTTTTAGATCCAACCACCCCCAAATAAGGGATCTAAAACACTGGTGGAGGCGGGGTACTACGCATAGAGAACAGGACTCAACCAACGAGCCCTCGTAGTTAAAACGACCCCTTCCGTACCGCAAAAAGCCAAGCAAATAGTGAAAAAAAAAATTCCCAGACAAAAAACACCATTTTTGCTCCAAAACTAGCTACACAGGGGAAATTCTTAATAAACCAACCCCCCAGCCCCAGAAAGAATCAAACAGATACAAAAATACACTGTCAAACACGCACAGATTCTTTTTTTATTATTTTTATTTTATTCGTATACACTTCAGTCAAAATGGCGCCTCATGCAGAGATTGCAAACCATAGAGGCAATAGGGTTACGCCAACATTATTAACATTATTAATAAGATGCCAAAGGCATATACAAAGGCGACAGACACAAATACGGGCACTCCAAACAAAAGTCGGGGCAATACAGGGCAAACAGCCATACTCTCCGTCAGAAGGTAGGACAGCGCGATGAAGATGCGCACATAAGCACTTGACGAACATACATGAACACCTCAATAGGATCCATGTCCAAAGAAACAAAATATACGAACAATTAATCACCACACATGGTCCCGTAATAGACAATGCAACCCTCGAGAGAATGAGGGTGCACTACACAGGTTTACACGCCCAATACAGGGAGCTAATTCGCGTGCAAGCGCTTCTCCAACTAGCGGCCACAAAACTATACAGAGCACAGAAACATTAATACAGTAATTTGCAAACAGACCATAGGCCTCAATAGGCAGTACACCCAAATTTGGGACGAGTACCGTGAGCTCCAAGCCAACAAGGCCATTTTCGAGTTCATGGTAGGGCCACCAGCCCAGCCGAGAGAGGACATAAGCGTAGATACGCTAACTCAACAATTTGCGAGGATGTCCCTCTCGCCATGTACTGCCACACATGGGAAGGAGGTCACCATGGCCACAGTCCAGGAGACGGCCAGGTTAGGCTCCAATAGGCTACAAGTACAAGGTTACACAAACACATGTCCTTCAGCTCCGGATCGGAAGGCAATTTTGCCAAACCGAGGGGCAGAGCCTAGAACAACCCCCTCGGAACAAAGGGACGAGAGGGAGTTGAACCCAGGACTCTCAGAAACACATGACATCACACAGAGACAACAGGAGGTAACGACGTCATGGGCAGACGACATAGAACCCGTCCCACTACACATAAAGCCTACATACACCCACGCAGATAGGCTCACACAATGGCAGGAGTCTGCCGTGGCCACAGGCCGAAAAGCGGTCAGGCTACACGACACCACATTGCTAGGCCAGACACAAGCCATTAAGCGACCTTTACCGCCAGTTCAAAGGGCAAATTTGCCAGAACGAAGGCAAACACCGGTATTAGTCCCTCAGGATGCACGATACACGCACGCACATTGTGACCAGGCACTACCACACAGTACGCGGGGATTAGGAAAAGTGTTATTACCTACCCCACAGAACAGATCGGTTGAAAATACACACACCCCCGTAAACTCTACTAGAGTAGCACAGAGCGCGAATAGGTCCGCGAACACAGGTACATTTAGGCCAACGGTCAAGCGATACGGTGAAAGCAAGCCCGGTCGTACTTTGCTACAAACTCCCCCGAAAAATAGCAGAGGGGCACCTCAGTGGATCCCAGGGGCTTACACCCTAGTGACGGGGCGACGGTATCCACCTGCCGAGCACTGACGCTCGAAATAAGATAACGGCTTTCACTAGGAATACAATATATTCCGACATCACTTGCACCAATAGTATACTACACATAAGTTCTTCTACACGGGGAAAACAAAATAATAGATAAACAAGTACTCACAAACATAAACTGCGCATTTTTTTCCCTTTCTCTTTCTCTATGTGCCTTCTTTCACGTATATGCAGTGCAACTTGGCTAGATCAGAAGTGCATGATTCAAAATCCTTGTTTTTTTGTTTGTCCCTGACATTTTTTCTCTCAGGCCATCAATGATTATTGGTCGGAGTGGTTATCACCACAAATTGAATAACGTAAAGTTTCTAATATCCAAAGCCAAGTAGAAGCCCATCAGGTGAGCTACGCGGCTTAAAGCCGGAAAGAGATATTTTGAACATAGCTTAAGCATCAAATCACAGCATAGAGCTTAAGCGAGTCTTTCTAAGCAGAAATGACTAAACGCTCTATGTTCCGGTTCAACAGTGGATAGATTCTCTTGTAGCGGGCAAAAGCCATAAGCGTAGCAAGAATTAAGAATCGCAAACTAGTTTTCAAAAATTTTGGTGAGGTGTGCTTTAACCAACTGAAAAGCCCAATTGCACACCGGGGCGAGACACTGTCATTTTGTTCAGTTATGCCGGAACATTTAGCAAAATTTGTGTATAAATATATAATGGCTCAACGGACAATACATATTTTACTTTTGAAAAATATATATTCAGTGCCAAGGTAAGGTTATAATTGCTTTGGAGTGGAGTTTCGACTCCCATAGTGCACTGGCTTTGCTCGTGACGTGGATACACATGTATCAAATACGTCTTGCAATGGCCTTCCCAATGTGTACTAGACAGTGTCGGTAGATTCCCCTGAGATGTAACCAGATTACTATAGTGCTAACGTCACCTACTAGGTGGATAGTACGATCAGGACCTACTTACCATTTTCAAGCATTTTTTTTTTCATAGTGGTTACGACACAATTTTGGCAGACTATCGCCATCGGGCAACCCGCTTTAATCAGCATAAAGCAGGGTGCTAACGAGATACAGCATAGTCTTTCTATTATTTTCTTTCAAAGTGTTCTCTTAATTCAGAGCGGGGCACGGAATTTTTTTTTTTTTTGCCTCATGCATTCGGCCCGAGAAAGGAAGATGGCCAAGTTAAACTATATATATATATATATAATACATAGGCATCCGTTACACATAACACTGCCTCTAACATGACTTTTTCTCACCGGCACATAGTCACCAAACACGCGACTAGCGGCCCAGACACACTCGGGCATAACGCCATTTTGAACCATGGATAAGGAACATACTCGGACCACGTTACAGTAACACACAATTGGGGACACAAAGGCAGTTAGCAAGAGGTTCTTTTACAGTACGGCCAATGCATGTGAGACTTTCGAAGTGAAATGCCATGGCCTGTGGTTTGGATTCCACGTAAAACGGAAGTCCCGTGGCGCATGATCTACAGATTAACGGTCATGTTAAACTACAAGTCTTTTTTTTTACAATGCGAGAGGCACTGCTCGCAATTACTACAGACAACAATCAAGTTCACACACACACACGTGCAGAAAACAAGGACGTGGGCTGAACATAAAACAAATGAAAGCCCACAACATCGTAATTCAACACCATCGAGTCAGCAGTCACACACCTCAATGGCCAAGACTGCTCGACACAGACGAACTAAGCCAGTTCCTAGTGAACAGGAATAAACGCATCATTCACGTCCGATCCAAGGACCCTATAACTTCCAAAATTACACTACGAGGAGAGTTCAAAAATACGCAAACTCCTCACAGTATTGAGTACTTTCGTTTGCGCATAGCAGATACACAGTACATGTGCCATAATATATGCGGCACAGAGAGGGTCACACCAAGTCTTTACGGGCAATCGGGTCCGAACCCATGACCACACACCACACTCGTACCAAAAACTAACTATCCAACGGTATTTTTGGTACGCGAAACACAAGCAAAAACCACACTGGCGACGCCCCAAGCCCTGAAACACAACGCAGACATAGAACACAGAGAATGACATAAGGTCACGGGTTCCAATCCTAGTAAAAATTAGACACAAGGGAAAGCAATTATCCAGGCTTCCAACCACACCGAGATTGACCCATACAAATACATGAACAGGGAATACTACATTTCCTCCCACCAAAAAAAAACCGGGCGTAAAATTTCGAATTACACCAGACATAGAAAATACATTTCCCAAACACAGGTAGGAAAATTTCGCAAGACACAAGTCTTAGGAAACAATGGCCACACAACATCATTAGCTAATTAGGATGAATTGCTACATTAGTCCGCCAGGAATCTAAAACAATGACCACAATTGCCTACGTGCAGGAAAGCACATGCCAGCGGATGACAAACAATAACATCCCAGCCTGACATTACACATACCAACTGCTGACTTGCAGACTAGTCATACTGCAATACTGATGATGACAAGACACTATTGTTTACCGGCATTGACAATGAAATCAAAAACGCAAAACAATCATAACAACATACATTTTTTTTACACCGCAAAAGCACTTGGCAATGGACAAGACGTTGACAGGCCACGGGCGCCTCCCGCCCATACACGCGATACATATTACGACTTAGCCTGCAACAGACCAACCGTCCGCGTGGTGTAGCGGAACATAGTCACACACACGCACATGCACTCAACAATTAGGAGCAAACACAGACAAGATCTCCCCCCTAATAACTTCTTTTATCGATCGTAAGGCATAGGAGTCATTACAGGTGACTAGGACATGGCCAGTCGCACTACGACCACTGGCCACATTTACACTACAAATGGCAGACCAGATTAGGTCGTGAAGCTTTACTATCCCAAGGCGCGGATAGAAAGCCAACATGGACCAAGGGAGGATGACAAACCATAGGTGGATAATCCGAGAGGGATTACCGACATACTACAGCAGGCTACCATGGTTAATACCCAATTCCCTTCCAATAACCCTCTCACGTCCAACATAAACCAACGCAGACACATGAACACGATCAAAACAGCTACACTACATTACAGAGTACACACAAGGGGTTGATGGACTTCATGCGTCTAAAGAGCAGGCATGCTACGCCTTGGATCACGATGCTACCACCTGAGTATTAGGGGTGGGTCGGCAAAAATTAAATAAGCATAATGCGCATCTCCAAATGAGAGATGAGGCCATAGATATATATACTAACCATTCTTTATTAATTAAACACTCCCGCATGACAGGAATATATTGGTATTATGCCCCACCCTACACCTATCCTTATATGAGTGCAGATGCCTCATATCTAGACACATGCATGACTATCCCATCCATTCACCAGGGATATTAATATCAAACCTGCATGGAATTTTCGTATCTTTGCAATCCCGGGAATTACCTCCCCAGTCCACTCACTATAGGAGCATCCCAGCGCCATCACCGGTTCCAGGCCACCACTAACGTGGAACCCAAAGGTGCGCAACCCCTTCCTGCCTTGTTTAAGCCCACTCAACAAATAACTACCCCCAGATCCTAATAACAGGGTACCTGACATTACAGACCCTACTAACACCTCCATTAAGGTAAAGAGAGCATTATTGCTGGAAAGCTGACGTAGCAATGGTAGACCAGAAGTAGTCTATGTACTTAGAAGATCTACAACCCCACAAAACTGGAAATATTTTACATTTTACACAGAGATTAAACTATTTACACAGGTTACGCTCACATTTTTTTCTTACAAAGGAATCTGATACGCTCTGATTGATGACAACGGCGTAAGCCGAAGGTCTGAGGGACCACACTGGAGCAGAGCTGGGGAAGGCGATGTGGACCCTTACCCCAGTTGGCTCAACAGAGCAGCGACCTCACTTAACTTGACGGCTAGACCAAACAGACGAACCACGTAAGGTCAAAGCATTCGCGGCCTGGCCGGGCAAGCTCTGGAATCCTAGGTGCGCATAAACCGCCCCTGGGAGGAAGGGATGCTACACCCACTTTGTGCCACGGTCGTCGAAGCCAAGACCTGCAGGGAGACTTTCTGAGAATGGCGGGAGAAATAGCTCACTCAGCGCCGGACTCGAGAGCTATCCCTAGAGACGACCCATATTATGACTAGACTGTTAGTTAAATTTACGTAAGTAGGACTTCCATGGCGGGGAGTCAGACTCCTATTCGTCAGGAGTGAAGCAGGATCCTAGGGTTCAGCAGGACCAATCCTAGATCCGACAAGTCCTTACCCCGCGAGGTGAAGGTGAAGACCACGACGTTAATCAATAATGAAGAATGAAATATGAATATATATATATGGAATGTACGCGCTCATTCGGTCCTGCGCCCACGTAAATGGATGACAATGGGTCGCCAGAGATCTTAAATGAGTAGCATAGCGGGCACTCAAAGGGGTTCAGTGGGCCACCCCAGCAATGCCGACAATGGCGAAGAGATTCCTACAATGCGAAAATCATACTACTATGGCCGATACAGGCGAATATTAATGCGAAAAGCATATTACTACGGCCGATACAGGCGAAGATTACTGCGAAAAGCAGATTGCGATTGCCGACAAAGGCGAAGAGAATATTATGCCATTGGACGTCAATGTCCAATGCCCACATAAATGGCGATGCATCGGGCAGCCAATGGGCATTAAGAGAGGGTCATTGCGAGCGCCTCATAAGGGTTACGTGGGCGGCCCAACTACGACTACACACGCAATGGCAACGGCAAAGAAATGATAAGTACAGCGGGCGAAACGGTTTGCTTAGTGGCACCGTAAGCCGCCTGCTACTAGATTAGTACTAGTAATAGACGTCGACACCTAGAGTTAAGGGGGCGGAATCCAGCGGTTCTAGAGACAACCGGTGTTTCTGGAATCGTGCGGGTGGTGTCCTGGGGAAGTAAATTGCCCCAGGCGAACGCCCTGGTCGAAATTTAGCTGTAAGACGGTTGCATTTGACACGCAACCTAGGATTAAGCAAATTTATTCACCGCTGTTGCCAGGTATGGCACAGCACATTTCGGCAGTAGATTAAGGCAACCCTTTCGGCCTAGAAATAGCATTTTTTTAATTATTATTTAGACCATAATTAAGATAGATAGCATTAAGTAACGCCGTTCGGCGCCTGATGGCCCACAAACCCGGCATCAGGGTAAGTCCGACAATTCATGACAAATTCATGACAACTCATGACAACGCCTGGCAAACTCATGGCAAATTCATGGCAATTCATGGCAAACTCATGGCAAACTCATGACAACTCATGACAACGCCTGGCAAACTCATGGCAAATTCATGGCAATTCATGGCAAACTCATGGCAAACTCATGGCAATTCATGGCAAACTCATGGCAAATTCATGGCAATTCATGGCAAACTCATGGCAAACTCATGGCCACTCATGGCAAACTCATGGCAAACTCATGACAACTCATGGCAAATTCATGGCAACTCATGGCAAACTCATGGCCACTCATGGCAAACTCATGGCAAACTCATGACAACTCATGGCAAATTCATGGCAACTCATGACATTTCATGACCACCCATGATACCTAGTGATAAGGCATTACAATACAGTCTACATTTAGGGCAATTTTTTTAAATGTATATATTAAGGTAAAATTTCGGCACTCGGTGACTAAAAATCCGTTACCGAGGTAAGCCCCACCATACTTAGGATAAACTAGACTAACATAGGCTAACCTAGATTAAGTTAGACTTAAGTGGCAACATAATTGATTTTATATAATATGCGCAGCGATGGAACTGCTATATGTATTAATACACTCTATTTGCAGGAAAGCAAGGAAGCGATTGAATGTACATGTTTCCAGATATATGGCCATTAACACATTTTGTTTTGCAGATGACGAGGATGGTACACTAACCTGTTGTATATATATATATCCCAACACAAAAAAATACCACACTCTCTCCCTTTTGTACAGAAACATACACCCTTTTTTAATTTCCGTTGCACCTCCTAAAGGTGACAGCGTAGCGACCACCGAAGCACAGTATCCGTGGGATACTGGGCATCGATGAACGCCAAAAACAAGATGCACGCAAATAAGGCGTGACTTCGGCATCGAAGGGCGGCACAAATATTGTAAGGGCCGAACCTTCGACGCCAAGGTGGAATTTCCCAACCCACGGCGGGAAAACCACTAGGACATAAGCTCAATGGAAAAGGAATTAGCGGCCTAGCCACTAAACTACGATAAAACGGCTGAGTGGAAAATGGCCAGGAAAGAATCAGCGAATGGTATACAAAGGTCAGGTAAAGAGCTCTACGAAATGAAAGGTACCAGGCTCATGAGCAAACCGGTTTAATAATAAGATTCTTATTTTTATATATACATTTTATCATGCTTGTAAATTAAAGGTTTATATATACATTATATCATGCTTGTAAATTAAAGGTTTATATATACATTATATCATGCTTGTAAATTAAAGGTTTATATATATATAATATCATGCTTGTAAATTAAATGTAACAATATGTCACGCCACTCAACACTGCCATAATGGCAACACTGAATATACGGTTTTGTTTTTTCCTTTCTACTCTACTAACGCCCAAATTTGTCAGGGTGTTCCGTTTTTTCCCAAACAAATAAATACTTTGAATATTTCCCTTAAATTATACCCTGGAACACCCATTTTTTCTATTCTCTTCTATCTTTCTCTTCGCAGGGAGCACTTTTTCCCCAAAATAAAGCCAGACGGCACAATTCCTCGTCTAGCTGGGTTTTTCCTCCCTGCACAACTATGTAACTAGCAAAACCATGTTTTTTTTCTTTTCTGAAACTAGCACTATGCCAGCAATGGCAATGGCAATTTTTTTTTCTTTCAATGTCAATTTTTTTCTCGATGTCAAATTTTTCGCAATGTCAATTTTTTTTGGTCAATTTCCATTTTCACAATGCCAATATCAGTGTTATACATATATCTGTACATCCCATAACCCTCCCCTCTGAACACGGGCTGATCTCACACCTACACTTCACGACATCACCCATTCTACACGACAACGCCGACGACAACGAGGAAGACACCGCCAGACGATACGAGGGGGCCTCACGAACGACTTCATCAGCATCCCAACATCCAGTTCCGTTCCCGTTCGCGGGGACGCGAACTAAATAGGGAAGGAGGCTTGTACAGTACCCCAGGGGTATGCACCCCTTGGAGACCATCCCCCCAGCATCTATCTAAATATCCTAACGGGCAACCCTCGTAAAGCCAGGCCAACATACATCAACGCCGCAAGGACAGCTTGCCGTTCTAGAAAGCAGCTCAATCCTTGCACAATTATTACACACAGCGACATATTATTAACTGGGGCAGCTATGCCATCACATTGCTGACAGCATAGCGCCCAAGAATATAAAAGGAGGCCTAAGGAGGTCAGGGGGATCTCTCCATTATCAGTCTTTCAGTGGTACAGCCGGAGGCTACGCTGGTGTCATCAGAGGTGAGTCAGACGTGTTCAGATTTCCTACTTTTGTAACCTTAACCCACAGCTTGTACTTGAACATTGTTACATTGTTACATTCTCTACAAGGGACTCATACTATAACATCACAGACCAATAAACACTTGGTCAACACTCTACACTCGCCTTACTGTTTATACGCCTCTTTACATCCCAACGCCCTTCCTTATTCCCGTCATGGTTAGACGTGACATACGGTAGCCTGATAGTGCTAGCTCAGATATCATTGTACTCCTCGCGGCGGCCCGGCTGCTAGAGAGCAGCGCGTGCCACTTAGCTGATACAAGCACGTTCAGTTATATAATAAGCCAGTCAGCTGAGCGACCAGCACAGTGACCCTTGCATTGGGTCCCATCCCCTAAAACACTACTACGTTATTTATAGGAGCGCCCCCTAGCTCCTAGCACACAACAACACTCTACACTGGTCAGCTTACCCTGCCAAGGGAAGCTACCCCCTTTTAGGCACAGTTCTATAAATTAATACAGTAACTCTGTCTTTTAGATCCAACCACCCCCAAATAAGGGATCTAAAACAATATTGACCGAGGTGATTATCGAATTAGGTTCGATCACCGTCTCAGTCAGCAGCTGAAACATATCAAGGCACTGCTTTTCAACTGTATTAATTATCTTCATCGCCGATCTACAAGGGAAACCACATTCTTGGAGGTGTCCAAGATATCCAACAGCCAACGACCTGACGTCATGGCACAAGGTCATGAAGATCGTCAAGACTACACCGGTGATATTGCGTACTGCCCAAACAAAAGTATCTCTGTAATATTAGATTTTGGCATTTAACTTCCAGATTTGCAATGAAATACATATTTTAATTAAATTATTTCCATTTTGCATTATGCCACAGAAAGTCAATTCAAGCTTAATTAATATTTATAGACTTAACGTCCTCTTTATTTGCTGCTTTTGTTAATAAATTCTCATTTTACGTACGGTAGGTATTTCTTTTCAAGTAGATAGATTTACGTATAAGGCATCCCATTCTCCTCAATCGATTACTAATTGATTAGTGACTCAGTTACGTCACGGTCTGGGAGAGAGAGGTCTTTGTTGCTCTGGTGTTTATTATGTATCTACCAATTTGGATCGTCAACTTCAAGTTGCGAACTGGCGCCCATTCAAGATTATACTTATTTTTTATTGATAAACAGGAAAGGGGTAAGTATTCATGTATAGCTGTACCAACCTATTATTTTTATCGGTTATTGGAATACCAAACCATTACATTTGTCACCAAAACTGTAGAGCACTATAAAACTATTACATTTGGTAGCACAAGTGGGGTTGAAACTATTACAACATATCATCCGTCTGCCGGATTTAATACAGGGAAGTGCCGAATTAGCTTAAGTCAGCACGCTTGGCTCAAATTCAACATGGCATGAAAAGAAAGTGGTCATGATCTATTATAAAGTTAACCGAGGAGTGGAAATCTTTGCGATAGGTGATTTTTGGTATTCGAACCCAACTTCTGTATCATGCAAATTATGTCTTCCACGGACAGTGCCTTATATCACTTAGTTAACCTGGGCAATAAAATGAGATATAAAACTTAAGCAGTGATTTTTAGAGATTCTATTACTTAAATTCATTTACTCATTGCCACAGAACAGCACACTTTAGTTAGAAAATACACGCTCAGACAACAAATGAAAAATTTCCATTTCATCACAGATTCGTCCCGTTATTGCAAGTCATGGTGTGCAAGTAATTTGCGACAAGGAGATAGGGAAACTTAAGTTCGATCTCGAATGTATACTCGTTTTACCCAGACTTATCCCAATCCACTGTGCCTTGTCAAGGGTTTTATAAATGGTCAGAATCCGATGTATATTTCTACAGGGCTATCCAGCATGAATTACTATTTTTTTTTGCGAAATTTTCTAGACCTCCAGTGGCTTAATATCCTACTGTATGTGCATCTCATCGCAGCCAGAGAACCTAAGTCTTAAATGTTACATACAGTAGTATTAAAGTAGCCTATGTCCAGCAATAATAATCTACTAAGCAGTCGGGACAAAAACGTTAAAAACCCTAGGCTATTAATAGTTATGGTTGCTTGCTTTAATAGAAAACAGCACGAAAGGTACGTCGCATTCGGCAACACCGCTTGAAAGCCTACTACTGTGCATAAAGACCATAAGACGAGAAGTGACAAACTGTCTTTTTTGTCTAAATATCAACAAACCTGCGAAACGTAAATGAGATAACCTGTAAGAGACTGACAGACATGTAGT
The DNA here is from genome assembly GCA_946902985.2 of Meconema thalassinum. Lineage (NCBI taxonomy): Eukaryota > Metazoa > Arthropoda > Insecta > Orthoptera > Tettigoniidae > Meconema > Meconema thalassinum. The sequence continues at coordinate 132,625,870 of OX336389.2, forward strand.
CAGCTGGTATCCAGGTGCAGTTCACACAGGCCAGCCTGTAGTAGGCCAGTCTCGCAGAACGGGAGGAAACCTGATCATCTGATTTCCATCCGTTGACACGTGACCCTTAAAACGTTGATGCCAGTTTACTTACATAGAACAACCTCCCACTAAATGATTGCAGTATCATGGATTTTTGGGAGGACAACTCACCATACGTGGACATAATTTCTTTATTTTGTTATACTGCACAGCGTACTGTAAACAGAAGGTAGGAGAAATAGGACACACGATCAGTCCGCTAGACATATTTACAGAACGGGGTACACTCAGCCTCATGAGGCAGAACTGACAAGACGAGGGTTTGATTCCCAGCTCAGCCATCTCGGAAGTGGTTTTCCATGGTTTCCCACTTATTTTCCAGGCAAATGCCGGGATGATTCCTAACTGAAGATCACGGCCATCTCCTTCCCAATCCTCATCTGAATTACAAAAGCACACACTCAAACACCCATTACAATAACACATGCCGTCAGACACCTAGGTGTAGCCTATGGGGCTACATGCCCACGAAGTAGCAAAGCTCTCAAATCAATCATCACCACCAACGACAACATATTTAAACAATGTAAGTAAACCATTTCTTCACTTTCACTTTCACTGCACATTTTTCACGTCTTGCGACGCTTTCTGGCCTGAGAATGTGTTACTGGCTGCCTGGTTTACCCCCCCCCCCCCTCCTCCCCAACATGTGTAAAACTATGTATTTATATTGATGATTATTAACACATAATCACGTAATAAATATACAGTACCATTACTATAAAATACATCTCCCCCCCCCCACTCACCAAAATAAATAATTTTTACGGTTCATAATTGCAAGAAATATTTAAAGTTTATTATTTTAAATTTAGGTTATTTTTACTGCGTTAACAATCCCAGCGTTGATTTAAAAATACAACGTATTCAATAACTTTTGAAATAATATTTAAAAAGTATTTCCGTAAAGAAAGACATAACCTATTTTCATATACTACACTGGTCTTTTCCATTTCAAAGATCTACGATAACCACATTTGAAAAATGGGGCTGATGAGCACGGCCTTTTACCCTTTCAACCATTCCAACCAACACTACAGTGAAAAATTACTGCTAAATCATATCACGTGCAGTATTGGTTAGTTATTGCACCTGCCGCGAGATGGCATCTTTCCGAAACGAGATTCCAGAATTAGTTATAATAAAAGTCAAATGTACGCTTTTATAATTTACGAAAGGCAAGCTACTGAATTCTGTGACATTAGGTAATTATTATTATTATTACTATTATTATTATTATTATTATTATTATTATTATTATTATTATTATTATTATTATTATTATTTTGACTATTATTATTATTATCCTTCGTTTTACGAAGCTTCTCTTCGATCACCTGAATAGGACTCAACAAAGAAAACATGTAATTTTAAATATTTGATATCGCTTGACTACCATGTTGTTTATGTGTTTATTGGGATATAAAAAGTCAAATATAGTATATAAATACTTAATTGAAAGTCCTCTAGCAACATACAAAATTTCAGTTTGATTGCTGTAATAGCTTCAGAGATATTGAGAACAGATGAAATATCCCTAATCGCTGGCACGTTCAATTGTTTTATTTGTAGGCCATAGATTTGTTTACCAGCAGATGAAGTATATTATGCTAATTCATTACACAAACTTTCACCTCGATTGCTCGTATATCACTCAAAAACCAAAATCATGATTTTTGAAATTCACACAGCAACAACTTGAATTTCTCATTAAAATAATTGAATTAATTAACTAGACCCTCCAGTATATAAATCTTTGTATAAAGAACACAATGTTGGTATTGTGCTCATCAGATTATTGAAAGTGAAAAATTGCCAATATAGTTGATTGCCTTAATAGAAATTGATAAGGAGCGAAATATTTATCATGGCCGCCAGGTTGTATTGCATTTATATGCAGGCCATAAAGTTAGTTTCCATACGCACACACAGACAAATGGTGATGTCATCGGATTTGGAATATGTTGAATTCCGTCCGCTATATCGGAAGGATACACTTTCGATTAAAGCACCCAAAGGTTTCAGCTCATGTTTATTGGAATTTTCGGAACATAATCGAATATATCGGGATATTCAATGACATTGTCTGAAAACCTGTCTATTATTCTTAGTGCAGGCATTTTAGCACTAGTTGGCTGAGCACTCTTGGTAAGTAAGGCTAAGATATGTTTATATTTCCGAGTGTGTGGTTAAAAATATTTACTCTGGTACCGCATACAATTTTTTTTGGGATACAAACTGCTCAACAGGCCACAGAGTATCCTGCACAAATAAAGAACACTTTCGGAATTACATTTACTAAAAGTTCGAAATGATGTGCAAAAATCAAAAATGAAATTTAATAAGAAGTTTATTATTCTCAGAACTGAATCATTCTCGTATTATGTTTATGATCCGTTGGGCAAACACTGGACATGTTGTACAGAGTTATGCATTACAAGCATTCCAGAAACGAACTGAGACGCTAAATACCCCAAAGGAACGTATTGAAATCACTCAGGAGTCCGTTGTTTGAGAGAAGAGTGTCAGCTAAGAGCATATCAAGGTGAAGAGAATGCCCGGCAGCAGGGAGCTTAACATGTCGCTAAAATCAAACCACTGTACACGTACCAAGAAACAAGAGTTCCCTAATGAGGCAATGCTGTGGTGAAGGGTTTCAGGGTAAACATCAAGTAATTCTACACAAATTGAGGACTGTTTGAGTGTTTGCCGATTTAGAGTAAATGGTGAAGGCAGCCTTCTAAAACAAGTAGTTCCGTGAAGAATTAAATAGCCTATTTTCATACATCCCAGTGGTCTTCTCCATTACAACTCTCCTGCCATTACAAGGATTTTCCATGTGATAAACTGACCTATGTCTTCACCAACACCATGACCGGGTGAGTTAGCCGTGGTCGTTACGGCATGACTGCTGGCAGTCGCTCACATCCGGGAGGCGAGGAGGTTCGAATCCCCCCGCCGGCAACCTTGAGGATGGTCTTCTGTGGTTTCCCATCTTCCTTCCAGGCAAATGCCGGGGTTGGTCCCTAACTATAGGCCACAGCCGCTACCTTCCAACTCCTCGTCCTTACATTCCAACCTCCCTCCCCAACGGTACGTGTAGCTAACCCATTGGGTGTCCGTCTCGAAGCAGCTACAAAACTGGCGAGCCGAACATGTCCTCGGACACTCCCGGCACTAAAAGCAATACGCTAAAAAAAACAACACCATTACAAAGAGAAGTTATGTGCTTCAATATATTGCTTTCAATATCGGTGATTAAGACCCCTCCTGCGAGATGGCATCTTCTCTAACGAACCACGGGAATTAATTTTTCGAAAAGTCAAATGCACTGCTTCTATGATTAACGGAAAGTAAGCAACAGAATTTAGTGTCATTAGATAAGGATTAATAACTTATCCTAGCATACAAAACATCTTTTCAATCACCTGAATACGATACGAGGAATAAAGTAATAAATAATAGGTTTAAAATTTTTTAACAGACACATCCTGAATATTTGAAAACGATTGAACAGCATTAGACGTCTCTATAGTAGCCAATTCCGTACAGGCCATGGAGGCCCTGAGAGTAGTGGAAGGTAGAGGCTTCCACTCTTTGTGACATTGGCACTAGATGGGATGGAGTTGTCAGCTCCACGCCCGGCCGTCTTTGCTCCCAGGAATTACCCTGGTACTCATTTCTCGTGTACGCTGAGTGAACCCCAGGGCTATTTGCGTTTCCGAAAGTGGTAGTTTTGTTTCTAAAATCCACTACCTGGTTGGGGATCGAACCCACTCCCTTTCAGTTAGAAGCTCAGCGCCTCTACCGACTGCGCCACGCAGCCTCCTGTCTCTATAGTAAGCTCGGAATAAATATTCACTGTGCCAAGTTTCATTGCAGGCGAGTGAATAAATCGCTATATTCAATCTTTGAAAATTACTTCGCCGCCATGATGCATTTTGTTTTTCAGGATTAGGGAAAGTCATATACATGGGTTGGTTTTTTAGTTTTGGCATCAATGCTTCAGTGCCAAGTTGCAACAATGTTGGGCGCTGCCACTTTTACCGACGGTTGCTGCCCTGCATCCCTTCCCTCAGAGCACATGACCTCGCCCGTCCTCATCACCGCTCGTGCGCAGTCCTGCCTCTTAGATGAGTAGTGTGAGACCAGCGCTCGCGAAAGACAGTCGCAATGTTTTCCAAGCAGGAGCAGAGAACGTGGATAAAAATTCAGTGTGCTAGGGGTCGCAGTGCTAAACAGTGTCACCGAGGATTGCAGGAAGCGTGCGGTGCAGCTGCGTTACCGTTCAGAACGGTAGCAAGATGGGTTGCAGCCTTTCGAGATGGGCGCGAACGTGTGGAGCACATGCCTCGATCTGGTCACCCACCAGTAAGTGATGACAATGTACAGATGGTGTCCGCGTTGGTAGAGGTGGATCGGAACGTAACGATTCGTCAATTAGAGCAAGATACCGGACTGGCGCATTCAACTGTCTTTCCACATCCTGAAGGACTTACTGAAAATGAGGAAGATTGCGTCCAAATGGGTTCCGCATGACTTAACCGACATGCACAAATGGCTGCGATATGACGCTTGTCATATGCACTTGCAGCGTTATGAGCGCGAAGGAGAGGCCTTCTTACGGCGTATCATAACCATTGACGAGACGTGGGCCAGATCTTATGAGCCACAGTTAAAACGCCAATCGAACGAGTGGCGGCACCACGGATCACCACGGAAACAAACAGTTCGACCAACCCCCTCCAATGTGAAGGTAATGTTGATTCTTGCCTATGATTGAGATGGTGTGATCATTCACTATACTGTTCCCCGAGGGCAAACCGTTAATGCGGCGTACTATTGTTCGTTTCTGCAAGACCATCTCCGAGGAGCTCTGAGAAGGAAACGGGGCCACCAGATGGTTACACCGCTCATCGTTCTGCATGACAATGCTAGGGCACACACAGCAGGCGTTGTGTCGGCATTGTTGGATCGCTGGGGCTGGGAGGTCCTAAATCACCCCCCATATTCTCCCGACATCAGTCCCTGCGACTATGATCTCATCCCGAAGATGAAGATGACAATGCGCGGGGAGCGCTTCCGTACCATTGAAGACGTTAAGCAGGCTCTCATCGTACCATCAATAGATTGGGCAGTGCCAACGGGATCCAACGTCTTCCGCATCCCTAGGAACACGTTGTACGCAACGGTGGGGACTACTTCGAGGGCCTGTGAAACTTGGAACCATCTAAGTGAGTTATTAATCCAGTTATAACTAAGGTGCCAAAACTAAAAATCCAACCCATGTAAGTTATTTGTCATTACCTCACTGTCCTCTAACAACATAAAAAATTTCAGTTTGATTGCTTAAATAGTTTCTGAGATATTGCGAACTGGTGAAATGTATCGCATGGACGCCATGTTGGATTGCTATAGAATTATATGCCAGTGAACCCTTCAGAATAGCAGTGTTTTATGCAAGAATCTTAGATCAAGGGGTCGCGTTCAGTTCATAGTGTGGTGTTTACGTCCGCCAAACTACGTGCTTTTCTGAGGCAAGGGTTATAGGATAAAAACTATAATTAAGAAAGAAAGGAGACAAAACGTAAGATAATAACAAGATTTAATAACTAATTTGTGCATAAAAGAATAAAACAAACAATAATAAACAAAATCCTCCCTGAATTTTTCCCTGACAGGAATATTTATCACTTTGAGGAGTCAGATGGATCTCCCCTTTTCTAATAAAATGTGGATCCAAGTTCCACTATCTTGCATATGAATTTATGTTCGCGTGATGACTATCTACGAGAAATGAGTACTTGGATGATCGTTCGTTCACAACGGGTTAACAGCCACGGTGCTCACGAACAATCATCTCGTAAATCAACGTTTATGGATATGGGCATAACATTAATAAAAATCCTTAAATCTAATTCTGACACACATATTACAACTCTACTATTTACAGGCATCTCTCTGAGACCCTTATTAGTGTGATGACACACTTAACCAAATGAGCTGCCACCTTGGCCAGATACTCAACAACAAGGAAACACAGCGCCGCACGTGACTCACGGGTCACTGACATGGAAAATAAACATAGAATAAACCAACAACAACAAACAACCTGAGTGGTTAAGATTACTTTATATTAACAAAATTTGCATGTTAAGGAAACGCTTCGAAGATTATCGTGTTTCGTAGGCAACTCCCATTTATTTTAACAATTTTACCATTGATCAGTTTCACACATTTATCTTTATTTTCAAGTAATTGGGAGCCAGACGTGCACTCCACTAATGATGAGCTTGCTTGCGAAACTCAGCCAGTCCTTGTGACCACAACTCACCCTTTCCTCAATACCAGTCATGTCCCCCTTCCAGTGTATATAAATAGCCGACCAGCTGGACTGTTATCTCAAGGAATCAAGAGCAACTAACATCTCCTCCAACTTAACATATGGTCAGACAATAATCACATATCCATAATTGTCCTCGCAAGGATACAATATGAATCTGGTACCAAGCTGACAGAAATCAGTCTCTGCTGAAGTTCCCGCTTGTAATACCACAAAAATATATTCACAATACACACATCTGGGACTGACATACCGCCTTTCACACGGGTCTGCTGAATTAGAGCTCGCAAACATTTAACACAATATTTAAAACTTACGATAGAGCAGAATACTCTTCGTCACAAATTACATTGCTCCAAAAGGCAATAATCACACTGAATCTGATCAATAATAAATCTCAACAAAATTTAATTACCCTCCAATCTACTATATAATTATATTAATTCAGTCCTACTTCTGAAACACGACATATCTCCGAGAGACGTTTTTAACCGCACTTCGTAACCTAGGCGAACACGGCCGTTCACATAGCTACGTTAGTTAACACAACACAAAGAAAAGAACCTTCCAAAAACTACAATTGTGCGAGCTGCTTCCAAACAAAAGTGTGTCAGATCAAAACTAAATATACTACATTAATCACACAAGCAAAGTATTTACAAAAAATATGTCCCATAAACCATAAGTTAATTTAACAAATAATAAAATTATTATGTACTCATCTCTTTTTGTAGTCACCCGTCAAAGAACATCAGACGCCATTCCCCAACTGGATGGTTCTTTATCTCATATCAGCCATCTGGACGGAGTGTTGAGAATTCCAAACTTCCTCTGCATTCATCGATGTCATCCTTGCGCTGATACAAAAATTAGGTTATTGTACACTTTATGTCTGACTACTAAATTCGCTTGTTCAGGTACTAAATTCCCTGTCACTGTTCGTTTGCGAATTATCGACGATACTGCCCCTATAACTATAGTACTATGACTATCTATCACTGAATTTAACACTTTTCAATGAATATCTTGTGTCCTCGACACACAAAATAAAAGTCTATCTCTTCAGACGAACAGAATCAAAGTCCTGTGTCCTCGACACACGGAATAAAAGTCTACGTCCTCAGACGAACAGAATAATAATAATGTCTTGGCTCTTCGACACACTTATAAATGAACTGGCCCTTGGGTCTAGATGGAGGGGGATTTTATGTAAAAGTTTCTCGAAATAATTGTGGTACAGGAATGAAATAGATATCATTGAACTCGTAATATTGCACAGGTCAAGAATATGCCCATTAATCCGAGAATCGATCGTAGAGATTTTGTCTAGGCGATTTCCCGCGTGAATGCTAGCCACCGCGTACCCCAGCCGGAGTTGGCGCGCAAGTAGGCATTCTCTTCTCATTGGTTCTCCATTTTCTGTAATTTGGCGGTTTCTAGTAGATCTTGGCGTCTTGGGAGTGTCTATTTTCTTCATCAGCCATTCACGTTACTGCATCATATTTCTTCTAGGCGCGAATATCACAATGAACATACCAGAACCATGTCTCACCGCGCGTCGCTTCTAAAATTGAGGTAGCCACACCTGTCCTTGTGATACATAGCTATGCTATTTCTTTTCATAGCTCAAGTATTTAGCCTTTTGTTAAACTGTCGCAGGTATGTCCCTACTGTCTCCAACAAATGCTTGAAATTTCCTCATCACTGTCTGGCTACTTTCATGATACTGGTTGAAATATTTATTAATTGAAGAAATAAAAAGTAGAATCATTTAACCAACATAGGGTAAAGGGTTCAATACCAACCTACATTTCTCTCGCTTGTTTACGACACGTGAAATATTAACTTGATTTTAAAAATTTAGTACAGCTGGCATTTTTAACATCTGATATAAATTGAATTATAATAGACGTCAATTTATTAAGCCTGGTATAAATATTTACCATAGTAAGTGTCACTGCTCTCGAATAAATAAGTCTCGAGAAAAATCCATATCAATATTTAAATTTCGCATCACTGTCATGTTACGTTTGTGTTCATCAGAATATTCAAAGGACCATAGCCTATGTGAACTTATGTCGGTAGACTTTATCAACATAGAACATTTCAGTTTGATTGCTGTAATAGATTCGCTGTAATAGATAGTCTGCTAATTTTTGATAATTGCCATGTAACTCATAGAGTTTAAGACCATTGCATGAAGATTAGTGCCTAAGTTTATTATTCAAACGTTCACATGGATCGCATGATAAGGACCCAAAGAAAATCTAATTTCGTTCAGCCGCCACCTTTGTTTTAAGGGGACAGTTGATTTGAATTAGATGCCGGTAGATCAAATTTTGTATAAAAATATATCGTACCAACTTTCACTGCACTCGATTGATTAAATCATGAGTATATGTCTTTTATATATTTTTAGTTTCCTTGGCCGCCATGTTAGTTTTGTACCTAACATGTTTTTAAGTATCACATAGCTGAACTTACCTTAGTATTCTCTATCACCATACAAGATTCCAGGATGATACTAGTAATAGTTTCATAGATTTAGAATGCTGGTGAACTATTTCGCACAGCCGCCATGTTGGAGTGGCGAAACGTATTTACATTTAAAGGGCACGGTTGGAGCCGGACAAAATAGTACTATGTCCTTCGCGAGTTTCATTAAAATCGATCCAGGCGTTTAGATTTTATTAGGGAGATCCACTCATACACACACGTACACACTCATTCGCACGCGGACAATAGGTGATCTCATTAGCATACTTTTTCATATGATGAAAGTAGGCAACAAATGGAAGGGCCTGGCCTTTCTTCTGGACTTGGTAAGTGAGTAGGTTCAAAGCCGACCGCCCGTCATCCTTGAAATATTCCTTTCCAGGATTTTTATTTTCAACTGCAGGCACCTGGACGGTACTTTGTAATAGGTTAGAGCCACTGCCTTCCAACTCATTACCAAATTTTATTTCATTTCATTCATTTCAGTTTTGAGTAAATCTTCGGATAAAGTTTGTATCAGGGAGGGAAATCCATCATAAAAGTAATTCGCCAAATCAAGACTCATCTCACCTATACCCCGACTACGTGGCAACGATTATAATAAAGAATGGAAATACATACCGGTGCCTTGTGTTTAGTCCATTTAAGGGTTGGAGACATCTTCGTTCATCAACTTCATGTCGAACTTGTCTGGCATCACGTGGGATGTTGGTGCCTGTACAAATGTAAATGTCTTTACTTCAATAGGCTATAAATAGAAAAAAAAACACTTAGAAAGGGCACTGTCAGAGACGGGATTTAAAGCTTGGATCTGACCATGGAGAGTGACGTAACACAGCCATATAATTAAGGTAAGAATGAAACGTCAAACCAGCCATGGTTGTCGAGACCGCTAACACGCTAATTCATGCCTCCCTGGCATCGGAAGAGTGTGGGTTCGAATCTCACCGCCAGCAAATACCAGAACGGTTCCTTTCAACTTATAATAATAATGATAATAATTATTATTATTAGTGTAATGGTTCCTTACACGATGCTTCTCTTCGATAGCTAGAATACGATACGTCAACGAAATAAGTAATTTGAAAATTTAAATAATTATCGCGTTGCCACCATGTTGTTTTTGTGTTTATCAGTAATTTTAATGTTATATATAATATGTTCTCTATCATCATACAAAATTTCAGTTTGATTGGTGTAGTAGTTTCGGAGATACTGAGAACTGGTGAAATATATTTCATCGCTGGCAAGCTCGACTGTATTACACATAGGCTGTTGATTTATACACCAGCGGATGACTATTATTATGGTAGTTCATTATAGGTTAGAAAGTTCCAATACGATTGATTGAATAGGACTGAAAAAATGAAAACGAAATGTTTAAATATTGCAAAGCTGCCATCTTGAATTTCCCAGGAAATAAAATTACACCTGTACAATGATATTTGTATAAAGAGATACCGTACATATTGTAAGTTTCATTGCGCTTAGATGATAAGGTCGCGAGATAAGCCCATTTAAATATTTTAAATTCACGTGGTCGCCATGTTGTTTTTATGTTCTTCGGATTATTGAAATTTACATAGATGATCTTACCTTAACAGCCTATCACCATAATAATTTCAGTTTAATTGCTGTAACAATTTCGTAGATATTGAGAAGGGGGAAAATATTGCTCATTGCCGCCATATAAGATTAATTTTATATGTAGACCATATATTTATGTAGGCCTACCAGTAGATGAATATTATTACGGTGGTTTATTATGCAAGTTTTCACTTCGATCGCTTTATTAAGACACAATATATTAAAACATATTTTTAAAATTTCGAACAGCCGCCATGTTGAATTTTCAAAATTATTGAAATAAATTCGAGGCCAGTATAACAAGCCTTGCGTTAAGATTTACGATGCCAGGTTTCTTTGCGCTTGGGTGAATAAATTGCCTGTAAATTCCATTTTAATATTCAAAATTCGCATGGTCGCCGTGTTGGTTTCGTTATTAATAGGATGTTGAAAGGAATGTAGGTGAACTTACTATGTAGTAGGCCTATCCTGTATGACCATACAAAATTTGAGGTTGATAGTTGTAAGAGTTTTGGAGATACTGAATGCGGGTAACATATTTCTCGCTGTCGCCATGTTGGATTGATGACACTTACTACAATTTGAAAGGTACGATTAAGATCGGATGAAATAGTGGCAAGTTCAAACCATGTTCCATTGAAATCGCTCCAGCCGTTTATATTTCATTAGGGGGACATACACACACCAACACACATACATATGCACGCCCATATACACAGGGACAAAAGGTGATCTGATAATCCTATACATTATTTAATGAAGGATAATAGGGATAAAAATGAGAAAAAAAAAAATTCAGAAAGTTTGGTTAGTCTGGGTGAAAATATTAATTTTCTAAGTAAATAAATTTGTTGTAAGTCAAATAAGATTATGGTCAGAAAAACTATTTAATTTGGATTTTCTATTAAATTTAGAGAACTGGAGGCCTTAATATATGACTGCATAAATGTCGGAGAAAAGACACCCAATATTCACTAATTGACCCAATTCCTAATAACTATCAGGTTATAATAATAATAATGTCATTGGTTTTACGTCCCTTGTGACTACTGCGGCTTTTATAGACGCCATAATGCTATAAATTGGAGTAGATAAATATCAGAGATGGCCTAGAAAAAATTAAATATGTCAAAAAATGTTGTTGGGGGAGGTCGTGTTTTCGTCTTTGTAACAAATCGTCATCAGTAACTAGGCTACTAGGCTACCCATTGAGCTAACTTGATACAGTAATAGCCTAAAATGGAATAAAGGAAGATTGTACTTTTACGTGACCGTGAATCTTGTGATTATGAGCCACGGGACCTCCTTTTTACGTGGAATCCGAACCACAGGACATGGCATTTCACTTCGAAAATCTCACATGCATTGACCGGGAATAGAACCCAGTCCACCTTGGTGAGAGGCCAACGGCTTGACCGCTGCGCCACCACGCCCTCAGTAATAGCCTATTCATTTGAATGTTATGTAGGCCTATTTAATCAATAAAGAGAGAGAAAACATAACACAAAACGAATAGACCAATATGACAATTCTTCATTCTTGAAAGGTTGAAGAATGGTTATATAAGCCAATACTGCACAATTAGAAGAAAGGGGTGATTTGCTAAAGAAATATACATCTCGATATATGTTTTAAATATAAACGCTTATGAAATACAGAATGTCAGGTAGGAGGAGCTAAATTGGAGCAGGTAGAAAATTCTAAATACTTAGGCTGTACCTGTATATTCTCTCAGGAAGATAGTACAGGGGTCGAGGTGTATAAAAGCCAATGCAGTGAGTTCTCAGTTGCGATCTATAGTATTATGCAAGAAAGAATTTAGTGTAGCCACGAAACTCTCCCTACATCGCTCAGTATTTAGACCGACCTTGCTTTATGGAAGTGAGAGCTGGGTAGATTCGAGATATCTGAAAAGTACACACAGTAAGTAAGAGGTAACTGCTATGGGGGTAGCACGAATGATTGCTAGGACAAAGAGATGGAAGTAATGACAGGAGGGTACTCGTAATGCGGAGATGAAGGCCAAGTTAGTAAAGAACACGCTAGATGAAGCTGTTTGAATGACCTGACTCAGATGGTGGGGTCATGTGATGAGAATAATGGGAATAGGGGAGGAGAGATTACCTAAGAGGTTAATGAGTTCGGCTGTAGAGGGTAAGAGAAGCAGAGGTAGACCTAGGAGGCAATGGTCAGATTCAGTGATGAACGATCTCAAAGTGAGAGGTGTAGAAGCAAAGGAGGCCGCTGTGCTAATTGCTAATAGGGTATCATGGAGGCAACCTGTTCGCAAACAGAGGCTTGCAGACTCTGAACTCTTGACGCTGAAAGGCAAATCAGTCTCTAATGGAATGGACGAATGAATGAATGAAATATTGTAGGTTTGCTCATTCTGGGATAATGATGGTGTGGTGCCATACGCTGAACAGCAAATGCATGCGAATATTTCCATTCAAAGTTTCAGGGAGATATTAAATCGATGGTTTTCAACTCACGAGGTGGAAACTTCAAAACAAAGCATGAGTAGGCCTAAGTGGTTCTTGTTTTAAGGGGTGTTTTAAGTCCCTAATCCAGAGTAAGATCATGGGGAGGACTGTGATGCATTGTCAAGGGCATCTGTGGCTGGAGGAAGGGGTAACGTTCCCCACCCCTCCCCCCTAAAAATTTCTAACAAAAGTAGGTTCTCCTCTAAAATTCTGAGTCTGAAATCACTCATATGTGTCCGGGTTTTCTTTATCTGGGGCTGAAGAGGACCGACATCGCTCGGCTGAACTAAAACTGAGTTACAATGAAATGTCGTCTAGTTACCAACAATACCGACACTGGCTATCCTTCTGTGTTTCCAATAAACCTGTTTACTGTTGTTGTTCCATTTGAGGGGCTTGGACATCGTGGTCATTTAGCCACGTGAACTTGGGTGTGTGTGGAATAACCTGTGTTATTTTGATGGTTGTACACTATTAGTGTATGTACTCGTAATTCAGTTGAGGATTGGGAAGGAGGCAGCCGTAGACTTATGTTAGGAACCATCCCGGCATTTGCCATCAATGGAAGTGGGGAAACCACGGAAAACCACTTCCAAGATGGCTGAGGTGGGAATCAAACCCACCTCTTCTCAGTTCTACATCTCGAGGCTAAGTGTGCCACGTTCCAGACTTAGACCAGAATCACATTCCTTGGCAGAGCTGGGAATCGAACCCTGAACTCTGGGGCGTCAGCCAAGAATGCTAGTCGTTACACCACAAGGTGGTCTTTGGATAGTGCGATTGAGGAGAGCAGTAAGAATAGACATTGCTCTCAGTGGTGTAAGTGTCCAGGAACGTTCACCCATACAAAAAAAAGTTGACTGTGGTCCTATTATAAAGCCATACTCAACAGATATGATCATTCCAGTGCGAGGTACTGTCTTCTCTGTTCTCGGGGTACGTATTGGGACTGCGGATCCAACGGTCCTATGTTCGGTTTCAGGCTCTAACAAGAAATGCAATTCTGGTCAGTGGGTTGGGAAAGAGTTATTATTAGGGCTCGGATTTTTAGGTGCTAAAATTGGGAAAATATTTATTTTTTATATATAAAAATACCTGAAATATGTGACAAAAAGTAAAAATATTTAATTATAGTTTAGTTTATTAACGTGAATATAAACAATATGCAGTACTCACGAACGCAATTTATTCTATGTCTCATTGACTGCTGAAGCATTTCAATACACAACGAGATACATCTTCAGGTTGTCCATCACAAATGACCGACGATTATCGCGAAACACTTATTTTGAAGGCTCGAAACTGCGGCAATATGTTTCTTACCCTTGAAGTGTTGTGTAACATGAGATCGCTGTTCAGCCGTTATTGCTTTCCTACATGGTTGGTAGAACAGAATGCCCCCATCAGAAGTAAAATTATCTTTACATTCTGCAACAGACGATAACTTGTAGTTGTTTTTACTTTAGGCATTGTAGAACTGCCATCCACTTCACAGTGCAGAAATGATCTGCATGTGAGTGACACTGGTTCCAGGTAGCTGGGGGAGGGGAGATCTAGCATTATGGTGCATTATGGCTATGGACAAGGAAATCCCCGGCTTCCACAGTGAGTGGCACGGGGCGACATGTTAAGAATGCCACAGTTGCAAGCTGACATACGCTCTGCATGAAGATTAGGTAGCACACAGTTTCTTCCCCGCTGAAGTAACACAGAACAAAAATGCAATGAACTGAAAGATCTAGCATTCTGATTTAAAAATGTAAATATGTATTTTTTGTGCTAATAAGTGAAAAGCAGGAATTCATGTATTTATAAAAAAAATGCTTAAAATATGTATTTACATAAAAAAATATTTATTTACCTAAAAATCCTAGCCCTAGTAATTATGCTCAACCTAGTGAGGTGAAACTGAAATTTATCAGTAGCCTATAGGAATCATTGCTAAACGTTCCCTTCAGTGGGTTTTTCTTATAGTCTACTAATGAATGATCGCGTGGCCTCCGGAGAGGTCGAGTGCAGGTCTTTCTAGTTGACGCCTGTGACCTGCGAGTCGTAACAAGGATGACGTGATGGTGAAGACGTCACATACACCCAGTCCCCGAGCCACGGGAATTAACCCCAGGAGATTAAAATCCCTGATGTTTTGGCCGGGAATCGAACCCGGGGCACTTCGGGCCAAAGCCTAGTGCGCTAACCATTTAGCCACGGAGCTGGATGTTTACTAATAATAGCCTACTTAATGTTGGAACTGAAATGACGTGAAACTGATGGCTGAACCTAACCACATTTTACTAGGTAGCCAATGTTGTCTACCTCGTGGCGCAGTGGTTAGCATTCTTCACTGCCACGCCTGAGGACTGGGTTCGATTCCCGGCTCTGCCAAGAAATGTACTTCTAGTCTGAGAGCTGGGACGGATTACACTCAGCCTCGCGAGGCAAAACTAAGAAGAGGTGTGTTGGATTCCCACCTCAACCATTCTGGAAGTAGTTTCCCACTACTTCCCCTGACCAATGCCGGGATGGTTCCTACCCTAAAACTACGGCCGCCTCCTTCCCATCCGCACTTGAATTATTAATACACACCTCTCCAGACACCACAATAACACAAGTTATGAGATAAATTCTACACGTACCTAAGTAAACCCCATGGCGCTACAGCCCATGAAGGGCCTAAGCCTACCGAGCCATCGGTGTCCCGCCATTTGGTCTGCAGATTGTGGGGAAACGCGTGGACAGCGCGTCGAGTCCCCTCGGCCGTTAATCTTGGTCTCCGTGACCGGAGCGCTGCCTCACAGGCAGACAGCTACTCAAATGTCTTCACGAGGCTCAGTGCACCCAGTTGAAGCCCACACGTCGGTTTCTAAAATCACTGACGGAGCCGGGAATCAAATACAGGGCCTTCGGGAGCGAGGCTGGCACGCTACCCCAACACCACGACACATACCTAAGTACACGGATATAAATGACCAAAATGCCCAAGCTACTTTAGTTGTTGTTGATTCTTTAGGGGCTTTGGTATTCTGCCACTGTAGCCTCGCGTACATGGGTATGTGTGGAATTTGTCTGATAACCTGTGTTATTCTGATGGCTGCATTAATGTGTGTGGTTGTAATTCAGGTGAGGATTTAGAAGAAGGCGTCCGTGGCCTTAATTTAGGAAACATCCTGGCATTCGCCTGGAGTAGAAGTGGGAAACCACGAAAAACGACGACCAGGACGGCTGTGGTGGGAATCGAATCCGCCTCTACTCTGCTTTGTCTCACGAGGCTGAGTGTACCCCATACCAGCCCTCCGACCGGAATCAAATTTCTTGGCATATCCGTGAATCGAACCCGGGCCCCCGCGGTGAATGCCAAGAGTGCTGGCCACTACGCAACGAGCTGGACAATGGTACTTTAATGAAACAATAAGAATAGCTTTAGCAAGTTATTATTTTACTAAATGTTGGATCTGAAATGACGTGTAATTGATTGTAAACTCCGTTCACTACCTCGTGGACAGCAAGGGTGGGCGGAATATGTCCCACACCTGTAGCGTTACCCGCCAATTCTACGACATCCTCCAAACAACTCCTGTTCTCCCAATCCATCGTGCTGGTCTTGCAGCGAGCCTGGAGTTGCCGCACGCACTGGCATCATTGCTTTCCCGCCCTTACCCGCCAGCCTCAAGTCGACACTGCAGAGCCATCTATGGGACGCCACATGAACCTTGCATGCTCCGTTCGTAAACGCCAAGCGTATTTTAGTTGAGTGACGCAGATTTTTCATTGTGTCACAAACCTCAAGTTTAACTAAGCCCCTTTTCATCCAAAATGCATGTAGTAGTTCCGTGAAGAACTATATAGCCTATTTTCATATATCTTACTTATGTTTATAGCCTCTATCAACATACAAATTTTCAGTTTGATTGCTGTGATAGATTCCTAGATATTGAGAACCGTCTAAATATTTTGGATGGTCACCATGTTGGATTTTTATTCATAGGCCTTAGAGTTATGTACTATTACATGAAGATGATTGTGTATTGTATCGAAAATATCTTAAAAAGATAAATATAAATCCTGTGTAAGGTTAAGAAAACTTTATATTACTGTGGGGAAGGTGTTCACAATCTGGTGCTCGCGAGCACTACGGTTGTCTTTAAATAAAATTTGGTGCTGTCGTCATAAGAGCCAAAAAAGTTCTCGCAAGCGGTGAGCAGTGAATCCCTAGCTATTTCAGCACTTCAACAGGAGAGAGAGACAGGAAAAGGAAAGAGGGGTGCATGCTTGTTGCATAATTGTTATTATTATTATTATTATTATTATTGACGAGTTGTATTAGCTTAACTAATACTGCAACTAAATAAGTGTATATATTGTGAATACTTTCACCCATACTTTCAGACATCGATTTTATAGCCTAAGTGTAGTTAATGGATCTGATGAAAAAAGGAAGCTTGTAGTTTAACGTGACCGTTAATCTTGAGATCATGAGCCACGGGACCTCCGTTTTACGTGGAATCCGAACCACAGGACATGGCATTTCACTTCGAAAATCTCACATGCATTGACCGGGAATCGAACCCGGACCGCCTTGGTGAGAGGCATACAGCTAGACCGCTGAGCCACCACGCCCCCCCAAGGATCTGATGATGATCGCTGGTCATCCTAGTATATTTATCAATCTCATGAATATTTTTTCAGGATTAGGGAATAACCCACAATTGAGTACAATCGTGTTGACCGACTGAAAAACATCAATCTATCTTTACTAAGGCAATACTGAAAAATGGTTTCAAACATTATACTTATTATTATTATTATTATTATAATTATTATTATTATTATTATTATTATTATTAGCCTATTTTTGTTATATCAGGTTTTATGGTGCTCGGGTACTTGGTATGACTTGAGGGTGGTACTCACAGTCCCAAACATGTTGAAAACGTTTGCTGTAGGGAAATTCATAATTAGCGTAACTTAGAATTTTTGAATGTTTCATGTTTCTTCCATTTTGATATGTTACTGTGTTTATCACGTAACATTTTTCACCGAATAGCTTCTACATCTAATGACAACACCAGTAGCGCATAGGTCATGAAACGCATCATTCTTACCTCTAATAAGAATGTAAATATAAACAATCTGAAACCAGGTGTCAAAATATATAATCAATCTTAGTTTATGACAGATCATTGGATATAGGCCCTAATTCAAAAAATTATCTGCTATGGGTCATTCACGAAAATGAAGTACTAACGTTCTGTTGTTGTTGTTGTTGTTGTTGTAGTCTAGGGGTTTTGGACCTCTTAGGTAGGCTTGCCATACGTCCCGGTTTGACCGGGACGGTCCCGGTATTATGATCTTGTCCCAGAGTCCCGCCCGGTTTTATCAATGTCCCGGAAAACGACTGTTAGATGTAAAAAGTAATGAATTTATGAGTTTAAGAATCTTTTGTGAGTCAGTTAATTTTCAACAATCAACATCTGGTTTTTTTTCTAATTATTTTTGTAGTTAGAGAAAAATTTGTAGTTTTTCAAAAAATAATATGACTTAGTAATTGTTCAATTAAACAATTTTATGAAATATTTTAAATTGTATTTTATTAACACCAGAAAAATTTTCATTGAAAAGGAAAAATTATATATTTTTATGTAGCAAAAATTCCTTTTTATTTTTATTTTTAAAAGGTGTGTAGAACTAACAATTTAGGGTGCCAGATTTCCCCCTCCCGTCACTTGCGAGGCTTAAAAAAGGCTTAAAACGCACCATTTTGCTTCTAAGTTTTAAAATTTTTCCTGGCCCCTCCGCTCAATACCCCCAGACACGGACCCCGGTAAGGCCATCCCATATTTATATGTCCCGGTTGCACTCACCAAAAATATGGCAAGCCAACTCTTAGGCATCTTTCCCACTAATTTGGAGGCATGCCTATTTGTTTTATTGTCGTAACTGCGGTGTGATTTCAATGAGGGTCTACATTTAATATAGTTGTAAAGGGACTTGTATTTTTTTTTTTTAGCGTATGGCTTTTAGTGCCGGGAGTGTCCGAGGACATGTTCGGCTCGCCAGTTTTGTAGCTGCTTCGAGACGGACACCCAATGGGTGAGCTACAAGTACCGTTGGGGAGGAAAGTTGGAAGGGAGGGTCGAGGAGTTGGAAGGTAGCGGCTGTGGCCTATAGTTAGGGACCAACCCCGGCATTTGCCTGGAAGGAAGATGGGAAACCACAGAAGACCATCTTCAAGGTTGCCGGCGGGGGGATTCGAACCTCCTCGCCTCCCGGATGTGAGCGACTGCCAACAGTCATGCCGCAAATTTTTTATAGGCTACACGATTTCAGCTGAAAATTTGGTACATTGAACCAACGCCATACTCTAAACTTACAGGTATATACATCCATAGGTTAGGTTTTGTGTGTTAAATATACAGCACGTGTCAATTCCTCAGGGAAGAATTCCTCTAGCTCGTCATAGAATGATTCGATCTCAGTGAAGCTTTAGCTTAACGGATTCTTCTGTAACTAAACTATTTGTCTAGTGTAGTTCTCAATGAATTAGACAGTACTCGTGTTATCCTGTAAAATGAACGCTTTCATAGTAGATACTGATTTATTATTTCTCCGATGATGTTCATAGTAGACTGGCTATGACGTCACAGATGAATGGCGGTGGGAGGCTGGACATGACTTTTTATTACACAAAAACATTTTCATTTTTGCCAGCCTCCCACAGCCATTCATCTGTGACGTCATAGCCAGTCTCAAAGCAAGTCTATACTTGTAGAACATGTCATGTGACAAGGTTAGGTTTAGTGAGCTGAGGTTAACTTAGGTTAGCTAGCTCTATCTCACTCCTAGCCAATCATTAACCTTAAAAGCACTCTAGAGTTCTTGGAATCTGTTCATGTAATTATTATTGTTGACAGTACTTTGGAAATTACACCCTGAAAAATATAAATCCCCTTGAATTTTTTAAAACTGTTATTATTATTATTATTAGCCAAGTCACTTTACTAAAATTTAATTTATGTGTATTAGTTGATATGAAAATCTCAACAACCAGCCATGCTTGCACCCACTTTTGTGCTTTCACTTTTGCTCCCATATTAATGCCAATTCTTATAACTATAAGCAACAGCAAAATGTAAATGGAATAATATTTCTGATAATGTTCAAAACAAAAGTCCTGAGGTCTTGGGTTTGAATTCTCAACTATGGTTGTCAGCCAATGAGTTACACTACAGGAAACTTTTATTTTTGTATTGTGTTGCATGATAATTTGCCCATCTCGCGGTGTAGTGGCTAGTATACTTGGGTGTTATCCCAGAGGTTTTGGGTTCCAACTCGACTATAGCCAGAATTTAATTTTTGATCTGAGAGTTGGAAGGTTAGGTTAGGTGAAGTTACGTTAGGTGAAGTTAGGTTAGGTGAAGTTAGGTTAGGTTAGGTTAGGGGAGATTGTTTTAGTAAAACACCACATGTGCCCCCACTTTTCACTCACACATTTTGCTTCCACTTTGTGCACTCACTTTTGCTGGCTCTTTTTGCTCTCACTTTTTGCTCCCACTTTTGCTTTCACATTTGCTCCCATTTTCTGCTCCCATATTTGCTCACACTTCTTTGCTCCCACTTTTGCTTACACTTTTTGCTCCCAATTTTTGTTCCCTTATTTGCTCTCACTTTTTTTTCTCTCATATTTGCTCGCACTTTTGCTTACACTTTTTGCTCCCACTTTTTTTTCTCTCAATTTTTGCTCCCACTTTTGCTTTCACATTTGCTCTCATACTTGCTCCTACTTTTTTTTAATCCCACTTTTTGCTCCCACTTTTTGCTCCCATATTTGCTCGCACTTTTTTTTTGCTCTCATATTTGCTCCCACTTTTGCTTACACTTTTTGCTCCCCCTTTTTTTCTCTCACTTTTTGCTCCCACTTTTGCTTTCACATTTGCTCCCATACATGCTCCTACTTTTTTGCTCTCATATTTGCTCCCACATTTGCTTACACTTTTTGCTCTCACTTTTTTTCTCTCGCTTTTTGCTCTCACTTTTGCTTTCACATATGCTCCCATACTTGCTCCCACTTTTGCTTTCACATTTGCTCCCATACTTGCTCCTACTTTTTATTGCTCCCACTTTTTGCTCCCACTTTTTGCTCCCAATTTTTGCTTCCACTTTTTGCTCCCACTTTTTTTCTCCCACATTTGCACCCATATATGCTCGTACATTAATCTATTGTTCTTATTACCAAGTTGTCTTTACTAGAGCTTAGTCTATGCTTGACAGTTGATATGGAAGTATCTGTGACTAGGTATGATAAGCCTCATGCATTCTAGAAAGGATATTCATATATTGTGAAACGAACCAATAAAAATGGAACTGTTATTTGGCGTTGTTCAAAACAACGTTCAAAACAATGTCACAGTGAGCTAAAAAGTAAAAATAGTGAGGTTTTAAGTGTCAGTGATCATCAATGTAGTGTACTGCATGAAACACTGTTGCTGTCAACAGAAAATCATGAAAATGTTAAAAAGCAAGTGGTACAAAACAATACTACTATTGAAAATAATTCAATGTTCAAAAAACCCTTAACATTATCAAAAGCCACGCAGACTCTACATGAGGACAATGTAGAGGAAGAGGAAGAGGAAGAGGAAGAGGAAGAGGAAGAGGAAGAGGAACAGGAACAGGAAGAGGAACAGGAATCTTTAACTGGTTTTAGTAATGTTGAGGATAATGTTGAGGATAATTATAGTGATTATAATAATAGTGTTATAGATCATGCTGCTTATGATTATGATAGTGATAATGATCCAAAACAAGACAATAACGTTTTTATGCCTATTGTTCACCGTGGAAGAAAAAAGATCTACAACAAGCTTTGTTTTTAAAACTATAACACACTATCGTAAAGGCAAAGACTTGTATTAAGTGTGCTTTTTATTGTCATAATCTGCAATGTTAAATATTGTGACTTCTATAGAAAATAAAACAACTTTGTACCATTATTTTCATTTATTTACAAACTTTATATACATTTTTTTGGGTTTCATGATAATATTTTTAAGACAATACTAAACACTAAAACTTTATTATTCCATACACATATTTTTCTTTCAGTCCATTGTCATGACTTATATCTTGCAATTGTTTTTAAAACCTTCATAAATAAAGTGTACAGGTTGTACAGCATTATTGACTTCATCAAAAACACTCTCCGACATGTCATTAAACCGTGTAGGCAAAAATGTATCAAAGTTTTCACATACACAAAGTACACGATCACCATATGCTGTTTTCAATTTCCGAATCTTGATAATGCGGAATGGAATATTCGTTGGCAATTCGCTGAGCTTCTTTGTCTCTAAGCCACATGCTTGACCCACAGCATTCAAAACATTCATTGTAGTAGTCTATAAACAAAAGAAAAGCATATCTATTACACTCTAAAACAGCTTTAATAATATTGTGCAATTAGGTATTTTGCACTATGCATGGCTGATAAATGTTACTATTTATGCAAGAAATGCCCTAACTGTAGCAGATACTGCTTTTCTGCATATAGCACAAGTGTTGAGTTCTAATGCACACTTGACACAGGCTATCATGTGTCCACAAGGCAAAAATACAACACCTAGTTCATCTTGATAACAAATTTTACATAATTGTTGGTCACACTTTTGTATCTGTTCGTGAGACAAGTCTTTTTTTCAGCCTCATGTATTTGCTCCGCATGTTCTAACTCTAAAGGCACTTCTATGTCTTGTGCTGCAATCACGTTTTCTTTACGAATAGTGTTCACAAATTCCTGACCTTTAAGCAACACCATGTATTTACAGTTAGGTAACCAACGAGCGTGTTGCACAAAAGGGTCATAATTCATTTGCCAATCCTTTAAAGCAAATCCACAATAAAAACATATTGTTTTATCCCCTTCACCAGTATTGTGCCCGTTTAGACCGGAGTCCGCACGACCACATATGCATTTTACCAATAATCAGTCAGCACGAGAATCAAAATATCCCGGAGCGCCAGATGGGTTAAAGCAAATCGCAAAAACGACATCAAATTTATAAAAATGCTTTGCTGATTTTTGGCTCAATGCAACACTAAGGATAGAAGGAGATTTAATTGGGTGAAACACATCTGGTAAAATTATCTCAGTTTATTTAAAGTTAAAATCTGACTGAAAGAATAATGCTCAAAGCAGCATCATCCACGTGTGGCGATCCACACTCTTATTTACACACAATATACAGAAATCTTCCAAACACATTTGACAATCTTTTTGAAAACACAAGTCCGATTGTTAGTCCTGTGGACTGTGTTCCAAAATTATTAACATTTTAACTCCAGTGCAAAATGAATTGTCCATACTGGAAATAACGTAGATCACTGTTTGACTATTTACATGATATTAACACTCGTAGAATAAATGTTTATAGAATTTCTTAGACTTTCATTTGTTTTCCAGTTTTCAAACATATATCGTTGAAACTATTATTATCATCGTAGCAACACAAATTATTAACACATATTAACAACATCTGAAAAATATTTGACCATTGAGCATAGCATCGAAGAACTGTGCGAAGCACAACAACAATTAATTGTTCTTCTGACATTAAACATTCGAGAAGTGACTCGATTATGAACTTCAAGTTCCAAACAAAACATATGATTTCTGAATCATCAACTTGATCAATAAATGGTTGAACCATTCGACTATTAGATTTTCCACTTGGAATTATTATGAAAAAAATATTTATATTTATGGCCATTTCTAGCAACTTTCACAACTTGCAATTCTTCGACAGAATGCGGAAATAAGAATTGTAGTCTTATAATGAATTCATTTAGTTCATGGCACTAGGATTGAAAATATCCTTCAAATTATTCGTGGTTAAAGAATTATTTTAAATTGGCAGTGGCCCATTCTACTATTTGTGTAAGAACACAATATTATAACAACAACAACAACGGCAAAGGTCTTCCTCTGAAGAAGAATAAACTACTATCATGACAAATCCGGGTTCTAGCAAAATCAAAGTCTAAATGGAATTCGTAAACAAGGTTGAAATAAGAACTGATGGTTTCAAAGAAATAACCTTCGGGTTATTCATACGACGAAATGTGTGGCTCCAATACTCCTCCTATAAACCTGAGCCATCGAACCTGCTATTTGATTGATGCTCGAAAAAACCTTCATTCCTGCGACTTAACCCTGCGCACCTGGGAATGGCATTACAACTATTCCACACACATAAATTATCTTCCCAAAATTTATACAATAAATCAAGCCACTGCTTGTTATCAACACTGGAAGATTAATAAACTTACAAGTTTATTTTATTTTACCATTCAGTTCAACCCGTGACTTTACCATACTCACGAAAAGCTTCATTTCACTTTCGAAGTGTATTTACGTCATGATTTTATATAAATACAAAAATCCTATTTGATACACATATCAATTGCTTCCCGTTTCATGCCTCTCCGTGTTATATGAAACATATACTTTGCTCATTGCAAATATCAACTGTTCAACCAGAACTGAAATGTTGGTTGAATGCGGGCTTGCGCTAACCACTCTCCTTCGGAAAATCTCCTGTTCCAAACTAGAAATGTTTCAACTACTTCATAGGCTCTTTCTCAATACATATGATTATTATAAAATATAATATCCAAGAATTATTTAGAAAAATTATGAAAATTATTATTATTATTATTAGTGGATTATTATTATTATTATTTCAAATATGTTGAATTATCATCTCATTACGTGAGAATCCACATGTTCGAACCTTCGAATATGGAAAAAATATCCATTCCTCAACAAAAATAAATTTAACTTTTACAGTTACATCGGCTGATTACCGTGATTTCCCAAAAATATGAAAAATTCAAATAAATGCTCAAAATGCTCGGTCATCGATCCTAAACTGTTCTGAGTGCTGAAAATGCTCAGAATAAATCTCACTAGTCTTGCGTAAATCATTACAAGCTTTAAATATGACGAAAAAAATGTGTTGGTCATCTGCAGAAAAATAGTTTGTTCCAATTAGCTAAGCATAAAATAATTCAAATGTGGCTTACATTTCTTGATGTTCTTGAAGTGTAGTAAACCTGGTCTATACCAGATTTATCCGTAGATATGCCCTAGCGGACAAGCACGTATAATCCTTGTATCGGCCGCCATTGTAGACCCACAAATCGTCTAGTCAGACATAGTGGTAGTATCTTTCGACGTTTTAAATGACTGTGGTTCCATTTTAATATGGGCTTCTAACAAAGCCATAACAGTTTGTTTGAAAAGGGTCAGATCTAAGCGATCTCTTCTTAAATGTGTCAGTTGTAACCTAACTCACTGTAATCTCATCAGTACAAGAAAAACGTTGATAGTCTAAGCAGTTAACGGCTGTTCTGAAGATCGTTCCCTGGGCATGGTTTGTTAATATCACCATCTGCCATGCGCTAGACAACTTGCAGTTTCCCTTGCGTAGACTAATGAACGCCACCGTTATAGACTATTCTTCACTGTACTGACGGATCGAAGTGGTTAAATAGTTACAAAACATGAAAACTGACTTTAAATGGATTTAAACATCCAAGTATTAATTTACTATTGGACTGTGACAAATACTATTTTCTAGACCAAGTCTAGCATATGTCCTTTAAGAAATATAAATATTTCCACCAATGTCTGTAGAAATACAATCACCTCAGTGATTCTCCTCACCAGAAACTTACTAAGTTCCAACTCGTTTGCGCAGCACTTCTCGTGACTATCACGATTTGAAAAGTACTTCTTCGTAGACGTGGCAACCATGTGCCTTGGCTCAGCGTAGACGCAACTTGTTCGCCAAGTGCTTGTGATGGATTGAGCTAACTAAGCTTACTCCAGCTTGCTTTTATACAAAAACGGTCAGGGTCACGCGTCATCGCCTGATATCTAAAAATCCTCATATCTCTTGAATCCATGGTCCGATTTACTTGATATTAATTGCATTCTCTTTTATTTGGCCGTGCCAGTAATCTGATCCCAGTCTCAAGTCTCTGCTCCATAGTTAACTATTTAATCAATAAATAGTCTCCACCTCTGCTGTGACTCGCTACGTCATTTACCATCCAACTATCGGTAATTTCCTTCGAATGGCTTCGAGAAGCAATGTAGCGCGATATTCAAATATCTGAACTTTCAAACGCTGCTACAGCCTTTCCCTTGATATCTAGGTGTCTGAAACTTGGAATACCCATTCCTAGAGTTGGGCACATCCACCCCACACCTAGCAAAAAATAAAAATTGAAAAATTTTTATTTTTCCTATCTACACATTAAATTATCTGGTTCTTGAATAATAGATCTTCAAATTCGAAGCATTGTAAGTTCCCACGATGTTACCAGTTCGTGTATTAGCTACTTCATAGCTTCCATTATTGTTTACTTCCACAATATTCAAAATCCTTAATTTTACCATTCCCCCGGGATTGTTGTGTTCCCGATGGACCTGGATCATTGGGCCTCTGCTCCACAAATTATAAGGTATCTTGGTGTCTCGCTTCCAAGTTTTTCCTCGTGTCCTTGTTAAACTCTTCATTGGACTGACGAGTATCTACATTCCCTCTGTTATTATAGTTATTACCATAGGATCTTCTTTCCTGGTACCTTCCTTGAGTATCACGTGGTCTTCTCCATCGAGTGTTGTATCGATTACCACCATCTGGTCTTGCATATGGTTTGTAACTGTATCTGTTACGGTATTGGTTCCATCCTCTCGTATTGGAATCTTCCCTCGGCGATTTCTCTTCTCGCTCCTCTCGAATCTCTCGAGGTGTCTGAGAATAACTGTCAGCCATAACAGCATACACAGCGTTATTACTCTTTACTCCTTTCTGATGAAAGAATTGAGCGTTTGTATGATCCAGCTTCTGCAATACTTCATCAAACTGTTCCATATTGTAGATATCAGCAGCGATCAAAGTCCTCTGGACGTCTGCTGGAAATTGTCGTATCAAAGCAGTAATCAACTCGTTATCTGGCATTGGCGGATCTAAATGTTGGAGTTTAGACAGCTGTCCAGAAAAGTATGTAGAGTATCGAGTAGGTTGTGACGTCGAGAATCTCTTCGAATACAACTCTGCTCTAACTTGCTGTTGGGTTTCAGGGGACCAAAACTTCTTCAATAACCCACGAGAAAACTCCTCAAAAGTATTTAGAGTGGATCTAAATGCTCTAAACCACAAAAGTGCGGGACCTTCCAAGAACTTCCCTATTACCCTGATCTGTCTTTCTTTAGGGATCTTAGAATCTTTCAGATAATCACCTGCTTCTCTCAGAAATTCCACGGGTGTTACAGAATCTCGCCCTGAAAATTTAGAAGGCTTGTCTTCTATATTCTTAAACACAGTTATGGGGTTGGATTGAAATACTGTCCTGACCTCATCCTGTCTATCAGTCTCTCTAGCTCCTCCTAGATTTATCTGTATCGGTTCCTTTCCCCTTACATTCGGCCTTTTCAAAAGATGATCAGACTGTTTCTCATCCTTTATTTGAGTTTTCATAGCCTCAAGTTCCTTCTGGTTTTCTTCTGCCATCTTCTTGATTGCTTCAGTCTCCTTACTATTTTCTTTAACATCAATGGATATCTGGTTCATAACAGCCTCATGACTTTTCAATGACCCTGTCATATGTGATATGTCCTTCTGAGTTGCTTGAATATCCTTGGCAATTACTTCAATGTGGGATGACAAAGATTCCCTAATCTCCTTGATTCCCTCTTGATTCTCCAGCTTGAGTGTGTCTTTTATTTCATTGACAACTGTGGTTTTAATCTCAGTTTGCAATTCATGAATCACTCCTTCTCTTATTTCTCCCATGACAAGTTCCTTGAATTGTTCCGTTAAACGCTGAACAACTAGAATTCCCATCTCGTTACTCTCCTTCTTCACTCTGACTTCCAGGTTGACCATGTCTTCACCAACTTTCCTAAGACCATGTTCTATCCTATCAGCTAAGCTTTGGGATCGAAGATCGGCATCGCGAAATTTATCGTCCATTAAACTAGCGTTAGTAGCTAACGAAGTTTCGAGCTCATGTGTTTTGTCGCATAATTTATTCATTTTACTTTCAAGTGTCATTTTCAAAATTTCAGAATTCTCTTTAAATTTACTTTCCATTGAATTAAATTTACTATTTAAATTTTCCTTTAAGTTATCTTTTAACCTGCTCTCTAACAAATCGGAATTTTCTTTGAGTTTATCAGAACTTTCTTTAAGTTTATTTTCCAAACTTTCTTTAAGTTTATTTTCTAAAGAATCAGAATTTTCTTTAAGTTTATTTTCTAAAGAATCAGAATTTTCTTTAAGTTTATCATTCAAATTTTCTCTAAGTTTATCCTCTAAAGAATCAGAATTTTCTTTAAGTTTCTTTTCTAAAGCCTCAGTATTTTCTTTCATAATGGCTGCTACACGAAGTCCAGCCTGTTTTGAACTCTCCTCCAAACTCCTCATCATCCTCATCATTTCTTCCATAATTTCAATTATTCAAAACTTAGGGGTATACAACAGTGGCAAACACAAGCTTATAACTAGAACAAGAAATATGAATAGCTAATTGGAACACTATAATAAAATGAGATTTGTCCTAATATCGACGAGATGGAAAAACAAAATTCTCTACTTTTACGAATTACATTTACCACAATATCACAAGAAAAATATGCTAGTTCTCAAATATCCTCCACCTGGATTCTAATAACGTGTATCTCCAGTCATCGAACGTTTACTACTGAATTTACTTGACGCCCTAATGGTTAAGCCATTATCAAAAATAACCAAACCCATTCTAATTATTAACCAGTTAAATTTTTAATTTTCCCACTAATTGGGTTTCCTACTAATTTATTCATCCAAACCAGACATCTCTCAACTCCCAAAATATTTCTATAAAAATTATCACAATTTCAAATCGGCATGCGATTGACCATGTCTAAATCGGGACCCACGTTCGAAGCCATTTCTCTCTCTATCTTATTTTATGTGCCCGTTTAGACCGGAGTCCGCACGACCACATATGCATTTTACCAATAATCAGTCAGCACGAGAATCAAAATATCCCGGAGCGCCAGATGGGTTAAAGCAAATCGCAAAAACGACATCAAATTTATAAAAATGCTTTGCTGATTTTTGGCTCAATGCAACAATAAGGATAGAAGGAGATTTAATTGGGTGAAACACATCTGGTAAAATTATCTCAGTTTATTTAAAGTTAAAATCTGACTGCAAGAATAATGCTCAAAGCAGCATCATCCACGTGTGGCGATCCACACTCTTATTTACACACAATATACAGAAATCTTCCAAACACATTTGACAATCTTTTTGAAAACACAAGTCCGATTGTTAGTCCTGTGGACTGTGTTCCAAAATTATTAACATTTTAACTCCAGTGCAAAATGAATTGTCCATACTGGAAATAACGTAGATCACTGTTTGACTATTTACATGATATTAACACTCGTAGAATAAATGTTTATAGAATTTCTTAGACTTTCATTTGTTTTCCAGTTTTCAAACATATATCGTTGAAACTATTATTATCATCGTAGCAACACAAATTATTAACACATATTAACAACATCTGAAAAATATTTGACCATTGAGCATAGCATCGAAGAACTGTGCGAAGCACAACAACAATTAATTGTTCTTCTGACATTAAACATTCGAGAAGTGACTCGATTATGAACTTCAAGTTCCAAACAAAACATATGATTTCTGAATCATCAACTTGATCAATAAATGGTTGAACCATTCGACTATTAGATTTTCCACTTGGAATTATTATGAAAAAAATATTTATATTTATGGCCATTTCTAGCAACTTTCACAACTTGCAATTCTTCGACAGAATGCGGAAATAAGAATTGTAGTCTTATAATGAATTCATTTAGTTCATGGCACTAGGATTGAAAATATCCTTCAAATTATTCGTGGTTAAAGAATTATTTTAAATTGGCAGTGGCCCATTCTACTATTTGTGTAAGAACACAATATTATAACAACAACAACAACGGCAAAGGTCTTCCTCTGAAGAAGAATAAACTACTATCATGACAAATCCGGGTTCTAGCAAAATCAAAGTCTAAATGGAATTCGTAAACAAGGTTGAAATAAGAACTGATGGTTTCAAAGAAATAACCTTCGGGTTATTCATACGACGAAATGTGTGGCTCCAATACTCCTCCTATAAACCTGAGCCATCGAACCTGCTATTTGATTGATGCTCGAAAAAACCTTCATTCCTGCGACTTAACCCTGCGCACCTGGGAATGGCATTACAACTATTCCACACACATAAATTATCTTCCCAAAATTTATACAATAAATCAAGCCTCTGCTTGTTATCAACACTGGAAGATTAATAAACTTACAAGTTTATTTTATTTTACCATTCAGTTCAACCCGTGACTTTACCATACTCACGAAAAGCTTCATTTCACTTTCGAAGTGTATTTACGTCATGATTTTATATAAATACAAAAATCCTATTTGATACACATATCAATTGCTTCCCGTTTCATGCCTCTCCGTGTTATATGAAACATATACTTTGCTCATTGCAAATATCAACTGTTCAACCAGAACTGAAATGTTGGTTGAATGCGGGCTTGCGCTAACCACTCTCCTTCGGAAAATCTCCTGTTCCAAACTAGAAATGTTTCAACTACTTCATAGGCTCTTTCTCAATACATATGATTATTATAAAATATAATATCCAAGAATTATTTAGAAAAATTATGAAAATTATTATTATTATTATTAGTGGATTATTATTATTATTATTATTTCAAATATGTTGAATTATCATCTCATTACGTGAGAATCCACATGTTCGAACCTTCGAATATGGAAAAAATATCCATTCCTCAACAAAAATAAATTTAACTTTTACAGTTACATCGGCTGATTACCGTGATTTCCCAAAAATATGAAAAATTCAAATAAATGCTCAAAATGCTCGGTCATCGATCCTAAACTGTTCTGAGTGCTGAAAATGCTCAGAATAAATCTCACTAGTCTTGCGTAAATCATTACAAGCTTTAAATATGACGAAAAAAATGTGTTGGTCATCTGCAGAAAAATAGTTTGTTCCAATTAGCTAAGCATAAAATAATTCAAATGTGGCTTACATTTCTTGATGTTCTTGAAGTGTAGTAAACCTGGTCTATACCAGATTTATCCGTAGATATGCCCTAGCGGACAAGCACGTATAATCCTTGTATCGGCCGCCATTGTAGACCCACAAATCGTCTAGTCAGACATAGTGGTAGTATCTTTCGACGTTTTAAATGACTGTGGTTCCATTTTAATATGGGCTTCTAACAAAGCCATAACAGTTTGTTTGAAAAGGGTCAGATCTAAGCGATCTCTTCTTAAATGTGTCAGTTGTAACCTAACTCACTGTAATCTCATCAGTACAAGAAAAACGTTGATAGTCTAAGCAGTTAACGGCTGTTCTGAAGATCGTTCCCTGGGCATGGTTTGTTAATATCACCATCTGCCATGCGCTAGACAACTTGCAGTTTCCCTTGCGTAGACTAATGAACGCCACCGTTATAGACTATTCTTCACTGTACTGACGGATCGAAGTGGTTAAATAGTTACAAAATATGAAAACTGACTTTAAATGGATTTAAACATCCAAGTATTAATTTACTATTGGACTGTGACAAATACTATTTTCTAGACCAAGTCTAGCATATGTCCTTTAAGAAATATAAATATTTCCACCAATGTCTGTAGAAATACAATCACCTCAGTGATTCTCCTCACCAGAAACTTACTAAGTTCCAACTCGTTTGCGCAGCACTTCTCGTGACTATCACGATTTGAAAAGTACTTCTTCGTAGACGTGGCAACCATGTGCCTTGGCTCAGCGTAGACGCAACTTGTTCGCCAAGTGCTTGTGATGGATTGAGCTAACTAAGCTTACTCCAGCTTGCTTTTATACAAAAACGGTCAGGGTCACGCGTCATCGCCTGATATCTAAAAATCCTCATATCTCTTGAATCCATGGTCCGATTTACTTGATATTAATTGCATTCTCTTTTATTTGGCCGTGCCAGTAATCTGATCCCAGTCTCAAGTCTCTGCTCCATAGTTAACTATTTAATCAATAAATAGTCTCCACCTCTGCTGTGACTCGCTACGTCATTTACCATCCAACTATCGGTAATTTCCTTCGAATGGCTTCGAGAAGCAATGTAGCGCGATATTCAAATATCTGAACTTTCAAACGCTGCTACAGCCTTTCCCTTGATATCTAGGTGTCTGAAACTTGGAATACCCATTCCTAGAGTTGGGCACATCCACCCCACACCTAGCAAAAAATAAAAATTGAAAAATTTTTATTTTTCCTATCTACACATTAAATTATCTGGTTCTTGAATAATAGATCTTCAAATTCGAAGCATTGTAAGTTCCCACGATGTTACCAGTTCGTGTATTAGCTACTTCATAGCTTCCATTATTGTTTACTTCCACAATATTCAAAATCCTTAATTTTACCATTCCCCCGGGATTGTTGTGTTCCCGATGGACCTGGATCATTGGGCCTCTGCTCCACAAATTATAAGGTATCTTGGTGTCTCGCTTCCAAGTTTTTCCTCGTGTCCTTGTTAAACTCTTCATTGGACTGACGAGTATCTACATTCCCTCTGTTATTATAGTTATTACCATAGGATCTTCTTTCCTGGTACCTTCCTTGAGTATCACGTGGTCTTCTCCATCGAGTGTTGTATCGATTACCACCATCTGGTCTTGCATATGGTTTGTAACTGTATCTGTTACGGTATTGGTTCCATCCTCTCGTATTGGAATCTTCCCTCGGCGATTTCTCTTCTCGCTCCTCTCGAATCTCTCGAGGTGTCTGAGAATAACTGTCAGCCATAACAGCATACACAGCGTTATTACTCTTTACTCCTTTCTGATGAAAGAATTGAGCGTTTGTATGATCCAGCTTCTGCAATACTTCATCAAACTGTTCCATATTGTAGATATCAGCAGCGATCAAAGTCCTCTGGACGTCTGCTGGAAATTGTCGTATCAAAGCAGTAATCAACTCGTTATCTGGCATTGGCGGATCTAAATGTTGGAGTTTAGACAGCTGTCCAGAAAAGTATGTAGAGTATCGAGTAGGTTGTGACGTCGAGAATCTCTTCGAATACAACTCTGCTCTAACTTGCTGTTGGGTTTCAGGGGACCAAAACTTCTTCAATAACCCACGAGAAAACTCCTCAAAAGTATTTAGAGTGGATCTAAATGCTCTAAACCACAAAAGTGCGGGACCTTCCAAGAACTTCCCTATTACCCTGATCTGTCTTTCTTTAGGGATCTTAGAATCTTTCAGATAATCACCTGCTTCTCTCAGAAATTCCACGGGTGTTACAGAATCTCGCCCTGAAAATTTAGAAGGCTTGTCTTCTATATTCTTAAACACAGTTATGGGGTTGGATTGAAATACTGTCCTGACCTCATCCTGTCTATCAGTCTCTCTAGCTCCTCCTAGATTTATCTGTATCGGTTCCTTTCCCCTTACATTCGGCCTTTTCAAAAGATGATCAGACTGTTTCTCATCCTTTATTTGAGTTTTCATAGCCTCAAGTTCCTTCTGGTTTTCTTCTGCCATCTTCTTGATTGCTTCAGTCTCCTTACTATTTTCTTTAACATCAATGGATATCTGGTTCATAACAGCCTCATGACTTTTCAATGACCCTGTCATATGTGATATGTCCTTCTGAGTTGCTTGAATATCCTTGGCAATTACTTCAATGTGGGATGACAAAGATTCCCTAATCTCCTTGATTCCCTCTTGATTCTCCAGCTTGAGTGTGTCTATTATTTCATTGACAACTGTGGTTTTAATCTCAGTTTGCAATTCATGAATCACTCCTTCTCTTATTTCTCCCATGACAAGTTCCTTGAATTGTTCCGTTAAACGCTGAACAACTAGAATTCCCATCTCGTTACTCTCCTTCTTCACTCTGACTTCCAGGTTGACCATGTCTTCACCAACTTTCCTAAGACCATGTTCTATCCTATCAGCTAAGCTTTGGGATCGAAGATCGGCATCGCGAAATTTATCGTCCATTAAACTAGCGTTAGTAGCTAACGAAGTTTCGAGCTCATGTGTTTTGTCGCATAATTTATTCATTTTACTTTCAAGTGTCATTTTCAAAATTTCAGAATTCTCTTTAAATTTACTTTCCATTGAATTAAATTTACTATTTAAATTTTCCTTTAAGTTATCTTTTAACCTGCTCTCTAACAAATCGGAATTTTCTTTGAGTTTATCAGAACTTTCTTTAAGTTTATTTTCCAAACTTTCTTTAAGTTTATTTTCTAAAGAATCAGAATTTTCTTTAAGTTTATTTTCTAAAGAATCAGAATTTTCTTTAAGTTTATCATTCAAATTTTCTCTAAGTTTATCCTCTAAAGAATCAGAATTTTCTTTAAGTTTCTTTTCTAAAGCCTCAGTATTTTCTTTCATAATGGCTGCTACACGAAGTCCAGCCTGTTTTGAACTCTCCTCCAAACTCCTCATCATCCTCATCATTTCTTCCATAATTTCAATTATTCAAAACTTAGGGGTATACAACAGTGGCAAACACAAGCTTATAACTAGAACAAGAAATATGAATAGCTAATTGGAACACTATAATAAAATGAGATTTGTCCTAATATCGACGAGATGGAAAAACAAAATTCTCTACTTTTACGAATTACATTTACCACAATATCACAAGAAAAATATGCTAGTTCTCAAATATCCTCCACCTGGATTCTAATAACGTGTATCTCCAGTCATCGAACGTTTACTACTGAATTTACTTGACGCCCTAATGGTTAAGCCATTATCAAAAATAACCAAACCCATTCTAATTATTAACCAGTTAAATTTTTAATTTTCCCACTAATTGGGTTTCCTACTAATTTATTCATCCAAACCAGACATCTCTCAACTCCCAAAATATTTCTATAAAAATTATCACAATTTCAAATCGGCATGCGATTGACCATGTCTAAATCGGGACCCACGTTCGAAGCCATTTCTCTCTCTATCTTATTTTATGTGCCCGTTTAGACCGGAGTCCGCACGACCACATATGCATTTTACCAATAATCAGTCAGCACGAGAATCAAAATATCCCGGAGCGCCAGATGGGTTAAAGCAAATCGCAAAAACGACATCAAATTTATAAAAATGCTTTGCTGATTTTTGGCTCAATGCAACAATAAGGATAGAAGGAGATTTAATTGGGTGAAACACATCTGGTAAAATTATCTCAGTTTATTTAAAGTTAAAATCTGACTGCAAGAATAATGCTCAAAGCAGCATCATCCACGTGTGGCGATCCACACTCTTATTTACACACAATATACAGAAATCTTCCAAACACATTTGACAATCTTTTTGAAAACACAAGTCCGATTGTTAGTCCTGTGGACTGTGTTCCAAAATTATTAACATTTTAACTCCAGTGCAAAATGAATTGTCCATACTGGAAATAACGTAGATCACTGTTTGACTATTTACATGATATTAACACTCGTAGAATAAATGTTTATAGAATTTCTTAGACTTTCATTTGTTTTCCAGTTTTCAAACATATATCGTTGAAACTATTATTATCATCGTAGCAACACAAATTATTAACACATATTAACAACATCTGAAAAATATTTGACCATTGAGCATAGCATCGAAGAACTGTGCGAAGCACAACAACAATTAATTGTTCTTCTGACATTAAACATTCGAGAAGTGACTCGATTATGAACTTCAAGTTCCAAACAAAACATATGATTTCTGAATCATCAACTTGATCAATAAATGGTTGAACCATTCGACTATTAGATTTTCCACTTGGAATTATTATGAAAAAAATATTTATATTTATGGCCATTTCTAGCAACTTTCACAACTTGCAATTCTTCGACAGAATGCGGAAATAAGAATTGTAGTCTTATAATGAATTCATTTAGTTCATGGCACTAGGATTGAAAATATCCTTCAAATTATTCGTGGTTAAAGAATTATTTTAAATTGGCAGTGGCCCATTCTACTATTTGTGTAAGAACACAATATTATAACAACAACAACAACGGCAAAGGTCTTCCTCTGAAGAAGAATAAACTACTATCATGACAAATCCGGGTTCTAGCAAAATCAAAGTCTAAATGGAATTCGTAAACAAGGTTGAAATAAGAACTGATGGTTTCAAAGAAATAACCTTCGGGTTATTCATACGACGAAATGTGTGGCTCCAATACTCCTCCTATAAACCTCAGCCATCGAACCTGCTATTTGATTGATGCTCGAAAAAACCTTCATTCCTGCGACTTAACCCTGCGCACCTGGGAATGGCATTACAACTATTCCACACACATAAATTATCTTCCCAAAATTTATACAATAAATCAAGCCTCTGCTTGTTATCAACACTGGAAGATTAATAAACTTACAAGTTTATTTTATTTTACCATTCAGTTCAACCCGTGACTTTACCATACTCACGAAAAGCTTCATTTCACTTTCGAAGTGTATTTACGTCATGATTTTATATAAATACAAAAATCCTATTTGATACACATATCAATTGCTTCCCGTTTCATGCCTCTCCGTGTTATATGAAACATATACTTTGCTCATTGCAAATATCAACTGTTCAACCAGAACTGAAATGTTGGTTGAATGCGGGCTTGCGCTAACCACTCTCCTTCGGAAAATCTCCTGTTCCAAACTAGAAATGTTTCAACTACTTCATAGGCTCTTTCTCAATACATATGATTATTATAAAATATAATATCCAAGAATTATTTAGAAAAATTATGAAAATTATTATTATTATTATTAGTGGATTATTATTATTATTATTATTTCAAATATGTTGAATTATCATCTCATTACGTGAGAATCCACATGTTCGAACCTTCGAATATGGAAAAAATATCCATTCCTCAACAAAAATAAATTTAACTTTTACAGTTACATCGGCTGATTACCGTGATTTCCCAAAAATATGAAAAATTCAAATAAATGCTCAAAATGCTCGGTCATCGATCCTAAACTGTTCTGAGTGCTGAAAATGCTCAGAATAAATCTCACTAGTCTTGCGTAAATCATTACAAGCTTTAAATATGACGAAAAAAATGTGTTGGTCATCTGCAGAAAAATAGTTTGTTCCAATTAGCTAAGCATAAAATAATTCAAATGTGGCTTACATTTCTTGATGTTCTTGAAGTGTAGTAAACCTGGTCTATACCAGATTTATCCGTAGATATGCCCTAGCGGACAAGCACGTATAATCCTTGTATCGGCCGCCATTGTAGACCCACAAATCGTCTAGTCAGACATAGTGGTAGTATCTTTCGACGTTTTAAATGACTGTGGTTCCATTTTAATATGGGCTTCTAACAAAGCCATAACAGTTTGTTTGAAAAGGGTCAGATCTAAGCGATCTCTTCTTAAATGTGTCAGTTGTAACCTAACTCACTGTAATCTCATCAGTACAAGAAAAACGTTGATAGTCTAAGCAGTTAACGGCTGTTCTGAAGATCGTTCCCTGGGCATGGTTTGTTAATATCACCATCTGCCATGCGCTAGACAACTTGCAGTTTCCCTTGCGTAGACTAATGAACGCCACCGTTATAGACTATTCTTCACTGTACTGACGGATCGAAGTGGTTAAATAGTTACAAAATATGAAAACTGACTTTAAATGGATTTAAACATCCAAGTATTAATTTACTATTGGACTGTGACAAATACTATTTTCTAGACCAAGTCTAGCATATGTCCTTTAAGAAATATAAATATTTCCACCAATGTCTGTAGAAATACAATCACCTCAGTGATTCTCCTCACCAGAAACTTACTAAGTTCCAACTCGTTTGCGCAGCACTTCTCGTGACTATCACGATTTGAAAAGTACTTCTTCGTAGACGTGGCAACCATGTGCCTTGGCTCAGCGTAGACGCAACTTGTTCGCCAAGTGCTTGTGATGGATTGAGCTAACTAAGCTTACTCCAGCTTGCTTTTATACAAAAACGGTCAGGGTCACGCGTCATCGCCTGATATCTAAAAATCCTCATATCTCTTGAATCCATGGTCCGATTTACTTGATATTAATTGCATTCTCTTTTATTTGGCCGTGCCAGTAATCTGATCCCAGTCTCAAGTCTCTGCTCCATAGTTAACTATTTAATCAATAAATAGTCTCCACCTCTGCTGTGACTCGCTACGTCATTTACCATCCAACTATCGGTAATTTCCTTCGAATGGCTTCGAGAAGCAATGTAGCGCGATATTCAAATATCTGAACTTTCAAACGCTGCTACAGCCTTTCCCTTGATATCTAGGTGTCTGAAACTTGGAATACCCATTCCTAGAGTTGGGCACAGTATAGCAAAATCCAGCTTCACTTAGCTGTTTGGTAAGGTGTTTTATTATTAATGGCCAAACATTTTTATAAGATTCTAAACGTCTTTCAACAGAGCTGTACTCTGGGTGTGCTAGTGCTTTAGTCTTGCAAACTCCCAATTTTTCAAAAGCACATGCCAATTCAACACTGTCTACGGCATATGGACCACATATATCGACACGACCGTTGTTGGCTGGTAATACATCATTATTATTATTATTTATTTGTGATTCAGCAACGTAAGTAGCGGCCAATGGTCTTGTGGTTCGGTAAAATGGATACACGGGTATGTTACCCACTTGTTTTCCAAGCATGTAAAGACAACAAGGAGACCATCGCAAATGGTCTCTAAAGGGATCATCCCCTTCTTCCCAGTGTGAAAGTTCAATACGACAAAACAAACAGCGCACCACATCTTCTCGGTTCAAGTAAAAAAACGGCTTTTGCAAGTTCATGTGTCGACAAAAAGCCTACAGGCCAGGATTCAAATGTTAACCAACGGTCATGTTCTGATTTTAAATTTAACCCACGTGGTAAACCAACTTGCTCACTTGTTGTATTTGGTACTAACGCCATGTGTTATAATAAAACTTTTTCTTATTGTAAGTTATTAACGTTGCACAGAGTACTTTAAAGCACAATGTATGCTTGTTCACTGTCTGTCCATTACGTTAATGGCGCATGACGACACCTAAAAGCAAACAAAATAACCAATCACTCAATCAATCAATCAATACTTGGCATTACTATATCAAAACACCATAAAAATTATAATAAACTGTATGTCGGCACTAACAGTAACCCATGTACTTATTTTCTTTTTATAAAGCTGCAGTCATTTACATTCCACTTTAACCAATACATAAACAAAAAATAATAATGTCATGTGATTTTGTTCAGATTATCATGTTCAAACCTGTGAATATTCGTTGAGTTCATAGGGTACAAAGTTCCTCATATTTCTACTAGAAAGCGCTATAGAGTTTAAGGAGATTAGATATCTAACATCTAACCTCCTTGACTTTCATAGTCAAGGAACAACTAAATTCGACATGCCAGCTACCCTCTGTGTGTCAAATAACAAAGCTTGCACCCGGCACCCGAGGCCTTACGATATTAATATTATTAGTATTAATATTATTATTATTATTATTATTATTATTATTATTATTATTATTATTATTATTATTATAGGGAACGACACGTCAGTTAAATTAAAATTTTTGTTTTTTACAAAATCCAATATGGTCTTGTACCGGTTGCCAATACCTAGTCATTAATCAAGAAAGCAATCATCGTCCTAGTCATGTACAGGTAATGAATTGTTTGTCTACGAGTTTTCAGTAGTTGTAAAATGGAATAGCATTTTATGTTAGGCTTATCTGAGTTTTAAATAGTTCACTGCCTGGAAACAATGGTTGCACTTTACTGTGTCTCGGGTTTTCAGCGACTGCTACGGCGGTAAGGCTTTTATTTCCAAGTTTCAAAAAATAAATAAAATAAACCGTTATAAATACCTAAATTCAGGTTAGTACATGCATTTCATAAAATAAAATATGAAACAAAAAATTTAGCATGTTAGTTAAAAAAAATAATCCCACCTTCACTTGCAGTGGCTTGTTGCTGTGTCCTTCTAGTGGGCTCAAAAGTAAACTGGTTTCTTGTATCTCAGACATGTAAGGTATACCGGTTATCTGCAAACAAATAAATTAAAAATCAATAATTACCTAATCAATAACTACAAATTTAAAGTTCATTAGCATGACATTATTAAAATAATCATTCATAGGTACTTACCAAAAAATAAAAGGAGTTTTCTTCCACAGCTCTACTGTATACGTCCGTGTGCTAAAATGGCAAGTGAATGACTAACGCAATCGTTATCAGATAGCCTAGAAACAGAAAAAGTTGTATTTTCTCAGCCTTTTTACCTTGAATGGTTCTCTGTCTCTCTCTCGCACGTGTTCCCACGCCTCTTCACATTCATCAATTTGAATAAGATTCATGTACCTTATACTAGTTTCATGTTTTTAATAAGGAACAAAAATGGCTACCTCTTATACATCGGTAGTCCTACTGTCTCAGAACCAAAATGGCGGTCTCTGCTTAAACAGCACACCTGCTAGCCACCACGAGGCAAGTAAGCTGATATCACACTTCCTGCTGACGTAGACATTCCTGCCTCGTCAGCACCAACAACAGCTCTCACGAGTCCTCTGGCTAGGTACAATATTCAGTCATCAGTGAGCTGGACTGTGAGCGTGTTAGCATTCAAAACATGTGTGTGTCTTATTATTATTATTATTATTATTATTATTATTATTATTATTATTATTAAACATTTTACTGTAATAATAATTACTAGACAGCGGCCATCCTCAATACATGATCATGTTAACCACATACTTTCATCCTAAAACACATGACTTTACCCAGTTCAATATTTAGTTTATAACATTTCAGGCCAATGACCTTACCGTTTTGGCTCTTTGCGTACATGCACATGACTTGGTCGAGCAAATGTTATAGGTTTCCATATTCTAAAACCATTTACTGTGCCAGACAGCAGTCTCGCTTATCACCGTTTACTAGCATGTTAAAGATCCCCTTCAGGGGTAAAAAAAATCCTAGCACACTTTACACATTTTAAAATATTCGCCTCTATCCGTCATAGGAAATGTCACATAACCAAGCGTCATAAGCTGCCCCCGCCATCCCACCAAAATAGCTCTTCATTTCTTCCGGGCACAGTCACCGAGATCGCCAACGTCTAAAAATCATTTGGTCATATCCTACAACCATCTGTTGTGTCAGAGAGCGATCTCGCTCATCACTGTTAACTAAAACGTTAAAGATCCCCTTCAGGGGTTACAAAATCTTAAATCTTATCACGCTTGTCACATTTCAAAATATTCGCCTTCATTCATTCGTCATAGGAAAAAATATCGAAAAGCAACCCCTCGTTTTGCCATACATCGCCCCCGTCGAAGTAGCCATTTCCAGTATTCACCATGCTCAGTCATAGCCTCGTTGTAACATGCGTCAAGCGCTACCGGCTCTCTGTCCACAAACACGCTTTTATATATTAAAAAAAGCCTAGTTCTTTTGTCCTAGAGACTTGACATTTATTTTCATTGTAGAGGGGGTAGGGACCTTTCATTTATGTCAAAAAAACTTATTTGTCAACGTACAGTATTAGTTTCCAAGATAGTAAAAATTCAAAATTTAAGGGTTTTCAAAAAATCTCAAAAATAAAAAAGGTTTTATTATAAAAAAAAGGTCATAGAGGCCATTGGTTTGAACAATTGAACAACGTTCTATCATGTTTGTCA
Organism: Meconema thalassinum; assembly: GCA_946902985.2. Taxonomy (NCBI): domain Eukaryota; kingdom Metazoa; phylum Arthropoda; class Insecta; order Orthoptera; family Tettigoniidae; genus Meconema; species Meconema thalassinum. The sequence continues at coordinate 132,667,654 of OX336389.2, forward strand.
TTAGGGGATGACACATGAGAGTTTGTAACCATTTACATAGATGATATGGTAATTAGTTCACGCAGTTTTGAGGAGCATCTAAGTCATTTAGATATAGTTTTTCAGAAGTTAGATCAGGCAGGGTTCACTTTGAAGCTGTCTAAGTCGTCATTCTGTCAGTCAGAAGTGACATTTTTAGGTCATAGAGTGTCGAGTAGAGGTGTAACACCAGAAGAAAGTAGGGTTAATAAGATACTTAACGCAGAGGTGCCACAGAATGTTAAACAGTTAAAAACTTACCTGGGAATTTGCAACTTTTTCAGGAGGTTCGTTCTTAAATACTCAGGGTTGGTAGAACCATTCAGGGAATTGCTTAAAAGTGGGACTCGGTGGAGATGGGAGTCCAAGCATGATCAGGCTTTTAGAGCGCTGAAGGAAGGTTTTGAGAAAGCTGTAGTGCTGAAATATCCGTTAAAAGATAAGGAATATGTGGTTATGACAGATACTTCACATATAGGCATTGCTGGAGTATTATGTCAGAAAGATGATGAGGGTAATCTGTGCATTGTATCTTTAGCCTCGCGAGGACTGACAGCAGCAGAGAAAAGATACACGATTGCTGAGTTAGATCTTTTAGGTATTGTTTTCAGTTTAGGGAAATTTAGAATGTATTTAGTAGGGGGGAAATTTGAGATCCACACAGATCACCATGCATTACTGTATATGAGAACTTGTAAACTCAGTTCTAACAGCGTTAGTAGGTGGATTCTTGCTCTGCAGGAATACGAATTCACAGTAAAATATATTAAAGGTAAAGATAACATTCTTGCAGACATGCTATCGAGGGACACTAATTTATGCAGGGATTATCCTGTGGTTAAAGCAGAGGACGGTATTTTAATATGTGCATGTGTGGACAGTAGCAACAGGGCATCGTTACAGACACTGAGAAATATGCTAGTGGAGCAACGTGATGACGTTAAGTTAAAGGAGCCACTGGCGTAATGTAACGTGTTTTTCGAGGGTTTTTTATGCCACTGGCATAAGTCAGTAGGAAGCCAGTCTATATTTATTTACGCGGCAAATTGTTCAGCCAAGAGAATTTTTCATGTTAATTTATTATTATTAATTTATTATTATTATTATTAAGATATTTTTCGGAGCATTTTATAAAAATTATAAGCATACAGATAGGTTTTCTATGTCTTAGAAAACGCTATCAAGCAAATTATTACGAACGACAATATCATAGAAAATTATGTGATTACGGAATTTTTCGGAGTTTCGTCAGTTAGGATATTATGAGAGACATGACTCACTGGAAATTCAGGTACAGGCTGATTCTTGTCAAGAAGTATTACGCAAGCTTGGGTCGCAGCGTCAAGAAAAGGCGGATAGTTGGAACGGAAATCGACTTTATCATCCGCGCGCCGTGTGTAATGAGCCAGAGAAGGGGAAGTAGCACGTGGGGTGCAGCCAATCAGTGGAGACCACGTAAGCTGGACGTCGGTACCGAGGTGGGGAGCCGACTTGTGCATATATCGTTCGGCGCGCCGTGGAACGTGGAGAATCAGTGTAGAACTTGCCGAGTAAGGTTGCACGCGGGAGTCGCTCCGATGTTCCGTGCAGTGGAGGACAATCTGTGTAGAACTTGCATAGTATGGTTGCACGCGGGAGTCGCTCCGATGTTCCGTGGAGTGGGGGACAATCGGGGAAAAACTTGACTAGTTCGGTTGCAAGTGTGTGTCGCTCCAATGTTCCGTGGAGTGGAGAACTTTCTGTTTAAAACTTAAGCAGTGTGGTTGTACGAGGGTATGGCTCCAATGTTAGGACCATAAAGTCACCAAATCTACAAGTATATCATCAAATATCGACGGAGATGACGACGTCCAGGAGACTGTGGGAAGCACACAGCATCATCCAGTACGAGGGAAATGCTTTAGCAATTTCCAGTGGTAAGCGCGAATGACGCAGAAATCCGCAATCTCTCATTTTTCTTTGTTTTATATTTCATATTTCAGTAACTTCATAGCTTGGGCATAAGAGTAAAATCAATAATTTATCAGACTCCGTTTTCACGTAATTTTCTATCGGTAATATTAAAATCGCAACGCTCCAATTTAAATTTTAAACTTATTATTATTATTAATTTTGCTATACTTGTTTTATATAATAAATTCAATTCTTTTACAATGCAATCTTTGCTTTAAGTAGGTAGCATTAGATATAGACCAATTCCTTCTCCTGATACAATTGTTTGTTGGGTTAATGATCAAATCATACCACGATCTGAGTGAATAGATTCTTGAAGGTGTTCTACCAGAGCTAGACGTTGTTAAATACAAATTTAGATTTCAGCATTGCGTTGAGGTCTTGGCGCCCATTAAAACAACATAGCTTAGGCAAAGGTAAACAGTTACATTTATCACCCAACAGTTAGGGGCAGCCAAACTGTTACACTTGTCGCTCAACGTGTGGGCTAGCAAAACCGTTACACTTGTCGCTACCAACATGGGGCAATTAAGGCTGTGCGGTCAAAAATTGAAATTTTATTTTTATTTTTATTTTTACTCTTAATCTCTAATGTAGGTCTTTGTGAGATATTATATGCGTTTTGAAGAAAATAACGACGGCTCGTTTGCTGAGGACATGGCTTCAAAGTGGCTATTTTGAGCGTTAAAGGTACAATCTCCACGACGAAACTAATAATCGTAAGACACCGAAATTTATGTACAACAACCCCTGTAGTAGTACCTGCAATAGGAACAATTCTTATTACGAAATTCAAATTTTGTATTAACCTCTTCAGATTTGAATACCATTTTTAGTGAAAAAAAATTGTTATATTAACTTCAAAGTTTTATTAATTTGATGTGGCTCTTATTCTGAGCAGTAGAAAAGTTCGATAAAGAAAATTGGTTCAGCGATATACCCGTGGTGATTGTACCTTTCAGACTCTACAAAACGCAGGTTGAATCAGTCACACACACATACACACACGCGCGCACACACACAGCGGTAAGACAAGGTCTTGGGCAAGAGCGCGCTCGGGCACCTGCCTTATCCTCTCCTTCAACACCTTTGCTATCGCAGCTTCCGCCTCCCTCCCGCCCTGACTCATCATGCCAGTCCACACGACCACAGACTAGAACAGAGTTTACCAACCTTTTGAAGTTCACGGCACCCTTGGGAATAACATTAAACACTAGGGGCACCCTTCCTTGAATAAAAAAAAAAAATTATGTTTCATATGTAAATTTATTGAAATATTTTATAATAAGTAACGTACACCATAACATAATACAGTCTACTTTACTACAGTCAGTGAGTAAAAATACATCAAAATTTTGTTCGATAAATCGTTAATATGAAACTTGTGATTGATGCTTAGAGCACAGGTACGTGATATCGGGCCTTGCAGTTGACAATGAAACACGCAAATCATCCTCAAGGTTATTCAGTCTATTTCTTGCTTTGGATTTTATTGTCACCAGAGCAGAGAAGGCTTGCTCGCATAGATAGGATTTTGGAAAGGGCGAAAGTGTGTTAATTGCTTTCTTCATTAGGTTAGGATACTACTCTCTCCGCTGAGGCCCAAAAGTAGCCACCGACGCCTCACTCTTGGTGGACTTACTTTTGAGTGTGGAATCGGCACAAAGATCAATAAATTAATCTCGTTCGCAACCAGTGAAATCTATTTCCTCGCACTATCTATGAAATCAAATGGTGAGACAACCCAGTTGACATCCATAGTGGAAATAGATGGAAAGTATGTATCTATTGCTTCTTGCAATCTTGATAAGTGATCACAAATGCGGTCTTTCAGCTTACCCAGATCGTTATCTACTGCCAGATGAAGAAAGTTTGAAAGATCTCCTTTCTGAACTGCAGACGTCCAAGAACTAAGTTTTCTTTTAAAATCTTTCATTTTATTGGTTGAGGAAATTATTGTTTCCTGTCTACCCTGCATTGAAACATTCAGTTAATTCAGTTTATGAAAAATATCTGCCAGATACGACAGTTCCAAGCACCAAGAATCAGTTAGTAACAGCTCATAAAATGTATCTTGATTTTCATCTTTAAAAAGAGTTTTCACCTGTTCTCTAAGTTCAAGAAACTGCTTCAATACACGACCCCGCGACAACTACCTTACTCTGTATGAAGTAACAAAGAGGTATGAGGTGCATCCGTTGCGAGACATAACTGTTTAAAAATCCTGCACATTAAAGGTCGAGACTTGATGCAGTTCACCATTTTCACAACTTCGTTAATCACTGCAGCAAAATCTTGAGCTCTTGCAGTAAAAACTTTTAAATTTCCCAGACATAGATTGTGCACCATCTGTACATATACCACAACAGTCTTTCCATGCCGGCCGAAGTCGTCGGATTTTTAAGAGAGTTAAAAATCCCTCAGTATGCCTTCCTTCGGAGGAGAAGTAAATCCGGCGGTCCCATGTCATATATTTATGGCATGTTAAAGAACCTTCCACTAATTACACCTGTGTGAAGCTAAATTATATATAGGTTAAACATTTGACTAGCGTTCTTAGGTTCCTACGTTCGTCGTCAAGAGCCGACTGCGGTGGCGTCTGGTAGCTAAGTTCTGAACTAGTAGTCATTTACGGTGGCGTTTGGCAGCAAAAGTCGGAACTATTTGAAAAATTCAAAAGACTGCAGTCCTTACTTGAATTAAAAACAGATAACACGCACTAATACAGTCATCACAATTAACACCGGTTATCAGACAGATTCTACACACACCAAAGTACACGGGGCTACATTACCGCGTTGTCGCAGCCCCTAAACTTAAGAACTAACCAACCAGTCTTTCCATGAAAGATCTTGGTCATTGAGAAAGGAATTAATAGAAACAAAAATATCATGTCCTGAGGTTGTAGTCTCCAGCGGTCTACAGAACAGAAACGCATCATTAATATCTTTATCATCAATATATCTGGTAAAACCAAGGAGTTGCAGTTTGTCACCACTATCGATACTCTCATCTACTTGCAAAGCAAATGCTCTATCAGTTTTTATTTTCCCCACGACTTGTTCGTTGATATTGCAAACATTTCAGATATCCTGCGACTGATTGTGTTGTTGGAAAGAGGAAATTTCGAAATTTGATTACTGCTCCTTCACCAAGTATTGTTGAAACTATAATTTTCCATGCAGGACCTATGATTTCCTCTCCAAGAGTATGAGGTGTGTGTGTGATTTTTTTTCCTATCAGTTCTGCTACTTTAAACGAGGCTTCAAGAGCAGTATCACTTATGGTCATTCTCTTTACCATTCGCACAGCTGTTTTTTTTTCTCCCCTTCTAGTACACGTGAAAAATACATCACACTCTTCCCAGACCCACTAGGATGCTTAATTGTGAGATGCCACTTCAGTTTGCTAGGTACCATGGCCTCGTGTTTCGCCACAAACTAAACACACAGGGATAGGGTTTTCCTCGTTCTTATTCCACGTAAATCCATACACTACGTAACTGTCCTGGTATGTTCTTTTCTTTCGTTTGTCTTCTTTATGTTGAATTCGACGGTTCGGGAGTAGGAGCCGACTGCTCACTTTCACTCTCCAGGCGTTTACGTTTAACAATGAACTTGTCCATAGCTAAACACTGCTACTGTAATCAACGCCAAGAAAACATGTTAAAGTGGCGTAGGAACGGGTACACTTTTATATATTTATATATATGTAAGTGACTGATGTGAAACAGCTTTTGTCAAAGCATTTCGGCCCTGAGTGGCACAACAGAGAGGATCTAGGCTTCTACCGAGACTTGCTACTATGTGGCGAAGACATAGCTCGACAAAATGTATCTGAAGTAGAAGGAGAAGAAGAAGAAGAAGAAGACCCCATGGAATGACGTTGCTGTGCAGTCCAATGGACTCTATTTCGCCTAGTTTGAAAAGCTGTGAGCATATTGTGAATGGAAATTTAAGGTTGAAAGGTTACTTTTATTGTATACTGGGTAGTTTCTTAGAGAACTTTAAAATATAGCAATAATTTCACTTTCACATAGAAACCATAATTACTGACTTAATGAAACTAATCCAAAACCACTTAAGTCCTAGATCCTGTATCAAAACTGCTTAAGTGCAATATATTTTCTATTATTACGTAAAAACTGCTTTTACTGTATGTTTAAAACATACATAAAATGAAAACTAATCGTATTTTGTAACTATTATACAAACTGTTTCTATTTAAACGCGCACGGATAACTCAAGACGTTTTTTGCCCTTTCTCACAAATTTCATGGAATTGACTTAGGTAGTTCTGGAATTGGACGACTCACATACATATCTTTATAACCTCTGTTATTTATTTTATTTGTTATTTAATTTCCAATGAATTTGTTATTATTAAGTCCCTTTTTTTGTTAAATTTTATTCTTTGTTTTCTTACTGTCAATACTTTATATTGTTATACAGTCAGTATAAAATGGTGTACTTCGTACCTGTATCAGATTATTACTAAAAAAAGATGTTTCAATATAGAACAATATGATATGTAAATGATTTTTCAAAATCTGAAATAATAAAATTTATTTTCATGAGAATATTTGCTCATAATAAAATATGTGTGTGTTTCGTTTACAGAATGTTAAAAATTATTTATGAGTTACTTTATAAAATTCTGTAAGTTATATTCGCAGAATAAATCATGTTTAAGATAATTAGTGGAAAGCTGGAAATTGCTTCAATCGCTTTATTTTGACCCAGATATTACTCTCCCAAGTTTTCCCCCTCAAGCGAAGTCGGCGTTGGCCCTTCTGGCCCTAAGAAGGTACCATTTTTCCTTTTTTTTTTTTGTTAATATCTCCCAAACCATCAACTTTATCAACAAAATGCCTATTATGAAAATAATGCTACGACCATTCAAATTGGAGCCCTTTTAGATTCTTGCGGAAAAGCTATGGAAATGATATGCCATATCAAAGTTTCTACATATTATAAAATATTTGTCAGCATTCCAGGTACACAAGCTGTTAACTTGTTACAAGTATAACAGATTTTCAATGTAAACAGCTGTGGCCTCAATTTCTCCGTCATCGCTTTCATCGTCTGTATCGGTACTTTTGTCCGACGTCACAGGGCGCTCAAGATTAACATCGATGTCTCCGTCACAATCATCCATATCATCTTCCTCGGCAGCATTTGTACATGACCGTCCCATACAATTCATGCGGATTCTGGAGCATCGGAGGCCCGTTTTCCTGCAACCACAAGCTGCGTTACATCCTTCCGAACATTTGCTGGACACTGTGTTTAGAAGCGTTTGTGGCACCGGATCCCTCGTAGGTATGGGAGCCAAACCACATTGAGAATTTTTCCAGCCCCAATCCAGTGGATTTGTATCATTTCCATACCATGTTTGGATTTGATGATATGTTCTTAAAGAGTGATCACGTGCCGCTGATTCGGTGGGAGGTAAGCTTGCGAGATTAAATCGATGTTTGCTTAGAGATTTTTCAAACCGTTGGAACCGCAGCTCATTCAGGGTATTTCCCGTGGTTTTGTTGTCATAAAGCCCAGCCAAAACCAACTGGCCCACTTTGTCAATTTCATCGGGGTTTGCGTTCACGTCTCGGAAAACCCTAACAGCTGTCTGCTGTTCCTCATTACTCTTCAGCAGTGTTACGAATTTCATTTTGCACTGCCTGTGAAACGAAGACGTTATATCGCACCCACTAAACGCATGCAAAAAGAGGAAGTTTTCTTGCACACATGTTGGGAGATTGAAACTTGTTGTGCAAAATAGTTGTTGTTTGGTTGAACCTTGGCCGGGTTTCATAAAATACATTTTCGTGGAGGGTGGCACACAAGCCGCCAGGATATCTATATCTTCAGCCACTATAATGACTTAATTGTCGGGCCGAGATAACTCGAGTGGGGTGGTAACGATGAGCACATCGGCATGTGGAGCTTGTCTGGTTTCAATTCCTTCGCTTTCGAATTTGACGCGCAACAAGTCGATCAATCTTCGTTTGTTTGTGACATTAGACAAAAAGTTTGCTTGTGGCATAGGTGCCGTCATGGACTCATAAAAAAAACATTAGCAGCTTCATGCTTGTGCGATCGTCGAAGACGTTCAACGGACTTGGTACTGCGAGCTGCTGGGTCGTCAGGATACCCAACGAAAATAATGACACTGTTTTTAAAGTATCTTTTAACGTAACTCGCATATTTGGCACTAATGTCGACAAAAGTATTGGTTTGGTGCCAAATTACACGGTGCAGAAGATATCCTCCGTCGAGAACATGATGTAGGTCCTCAAATATGGGCTCATCGGTAACAGGATCGAATAATTTATAGAACACAGACTTTGGCGTCTACGCAATCCCGCTTTATCAAAGATCGCAACCGGATACGGAGCTAGTTCAAACTGGAAATATTGTTTCAATTCTGCATCGGATTTCTTCGCAAGGCAAATGCATTGGAAAAGCACAAGAGGATCACCAGGAATATCCGTGTTGCGGATTTTTAGCCTATTTTCAATTTTGAAAAAATAGGCTTATGAAATCACCTTTTGCCCGTGTGTGTGTGCGTGTGTGTGTGTCTAAACGACTGGAGCGATTTCAATGAAACTCGGTAAGTTCATGGCGCTATTCCCGGCGACCTCGACCGTGCCCTTCAAATTTTGTTACGTCTCAGCAATCCCACATGGCGGCTGTGCGAAATATTTCACTAGCATTCGATATCTCCGAAACTATTACCGATATCGCCCTGAAATTGTGTACGGTGATAAAGGGCACTACTAGAAGTTCACCTATGAGACTTTCAAAAACCTGGTGACTACAAAACCAACATGGCGGCCAAGCGAAGTTGAGACTTTTAATAGATTTTTCTCGCGATTTAACTACCCAAACGTAATGAAACTGGGTACAGCAATTGTTTATACACATTGTAAAGCACTGGAGTCTAATTTAGTTCAATTGTTTACATAACCTCAAAATGGCGGCTGTGCGAAATATTTCACTGACATTCTATATCTCCGAAACTATTACAGATATCACCCTGCAATCTTGTACGGTGATAAAGGGTACTGATACAAGTTTACCTATGTATATTTCATAAACCTGTAAAGTACAAAACGAACATGGCGAACAAGCAAATTTGAAATATTTTAATAGACTTTTCTCGTGATTTAACTCTCTGAGCGCAGTGAAATGTGGTACAGTAAATGATTTTGCAGATCGTAATGCACTGCCATTTAATTTAATTCAATTGTTTACATAACCTCAAGATGGCGGCTGTGCGAAATTTTAAAATTATGTTTTTATTTCTTGTGTCGTTATCATGCGATTGAAGTGAAAGTTTGAATAATGAACCTAGGCAATAATTGTCTTTGAATGGTACATAACTCTATGGCCTATACATATAACAATCCTAAACGGCGAGCTTCCGAAATATTTAGACGGTTCTCAATATCTATGAATCTTTTACAGCAAACTAACAGATTTTTTTTATGTTCATAGAGACTATGAACATATGTTCACCTATAGGACTTTGAGTAACCTGGTGAGCACAAATCCAACATGGCGGCGACGCGAAGTATAAATATTTAAATGGACGTTTCTCGCGAATTAACTATCCGAGTGCCGTGAAACGTTTCACGTTAAATGTGTATTCAAATGTAGATCCACTGGCATCTAATTTATTTCAATTGTTTGCATAATCACAAGATGGCTGCTGTGCGTAATTTTAAAATCTCGTTTTTACTTCTTGAGTTCTAATCATGCGATTGAAGTTTGAATACCACACGACCACAATAATCTTAATGTAATAGTACAAAAATAAAAATCCAACCTGGCGAGCATCTGAAATATTTAGACGGTTCTCAATATCTATGAATCTGTTACAGCAATTAAACTGAAATTTTGTATGTTGATAGAGGCAATTAACATGAGCAGGATATATGAAAATAGGCTGTATAGTTCTTCACGGAACTACTTGTTATTTTCGAATTTACCGCGCGGAGAGGCATCACGCCATTTTTTCTAAGGAACTTCACATCGTGAAAATTGTTGCCGGTTATGCCTTTTTGTGCTGCTATTCCAATTTCATAGGTCATATGACAAGTGATTTGTCCATCCCCGACAACTCCTGTGCTTAACGAAACAACGTGTTGTCCACGAGGAAAGGGCTCTTGAGTTGATAACCATCCAACAAATTTTCTCAAGTCCGCATCATCCCGCGAGATCCGCGCACACCGTGCATCCACATGCTGTTCTGTAGTCGAAAACTCAATATTGCAAAATGATACTAATGGTAGGTATTTTTCCACAGCTGTTTACATTGAAAATCTGTTGTACTTGTAACAAGTTAACAGCTTGTGCATCTGGAATGCTGACAAATATTAAAACATGTAGAAACGTTGATATGGCATATCATTTCCATAGCTTTTCCGCATGAATCAAAAAGGGCTCATCTTTGAATGGTCGTAGCATCGTAACGGTTCACATTAGAGACAAAAGGTAGGGAACCTTTTTGTAGGAAATTTACTCTAGATTATTTTTATAAGATGTATTTTGTTGATAAAGTTGAAGATTTGGGAGATATTTGCAAAAAATTGAAAAATGGTACCTTCTTAGGGCCAGAAGGGCCAACGCCGACTTCGCTCGAGGGAGAAACTTGGGAGAGTAATATCTGGGTCCAAATAAAGCGATTAAAGCAATTTCCAGCTTTCCACTAATTATTTCCTTATTGAACTACCTGTCGCCTGGCCTATTATGCGAGTTGTAATCTTCAATATATATCAAAATAATATATATATATTACAATTTGCCTTACGTCGCACCGACACAGATACTGTAGATCTTATTGCGACGATGGGATAGGAAAGACTAGCAGTGGGAAGGAAGCGGCTGTGGCCTTTATTAAGGTACAGCGCCCATTTGCCTGGTGTGAAAATGAGAAACCAGGGACAACCATCTCCATGGCTACCGACAGGGGGGTTCGAACCCACTATTTCCGGAATGAAAGCTCACAGCTGCACAACCCTAACCACAACCTCACTCCGTGAATCATATCATACTATATCAAAATATAATCATAATAGGCCTATATCATAATATATTCTTTTTTATTGGGCTGGACGGAGGGAGAATACCTACTGTCGACCGAAGTATTATGTGCACTCGAGTTTGAAGGGTGTTTGTGAAGTAACCAATAGACCTACATAAAATCCAATACCATCATCATTTTCGCCGTTCTATTTTACGTTAGTTCATGTAGGTGTGGAATTTTTAATTTATATTTTAATATTTTTTATCGCAGTTGGAACACAAAATGTGCCCATTTTTAAGCGTGTTTCAACCATGCGTCACATTTAAGAATTATTATCTCAAAAACCCGTCATCAGATCAAATGCAAATTTTAACACAATATACATTGGAATGTTGTATAACTGGTTTATTAATTTCAAAATTTTGTGTGTCCAAGAAACAAAGTTGTTATCATTTTTGTAAGGTAACGTTTTCTCGGTTCGGGGTGGTTGGAAAATATCGCTCTTGGTCGCGTTGTAATCCTTATACATCAAAAAGTTATGCTGTATGACTGTGAAATACGTAAATTAATTCACTTATTTTATATCGGTTTGTATTTGTTCGTGGAAATAAGGCATGATTCACCTGCCAGCCGCTCCGAGGTAGGCTGTACAGCGTTGCTGAGATGGAGCCCATCACTGCCGAGCGAGGCGAGGTCGTATTTCCCCGTTCAAATATAAACCGATATAAAATAAGTGAATTAATTTACGTATTTTAAAGTCATTCAACATAACTTTTTGATGTATAAGGAATATAACGCGACCAAGAACTACATATTCCAACCACCCCAAGCCGAGAAAACGTTACCTTAGACAATAGATAACAACATTGTTTCTTGGACACGAAAAATTTTGAAATTAATAAACCACTTATACAACATTCCAATGTATATTGTGTTAAAATTTGGATTCGATACAATGAAGGGTTTGTGAGATAATAATTCTTAAATGTGACGCATGGTTGAAACACGCTTAAAAACGGGCACTTTTTGTGTTCCAACTGCGATAAAAAATATTAAAATATAAACTAAAAATTCCAAACCTACATGGACTCACGTAAAATAGAACGACGAAAATAATGATGTTATTGGATTTTATGTATGTCTATTGGTTACGTCACAAACAACCTTCAAACTCGAGTACACATAATACTTTGGTCGACAGTAGTCCACAAATTGGCAATACGGCTCGGAAAGCAAGTCTGGTTTGTTTTTCAGATGCAAAGCAACGCTATCAGTGAGAGAGAGAGAGAGAGAAGACATTGAGTGACGAGGAGAAGCGGGGGGAGTAGGGGCGGAAGGAGGTGATAATTGAAGGGTAGACACGTCACTAACACAAATGCAGCGGCTGCTATCGGTGATACAGTAGTGCTGCCATCTCTTGCCATGCGATTGACGGCGGTGGAGATCGCACAGCCTTAATTAACGCTACACTAGTTGCCGACAACTTGGGGCTGAAAACATAATAACATTTGTGGAAGGAGAAGGGTATATATTTCTGTGCCTGTATTTTGGGGTTATTTGTCTGTATCAGTGTATATCATTATGGGGGATGAGAAAGAAAGACAGATGAGGTTACGTAGTGGTCATCAACGGGAGAGTGATGATACGAGCAGTATGTCGAGTGATGGTAGTACCGGGGTAGCGGAGGTAAATCCCGATACTGAAACAGGGAGTGTAGGCGGCCAACCAGAATTAAAAACTTTACTTCTCGAGTTTATGTATCAGAACAAAGTTAGTAGTGATGCGTTAAATGCAAAGTTAGAACAGAATAATGCAAGATTAGAACAAAACAGTAGGGAAAATAAAGAAAGTACAGATGCCTTAAACGCCAGATTAGAACAAAACAGTAAGGAAAATAGAGAGAGTACTGAAACTTTAAATGCTAAATTAGAACAAAACAGTAGGGAAATGAGTGACAAATTCGAACTGATTAGAGGTGAGATCAGGGGGGTGATGGAAGAAAAGGCTGAAGAGATTATTGCAGATGTAGACAGAAAATTAGGAAAAGTACAGGAGGAGTTGGAAATTAGAATCAGTACACAGGCTGAAAATTTAAAAGAACTAGTGCAACTGGAAACACAGCAGGTCAAAAAGCAATTGGGGGGAGAAATTGACAAAATTCAGGTAGCTACTAAAGAGGTTAAGGAACAGCTGGGGGGTAGAATTGAGAAAGTCCACTCACAAATAGTTGCAGAAGTAAATGATTTAAGAGAGAGTAATTGAGAGAGCATTAGCAAGATTGAGGAGAAACAAGCAAAGCTATATGATAAAGTAGAAGAATCAGAAGGAAACATTAAATTAACAGCAAACAGTATTGAGAGGAAGGCTGAGGAGAAAATCGCAGAATTAGAGTTAAAATTAAAAGCTAGGATCAGGCAAGAAAATAGTCAGAATAGGCCAGTTTTTGTGAATAGCACACACAGGGAGGTAGAACTGGGTAAGTTCAGCAATCGACAGGTGTGCCCAATGGAGTTCATGAACACTATAGAAAATAAATTCGGGGAGAGGTTGGAAAATGGTAGTATTGAGTGGTGCCAGGTAGTTGAAATTTTAGAACAAGTGTTTGTGGGGGAAACGAGGAATTGGTTTGCTGTCTACAGAGACAAGTTTACTGATATTAATGACTTTAAAATGAAATTCTGTGAAAAGTTCTGGAATGAGGTTATTCAGTCGCAGCATAGTGAGGGAGTAGTGTGTGGTAAATATAACCCTAAAGGAAGCTCCACCATGACCGAATACTTTTTAGGGCAGGTATTAGTGTGTAAATATCTGGATGGGTTGAAGGAGGAAAGTGATGTGGTAAGGTTGCTACTTAGGCACTTTCCCTATAGGATCAAGGAGGCTGCGTGTATCCAGAATGTAAAGACTATATCACAAGTAGAAAATTTGTTAAACACATTTGATGCACTAGGGAGAGGGGGTTATGAGGACAATTTCAATCGGAACCAGGGTAATAATAATAATAGACCTAATGAAGCCAGGCATCAAGAAGTTCAAGGGAACGGTGGCGAAGGGGCCAACGCTCAAAATAGAAATAATAATAATCAACTAAATCAGAACAGAGGAAATGGCTATGGCAATCAGTATCAAGGGAGGAACAATGATTTCAGGGGAAATCAAGGGAGGAACAATGATTACATGGGAAATCAAGGGAGAAACAATGATTTCAGGGGAAATCAAGGGAGAAATTATAATGACAATAATTACAACCAGAATAGGGGTCAAGGAAGAGGACAGCCTAGTGGTAGTAATATACAGCCAAACAATGACAACACAGCCCAGAACAACCAGACCAGTTCAGCAGTTAGTAGTACTACGGCCAGCTGTAGCGGTTCTTTAAACGCGAACCAGGCTGCGAAGTAAGGTAAGAATCTCAGTCTGTAGCATGCATGCCCTGTCCATACAATTATACAGGAACCCTATGACCTAAATGTAAGAAATGAATTATTACATGAACTAAATGATGAAGGTATTATTCAGGAAGTGGTTAGTAAGAGCCCCATAGTTAAATTTAACGTGTCCGAGGAGTACACAGATGTTTTAATTGATAGTGGTTGTATGAAGAGTTGCATAAGTAGTGCATTTTATGATAAAATGAAAGTAACTGGAGTACATTTTGAGGAGATGCCAATTAAAAGCACTTTTGTTATCACAGCTGTTGGGAAGAGGTCTAAAGTAATTTCTAAGCAAGTTTTAGTTGACATTAAAATTAATAATCATGTAGAGAAGCAGATTTGCCTTGTAATTCCAAATTTAGTATTCAGTGTTATCTTGGGTTCAGAGTGGCTAAGTAGAGTGTCTGGTAACTTATGTTATGATGTAGGGAGTTTGAAATTTAAATGGGGAGATTCTGAAGTAGAAGTAGCGTTCAATGACCAAATTCAGAGAAGTAGTATTGTAGGTGTGATTTGTACTTTAAATGAGATATCGCCAGCCGTAGAGCGGGGTTCTCCATGTTTTGTGGGCAGTGTGATTACGAACGGAAGTCTAGAGGACTCGTTACGTGATGCTGCATTTCAGGGAAATATAGAGGTGGAACAATGTGTTCGGCTCTATGATGTGTTATTGTGTAATAGGAGAGTTTTTGAGGATCGCATTGGTATGGCCAATTGCTATACACATTCATTGAACGTTATTGATAGGTCAGTATTCACAGGACAAAGATATCCTGTACCTTTCGCTTATCAGAGTGCAGTTGAGGCACAAATTAACCAGATGCTTGAAGATGGGATTATTGAGCACTCTAACAGTCCGTATGTTAATTCTTTGATCACGGTACCCAAGACCGACGGCACAGTTCGTATTTGTTTAGACGCTCGTTTGGTTAACAGTAGAATTAGTTCAGATCAGCTGAAATCTATGTCAATAGAGGAATTAATGCAAACATTTGAGGGGAAGAAGTATTTCACTTGTGTAGATTTGTACTTTTAAAAACAAAAATTTTCAAAATTGAAAAAAAAAATCACGAGCGATCTATGGGAAAGAGGACGTCAGCTCGAGTCCAACGACACCTCATTTGTTAAAATCCGACCATCCGTTCGCCAATGATCACCAATGTTCGCGAGAAAGTAGGCTATCATTTTTTCCCCTCCTACACCATTGAAACTTGCTGTCCGCCTAGAGGGCATACCCACCTTTCATTAACGTCAAACAAACTTTTTTCCAATTCACCGTTTCCAAAATAGCGCCAATCCAAAAAAACAAACATTTTCAATTTAAAAAAAAAATATCATCAGACATGCTTAGCCAAGAGAACGTCACCCCGTTCCTAAACAACACACCGTTCTAGCCTTACAAGCTCATTAAATATCACCAAAATATCAAAAACCCACGATTACCTCAAATTGCATTTCCAAATTCCACCCATTGTAAAAAATAACCTCACCATCAAATAGAGCGGAAAAATACCATCTAAACGACCCCTCACTCGACCCTAGTCCTCTCCCACCATCAACTTTTTCCAACATAGCCATACGTATTCAAGTACACACGCGATTATAGGTAGAACCCCCCTTACTACACTACTGCACAGTTTTAGTCCTAGAGGCTTGAAATTTATTTTGCAGGTAGAGGGGGTCAGGGCCATTCATTTATGTCAAACAAATTTTTTGTAAACTCTTTAGTTTCCAAAATATAAGAATTTCAAAATTGAACTTAAAAAACATAAAAAATTAAAAAATATATTATAAAAAATAAAGGACATAGAGACCGTTCGTTTGAGCCATGGCACAACATTCTATCATGTTTGGTTTTCAAACTATCACCTACTTTCGAAAACAAAAATTTTCAAAAAAAATTCAAAAATATAACGAGTGGTCCATAGGAAAGAGGACGTCAGCTCGAGTCCAACGACACCTCATTTGTCAACATTCGACCTTGGGTTCACGAGATATTGGCTTGGACTCACGCGGTGGCCATGACACTCGTTAGAACTCTCCTTGCTCCCCTACTGCCTCTATCAACATACAACATTTCAGTTTGATTGCTATAATACAGTAGATTCGTGGATATTGAGAACTGATTAATATTTCAGATGGTCGCCTTGTTGGATTTTTATATATGTAGGTCTTAGCGTTATGTAGACTACTATGTCATGAAGATTATTGTGAAGGTGTAGTATTCAAACTTCAATCGCATGATTACGACACAAGGAATGGAAACGAGATTTTAAAATTTCGCACAGCTGCAATATTGTGGTTATAAAACAATTGAAATAAATTAGACGCCAGTGGATTAAAATTTGTATGAGCATTCACCGTACCATGCTTTACTGTGCTCGGATGGTTGAATCGTGAGAAACGTCGATTTGAATAATTAAATTTCGTGTCGCCGCCATTTTGAATTTGTGCTCACCAGGTTTTTAAAATTCCAATAGGTGAACTTAATATTGTTACGTGCCACCCCCTAGTGGCACTTTTGTTAACTGGATTACGGTGGGGGGGTACAAAGCATAACACCAATTACTGCTTAAAGAAATAATAAACTTTATTGTGGCCAGAAAATTACACTAGTCAGCAAATACAAGCAATTAGGAGCCTTATTCCAGTTTCCTCAAGTCTCTTCATTGAGCGCTCTTGGCCCTTCCACTTGTCAACAGATCACAGAAGTTAATCCGTCCTAATGAGTACGGTGGCCTTGACAGAAACTACCTGCTCCTCTCCTTTATGTTCACCGACCAAAATTACTTACGATCACTTGCTGCAGGCTATTTCGCTGTCCACAAGCTGGAGAAACAATGTCACTGGATTTCGTAACTCGCACAGCACTTCGTCACCACACTTCTGTCGCACAAGATAATCGCTCGCACTAGCTCGTAAAACACAACAACAACAACTTCACGGGTCACTCTTATATAGCAGGCCGGTGACTCAATAAATAATTCTAGATCCATCCAGGGTCCACGGCTTCTCGAGGTTTCCATCGCTGGTCCAGTCACGAATCGTCTGGACTATCCCTTTGTCTGTAGTAGCCCTGTTGCATAAGGCGCGCGCAATACAGGAGGCAGGCCACAGCCCAGCCCTGGGGCAGTTGTGACTCATGCGGCGAGTGATGACACAAACTCACAGCCGTAACACCACCCCCTTCCTAAAAAGGCTGATCGTCCCGATCAATCATTGGTCCGTCTGTGTCCCTCCGTAGGCTGCCAGGCGATCTCGATGCACGATCTTCATCTTCGCCCTCGGGCTCCGCTGGATCCTGTAGACGACATCGTTGATCCGTTTCACGACTCGGTACGGGCCCTCCCAGGACTTCTGCAGTTTGGGTGACAGGCCTTTCTTCCGTAATGGGTTGAAGAGCCAGACCAGGTCGTCCTCGTGGAATCCTCCGGCATCCGTCTGCTGGTCGTATCGGGTCTTCATTCGGTCGGTCTCGATCCGCAGTTTCCTCCTCGCGAACGCGTGCACGTCCTCCAGTTGGTCGACCAGTTCTTGACAATACTGGCTTACCGGGATCGGATCATTCCCAGGTCGGCCGAGGGCAAGATCGACGGGTAGACGGAGCTCCCTCCCAAACATGGCCCGGGCTGGTGTGCACCCGGTGGCTTCATGCACGGCGGCGCGGTAGGCCAGGAGAAATAGTGGAAGATGCTTGTCCCAATCCCTCTGGTGCTCGCTGACAACTATTCGGAGATGGTTCTCGATGGTGCGATTGAATCGCTCTACCATCCCGTCGGACTGAGGGTGTAGCGGCGTTGTCCTTGTCTTCCGGATTCCCAGCAGCTGACATAGGTTCTGGAACACCTGCGACTCGAAGTTCCTCCCTTGGTCGGAGTGCAGCTCCAGGGGTACTCCGTACCGGCTGACGAATTCCTTCACCAGGGTCTCTGCGATCGTCGCGGCTTCTTGGTTAGGGAGCGCATACGCCTCCGGCCATTTGGTAAAGTAGTCGCTGACGACTAATATGTAGCGGTTCCCTGCCTCGTTTAACGGGAATGGCCCAGCAACATCGATGGCCACTCTCTCCATGGGGCCGCCCACGTTGTAGGTCTTCAATGGACCCCGTCGTCTTCGTCCTGGGCCCTTGCTGGCTGCGCAATCGTGGCACCTCGCGCAGTGGTTCTCCACGTCTGTTCGGCATCCGATCCAGTAGAACCGCTCTCTGAGCTTCTCCAGGGACTTCTTTATCCCTAGGTGTCCACCAGATGATCCTCCATGGACTTCCTTCAGGACTTCCTCCGTCATAGCCTTTGGAACGACGACTTGTTCCCGAGATGTCTTCCCGTCGGTGCTCTCCCAGGCGCGCCAGATGAGGCCATCCCTTACAATCAGCGAGTCCCACTGCGCCCAGTAGGACTTAAACTTTGGGCTGCAGTCACTCACAATGTTCCACCCGGGTCTGGGGACACAGGCCCGCTTCCATTCGGCTATCAGTCCCAGGTCATCATCTTCTGCTTGTGCCCGCGTGAAAGATTCGCGGCTCCAGTTCCCTTGAAGTTCCACAATAGTCCTCCGGCACTGTATCCCGGTGTTCTCCTCCCTCCTAGTACAGAAGGTGCAGTCTTCGGGGCACGGTCTTCGTGACTGGGCGTCGGCGTTAGAATGCAGTTGGCCTTTCCTGTGCTGAATCTCAAAGTTGTACTGTTGAAGCCTCTCTAACCACCGCGCGAGTTGGCCCTCGGGCTGCTTGAAGTTCAGGAGCCACCGCAGGGATGCATGGTCGGTCCTGATGAGAAATTCTTGCCCGTACAGGTACTTGTGGAAGTGTTCAATGGTCTTCACGATGGCGAGCAGCTCCTTCCTGGTGACGCAGTAGTTCCTTTCTGGCTTTGACAAGGCCTTGCTGAAGTAGGCCACTACTCTCTCCTCGCCGTCCACTACTTGCGACAGGATCCCCCCTATGCCAAAGTCGCTGGCATCGGTATCGACGATGAACCTTGTTCCATGTCTGGGGTAGGCCAGAATAGGCGCGGTGCACAGAGCCTGCTTGAGTTGCTCGAAGGCATTGTGGCATTCTGCTGTCCACGTGAAGAGTTGGTCCTTCTTAGTCAGTCGATGTAAAGGTTTGGCGATGTCGGCGAATCCTCTCACGAAGCGACGGTAATAAGTGCAGAGTCCCAGGAAGCTTCGTAGTTGGGACTTGTCCTTCGGAACTGGCCACTCCCTCACAGCTGCGGTCTTCTCTGGGTCGGTGCGCACCCCTTCCTCGGAGACGATATGCCCAAGGTACTGGACCCGCTTCTGGAAGAGCTGACACTTCTTGGGGCTCAATTTCAGCTGGGCAGCCCGCAGCTTCAACAAGATCTCCTTCAGGTTGCTGTAGTGCTCCTTGGAGCTTCTCCCCAGAACGATGACGTCGTCTAGATAGACCAGGCAGGTCTTCCAGTGTAGTCCCCTCAGAATGGACTCCATTAGCCTTTCGAAGGTCGCAGGGGCGTTGCACAGACCGAATGGCATGACGGTGAACTGCCAGAGCCCGCTGCCCACAGAGAACGCCGTTTTCTCGCGGTCCTTAGGGTGGACCTCCACCTGCCAATAGCCACTCTTCAAATCCAAGGTGGAGAACCATCTTGACCCTGATATGGTGTCCAGCGTGTCGTCGATCCGGGGTAGAGGGTAGCTGTCCTTCTTCGTGACATCGTTCACCCGCCTGTAGTCCACGCAGAACCTGGTGGAACCGTCCTTCTTCTTCACAAGCACGACCGGAGAACTCCAAGGACTATGTGATGGCTCGATCACCCCTTGATCCTTCATCTCTTCAACCATCCGGTCGACTTCGGCTTGCTTGGCGAGCGGGACACGTCGGAATGGGGCCCTAATCGGTGCGCTGTCCCCAACGTCGATTCTGTGCTGGACCAGGCTTGTCCTGCCGAAGTCTTTGCTTCCCACGGAGAAGACATCCTGGAATTCGTGTAGCAGGTCCCGAAGTTGGCGTGATTGTTCCTCGTCTAAATGGTCCTGGGATCCTTGGTACAGCTTCAGTAGTTCTTCTGGCAGTGTGCGTCTTCTTCGGTTGTCCGTCTGCAGGTGTCCGTCTGTCGTATCTGTGATGCGGGCAATCCAGGTAACGGGCTCGCAGACTCCTAGGTTGGTGTCCCGGTGAACCGTAATGTCGTAGTCGTTCAGGTTGGACAGGCGTACGTACGGCCGAGACGTCGTGTTGATGAGAGTCTTGGCAATTAGCAATCCTTTTGTCTGGATGTCCTCATATTTTGGTTCGATGACAGCTGCTGGGAATCCGGATGACAAGGACAACGCCGCTACACCCTCAGTATCCCCTGCCTGTCGTAAGAGGCGACTAAAAGGGGCGACCTTGGTATACTCTAAGAACTCACAGCCGTAACAATATGTTCATAGCCTCTATCAACATACACAATTTCAGTTTGATTGCTGTAAAAGATTCGTAGATATTGAGAACCGTCTAAATAGTTCGGATGGTCGCCATCTTGGATTATAATATATGTAGACCATAGAGTTATGTACTATTAGACGACGATTAATGCGTAGGTTCATTATTCAAACGTTCACTACGATCGCATGATTAATACACAAGAAATAAAAACTTAATTTCAAAACTTCGCACAACCGCCATCTTGAGGTTATGTAAACAATTGAAGTAAATTAAATGGCAGTCTATTATAATGAGTATAAATATTTACTGTACCATATTTCACTGCCCTCAGATGGTTAAATCGCAAGAAAAGTTTATTAAAATGTTTCATATTCGCCCTGCCGCCATGTTCGTTTTGTACTTTACGGATTTTTGAAAGTTATATATATTTAAACTTGTAGTTGTGCCCTTTATCACGGTATAAAATTTCAGGGTGATATCAGTAGTAGTTTCGTAGATTTAGATTGCCGGTGAAATATTTCGCACAGTCGCCATCTTGAGGTTATGTAAACAATTGAATTAAATTAGATGATAGTGCATTGCAATGTGTATAAACATTTGCTGTCCCAAGTTTCAATACGTATGGATGGTTAAGTCGTGAGAAAAGTATATTTTAAGGTTTTAACTTCGCATGGTTGCCATGCTGGTTTTGTAGTTAACACATTTTCAAAAGTTACATAGGTGAAATATTAGTAGTGCCCTTTATTACCGTACATAATTTCTGGGTGATATGAGTAATTGCTTGAGAGATATAGAATGCCGGTGAAATATTTCGCACAGCCGCCATGTTCGATTGGTGAGACGTAATAACATTTGAGGGGCATGGTCGGAATCGGCCAAAATAGTACTAAGACCTTACCGAGTTTCATTGACATCGCTCCAGCCATTTAGAAGTTATTGGGGGCACACACGGACGCGCGCGCACACACACACACACATGGTCAAAAGGAGATCTCATACAGTAAGCCTATTTTTTTCATAAATGAAAATAGACTAAAAGTAGTCAATCAATCACAATGACCAATTTCCGAAACCCCTTATCTTGGTCAAAGTTAACTTGCAAATACGGCTCCGATATTTGGCCACAAAATAACGCTACGCAATGTTCTAAAATGAAACATGCATTTTCTAAATCAATTATTTTAATAAAGTGCCGACGATATCAAGGTACATTACCGGTACTTCTGCCGAAGTTTATGAAGAAGCAGCAACCATTTGGAACTCAATGCATGGATTACGTGTTTGCACAACCTAGCAAATTTCGTTGCTGCCGATGGTGTGAATTCAAATGGGTCAGATATTCGGAAAGATGAAAATAAACTGCTACAACCTCATCGGATAAAAGTGATTAAATTCAACGTTCTGGTGGAGGAAATTTTGTATTGCCAATCCTTAAGACAACATCAAACGTTTTTATGTTACCATGTCGAGGAGCCTAGCAAGCCACTGCATTGCCAGAAATGTCATTTGAGGGCCACAAAAGAAAAAAAGAATAAATAAAGTGAAAAAATTATTAAAACGTAATCCAGGATGTGTGTGTCAAAGTTTGAAAATATCCAGCTACAGGGGAAATGTATTATTGATCTAAAGAAAGCCAAAATTATTCTTATTAATTTTGGAAAGTACCGTACGGTATTCAATACCAGTCATGGTACAAGGTCTATAATGCTTTCACTTGTGGAGTATATGTATGTTGAGGCTAATTCTGGCATCTAAGAATTTATATGTGCGGTAAGCAAGTGAATGATTTGATTCATAGTCTTTAAGGCGACACTTCTGAGATACCAGTAAGCAGATATTTTACCTAACGCATGGATTGTCCCGAAACTTTGTCGGATGTCACCTAAATGAATGCAGAGGTATTACGAAAATTGGTAACGGCGACTACTTCTGTGGACGATGAGGAGCCAAATGGTATTGAAATATCAAGCACAGTTTTAGTGCATGATGATATCGTGACTGAGGTTTACGGCGAAGCATTCACTTCCACTAAAGATATAATAAATGTATTGAAAGTTCACATTCTTACACCAAAAATAAACGCTGCAGTGAAATTAAATTGAAACTCACTGAATTTATGGAAAACAGTTATTATTGCTGGAGTTGAATGAAATTTAGTTTGGTGTCTCACCCTGGTTTGATAAGACCATATTCCAAATTTGTAGAAAATAGCATGGTACTTTCTGATGAATTAATCATTGAAATTAAAATTTTTAAAATGTCTATAATCTTAAAAACATCTCCGCATGAAAAACAAGTTCAAACATCACAGTAAATAAATATGAAAAAAATTTTAACACAGAGAAGATGTGTTCATTTAGGTAAGGAATATGATGAAAAATATTAATTGTATGGGTTTATATTCTTTGCCAAATTAGGCTATATATAAAAAAGTACATTCTTCAACTAATGAATGTATTGTATTCATTATGTTAGTCAAAGATAATAATAAAAGTTGAGGATCATACGAACCTGCAGAAGTTTAATAAGAACGGACCTTATATTTTAGACATTATATGTGGAACTTTGCGGCGGATATTTCGGTTGTATCTCAACGAAATTTGAATGGACCAAACATCAGCTAATTCTAACGATAAGTAGCAAAAGCCAGTGAGCATTTGATGGGCAACACAGAAATAATTACTTCAAAACTTTATGTCTCAAATATATCTTGATTTGAACATTTGTGTCAATATTTCTCAGTGGAATGGTGAAGGATAGGGCTTCCTCAACAAGCGCTACGCGTCTAAGCACTCGCTGTTTGGTCACTTATGCGAAGGAGAGGCCACAATGGTGTATAAATCACATACTTGCCGTTGCATGCTGCAGTTGTACGACCTTGTCAAAAACTATTGTTCGTTGGTTGTGGGAGACCTTGTCCAAGGCTTATGCCCCGTTTCCCCTCAACACAAATTTCGATGCACAGACTGAGACTTTATAATCAACTCGCAATCGATAGTACAAATGCTACATTACAAAAGCATTTTCATTTCATTAAAACCGAAAGAAGTAGAAGTTATTAGTGTTACGAGTAGGAGCGGATCAGCAATGCCTAGTGTGCAACTAGTTATGATTTCAGTAAAATTTCAGTCTTTCTTTAAAAGTCAAATTAGCATCAGCACAATGCAAGAGCTATATAAAAGAGAAGAATTCAGAAGACCTTCAGGAGAAAAACTGGGGAGAAACTCCAACATAATCCCAAGAACAAAGAAGCAATATTGAAGACATTGATAAAGAAGATATCCTGCTGAAACTACCAGAAAGTAAGCCATTGGAAAGGTAAGTACAAATAATTTGAGTTAGAAATTCGTTACCAAATAATATTTTAGTTCATGGCGATGTTCCAGAGGAGCACAAAACGAATAAACGGAAAGAATCTTTACTCGTACAATATTTAATTTATCACGTTTATGTATAGGCCTACTACAGTAGGTACTTGCCGACAATTGCTTAATAAATGAAGATTAATCCTACCCAACT
Source organism: Meconema thalassinum (assembly GCA_946902985.2). NCBI lineage: Eukaryota > Metazoa > Arthropoda > Insecta > Orthoptera > Tettigoniidae > Meconema > Meconema thalassinum. The sequence continues at coordinate 132,692,002 of OX336389.2, forward strand.
TCACGACGCGACGTTACTAAACACCAATCATTCAACATAAACCAAAACAAAAACTGTAAGGATTAGTGCACTATGTTTGCCCAAGGAGGTCAACTGGGCACCTACAGTAGTATCCAAGAGGCCTTAGTGCATAGCAGCAGACACAGTCTTACCTCTAATGAATAGTTTATCATAACTGTTATTTCCCTCGTAATTACTGACAAATCGCGATGGTTATTCCTTTAAAATGAGCTACTTAATTATATTCCACTGCCGATATTGTCAAAACTTCCAATAATTTAATATCAATTTATAAAATATACGAATATTATCTGTCAGCATTTTTATTTTTCATATCTGCAGAGAGGGGGAAACGCCCCCAGAGAGATAAGGGACCCTCACATACAGGAAACTCTCCTCAGTTGGAAGCAGATCGTGACGAAGTTAACTGCTCTCTCCAGGACGACGCAAGACCCATCCAGGTAAGTAGCCTGTACAAAACAATCTGAACTGACCATTTAACAGCAATAACATAGTCACTCTAAACAAGCATATTTTCGAGGTCAATCACCAATTCCAGTATCTTAACAAAACATCACATAGACTACAGCTAAGAAATATTGACGAGTTGCAATATCTTAACTAATACTGCAACTAAATAAATGTACATAGGCCTATTGTTGATGCTTTCACCAATAGATTTTATAGCCTAAGTGTAGTGGATCTGATGATGATCGCCTGACGATCGAAACTGGTCATCCAAATGTATTTATTAATCTCATGTAAATTTTTTTCAGGATTAGGGAATAACCCATCACGATAATTGGGTACAATAGTGTTGACCGACTGAAAAACATCAAACTACGTTTACTAGGGTAACACTGAAAAATGATAAGCCTCCGTGGCTTAGGCGGCAGCACGCCGGCCTCTCACTGCTGGGCCCGTGGTTCAAATCCCGGTCACTCCATGTGAGATCTGTGCTGGACAAAACGGAGGCAGACAGGTTTTTCTCCGGGTACTCCGGTTTTCCCTGTCAAAATTTCATTCCAGCAACACTCTCCACTACCATTTCATTTCATCTGTCATTCATTTAATCATTGCCCCAGAGGAGTGCGTCAGGCCTAGGCAGCCGGCACAGTCCATATCCTCGCCGCTAGATGGGGGCTTCATTCATTCCATTCCTGACCCGGTCGGAGACTGGAAGCAGGCTGTGGATTTTCATTTTTTTCAACACTGAAAAATGGCTTCAAACACCATAATGTTCAATTAAAATGTTCTCATTTTTTGAATGTATATTTTGTCACTGTGACTTTAGTCAACACCCGCAATGGTACAACATAATTTCTTTCGTTTCAAACTATAATTGCGATTCATCAGAAATTACCTGGGAAATGGCAATTAGTATTGGTTATGCCTTAGCATCAGTGAATCCAACAAGTCGAATCAAGGATAATTTTGAGGTGAGCGAGTAATGTACAGGGCCTTGAAGTGGACGTTTCTGACTGGAAAGAATTAGAAGGTTTCTGTTTTAAAGTATACTACGCATCGCAATGTATTTTGAAAGAATGTTCTTTATGTGATTAAGTAGGAACGTTAGGGAATCTCTGAACACAATTACGTTTCTACCGAAACGTATACGCGTAGCAAGGAATTTTTGATGAATATACTTCATGTATCGCTTTCGATGTCCACTGTGTGAAATTCGTTCTTTTATATATTTGCCCCGATATGTCACACCTTTTCAAATTTCTGGAGTTGTTTTTATAGTTTTGCAAAATATTTCCTACAAGGAAAGTATCAGGTAAAACAGGTAAAACCTATCTTGAAACTTTGTGGACGCAATCGTTGTACTATGAGAGAACAACGTGCGGGAAATCAGCTGCCAGCTTGAACTGCAAGGCTCCGAAATCATGTGGCAAATCTCTCATATTAATCAATGGGAAGGAGCGAGTACCGTACATGTTGGAACAGACAGCCCTGACGGCTCAGGCACTCAAGGCTGGTGGAAAGCAGCCGCACGCTCAAATCAGCACATAAGTCCCTCCACACGACTACACCGAGTGCCAGGGATGTCCAGCTCCGCCAGCCGTCATGTCTTTCGTACCAGGATGTCAGGTACGATTTCTGAGCCTTGCAGTTCAATCTGGCGGCTGACTTTCCACACGTTGTCCTCTTATAGAACAACGATTGTGTCCACAAAGTTTCAAGATAGGTTTCAACCTGTCTTACCTGATACATCTCTTGTTAGTTTAAATCTTCTTTTTACACATGACTAACGCCATTGTATTCGAAGTACAGACACTTCAAACATCATACAAGTATTTTTTAACATACTGAGTCAACGGAGAGTTATGAGTCTGAGTTCAAAGTAGGCGTGATTACCATAATATCGGACCCCACAAAATCATCAGAATCATTCATCAGTTCTTATTAAGTGTGTTCCTATCCACTGTTAGCCATCTGATTGTAAAGTGGAAACTACACTGATCTCAATTGAGTCGTCCAGTTGCAAAACTCGTTTAATCCACTTGTGAATAAGAAACATTTTCATGAGAGACATTTCTCTGGACTTCGCCTCGCGTATCATTTGTGTTTGTTGTTTTCTACTTTTTTCTTTTTGCTTTGTGTTTTTTGTTTTTGGTTTTGTGTTTTCTTTGTGCTTTTGCTTTTGAATTTTCCTTTTTGCTTTTCTTTCTTGGTTATGGTTTTGTGATTGTTTTCTGCTTTCGCTAATTTGCATTTTGCTTTTTGCTTTGCGTTTCTTGTTTTTTGTTTTCTGCTTTTGCTGTTGTTATTGAATTCTTCTTTTTGCTTTGGGTTTTTTTGGTTTTGGTTTTATGTTTGTTTTCTGGGAAATCAAAATAAAACAAAATAAAATAAATTAAAACAAAATAAACAAAATCAAAATAAAACAAAACAAAATAAAACAAAATAAGCAAAACAAAATAAAATAAAACAAAACAAAAAGACAAAACAAAAATTTTAAAAAACAATTTAAAACAAAATAAAACGATATAAAATAAAACGAAACAATAAAAAATAGAGCAGTATAAAATAAAAAAGTAAATTAAAATAAACTAATTAAATAATAGTACATTATGCAATGAGCCTATAATGGCTATAATTAAGACACGAGTATTTTTTATAAAACGAGCGTATGCGAGTTTTATAATTTCCATACGAGTGTCTTAATTACCATTATAGGCGAGTTGCATACGACTGTTTATGTTCGACGATAATTATAACTTTATTATATGTTTTAACATAAATATCTGTTGAGAGTCAGCTACTGGAATTTTGTGATCGCAGAGCGAGCGTTGGGTGTTATATCTTTGTCTTTCAAGAGCTTTGAACGACCGACGCATGCGCTCTGTGGGCTTGCAATGCCATATGCAGCCATATGTTTACATCAGCCGTCCCTCAGTAATATTGTCACCGCAGTCATTTGAAGACAATGCGCTGTGTAGAAATTAGTGTTGGTGATTTTAAGGTACAGTGCTATTTCTTGTCTCATATTCGCCAGTTTATTTACGCGAACATATGGACGGTGGGTATTCCATGTCGGTAATTTATTATAGTTCGATGTTGTGTTTATGTCCGACATGTTGAATTTTGAGCGCATGCGCGAAGGTATCGTTACCTAATTGGTCAATGAACGAGCTCTGATTGGCTGGAGAAACTGTATCATAATGGAAAACAGTGTTATAATGACCATCATTATGATACAGTTATCTGACACATAATAGTGAGGGTCGAACATAAATAATTTTATGACATGATCCTTATTCACAAGTAGATTAAACGAGGTTTTCAACTGGACGACTCAATTATTATCGCCATAGTAGGCCTTTGAAACTATAGTATTTGAAACCAGCAAATTCTGAAGCGTGTTGAACGAACAACTATTCAGTCTTATTAGCAACACACCAACAAACTGACAGATACACGTACACACACGGACAAAAGTTTATCTCATAAGCCAGGCTAGAAATGATTTCGGCCATTGATGAGTGAGATCATTAGCCTCCTTGAAGCCCAACGAATACCAAAGCAAGGTGCAAAGTGGAGAGTTATATTACTGGGGATGCTGTATGTGTGTGTGTGTGTGTGGATTTCTACATATAACCTTATTTCTGCTTGAGCGATTTCAATGGAATTTCGATGCGTCACCAAGCAAACATGGCGGCAGAGCGAAGTAGTTTTCTTGTTAGTATATTGGCTTTCACGGCCAGTGAATTGAAACTCAGCAATTTTTCTAGGGTTGTGCCGTGTCTTGTGTGGGGTTTCGCTTAGGACTCCAAGCTGGCTCATCAGCGGGCTCTTGGTGTCCCCGCTCGGATCCCCACAGGAGTAGCAAACTGCGTGCACACAAGACACGGCACAAACCTAGATAAATTGCTGAGTTTTATATTTCTTGTATTCAATATCTCGGACCCTATTACAGTTATTGGCTTGAAATGTTGCACTCTGATAGAGGACTGTAAAAATCTGCACCGAAATGATCCTTAAAACCAAGACCAGCACGGAACTAAGGTGGCAAACTTGCAAAATTTGATAATTCAATTACCTTTTCTCGGGACTATCAAGAGTTATCAGTCTGAAATTTTGTGCTATGATCAAGCGAATTAAATCAAGACTTCTGAGAAATTTTGAAAACCATAAAAAGCATTCAACCAAGATGGCCGTCAAATTCAATTCCCTTTTCTCTATACGTATTACAGCTATACACTAATGATTGTATCATAATCGTTTATTGAAATATTTTTCATAACAGCGAAACACATTTGGGCTGCTGCATGCATTTTGAAAATATAATTCTCTCATTCTCAGTACCTGTTACAGATGTGTGTCCCCGTGTATGTTTTGGCATTTGGGGGGGGTGTACGAAGTTGGAGTTCGGCTGTGGTACTGTAAAAATACGTCTGCTTTTCCTTGGTGTGGGCATAAACTATTCGTTTTAATTGAAGGAATAATAAGCGCAGGCATGTACCAAAACAATTATTTAATTTGTGAAATGCTTCAGAATCCTTGGCCACAAATTGAATAACCCTATTCCTATATACGTGCAAAATTTGCAATAAAACTGATATGTGCTCAATATCGAACTTCCCGTGTAGAAGAAGCAATACGACAGTTCATCGATGTGTGAATTAATATTGTATATCTAAACTAAACTGATAATCTATGTAGTCGTATGCTTGGGTTCAAAACATATAGAGAAAGCCATATTTGTCATATGTGATGAAATTAGAGTATTACCTATGTGAGGAGTCATTAGAATTCAGTGCATTCAATTCCATATTTAGCATCTTACGGTGCACGAAAGGATATCAAATGATAGTACTCATTAGCAATTAATTCCGATCTGTATGTGCAGTTGTGATTGTGAATGGGTAGCAGTCCCCGGCTTCTAGGTTAAGAAATATTCCATTAAAACTGAAAATTAACGCACCCTTACACACCCTGAAATCCATTTATTATCCTATGGGCATATGCCAACGAAAAAAAATAATTAAAAACTAAACGCAGATTGAATGTGAAGGTCAAGGTTTATGTTGTAAGTTACAACATTATTAAATTTTTATACATTCTAAACACTTAATTATTATTGAAATAAATAATAAGTTTTAAAATACACATTTTATATCTTCCAAAAGTTCTTTTACCTGAATATTCCCTTTCATATGGTACTGTACATACACAAGAAAAACAGTAAATACAGAGATGTCTCAATCATTTGTATTGATTGATTTGTCATTTATGTCAAACACAGGGAACTAAATGATTGCGATTGGTCTGAGATCGTTTACAGAAGTGAAACATCACATATTATTATACTGTATAGAGTTGGTATTGTTCACAGGAGTTCTTTATAATGAGACTTTTAGTCGCAACCCACAAACGTTAAACATGATTTGCATAACTTTCAACCAGCATATTCAAAGTGAGTGTTTTTTTGTATGGAAATTTGACGCACTGTCCGCAGAGGATATATAGTGGTAGATTGATGGGAGTGAGGCTGGCCCGGCACGGGACCCTGGTTCGTGCTACAGCCGCCTCTGCTCCAGCTACTGTTGGTAATTATAATCATTCACTGTTGGATTGGCCTCTATAACGTTATCCCATAACGAATGAAAGCTATATTAGTCATCATAATAATACCTAAACTAATTCCTACATGAATTGAAGCACCCAGAGGGGTACTTGGCAAAACAGAATTCATACAGTTGATGATGATAGCATTAGCGGTCCATCACAGTATACTGCGCTGTTGTGGCGTTGTTTTGTGGTTTTATAGGAAAGCCTTGAGGGTAATAAATATACACATCCTACCCCCACGGGGGGAAGGGGTGGGGAAAAAGCAATGACTGTGCAACTGTGTCATTGGCAGCTATTTGCGTGATATATCCGTGATGTAACAATGCAGTCGAAATATTGACGTATTAACGACACCCAAACTCGGCTGGCTAGCTGCTGTAGTTGTTGTTGTTGTTGTTGATTTTGTTGTTTTGTGCGCGGGGCTTGCTGTATTGCCATTATCATAATCCAGCGTCCGTCCACCCCCATCCCTCGACCCCTTCCCCCTGGTGTATAATCTCTCGAGTCGCGTGCTATTCGTCACCTGTTATAATACTGCAAAGTAGATACATGTATTGGCTAGATTATGTTATACCCCACAAGTACGCCGAGTTATGAGGCTCGGCCACCACACAAAGAGAACCATGAACCTAACTGCAAACCAATCGGACCGCTGCACACTGCACCAACAAAATGGAAATTAAATTCGTTCAACTTCTCTTTCAATACACGGAACATCAATATAGCGTAAAAGCTCAGTGGCGAAATAAATACCAGTCTCAGTGTATTTATGTGATCTATAGTCCATACTGCGCTGCTATTTTGTTAGAGGAACTAAATTGGTTCAAATAACCAAACGTTTGGTTTGTAATATTAATACGACCTAAAAGAACATTCGTATAGCATCAAAACAATACTATTGCCACTATTGTAATGTCTGTAATTACGTATAAATAATAGTGAGTATTATTGGAGTTAATTTCAGATTCCTCTGACAAGGAGCTACAAGAGTGTATTGACTGCGGTGATCAACATTAAAAATTCGGAATTTAAACAAGATGTTCAATAAAGAAGATACAGCCTACTGTCTCCTAAATGTATGGGTATAGTTATAAATCATTGTCCCTATCAAGGAGTATAATTGAATGTTGGTTTAAGTAGCTTGTTGAAATAGAACGTGGTGTATTATACAATGATTCATTGATTGCTTGCTTGCTTGCTTGTTGTTTCAATGGGCGGAACAGTGAGGTCATCTGCCCCAGTGTTAGGACTATTCTAAAGAAATTCCGTATTTCCAATAATAATAATAATAATAATAATAATAATAATAATAATAATAATAATAATAATATCGTATGGCCATGGGTGCCGGGTGCAAGCTTTGTTATTTGACACCCAGAGGGCAGCTTGCATGTAGAATTTTGTTGTTCCTTGAAGCACTATGAAAGTCGAGGAGGTTAGATATTTAAGCTCCTTGACACTATAGCGCTCTCAAGTAGAGAAATGAGGAACTTAGTGTTGGCGAAAAATCCCGAGATAAATTTGGCCATTATGAACACGGCCCACTGAATTCAAATGGGTTCTTGAACATGCCATCATCGTATGACATGCGTATCGTGATTTTTGCCGCCTTTAAAACATCACTTACCATGGCCAGAAGCGAACCTGCAAGCTTGGGGTTAGTAATCCGACACAATAACAACTCACCCACCGTGGCAACCTATTTCCAATCATTACGGTACTTCCTGAACCTAACATGGATTTCTTAACTCAATGTGGAACATTGGTCCGGAGGTCTAGATGCTTGGTTCTCACCCGTGTAGCCATGGTACGAATATGTAAATCTTGTATTTTTATTTGGGTCTAATTTTACTTCATAATTAAATATAGTGCGTATGTTCTAATGGGAAATGTATACGATTCTTATTGCAAACTTCCACAGCAAGGAGGCTAGTTCAATGGCTAAGGACTCTTGCACCTGTCGCTTGGTCAAAAAATACATTTCCGTGCGGCCTGAGCACTCTAATCACTGCTTCAGTAGAGTATCTCTATATATATAAGAATGAAAGTTTGTCTGTTTTTTCTGAATTTCTACGGATTTTTGCGTTATTTACGCGTTTCAGGCAGTTTTATGATGGATGCGCGCGAAAATAAAATTGTTGTCTGTCTGTCTGTATGTCTGTCTGTCTGTCTGTCTGTGGACAAAGTGGTTGTTCCCTTATAACTCGAGAACGGCTGGGTGGATCAACGTAAAATTTGATACAGATATCCTTCAGAGGCACGACACTAATCATTGATGTAACTCTTCTCTGTAGCTCCAATAAAAGGTGGCCTACCCCCTTAAAACACTTACTGAAATAGGCGTAGAGGGCGAGACAAAGCTCATTTTCAGCCCCTCAATGTGAGAAATGAAACTCGGGGTCCATTTTTAGGCCCTAAAATCAACCGTTTTTGAGATATTTCCAGAAAACTAATTTCATTTAACACAATAATGAAAGAATGCAATCCGGTAACCATGGCAACAGAAACTCACAGGTCCATCTATTGCTATAGGACGCAATACAATTCCATTTTTTACATTACTGAGATAGTTTGCAAACGGTTATAAGGTTATAACGGAACAAAATCAAGTTGTAAAATTCATCAATACATAGGGTATAATGCGCTTAAGGGGGTCAAGGGGTACTCTAGAATTTTTTCACGCGATTTACACGTGCGGGTGTGGTACGGAATGTCTATTACGTCCCTATCTCTATATTGTTATATAATAATAATAATAATAATAATAATAATAATAATTATTATTATTATTATTATTATTATTATTATTATTATTATTATACTACGTGGTACAACGACGAGATAAAACTTATTTTCTGCCCCTTAGTGTCAGAAACAAAACTCGGGGACCTTAAATAGCCGTAAAGTGTTCCCGAAAACTACATTTTAAGCCTCTAATACCAACAGTTTCTGATATTCCAAGAAAACTAATTTCATTTAATAAACTAATGAAGGAATGCACGCCAATAGCCATGACAAAAGCATCTCAAATGAGACATCCAACTTTCCATCTATTTCTGTAAGAAGTAATGCCACTCCATTTATTAAATTTCTGTGAACGTTTGCAAATGGCAAGTAGGTTATCACGGAACCGACTAAAACTGTAAAATTCATTAATGCGCTTAAGGGGGGGGGGGGTCAGGGGTTAACATAGATTTTTTTCACACGACTTAAACGTGTGATATGTCATACAGAAGGTCTATTATAACTCCAAACAGAAACATGACGTGTATTGCGTTTCGTCTACGAGGTTTTCAATTTTATTTTCACCTCAGGAAGTACACGTTAGGAAGGCTAAATTTATTTTCTGAGCAAATTTTAACTAATCATTTATCTTTGTCAACAAACAGGTTCCAAGCCTCTAACCATTGCAACAGTAGCTCAATTGATTACGTCTGGCAATTAATACCAAAGACCGTTCGAAGAATGGGTACTTCTGCTAGTTCTAACATAAGATTATAATATCCCCTCGAGGGCAGTTTTAACCACCCTCTGTTTATAAGCGGAACAGGGTAACCGGGCCTTGATAGATCTTAAATTTTGGATTAGCCTATATTGCTAGCATGATTCACACGGTCACCATCTTTGAATTATTGGGCTGATGACCTTGTACTTTGAGCAAGAGACGCTTCTCATATATATTTTGCAAGACATTTGGTAGAGATCAGGTGATTAGTTTAGTCGTAATTTTGGTGGCTGGAACAGGAGTACACTCAGCCTCGTGAGGCCATTTTGAAACGAGGTGGGTTCGATTCCCACCTCAGCCTCCTAGGAAATGGATTTCTGTTGTTTCCCCACTTCTACTCCAGGAAAATGCTGGGATGGTAACTGACATAAGGCCACGGCCGTCTCCATCTTAAACCTCAGTATTGTTACCAATACACACCCTTATACAGCCATCACAATAACACAGGTTATCAGACAAAATTTGCTATGCTCTCAGACACGGAAGTAGATGGGGCTAAATGACCGTTATGTCAAAGCCCCACAAATGAAATAACATAACTATTGGCTTATGTTAGGTGTTGTGTTGAGAATGAATTGAAAATCCACAGCCTGCTTCCAGTCGACCAACCGGATCAGGGAATGGAATGAATGAAGCCCCCATCTAGTGGCGAGGATATGAACTGTGCCGGCTGCCGAAGCCTGTCGCACTCCCCTGGGGCAATGATTAAATGAATGACAGATGAAATGAAATGATAGTGGAGAGTGTTGCTGGAATGAAATTTGTGACAGGGAAAACCGGATTACCCGGAGAAAAACCTGTCTGCCTCCCCTTTGTCCAGCACAAATCTCACAAAGAGTGACCGGGATTTGAACCACGGATCCAGCGGTGAGAGGCCGGCGTGCTGCCGCCTAAGCCACGGAGGTTCTGTGTGTGTTGAGAATCATATGCTTAAATATGGCAAGAGTCTACACTAAAATAGTAAAATATTTCCTTTATGCGCTCTAAAATAGAAATTACTGACATTCTAGCTAAACACTATGTTCAAATTGTGGTCTTTCAAGGGACATAAATAAAGTGTGTCCGCAAAGTCTCTCCGAAGCTCGTGTCTCGCCTTGCGGGACAGGTAGGGTTGGCAGTACATTCATGATATGTTGCTACAAGGAAAACAATTACATTAAATTAAGTAAAGCAATTATCTATACGGTACATGCCACTATCACACTATGCTTTGTAAAGTTTCCACCAGCACGGAAAACCTCTTCAGTTGTAAGTGTTTCCACTGGACTCAGCTTACACAAGAACTTGATACGAACACAACTTACAGCGTCAACACTGTCACGCACTGGGCTCACTGTCGTCATTAATGAATCGGTATTCCCTACCGTATCACTCCAGTTGAAGGTCAACAAGGAACAAGTGCATGCTTATGCCAACCGCTGCGGTGAGACTTTGCGTATACAGATACATAAATAATATGCTGCCAACCTAACACGTCCTGCAAGGCGAACGAGACCTGTGTAGATCGGCGCTGCGGATAAACTTTTAGGACGCCCTGCATAATATAATATAATATAATATAATATAATATAATAATGGGACCGTAGTTATCATCATGTTCAATTTATTATTAATCAGCTGTTAAAATTTACTAAAACCATCGAGGGAGCACTGGAACCTCATACACGCTGTCAGAACATGTTAACTTGAGCCAGGAAGCTACATTCAGGAATGCATTCAGGAAGTCGTGATTGTCGTAATTTTAGAATAATTAAATAAATTAAATAAATATCAAAATTATATAATTTCATTTCAAACTTCAGCAGTTATTAAATGAAGACAGAAGACAGAGTTTTACTACTCCAGAAGGGAGCACGATGTTACGCAATTTTATTTGGACTTAATTTTCAACCCAAGAGGAAAGAAGTAGGTCCTCGAAACCTACCACACTTCAACGGGTCAGCGATATTGTCTGACGGGTTTTCGGCAAAATGCTGTGTTAATCCATTCATCGAATGTTTAATAGTGCTGAGTAGCACGCATACACGCTAATTTAAGCGTAATTGTAACGTAGTACGCTGTGCTAGAATATTACTGTGAATATTTTGGAAGAATTAAGCAAATTGTGAATTTTGGAAAATTTGGTGAGAAAAACACAATATCACGCTTGACGACCACATGGTCTCGTGAAAAACTGTGAAAACTGTGAAAGCTGTGTAAATTGAAAACTGTAAATATTTTTAATTATTATTGTGCCATTAATCTCTGCACACAATTTGAATGTAGCCTAGATTTGTTAGAAATTGTTTCCGCAAAAGTGAAGATTTCGCTGCTTCCTTGTGATTTTGGTACGAGCGCATGGTCACTGTAAAGATTGATAAATGCAGATTTATTAGTAAATTCTGTGTAAAAGGCAGAGAAAATCTATGGCATGTTTTGAAACTCATCCTACCAAATATTAGAGTCTGTGAGATTATTTTGAAAAATACAATTAAGCGTAAATTCTGTGCTTCGAATCACATGATGAAGGAAGGAGTCGGGTGATTTTGCTGCCCAAAATCGATCCCCGTCATCAACATTCAGAAAGATGTGACTTTTAACCATTTGCTTTCGCCAGCGTTATTATAAACATGAGATAGCTTAGATTAGTAATAGTGAACCATACTTCATTGACATTGTTAGAAAGGAACTTATTTATTGTATACAATTCATAAAATGCAGAGTGTAGAACATTTCGTTTAGTACGCGAAGAAGCATTAATTTTAGCATCTGAGCAAAGCAACATATTGTTCAATGTTATAAAAGTTTGATTTTCAAGCCAACATGTTTGGTTTGGAGAGGAAGGCCCGTAATACACGACACTAAACATGGAAAATTCTACCATTATGGGTAAACACACTGGTATAGATGCGTCTATTACCGTGTGATTTGTACCTTCCATGTTAGGTTCTGTCTCCCATGATAGCTTCCATACAACTCACGCATTGAACTGGTGCAATTTTTCCCGGAAGTTTGCATGGAAGTTTGAGTACAACAACCATCCGGATTGCTTTTCTCGTTCTAGTAGAGATCTTATCGACAACATAAACAAATACATTTGTTATGTGGGAAGGCCCTCGAATAAATACATCAGAACGAAACTATATTTCCTCTAAACGGCGTCGGTGCAAAAGCGTTTGCAATAACTTATACAGTAAATACAGAGCGTGTCGTATTATTATCATTATTATTATTATTATTATTATTATTATTATTATTAATAATCTGTGATAAAATCTGAATTATAAAAATTCTAACAGTTATCACAAATATTATTGATCCATGGTTTTGAACAGTATGTAGGGAAAATAGAAATTTGAATGACAGAATGAATCAATTTTCCCAATCGTCCTCGTAGATTATGTGATTAACACTAAGATGAAATCTTGCTGTACGAGGTAAGGAGGATATAATAAAATAATTCAAAAATGCAAAATTTTCCGCCGTTAGACAGCCTTGAATCCGGGATCTTCAAAACAGAAAGCGGGCGCGATACCACTTTGTTTCCTTGTTTCCGTTTATTCTATTTGTTTCCAATGTTTAGTTTCTCTTTCTACATGAAGACGTCACAAACACGCTGTCCTCGAACCAGAGGAAATCACTCGCACACTCTTCCAATCGAGTCTGTACCACTTTGTTGCACTTCTTATTAATGCGGATGATTAAATATCCAATTATTAAATTTAAATCTTAAATACTGATTGGAATGCACTCATTCTGTACCGGCCATGTTTTCAAATTTTCTTAAAGCAAGTTTCGAGAGCGCTTTGCGATAATAATACTAATCAACTGCAAATACGAGGCACGTCCAGAAAGTAAGTTCCGTTTGGTAATAAAATTAAATTGTGTACAGATACAGAAAATTTATTTATTGCGCAACATTCTACACCTCTTAAATTACTTTTCCACATAACTGCCGAACTTTTGCAGACATTTGTCATAGCGTGGCACTAGTTTTTGGATACCTTCTTCATAGAAGTTTGCCGCCGACCCGTAAACGAGAGTGAAGACTCCCCTGTAAGATATCCTACCGCTTGGCCACCACTGTTAGGCAAATTGCGTATGTGGTCAGGAGAACTTCTAAACATACGCAGTTCTCCTGGTAAGCACGCAATTTGCCTAACAGTGGTTGCCAAACGGTAGGATATCTTACAGGGGAGTCTTCACTCTCGTTTACGGGTCGGCGGCAAACTTCCATGAAGAAGATATCCAAAAACTTGTGCCACGCTATGACAAATGCCTGCAAAAGTTCGGCAGTTGTGTGGAAAAGTAGTTTAAGAGGTGTAGAATGTTGTGCAATAAATATTTTTTCTGTATCTGTACACAATTTAATTTTATTACCAAACGGAACTTACTTTCTGGACGTGCCTCGTATTACCCTCAAACGACAACCGTCCTCCATGATTTATTTTCTTACAACTTGGCGCGCGATATGCTGGCGTGTGATATACTACGGTCATAAAAGCAGGTGTACTGACGAGGTTGAACAGAATTATAAAGGATTTTGTATCAGCCATCACTGTAGCTTCCTTGCCAGCAAGTCGTGTGATACGGGCCTTAGGAAGGTACACAAACCTTCAGGTTAATAAACGATTATAAAAAAGAGCTTTGATACTAGATCATGATACTTTGAACCGTTTTAAATCTTCAGTTGACAGAACTGAGCACTGAGTGCTGCGTATTTTGGAAATTTGTTCAGACATGATTATGAGACGACAGAAGTCGTATTGGTCGAATTATTATGAAGTGTAGGTGATACTGGAACGAGACCACATCGGCCATGAATAATGAGCTCACGAATTGGGTGCTGTAATTCAGTTGCCCACACCATTAAGGGGTAATTTGAATTTGAATGATGGCTGAAGTCGTACTATTTATGTAGATTATTGCTAAATAATCAATGCCAAATTAAATATTGATTAGGATGGGGATAAAACTGGACCCTAAACATGATCTTAATTATAACGAACACTAACTTAGGATTTTATAAAAATGCACCTAATAGTCTTGAAACTACCTAAATAAGAAAAGCTGTATCCTAAACTTAAATTGACTCTAAATAACTACCAACTGTTAGCCATATCGACAAATTTATTGATTCTTATTTAGAATTACTCTTGACTTATTCTCGATTTTGAGACGATACCATGCCGTGAAAGTATGAGTGAACATCACGGATCATGTAGCAACTTGTGACATGAGACGATATTGATATCGCAGTCACCAACATAATGATGTCATCTTATCAGATGGCAGCAGTACAATCCTGCGAAGGAAGGGTACAAATAGTGCAGGTGATGTCACTGGTGTCTAGCTTTGCTTTTTTATTGTTTGCATTTTAACTTCAGATAAGGGCTAGCTAGAAAATTAACGTTGCAGATGACCTCGTAGTTCCGCCCCCTAACACCTCAAAATTAACGTAAATGTAAATGTAGGCGTGACACCGTCGTAGCGTAACGTATCTGTGCCTTTATGAAAATTCAGATCTTCTCGATCGTTGTATAATGACGAGATGGCAGCCTTCAGCTACTGAATTAGAGTCAGTGTGACTATTATTATCACTTAAAGGGAATTGTAATTGCGTAGGAATTTATTTTTCGTGTGACTTTCTGAGCTTGCATGGCTGAATACTTTTGTAGTTAGGAATTCTAAAGGAGATGATAGGATTTATATAGGATGACTTTCTTTCAGAATGGTAATTTTCAGCGTAGGTTAGATTATGGATTAGCCATTAGATTCCCAATAGAGAAGGCTAGGGTTCCGAATTTAAAAATAATTTTTTGTAATTTTTATATGATCCTGGGTTACTTTTGCAGCGTTGTTCTTCCTGTGGGTGTGCATTTCGGGCTGGTTTCATAACCTTACCTCTCCTAAAACCCGAATACTACCTGAGATTGCACTCTTGTGCTGAGACTGGGTGCACATCTGATCCAATTTAAACTACCAATTTAAGTAAAATCATTTATACTGGACAAATACCAATTTTACAACTTATTGGTTTGTAATATTTGCAGCGACTATTTCTTAATGAAATCTCTGTATTCGATCTATTTTTGTTTTTTCAGCACATCACACAACGTGGGGAGGCGAAATCTGAAGTCTGGAAACATGCTGGGATTAATGTCCACATCACCATCCCACTCCTTCATGATTTTTAGCCTACATTTCACATTTAGCAAATATGATGAAATAGTAGATTAGCGAGTTCACCCGGCCAGATGTGTGTGTGTGTCTGTCCATCCTTGTGTCTGTATGTTTGTCCTTCTGTCTGTCCGTGTGTCCCTATCAATCCCTAAACGGCTGCAGCTATCGAAATCAAACTTGGCCATATTTGAAATAGACGCCAGAGTTAAAAACTGCTGAAAGATATTAATAGAAATTTGAGCTCAGCGTTAAATATCTCAGAAGGTATACATGAGAACCGTTCGAGAATTGGCAGACATACAGAACATTACATTACAAATTATGTTATGACAGTGCTACCAACTTGATTCTACACGTCCTGATAGGTTTCATGTTTAACTGCATGTAACTTCCATACTAACAAATAGATTTTATCCAAGAATGAAACACATCAGTACAATCCATAATATTTCAGATTATTTAGAGGAATCCATACGTGACATTTTTACAAACATGATTCTACGCGTAATGATAGGTTTAATGTATAACTGCATGTAACGTCCATACTACAGTATCTATTGGGCTTCAGCCATATGTTGCATATGCATGGTGTTCCTTAAGGTATGAAACTAGGCAGAAATTCCAAGTTTCGAGTGATCCTAACTATTGATAAAAGCTCTCTATAATTTTGATCCCAAGTTTTAATATATGCCAACAGTTCTAATTATTACACACGTATAGAACATAAAATTGCAGATTAATTTTGAGTAACCCATCAATGATTGTATAGCCAAAACAATTCTACGCTCGTTGATACTTTCAATGTTTAACTGCATGTAACTTCCATACTAACAAATGGATTTTTCCAGATGTTTATTATGTGCATTGATTTGGAACTTATAACTGTGCTTATTATACGGGTCACCAGAGCTACCAACTGCGTATTGATGATCTTAAGCCTTTTTAATCTAATAGTCAATAAATCACTTCTCAGAATAGGTCTCCGGAAAAATTTCAAGCGTAACTCAGTGTAAGTCCACAATGTTTTAGACGAACTTAGAATAAATCGTCAAAGTTAGTGGTACCAAAATAATGATATGTATGCGTTTAATTTTCAATATTGAACTGCATGCAACTGCCATACTAATTTATAGATTTATAGGCTACCTAATCTTACACACTCAGCAGACATGCATATTTAAATAGACCACAGGACAATTGGCTAGTAGCATTCTGAGACCATTCGAGCTCTAGATTTAATATTGTAGAATATGTTCAGACTGAAGAAAGAAGCTGAAGACCGGGAACGTTGGCATCAGAAATTCTCTGTACGAAGACATGGACCTGCCACTAGGCAGAATACTGTATAATAATATATATGTTCATGTATACAGTTTGAAACTCTATGCACTATAATGTCTCGATTAAGCAGATGACCTTTTTGAGCAACACCTACATACAGTCCAGTATATTATATCAGAGTTACCAAAATAATTAATAATTTATTATTATAATTATAATTCTTCGTACGTTTATGTGTTCCGTACTTCCGTAACATTCAGTAGATTTCTACCGAATTATGCAGTGCACGGCCTAATGTAATAATAACCCCTGGCACTCCAGCCAGTGAAGGGCCTAGGCCTACTATTTGGCCTGCAGATATTGGGGTGACGCGTGATCAGCGCATCGGGTCCCCTCGGCCGTTAAACTTGGTTTTTATGACCGGGGCGATGCCTCACTGTCAGACAGCTATTCAATTGTCCTCACGAGGCTGAGTGCACCCCGTTCCAGCCCTCACGTCAGTTTCTAAAATCCCTACACCACGGGGCCGGCTAAGAGGTACTGTACTTATTCTCAGTCCTTCGAGGGCATTTGAGGCGTAGACTCTCAACATCTCAGAATCCATGCAAAGGAATAATTTCTATTAGGCAAATCTTAAGCAAATCTCAATTCTGTCTCGCTTTCTCTAATTCTGTACAATCAATGCCAGTAAATATGTCGTTGTTCCGTCTACGTCAAGAGGAGCAACTATCAACTATATGATGAAAATAGGCTAAATGATATGGCTTCCAATAGGATAGTAAATAGATATATAAATGATAAATTTAAAAAAATGAAACGAATAAAAAATAAATATTGAAATAAATGAATTACCTTTCTTCGGCTTTTACCAATTAATTGGGGTCGCTGAAGCCAACCAGGCTCATTTTGTTTTTTGTCGGGGGATTTAAGGCCGGATGCTCTTCCTGAAGCCACATTCCACCCCGCAGTCACCGGGAATCGAACCCCGGCCGTCCAGTTGGAAAACGAGCTGCGCCATCACGCTCCCCAATTAAATAAGTGAATGAATAAATAAATGGAAAAATGAAAAAGAATGGAAGGTTCCTTGTTTAGAGGATTATATTGCAAAATTGAAGTTCTACAATGTTGTGAAAGCAGGACAGGTCTTAGAAATGTCGGAGGTGGAGGGAGGTGTGGTTGCAAGAATACAAAACCTTGTCTCCATAATCCATATACGGTGATATTGTACCATATACCTGTGTCTTTGGTAACATGCTTTTATTTTGTGTTACCTCCGTATGCCTTTATTTATTGCATTCCGCATTACGTAATAAATTACTGAAAATCCAAAAATTCGATTACCTTAAATACTTCTCCCATATGCTGAGCAAATTTAAAAGTTTTATAAAATTGTTCAAATTATATTAATGTTGAACATTATATCCAATGTCCGCAGCCTGAAAATAATAAAAGGATGAGATAAAAGCTTTGCTATGAAAGAACCGCTGAAGATAATTTCATGAATATCTCTACCTAAACCAACACATTCTCCAGTTGTGATAAAAACTAAAATACCGGTGGAAGCGAATGGGATGCAGAATTTTGGAAAATAACATCTGTGTTATAGAGCCACTATAACTGCGCAACTAATTATTGTAAAGACGTAAATCATTCAGTAAATACGTGTTATGTGAGTACACTTGAATGTAAAGGAATTCCTAGTCCCCTAAAAAATGACCTTGTGGCATAGTTGATAGATGTGGATTTTACAGTCAAAGAGGATGCCCTACATGCTTGCTTAAGAAAATATGAAAAGGAAAAATAAATCCCATGAAATCCCATGGCTGGCTGGTTGTTTATTTTTTTGCCCACAATCCACAATCAAATTTGGAGCTTTTAACTACTGCTGCTTTAAGAGACACCGGGGTGCCGTAATTTTTTCCCGAAGGGGATCTTTAACGTCACGTCATCCTTGTATTTGCGCATCCTCAAATGCCAACTGACAACGCCACGATTCAATCCTGCAACCTTGGACACAGCAGGCGAGAACGTTATCGCTGAGCCGCGCAGCCAGTTTAATCGTTTGGGACTATGTAGCTCCGCCCTCTTATGAAGTAACCGATGAGAATTCCCATGTTGTATCTGTAGAATGATACTGAGCTGAAAACAACATACAACCCATAACTGTTACAATCTGCTCATCCTACGCAGATGTGTTGTGTGTTATGTCATAAGTCACTGACTCACTGACGGGCAACATTCCAAAAGCCTATTTATGTGATCAATTGAAATGCGTTTTATCGCAAGTGTATTGCTCACAACACTAAGGTGACTTATTTACTCTAGCTCGAGGAAAGATTGTTTTCACAGTTAATCCTAAACTTAAGATCATGCACGTTCTGGTATTAATTCCATTTAAGTTTCAATCTTATGTCGCACGGGCAAATACACTTCACATTTTGGACTAAATGCTTCACTTTACCTTCAATTAATAAACCACTATAATTTATTTTGTTCCATCATATTTGGCACTTATTGTGGTTGCAGAAAGTCTACCTCTGCTCACAACAATCCATTGCGACCTAAACTTGGTTCTAAGACGATCGTTTAAGAGGAACCCAATTTGTTACTTATGATTGATGTGAATGAGTTTTATCATAGCTTTGTGGGCTGATAACCTATATGTTTTGCCCCTTAAAACAACTATCCTATCATCATCATCATCATCATCATCATCATCATTATCATAATCTGAGCTTTGTATTTTAGTTCTGATGCAACGAGACTTTTGGATTAACCTCTTATAGGTTAGTGGCTAAAAATGCAGCCACCACTCCTTTCTCTGTATGATCAACTTAATATTTCTCTCTGCTCTACAAAATATCATGTTAGATGAGTGTTCATAGGTGTAATTTGCATACGATGGGTGTGCTCCTCGGATACGAATAGGATAGAGTACAAAGTAATTTGTCAGGCATATTAATTTTCAACCCTTGAGAACTGGGGTGAAAAAAAATATAGGCTGATACGAGGACTGGTGCCGGGTCATTTTGACCCATAGTGTGTCGCTCCATATTTGTCATAGTCGTACGTATTTTAATGAAGTAATTTTACACCTGGTGTCTTCCTATGAACTATTCCAAATATAACATGAGGTTTATTTTGAAATTTAGCACGCAGAAAGATTATAATAATTTTCCTAACAGTATCATTGGCCTTGGTAGTGGCAGCAAAGCGGTCACCTTAATTTTTTTGATGACTAAGGTGTCAGACCCTAAAGACGGATCAACAAGAACGTGAGCGATGTGACTGTGCTGCACCAAAATAGGTGGATTTTACCCCCTTTTTCTTACATATTGTCCCGACTAACGTAAGCCGAAAGTTGTCATGCGAGGACTGGCGCCATGGGTAAATCTGACTCGACTGTATATAATATAGAAATAACATGAGTATTGAAAAAGCTACGGACATGTTTCTTTTGCAGGGTGAAGTTCAAGGCTAGGAAGGAAGGTAGAGTAAGCGACAGGAAATAAGGGCTGACCAAAACGAAAATATAGAGCATTATTCAAGCCTCGGCTCAAAAATACCCATGTGCCAGTCCTCGCGGGTTAAGTGGAAGTGGTACCATATGTAACCACCAACCATTCATGCAAAATTAACTCGAGAAAATTTGAGCGTTATGGGGTTAAGCCATGGTGGTAGACTAACCTTAGTTTCATCCTTTTTAGAAGAACAATGTAACGCCAAAATAACATTTGCCATTGTAAGTTAAATACACGTTAATTTGGTCCGATTCTTGCATTTAAATTGATATATACAGCGTGTAACAAATATACGGCACAAAATGCTGGACACATTTCTCACACGTAGACGAAGACATTTTGTTATATGAACATGGGTCCGGAAACGCTCTGTTTCCATGTTACACCTCATTATCTCCAACTCATTAATCATGGGAAACACACAAGAACAGAACGTTAGAATCATGGGGAACATGCACTCTTGGTCACGTCTGGTTAGGTTGTCATTATCGTAGGTGCGCCGCCAGTGCTTTGTTTTACATGGCCCCATTGCCATGCGACTTAGCAGATGTGCCTTTAGCTGTGCGACAAAACATGTACTTTATGCACGATGGAGCACCTCCTCATTTTAGTGTAAATGTCCGTCGGCTTCTAAATAACAGATTTGGTGACAGATGGATAGGCAGAGGTGGACCAATTGCCTGGCCTCCACGCTCTCCGGACCTAAAATCACTGGTCTTTTATTTCTGAGGGCATTTGAAAGCTATTTTGTATTGAACCCCAGTACAAGATGCTGAGAGTGTCCGTGCCCGTATTATGGAAGGCTGAGAAACCATGCGCAATCCTCCAGGGATACATCAGCGCATCCGAGATTCACTACGACCGACGGTGGGTTGATGCACGGAGGGCATATTGAACATTTCCTGTGAGCAATAGTTGCATGTGCTATGCTGGTACGTTCTGTTCTTGTGTGTTTCCCATGATTAATGAGTTGGAAACAATGAGTTATAACATGGAAACAAAGCGTTTCCGGACCCATGTTCATATAACATAATTTCTTCGTCTACGTGTGAGGAATGTGTCCTGGATTTTGTGCCGTGCATTGTTGTTACACCCTGTATAACTCTCCCCAAAATCGCTTTTGATGCTTTGAATTCCAGCGAAAGATATTTATTCTCGCATTGAAAAATTTATCCACAGCACATAAAACATTATCTATGAACTGTGTGTGGTATTATTTATAGACAATATGGACATCCAGGAAGCCAGCTATCATTCCATAAAACAAAATGCCGAGCACAGACAGGAGAAACTGTCTTGGTAGGGTGACGGTGCACAACTTTGTGGTTGAATTCATGGTTGACCACTTAGTTGTAACGTACATTTTGTTAATACAGCGTAGATATAATGCACAAGTTCTTGGCAAGGAGAGTGCATGTCTCAAGTCACAGCGGATGCTTGTCTGGCTGCTGATTCATGACTCTACTGTTCGGTATATATAGTGCAACATTCTTCTTAGCAGTGAGACAATCGTACATCAAACGGGGATATTCGCGGCTCCTGCTTGACTACTGGCAAGAACACTTTCATTAGCCTCAGCCGCTGTACTGCTGATTTATTTATTTTACTTTATTTGCGAGAAGGTTCAAAGATTGAGAACGCTAATAATAATAATAATAATAATAATAATGATAATAATAATAATAATAATAATAATCAAATGAAGGAGGCTCGTAAAGTGCGCAGGCGCGAAATGGATGTACAGTAGGGCTAATGCGAGGTTTCTGTAAAGTGTAATCTACAAACATTGCACATCAGTACAAATGGTTCCCTGCTAAGGCCTAACCAGGCTGTAACTTAAACTGTAACTAGGCTATGCTGCGATAGTGATGTGAAAAAATAAACAATAAATTCAATTTAAATTTATTTATTAATTATTATTAATATTATGTATATTATTGGCCTCCATGGCTTAGGCGGCAGCACGCCGGCCTCTCACCGCTGGGTCCGTGGTTCAAATCCCGGTCACTCCATGTGAGATCTGTGCTGGACAAAACGGAGGCAGACAGGTTTTTCTCCGGGTACTCCGGTTTTCCCTGTCAAAATTTCATTCCAGCAACACTCTCCACTATCATTTCAATTCATCTGTCATTCATTTAATCATTGCCCCAGAGGAGTGCGTCAGGCCTCGGCAGCCGGCACAGTTCATATCCTCGCCGCTAGATGGGGGCTTCATTCATTCCATTCCTGACCCGGTCGGAGACTGGAAGCAGGCTGTGGATTTTCATTCATGTATATTATTGTGATATGTCTCACGAATCTGATGGCAAATCCAGTACAAATTATCTGTGAGACATTAATTATTATTTACAACATGCATGCAGATAGTATTTCAATACAAGAGTGCATGCAAAATAGATGTTAATTATTTTAAAATTATTTATATACCTAATATAGTGGTATATGTTTTTTTGAAGAATTCATTTTAATATACATAATTTGATTAAACGTATTAAGTGATGAGAGAAAGTAGTAATGCAAATAATAAAAAACACGAATTGTTACACTATGTCCAAAAGTGATCTAAGTATTACCTTATTAATTAAGTACTATGTTGAAAAAGACCTTCAAGAAATAGACATCTCAAGTGATATGGTAGTCGACAGGACTAAATTTAGGGACTAGTTGACAATCATCAATTTTCAGACCACCCAAACATTACATCCAATAGATCCTGGATGGAGGAGCGCAGAAAGAGCCATAACGAGAAGTTGAAGAACATTTGGGAGGACAAGGAAGGAATATAAGCTAGATAGATTCAATCGCGCTCCTTGACGGGCATAACGTTGTAAATAATAATAATAATAATAATAATAATAAAAATAGCCGGAAAGTTGATGGCGTAGTATTTTAGTTGCTCATCCAGATGGCCAGGTTTTGAATCCCTACAATAGTAGGGTAGAATTTTCATCTTAAAAGTTATGCGTCATTAGGAAGGCAGGAAGGGCAACCGGCCTTATTTCTCCAGACAGAACCAACATGATCCAGTTTCGCTCCGGGATAAACTGTCGAAAGTTTGTTTTAAATAATATTAACAAATATATATTTGAGTTTGAATGTGACATGATTTATTAATTAGTTCATTAAGTAGTGATGTTACCATGTGATTTAGTCCCTTGAAACCATAGCTATTTACACACAGAGGTTTTGCATATTTAGTATTGTTATGGCTCTTGCGTGTATGTTGTGAGAGACCTTATGCCTGAATCTTGCATCAAGGTAGTAAAGATTCAGTACAGTAATTTGTAACAACTCTTTAATATTAAGACACCGGATACAAGTGAAATATTTGATGAACCTCTTTTGGCTATCTTGCAGATTATTAAATATAGTTGTGTTCTGATTTCCCCAAGCTGATATGGCATATCTTAATAATAATAATAATAATAATAATAATAATAATAATAATAATAATAATAATAATAATAATAATAATAATAGGGTAGCAGGTGGAGACTCCCGTTGAGATAGCTTCACTCAGGGAATGGCGCCCCTGCCCATGCAGCCCCAGGTCCCTCTGGCCCGGAGTGTAGCACCTGATAAGGGTGGGGTAGACAGGACTCCTGAGCCGTACTGAAGGCAACCAGCCTATGAGATGGAAAACTCCAAAATTAAACCTACAATGGTAGCAACTGACCCGGAATGGGCGGCTGCCAATAGCGACTGTATCCCATGTTAGGGACGGCTGATAACAAAATCCTGGCTGTAAGTATAAAAAGCAAACCCATCTAATGCATAATGGAGAAATTAACTAGTAATGCCTCGGATGAAATGCCGTTGCCTGGGGAGCGCCAGGGCACGTCTGGAGCCGGTGCTGGACGTGACAGTGTGCGAACCGCCGGTGGTAGAGGGCTGAACAGGCGGGCCCCTACCGGGCAATATCCCAAAAACACTACAGCCGACAAGCGTTTGCAAGATAAGCCTGAACAACGAAGTGAATCATAATCTACTGTAGTACTGAAGGTTTACAGGTAACTCAACCTGTGCTAACCCAGGCAGGACTGCAACGACAGTGTATAAAATCGACAAATATCATGAACGAAACCATAATACGCACTTATTTTAGGGTTACTGACGTTCGGCAGAATTCAATTGGTTATAGGCAACGCTTACATTCTGAATTTCGGCTACATTACCCTAAATTAACTGTGACGAAAACACAGAGTATCTGATCAATACAGGGCTATTCTCCGGAATAATCTTATCCCTAAATCAAGAATGAACACCCTTAAATATGAGGTACGGCGTGAGAAGGAAGGCGTGAATGGAGATACCCAGAACCGTTTTCCTGAAGAACTGAAGTCGGCACAAGCTGATAGCCAGAACCTTCAAGAAGTAGATCCAGTTTCCATGCAAATTATCGATCATCACCAAATTGGAAAGTTGAAGAATGAAATGATGACTACAGCCATGGAGTTTTATGGAACTGATGCAAATTGCAGGCCGAATATACCGAAAGTCAGTGGTTCAAGAAGGCTGTCAAAGATACTGAGTATCATGAATGGTGATGTTTTCCCGGAACATATTGAAGCATCTTCAAATCTGGAATCCCTTAATAGTATTATTTACTGTGGTGCAGTAACTGCTGTGAGAGCTATGGGTATTGAACAACATGAACGAAAAAAGCAAATGCCATCGATGCCAAACTGGGAAAGAAGACTTGTTGGAAGGATTGAACAGCTCAGGGCAGATATTGCAAGAATGACACAATATGGTCCTGGTACAAGAACAAGAAAAGTACTGAGAAAAGATGAGCATATAATGAGACAAAACACAGACCACACAAGCAAGATGTACCGAATTCAACACCTGAAGGGTGCCTCGATACCTTGAAACGAAGGCTGTCTCTTTTATCTGCTAGACTTGCAAAGTATAGGGAGAGTATGAAGTGGAAGAAAGATAACTTCCCTTTCGTCAACCCATAGGGAAGATTCTAGCAGACTCTGGTTCTGCGGACAAAAACTATCCGACTAAAGAAGAAATTCAATAATTTTGGGGCAAACAACTGCCTACACCTGGTAGGTTAATCCGGAGCTCAAACACTACCTGAGGGAAGATGACTGAAAGAAAAGGAGAAAGGTTTAAAAATGACCGTAGGCAAAAAAAGAGAATCCAAGTCAAATTAATAAAGAAATAGTGATATAAAGGATAGTTACACTGCGCAAAGCCCGTGAAGTAGCTAAAATAAGCGGGAGCTTGAGCACGGTTAACGGAGAGAGCGGCGAGAGCTAAGGTTACCTGCAGGCTATCGCTATGTGCTATTTCCCTCCCGAGCAGGTATTAGGGTACTATGGGGGGACAGGTAGTGCGCTGGCAAGCAAAGGCATACAAGATGAAATGGATTTATGTACTTTGCCTTCAAAAGGGTGAGATTTTCTGAAGCATTCTGAAATGCTAGAAATACTTGAATTAGCCGGAATAATTTTATTTCCCGACACTGTTGGATCCCCAACAGAAAGGCTGAAGCCCCCAGAGTGGGCAGAGATGAAGCAATTATTGTGCTTTTAGCAATATTTTTATTATCATTAGTAGAAATTTTTGGGGAGATCCAATTGTTGCGTTTAAAGAAGGCTAAACTCTTACCCAGCAGGAAGCCGACTAAACGTTTAGAAAGGATGAAAATCCAAACCTAACTTAAACAAAACCACTATCTTAGACAGTAAATCATAAGCCAGAGCGAAAATCTCTACAAGTAGGAAGCTGGCTGAGCGAGCTATACTTGCCCTAACGATTTACTAGAATTTGCAGTGTTAGCAAAAGAAACCATATAAGTGTTGTTAATGGAAGTTTTGCTCCAAACACAACACGTGATTGAGTTTTTAATAAACTTATCGTTCAGTTATTTGCTTTTTTCTTTTAATATGGGATAATTCAGGAGAAAAAGCAGGGAAGAGAGGGTCCTGCCTAACAGTTTTTCTAGCAAGAGAGATAGAAAACAAATAAAAAGAATTTATTTAAGAAATTCAAGAAGTTTAAGAATAGTAACAATTAGATTTCAGATCTATTTTGAGCTAAGAACAAATTAGTTGTTTTATAACAATTCGTAGGTCTCGGACCTATAATAAACATTAGAGAACCTTAATAGGGTTTTTAAACTATGCATAAAATTGAAGGGTTTAAACCTATGGTGATAATAATAAAGAAATTACAATTAGGTTTAATATTTAGTTAAGTTTTTTTTAAATACCAACGGTTTAAAAAATGCTTTTAGAATGCCTTTGTAACAATAGAAAAGACTATAAATAATTAATCTCAAATTCCTGGACGCAGCACGATAAGAAAAAGAAGATTAATAAGAGGTTTCTATAAACCTTGCTTTTGACACAGAGTTTAAGAGATGCTAAATTCAAATGGGACAGGTCGTATTAACGAAGCCTGGATTACATAAATTAGCTAATTGTTTAACAATTAGAAACCGCTTACTTCTTAGACGAAGCAGGAAAAAATACGTTTTAAAATGTGGGCTATAACCATTATATTAACGCAGAATGAATAAATGTAAAGTGGAACAAAAGTGGAAGGGCGCCTATTTTTAGGCGAGGCCTCATAGAACAAAGTAACTAGTTTAAATATACCCCAAATTGTAAGTAAAGGGAATTAGGAGTGTAGGAGATAAAGGGATTAGAGTCCTGGCCAATTTTATTGAAACGAGCTAATCGCGGCGCGGAAGTAGCCATACATTCACTTTTGAAGCACTGAAAGTTTCTATAACATGATAAAACTGTTCCTATTGCAGTTTACTATGATGCACTTATTTGAGCTTTAATATGTTTTTGCGTTATAGAGTTCTAGGTTGCGATTAACAGTTCCATGTAAGTTAAAGCTGACGGTAATTTTGACGGTGTTGAGTATAGTTCCTCACGGTTTAGAGTCTGTTTGGAATGGAAATTTCCAGAGATGAAATGACAGTTAATTGAAGCGGTAAAAATCCCTCGGAAACAGCAAGTTAAGTTTAGACAGTTATGAATTGGCATAAATCCCTCGTTGTAGGGAAGGTATCCCTTATTTAGTACCAGAAGCACGAAATTTCAGGTTTAGAAATAAGTTTAGTTACCTTAGGCAAGACAATTCCCTCGCGGTGGGGGGGGGGGGGGGGCAGTTATTTCACAATGTTTCGAAAATCCCAACACTGCCTATACAATCCATAAAGTTTCTCTGTTTAGATTAAAACCCTTTTTAAAACATGGTTAAAATCAATGTAGGTAGTTACTTAACTTGACATGATGATTGAAGTTTGAAGATTCCTGCAGCCGTTACACTAAGAATTCAGACATGGCGTCGATTTGGATCACCTCATGTGTTAAGGAGATGTGCCTCTCTGAGAGGACTAAACTTATCACTCAAAGGTCTAGACGAGAAGTGGGGCGCGCAGAATTGAACGCAGAGAGAGCTAGAAAGACGTGGGGGAGGGGGAAGGAAACATAAGAGGCTAAGCACTGTAGGAAACATTGGGAAACAAATTTTTCGACACAATGCGAATTTGATACATTAAATAAATCTTCATGGAGATAATAGATGACGACAACGACGACATCTGCTTGAGCGGTTTGGAAGCATTCTTGAGTTGGCTGAATCCAAAACTTCGACAGACTGCCGCGTGGAGCGCTGTTATACTTTACAGGGAATACATGACTGAAACAAACTCAAATACAAAATTAGCACATACCCAACGAAACGGGAATACAAAAAAGGGGTCCCTGTTGGTGTCTGGGGAGGGGGAAAAAGAAATTAATGAAACAGGAAAATCAAAGAGCAGCATGAGCTGACTCTAACTAACCGTGTATTTCAAAGAATACACCAACACCATCTCATCATGACACTCAATCAATTTGGATAAGAGAAGAACAGCAAGATTCCCAAAGATTTGAGCAAATGCAGCACGAGAAATTCACCATAAATGATATTAAGGAAATTATCAACAACTTGGTGGATTGGAAAGCACCTGGCCCTGACCAGATTCAGAATTTTTGGTATAAGAAATTCTGCAGCATCCACGATTGACTAGGTGAGTTCATTTATTATGCCATCCTTCATCCTGATATCTTGCCTGAATTCCTCACATGTGGCATCACATATTTGCTTCCAATAGATCTTCAGAATACATGGGATCCTACAAAATATAGTCCCATCGCATGTCTGCCCACGTTGTATAAGATCATTACATCATGCCTGGCTAACAGGATATATGCCCACTGTGAAAGAAACAACATAATTGCCGTGCAACAGAAAGGTTGTAGAAAGGGTTCCAAAGGGTGCAACGAACAACTAATAATTGACTCAATTGTGTGTGGCCAAATCACCGAAACCTTCATATGGCGTACATCGACTATAAAAAGGCCTTTGACTATGTGCCCCATGACTGACTAGTAGCAGTGCTGCGATTGTATAAGCTCAATGAGATATTTGTCAGTTTCTTGGAAAGGGTTATGTCATCATGGCAAACTAGACTGTGTCTCAGTACACCGCGCAGAGACATACGAACAGATGAAATATCGATTCGGAGAGGCAACTTTCAAGGAGACTCCCTTAGCCCCTCATGGTTTGTCCTGGCAATGAATCCTTGATCTACCGATCTTAACTCTACTCACTACGGCTTTTCTATCAAGATTGGAAAGAAAGTTGATACTTGGCTAAATCATATGCTATACATGGACGACCTTAAACTCCATGCCGAAACACAGTCGCATCCGAAAAACGTGCTGAGAATAGTTGAAGCATTCTCACGAGACATATAAATGGGATTTGGTTTGGTCAAGTGTCGGACACTAAATGTGGTGAGAGGAAAAGTACAGAAGTCTGGGTATGAGCTGGAAGATGAACAGCATATTAAGTCTATGTTGGCAGAAGACACCTACAAATAGGAGTAAACCAAGCTAGGCATATTGACCATGTTTCAATAAAGAAGGATCTGACCTGTGAATTTGTCAAAAGATTAAAACAAATCATAGAAACGCACTTGAACAGCAAACACGTAGTGAAAGCTGTTAACACGTATGCTGTACCTGTGCTGAGCTACCCCTTTGGCATAATCAATTGGTGTAAAACGGACATCAAACGTCTTGAGCGAAAAATGAGAACAATGCTCACAAAAGGAAACACCACCCACGATTTTCAATAGAGCGAATGACTCTACCCAGAAGCCTAGGTGGACGTGGGTTCGTTGACACTGATAACCAGATGAAACGACAGATAGACAGCCTTAGAGAGTACTTCTTCGCAGAAGCGAGGTCATCTGTACTTCACAGAGCAATCAGTGAGGTGGAGAGATAAACGCCACTGGTCTTGTGTCAATAAGAGATTCAATACCACCTACTTACTGACCTTCAGAAGATGGAAGCATGGAAAGCAAAACCTTTGCACGGAAGACATCCAAATCAGGTGAGTCAAGCAAATGTTATATAACTGCGTCAAACTACTGGCTCACTTCAGGACAGATCTTTCCAGAAACTGAAGGTCTTATGCTTGCAATTCAAGACCAAGTCATCCCTACAAGGAACTACCTCAAGTTCATTGTAAAAGATCCCGCTGTACCAAATGTTAAATGCCGCTACGGCTATCAACAGAAACAATACAGCATATTACATCTGCATGTTGATATTTCCTGGCGACGGAGCACAAACAAAGGCATGGTGCAGTTGCTAAAATCTTTCATCAGGAGTTGGCTGATAAGTTTCAGTTTCTAAAAGGAAAGAAAGTTCCGTACCACCAATATCAGCCAGAGTGTGTTCTTGAAAACAAGGAATAGAAGTTTTATTGGGACCAAAATATTCTGACTGATCAATCGGTATCACACAACAGGCTGGATCTGGTGGAAGTCAGCAATAAAATCAAGCAAACTACCTTGATTGATGTTGCGATTCCTAACAACAAGAATCTCCAGTCAAAACACATCGAAGAGATCATTAAATATAGCGAGTTGGTCGACCCTATCAAAAGACAATGGCACGTAGAACGGGTAAATACCATACCTATCATTATCTCAAGTACGGGCGTGATCCCAAGTACCTTGATCCACGGTCTTAAAGAACTGGATCTGCATACTCAACTGTACAAACTAATGCAGAAGGCAGTAGTTCTCTTAACAACCAGAATCGTTCGGAAGTTCATGGCCAGTGACATTCCAGCTTAGAAGTTGCTGTTTCAGTAACTATACTTTGGTTCCCTGAAACCCGTATAGTTATGTTGTAATGTACCAGCAATGTGTTATATGTACTGAATAAAAAATAATATATATAATAATTCTACCAACTTTGGCATGAAGCCAAAGGTCTCCCTGGAGTATTTGTTCCGAAGATATCAAGAGAAGGTAAGCACAAAGGAAAACAAGGAGAATGAAGGGCAGTGGAAAAACGTACTGATGACCCAAGCCCCACAAAGGAATTCGCAACAACAACAATAACAAAGGAAACTTAAATCATTTCGTAAGTTAAACGGGTTGTGTAATTGGTGAGTAATTAGTGGTCTAAAAATATTTAATTTGTTGTTGTTGATGATTTATATACAGGCTTTGAGACATCCTGGTTATGTATCTCCATGTGTAGTATTTGAGTGCGTCTCTGATAACTTGTGTCAACGTCATAATGTGTGTATCTACATAATATAATAATATCGTATGGCCTCGGGTGCCTGGTGCAAGCTTTGTTAATTGACACCCAGAGGGTAGCTTGCATGTCGAATTTCGTCGTTCCTTTGAACGCTATGAAAGTCAAGGAGGTTAGATATCTAAGCTCCTTGACACTACAGCGCTTTCAAGTAGAGAATGGAGGAACTTTGTGTTGGCGGAAAATCCCGAGATTAATTTTACCATTGAACACGGCCTACTGAATTCAAATGGGTTCTTTAACATGCCGACAACGTATGACATGAGTATCGTGGTTTTTGTCGCCTTCAAAAATCACTTACCATGGCCAGGGGCGAACCTGCAATCTTGGGGTTGGTAGTCCGACACTATAACCACTTTTTTTATTAGCTCTTTACAGAATTACAGAATTTTCAGATATGATAAATACCATACTAATACATCACAAGAAATCCAGATAGTGTCCATATTTATCGTACAATTGTCCACTTTCACTAAGCTTCCAACGCTCTTTTTGCAGGTGATACCTGAGATCCAGGAAAGAGAAATGTTGATCATTGTCCATCACGAAGTGTACATATTGGCCCATTATCCACACAATGGCAGTCTATTTAATTTGGGGGAAGGCGGTCACCGACAAACGAACCAACTTCCTGTCATCAAGGTCATCCGTGGGCACATTTAATAGTTGACATACTTTTCCCTTACACCACAGCCACGTGGAGGCAACTCGCGTGCATGATGTGAAGCGGTGTATCGCCGTATCAGTTTGACCACATATAGTACACCATGGGTAAGCTTCAAGATGGATGGTATATCGCCGTAGAGCGGTTGGGATGAGATCGTTGAGGAAGATAAAAACCTGGGAGTGTACAGCAGAAGAAATGGTCATAGCCCCAAAATTTTTCCAAACAGTGGGCCAATGGACGTAGAGGGTGGTGGCCTCTATTCGCGGTTTGGAGTGTACCACTTGCCGCAACATGTTATAGATACTTTTCGTCGTTGGAACAATCCCTGAAGGCATTTGGCGAACAGTTTCCAGAAGGTGCTGTTGATGGTCCCTAAATATCTTCGGCAAAGCTCTATCACAACCACGGGCTGTGTTTCGAATATCTTTGTATAGCGCTTTCGTAAAAGTGTCATGTTGGGAAAGAATGGTGATATCGTTCTTGCAGAGGAGTGGACGGCATTTCATGCCATGAGCTGTTAGCCCTAGCCCGCCTTGCCGGGATGGGAGATACAACTGTTCCCGTTGTACTCGGAACAAAAATCCTTGCCATATAAACCAACCTGTATATTTTGCCAATTGGCTCTCAAACATTTTGGGAAGTGGGAAAAGTTGTGCGACATACCATATTTTAGAGAGCGCAAACACGTTGAGGACCATGACCCGTTGCACTATATTGAGGTTTCTTTGACCAAATTGGATCAGGACTCCCCTAAGTTTGGCAATGACCTTAGTCCAGTTTGCTTGCACTGTGTCCAGAAGCGATTGCTTCCAGGTAATGCCAAGAATTGTCACCTCATTTACTATCCGGAACCAGGGCTGTTGGGTAATCACTGAGTTAGTATTGAGCGGAAGCAAAGCAGTTTTCTGGGGGTTCGATTGTGCTCCTGAGGCGATATGGTAGAGCTGAAGGACGCTATCGATGTGGGACATGTCTTCTTTATTGCGGATCAATATTGATACGTCATCAGCATAGGCGCACATTCCAAAAACATGTGTGGACAGTTTGTAACCCTGTAGCTTCACCTGGGTAGTCCGAATGAACGGTTCAAGGCCAATGACAAGAAGTAGCATAGAAAGGGGACATCCTTGCCTAACTGATCGTTGTATTGGAATCAGAGGGGAAAGAAAACCTTTGACGAGCACTCTAGACGTAGCATTACAATTTATCATACGAATGTAGTCAATAAGGATTTCAGGAAATTCGAAGTGTTGCAAGACCATGTACAAGTATTCATGACTGATGCGGTCGAAAGCTTTATCAAGATCTAAGGTGAGAAACCTCATTGGCTCAGTGGGGAGCATTTCGGCTTTTAGGTGTAGGTCCCGTAGTATCGCTAAGTTTGTTAACAGAGTTCTTCCAGGAATACTGCAACATTGTTCATCACCAATGATATCAGGTAAAACAGTCTTCAATCGGCATGCAAGTACTTTGGTAAGGACTTTATAGTCACTGCAGAGCAGAGTAACTGGTCGGAAGTCACCAACTGCCATGGGAGAGGATGTTTTTGGTATGAGGACTATGGTACCCTCGTGATGTGATTGACAAAGAGCACGACGTTGGAGAATGGTACGCAGGACATGAAAAAATTATTTGCCAATGAGAGGCCAGAAGTGTTTATACATTTCATATGGCAGTCCATCAATGCCAGGTGAGCGGTTGTTTGGGAGTTGTTTAACCACAGAGTGAATCTCTTCATCCGTAATATCCGCGCTGAGCAGAGTTTTGTTGTCCGGAGATAGTTGGGTACTGCAAGATGACAGCAATAGGGTCACCTGCTGTGGATC
Source organism: Meconema thalassinum (assembly GCA_946902985.2). Lineage (NCBI taxonomy): Eukaryota > Metazoa > Arthropoda > Insecta > Orthoptera > Tettigoniidae > Meconema > Meconema thalassinum. The sequence goes on from OX336389.2 coordinate 132,725,682, forward strand.
AATGGGAGCCTTAGCGTAGAACCGTTGATAAAATAATGATATTTCACGACGTATAGCGTCAGGGGAGGTGACGACACTTCCAGTACTGGTGCGGAGGCGGTGGATATATTTACGTTGCCGCTCACGTTGTCCTTTGGATATATGGTATACACTTGCACTTTCGTCCGGGAGCACTGTACGATCTTTTAAAGCCACGTTTATATGAGCGAGCGTTCGTTGCTGTAGAGACAGGAGCTTGGTTTTAACTTCCCGGATCTAGGCATATATACGCTCCCCAGCATCAGATCTTTGCTGAAGCTGGCGAAGAACTCGATAGTAAAATTCAACTGTATCCCGTCTTTCCCGACCTCGTTGGTAAGATATGTTCTTAAGACGCGGCGGATCCCTGGTTTAACTAAAATATCCCACCAGTCTGTGCAGTCGCGAAATTTGCATTTTTGTTGGACACATCGAGTCCAGTGTTGTCTGAAAATATCTTGGCATTCCTCCTCCAGTAACAGCGAGCAATTCAGCTTCCAATAACCTCTTCCTATGTGAAATATGGGATGGGGGTAAGAGATTGTACATACGACAGCATGATGGTTAGTGAAACTGGCAGGTATCACTTCATATCGTCTAGGCTGGATAAGTTCCTGTGAAAAGTAGATGCGGTCAAGTCGTGATGAGGAGTTGTGACTTATACAGGTGTAATGGGGCAGGGGCACCCTTAAACTATCCACAGCATCAATGAGGTGTAGGGAGGTAAGAAGGGTCCTGAGAGCCGGGTTGACACCTTGGTATGAGCTAGTGGAATCTTCTGGGCGTTGAATACAATTGAAATCCCCTGCAAGAATACAGTAAGTTTTTCCTTAACGTCGTGCAGATGAGGCAGTATACTCTGTTGAAAGAACATTTTCCGTTCCACACGTTTATTGGACCCGGATGGGGCATATACATTTATCAGGGTGGTATTGTTTATGTGTCCAGATATTATGCGTCCTGATGGATGACATAGCACACCTTCGAGTGGGATATCATGTCTTATGAGGAATCCGGTCCCTCTATTCGTATTACCGGTATTGATGTATTGTTTGTAGAAGGCAGGTATGGGCAAACAGGGTAGAGCAACTTCTTGAATGAAGGCAATGTCAATGTCTGCATCTCGAAGGAATCTCTCCAACAGTTGAAATTTCAGAGGGCATTCTATTACATTGATATTCACAGTGGACACAGTGAGAAATTGCGCCATTAAGAGAAGTATAAAAGTTGTGCTAGACATACTGGAAGTTGGACTCGAGAAAAAAAGAAAAAAGAAAAAAAGACACAGGTGAGAAATATACTGGTGCACTATGCCATTCATAGGCCGGCTGTCAGCGGTTGAAAGCGTTCGTGGGTCCCTAGATGACGTAGAATGAAGATTTTGTTTCTTTTTCACAGCTGCGGGAACGTTTGTAGAGCCAGTTTGATTCTTCGGGGCTGGTACGGCAATCGAGGCATTTATTTTAATCTTCTTAGAGACGTTCTCGGATCCCCGATCAACATTCTTAAGTGAGTCGGTAGGGACCAGCGAAAGTGGGGGCAGGGAAGACAAAATTTCTGTGGCAGCCTGTAGTGACGGCATAGTTGGTTCTATGGCTGCGATAGAGGTTGCCGATAGCACAGGGGCACTCTGTGGCTCGCAGCTCTGGTCAGGGCAAGGTACCAGTTCTGCGTCAGATGTATCCGAGGTCACTTCTGGTGTTGTCCCAGCTGACTGATCAATAAGCACGTTTTCATATGACGTTTGCTGCGTCACAACTTCCGAGTATTGGACACGTCGTTGTTGTGTAGGAGTTATACCGAGGGGAATCATTTTCTTTGGGCAGTTAATACGTAGATGTGTGGTAGCATTGCAAATTAAACAGGTCTGTTTCTGTCCATTATACGTTATATAGCCAGAATGGCCACCAAAAGTCTCAGTGGAGGGGATATCTTGCTTGATTTCCATAGTGACGGCACGTATTCCATTATACACCGGGAACTGATAAGCAGAAGACCATTGTTCTTTCCTGACGTCACTCACAGTGCCATATTTCGACAGGACGGATTTGAAAATTTCAGGGGGTACTTCGAGTGGGACATTAAATATACGCACTGTGGTAAAATTGGAATCCGCTGTGGAGAGCTTAACATTTGTCATTTCGCCTGAGTCATACTGAAATTTAATAGGATCTGCAAAAGTATTTAACAATTTCTGATAAATAGATATGCTGATTACCTTGATGTACATGGTTTTTTCGTGCGCATTTAACTGGATGGCTTCTACTTGGTCGACAGTCAACCGGAGGGTATCGCCAATCCAGCGGTGAATTTCTCCTGGTGAGGGGCGAGAACTCTGCTTGTCCCATTGGCAGCGTACGGTGTTTTTTCTCTGGTATCCGGACATGATTTTCAGCGGGGTTTTCTGTGTTTCTGGTTTTGTTGTCCTATCTGGAACACTACTTGAAAAAGTATTGTCCGAATGACACACGGAAGGTCAGTACACACGTGGAACTAAGGAAGCATCGGTATTAGGAACCGTAAACTCTTCCAATGCGGTCACACAGCGCTCACACACGTACCGCACTCGGCCACGACTAGTGACCAACTTACCACTCACCCACCGTGGCAAGCGTGGTGGCTCAGCGGTCTAGCTGTATGCCTCTCACCAAGGCGGTTATAGTATCTGCAATTGAGGCTATACTTTGGAAGAAAGTGGCCGTGGCCTTATGATTGAAATCATCCCGGTATTTGCCTCGCTTAGAAGTGGCAAACTATTAAAAACTAATTCCAGGATGGTTGACGTTGGATTCAAAGCATTCTCTTCTAAGTTTTACGTCACGTTGCAGAGTTTAATTCTCAAACGAGAATTAATCACCTTGGCAGAGCCGGGATTCGAACCTAGGACCTTAAGACCTGTAGTCTTAACATGTAGCCCTAGACTAAAGAATGCGGCTATATTTACCTGGGCGGCTTCGGTGGCTTAGTGGCTGAGCTTCTATGACCAAGGTCGCGGGTTCAAACCCGGACAAAGCCATCGGATTTTTAAGAGCGTTAAAAATCCCTCAGTATTCCTTACTTCGGAGGGGAAGTAAAGCCGGCGGTCCCATGTCATAGATTTATGGCATGATGAAGAACCTTACACTAATTACACTTGTGTGAAGCTAAATTATAGGCTAGATTTTACTAACGCTCTTAGGTTCCAACGTTCGTCGCCAGGAGCCAACTGCGGTGGCATCTAGTAACCAAGTTCAAAACTGGTTGGTCGTTGACGGTGGCGGTTGGTGGTAAAAGTTGGAACTTCTTGAAAATCGAATGTCTGCAGTTGTCACTTGAATTAAAAACAGATAGCACACAATAATACAGCCATCACAATTAACACCGGTTATCAGAGAGATTCTACGCACACACAAAATACATGAGGCTACATGCCCGCGTTGTCGCAGTCCCTAAACTGAGGAACCAACCAACCTGTATTTACCTGAGTTTATGAAATATTCAACCTAAAATGTATATGCAGGTACGTTCAAGAATATCTACCTGAAAGTTTGGAAGGCTTTTATCGTACTTTCGAAGTGTAATGAATGAAAAAGGAAGATTGTAGTTTTACGTGACCGTGAATCTTGTGATTATGAGCCACGGGACCTCCTTTTTACGAGGAATCCGAACCACAGGACATGGCATTTCACTTCGAAAATCTCACATGCATAGACCGGGAATCGAACCCGGACCGCCTTGGTGAGAGGCATACAGCTAGACCGCTGAGCCACCACGCCCCCTGTAATGGATGAGTAAGGCCCACTGTAGTTTATACAGCATAATTAAAGCAGAATTGAACCGCCCCGTGGCATAGCCGCGCATGTCGTGTACCACGACCAGGAGCGCAGCTGCATCAAGTCCAGAGGTCGCAGGTTTAAATCCCGGCGCTGACAGTGACTATCCTGTGTATCCTGAGTATTTATTCCCATGGTTTTTCCACATTCCCTCCAAGCAAATGCCAGGATAGTACCCGGGGCACCTACCTCATCCCTGTCCGTATTAGAGTTACACACATTACTGGAGTCATCACATAACCCGTGGCTCATGAACGCGATATTTACGGTCACATAATAACTACAAGCTTCATCACAGAAATAGAGGTTATCACACAAATTATACATGCACCCAACTACACGGTGCTGATGACGAAGATGTTCTAAGCCCCACAACATTAACAACAACAGAAATGAACCCACCTCTCCCTAGTATTCCTTTCGAGGCTTGAGTAAACACCCTTCCAGCCCTCAGACCTGAATTGAATATCTTGGCAAGAACCAGCACTCAAACCCTGGACATTGGTACAGGAGTCTCCATATCTACTGCCATTTTTTGTGGTTTCGTGGTATTTATTGAGACTCTAATTCCAAAGGTCTTGGGTTTGAATCCCAGTTGTTGTTGTTGTTTCATTTAAGGAGTTGGACATCATCGTCATTTAGACCCATGTATTTGGGTGTGTGTACAGAATTTGTCTGATAACCTGAGTTATTTTGATTTCTATGTTAATGTGTGTGTTTGTAATTCAGGTAAGGAATGGGAGAGAGGTGGGCGGATTCTTAAAGTTAGGAACCATACCGGTACTTGCCTGGAGTAGAAAAGGGAAACCACAGAACACCACCTCCAGGATGGCTGAGGTGGGAAGCTAACCCACCTCTTCTCCGTCATGCCTCCGTTCCAGGCTACTACTACTACTACTCCTCGGCGCTACAGTCCATGTAAGACCTTGGCCTCTCCAACAATCGTTGCCCAATCCTGACGATCTTCTGTACGTTTCCTCCATCTTCTTACTCCCATCTTGCGTAAGTCGTCCTCCACGTCATCCAACCATCGTTTCCTAGGTCTTCCTTTGCATCTTCTTCCACCTGGATTTCCTCTATAGATCTTTTAACCACTCTATCTCCTGCCATTCTCTCCACATGTCCCAGCCATCTTAGCCTATTACTCTTTACTTCCGAAACTATATCAAGATGACCATATAGTTCCTCCAATTCATTGTTTTCCCGTATTCTCCATCTTCCTGCCTCATTCACTGCTCCATAAATCTTCCTCAGTATTTTCCTTTCCCATCTTCTCAAAAGCTGCTCTCCTCTGTCACAGTCATAGACCAAGTTTCCGAGCCGTACATTACCACTGGTCTTATAACTGTTCGGTACACTGTCATCTTTGATCTTCTACTGAGGATGCGCGCTTTGAGGATTTTTATAAGTGCCCAATAAGCTCTAATACCGGCTGCAATTCTTGCTTCAGACCACAAATATATTTCCTGGGAGAACCAGGAATTGAATACTGATATATGGAGCGACTGCCAAGAATGCTAGCTGCTACATCAGGGGGTAGACCTAAGAAATCTAATTCTGGTCTAATTCTCATCTTCATCTGTATTTATGTTCGTATGGAATTTGTCTGATATTATCTTTGCTGTTCAGGTGACTATAAGGAGGTAGCAATTATTGTGTTCCAGAGTTGGAACAGGTCCACTGGGATATGAATCTGAGGTTTTGCCTCAAGTGAGTGGGAGAGGGTGTTATCTACGTGAGAAACAGACACAATAATTTGATTACCTAACCATTTTCGCTCGATCCATGGACATAATAGAAAAGCTGATTGCCTGCCGCCAAGGCGGACTTGGTTCGATGCTTGTGCGATTCTCGAGTTAAATTTCACATCTGATGCCTTGGAGACAAGGAGTTCCGTGGTATATGATTGCCAAATTTAATAGTTACGTGTAACTACAAGCTTCAATACTTCCATTCTAGCTCCACAACAAATAACAAGTAGTTCCGTGAAGAACTCAATAGCCAAATTTCACTTATCCTACTAGACTTTTCCACTAAAAACTCCCCCGGCTGTTAAAAGAATTTTCTATGTGATGTACACTAAATAGGTTTTGATACACGACCTATGTTTCCACCATCACCATTGCACTGATAAAGTATGTGCTAAAATATAGTCTATTACTTTCTGTAACGCGTCACGGGAGTTAAATAAATAAAAAAAATACGAGCCTTACAGTAGTCGCATATGATGTGTAACATCTGACATAGAAGAAACCTCACGTTAAATTGTTGATACACCGGTATTTTATAGTATTATTGGCACAAATATTAATCTATTGTAAAAGGGAGTGTTTTACAGATATTGTAGTTTATAATACGGAACTTATTTTATTAGATGATTTGTAGCTTCCACCAACATTAGCCTAAATAAAGAATACGATATGGATCAACTAGATTAATAGACACGACACCGCTCATAACCTTAAATTCCTTATAAACAGGTCCACTTGATTCACAGACCAACAAGTAATTTCATATGGATTCTGTTAAAATGAGTCATATTGATATGATAAATATCGTTTAAAATGATAATCTGGTAGCAAAAATATCTACCCCGCCCAGGATTTGAACCCAAGATCTCTAGATTCACAGTCATACGCAATAATCCCACGGTTATTTCGACTACGCAAAATTGTGCACAAGATGGTGACTTATTTCCACGTTCCAATAATACTGCATTACGGAATTAAATTTCATTTAAATTTTGCTTGTTTCGATAATGTTCCTGAGTGACATTGAGTTTAAAATGCCTTATGCCAATGCAATGCCGACTACTTACAATGTTTGATATTAAGGCATTTTACCATTTAAATACTGATACGAAGACTTCGAACATGTACCATGTCATTTGTTTAAATCACTTGACACCAGAGTTCGCATAAGCGTTTTCCGTTCAGTATGTCATATACATTCCACATGGCCGAGAGTGCGTCATGGTATCAATTTTCGACACCGCGCGCTGATTGTTTCTCCTACCAGTGCCAGCTGGATCGATCGATCGAGTTGGCAGTGCGTCTTATACTTCCGTTCGATCCACCACTGCCAGCTGGGGCACACTTCCATTCCATCGATCGAGCGGGCAGTGCATACTTCCGTTGTCCACCACTGCCAGCTAGTACACTTCCGTTTGATCGATCGAGTGGGCAGTGCATACTTCCGTAGTCCACCACTGCCAGCTAATGCACTTCCGTTTGATCGATCGAGCGGGCAGTGCATACTTCCGTTTGATCCACAACTGCCAGCAATCCACTTCCGTCCCCAATTATCAAAATCACTCCCACAAAACTATCCAGCAACCGAGCGGAAAGATGTTACACATCAAAAAGTCAAATGCATGGCTTCTATGATTTTCGCAATGTCAGGTACAGAATGTAGTGACATTTTATAACAACCTAACATACGTATCCTCTCTTCAATCGCTTGAATAGTGTACGAGAAATTTTAAAAACATATAGTATTTAAAATTTCGAACTGACGCCAATTAGAATTTTTGAAAACAATTAAACATGAGATGTCTGTATACTACGTAAGCTCTGAATAAAGATTCGCTAATCTTAGCATCACTGCTCTCGGGTAATTAAATCCCTATAAAAATCATTTGAAATATTTGAAAATCATGTACTTAGTTAAGCGTCCTCTAACGCCATACAAAAATTCAGTTTCATTGCTTAAATAGTTTCGGAGGTATTGTGAACAGGTGGGACATATTGTGTGGACGCGATGTTGGATTGATTCATATGTAGGTTATAGAACTATACGCCAGCAGATGAATATACTAATGATAGTTCATTATACTAACCTACATTCCAATTGCTTGATTAGGACACCTGGATGATACCGTATCGGCCTTAAGCGCAACGCTTAAGGTAACAAAAAAAACACTCTAGTAGCACTGTAAAATAATACAATCAATATAATCTTGACACTATACACAATATAAAAGCGGAGCATTGTCCACCAGGTGACTTGCCACTATTTCCTATCCTCTGTGTTGTAACACTCTCTATCGACAAAAAGAAAGTACCAACTAGACACACAAAATGACCACATGCGGTAGATATGCCCAAACCATCAGTGTCCAAACATCCAGATTTCAACAATTACAAGTTGAAAATGTACTTGAATATCAAATGACCCTTAAAAAACATGAAATAACTGAACAGTTGAATAAAAATTTAAAAAAAGAAGATTGTCTTCAAGTGGTAGGAGTGCCTCCTTTGACACAGGCCGTTTAAGAACATCGTTCTTAAACCTCACTGACACCACTTTCACTAATTGATTCTGGCCACGATGCACTTATTCAATTACACCAAGGGGCCACTGGAGAGGGGGAATGTTGTCGTCCTTCACAAGGGCAACAGTTCCAGGTTGGAGATTGGAAATTGAACTGATCCATTTGTTGCGTTGCTGCAGATGAGTTAGATAGTCTCCAGACCATCTCCTCCAGAAGAAGTGGAGTCTCTGCTGAAGAACATTGTACTTGGTCAGTAACTGCATTTTAGATGAAGTAAAGTCAGGTTCCGGTAGGTCTGTGAGAGATGAGCCGATTAGGAAATGATCTGGAGTTAGAGTTGTAAGATCATTGGGGTCAGTAGAGATGGCAAGTAAAGGGTGTGAATTTAAGCATGCCTCAATTTGAAAAACTACGATACAGTCAAGTGTTCTTCGTATGTGAAATGACGCGTACCCATGACTCGTCTCAAATGATGTTTCAGCGATTTCACTCCTGCCTCCCAAATACCACCGAAGTTTGGAGCGTGGGGTGGAATGAAGTGCAGTTGAAACCTCTGCTGCTGGCGAAATTGATGAGTTCTTCCTTTGTATCACCTTGCTCGAATAGGGATTTTGATTCCTTGAGTTCTCTGCTGGCACCCAAGAAGTTGGTTCCATTGTCTGAATACATGTTCTAGCAAATTCCTCTTCTGGCGATGAATCTTTTCAATGCTGCAAGGAATGTTAGAGTAGTCTGTCACTACCTCCAAATGCACAGCCTTAGTGCACACACAGATAAATATACATACGTCTTGCTACGAGCATTTCCAGTCTTCAATTAGAATGGACCTGTAAAATCTGTGCCAGTATTCAGTTTGAGGAATGCGCACTGTAGGTAACTGAACCATCAGCTGCTGGGCATTAGTCGTTTTGAACCTATTACATTTTATGAACTTGTTTATTACTTTACAAACAACTTCTTTTCAATTAACTATCCAGTAACGTTGTCTAACTGTAGCTAACGTTAATTGTATCCCTGCATGAAGCATTCTTTCATGTTCACTTTTGATAATGAGATCGGTAAGATGATGTTTACTGGGTAAAATTATTTGATGTTTGAAGTCATAATCTAGATTAGAATTCTTTAATCTTCCACCCATTTCATTGTTGTTGTTAAAGGCACCAAACTATGAAGTTTACTGTATCTTGATAGCGTGTTATGTTTCTGCGTAAAATTCGGTAGATTGAACGCGCTTGATGCATGCCAAGTTGGTTTGTTGTATTTCTGCAGTGGTCAGTGGACCATCTCGTCTCTCTGTAGATATACACCTGGCATTTTTAGTAAATCTGAAGAAGTAAGTTAGAATTCGAAGAAGTTTAGTGTAGGATGAAACTCTCGAAATTATCTCTTCCGACTGGGATAGGACCACGCTGCTAATGGTTGAGTTGCGTTTTCTATAACTTGAAATGAAGTTTCATCGGTTGGAATGGGTCAATGAGACCCTGAAGCTTGGAGCCAGGAAATACCATGCCACCACAGCTCATTTTTGATAAGATTTACTGCATTGGTGCCTCGTGAAATGATGTCATCATGATTTGATGCACATGCTACATGTTTCCAAACACCGATGGAAGTGTTGCGTTGCACTTCAGCAACTCTATTAGCAACAAATGTATTCCATCTTGACGGTGGAGATGTGATCCATGACAGAACAATTTTGGAGTCCGTCCATAGGTGAACACTGTGGAACTGAAGTGATAGAACTGGAATAATTTTCGTGACCAGACGTGAGAGTAGAACAGCATCACACAATTCTAGTCTCGGCAACGACACTTGTTTAATTGGAGCCACTCTTGACTTGGCGCATAACAGATTTGACCACATGGAGATGAAGAACGAAAAAATAAGCATGCACCATAACCTTTCATCGATGCATCAGCAAAACCATGTAATTGTATTGTACCCGTTCGTCCTGGGGATGCGATGACCCATCTGCTATTACATCGCATTCCTGGATTTCCAGGACAGAGCGGAGTTAAATGAACACCTAGTCAAATAAGGAGTGTGTCGGAAATTCAGTTGAAATATCTCAAAAGCAGAGGGTAACACAAGATAAAGTATCTCCAGGGTCGTTACGGGTTTAAATTTAATAAAAAAATACAAATATCAATGGGCGCCATCAACTGAATCCTTAGCAAACCACATCCTTCCTGGTTAAGCCTTAATTAAGACAAGGAAAGAAAAAGGAAAATCACATCATCATCAGATCACAACTAAGATAAAAACAAATTTATTCAACTTTGATAGTCAGACAGACATACTAAACACTCATCCTACCTGAGAGCATGGTCGAATGCCAACGTTAAATTGTCATTGTCCAGAAAATCGAACCATCTCCATTCTACTCAAAGTGTATTTAATCCACATAAAATAGGAAAAATTTCTAAAGTTCTCTTGGGTTCTCAGGATCACCGTAGCACTATGTATTTGCGTCACTGACATTCGTGATAACTGAGACCTAATTTCTCTTTAAATTAACATCATGAATGTGGATGTAAAAAATATTATTAATCTGTCTAAACACACATATTATAATCACATATTTTAAATATCACATAATTTATGGCTTGCATGGCATTATTCAAATGCTGAATATGTTAGTAAAATGCTCCTAAACATCGAATAACTAATTTACACTATTTACACTGTCATTAATCATTGCTTGTTTTGTGAATCACAGAAAATCCACTATTCATTGGTTATAATCATCATCATCATCAAAATTAAATCGTTAATTCATCAACACAAGTTGCAATTCTTCAAATCATTTCTCAATTAAATTTATTTAAATCCATTTAAATTATTAATCATCAGCTTCTTTAGTTAATTATCACCTTCTAATTCAGTTATTCATCATCTATTCAATCATCTATTAATTTATTTAAGTCAGCTTATTTATTCAATCTTTAATTCATCCATTTATTTAATTCATTGATCTATTCCAAAATGTAATTTATCAACTTATTTAAATTTTATTCATCTGGTTATTTAGATTTTTATTATTTCATCTAGTCATTCTGATTTTTATTTCATTAGGTCAGATCATTAATATGCTTAAATTTCAGATTATTATTTCATTAATTATTATTATCAGAAAATCTCGTATAATCAACACTATTTACTTGTTTAATTTCCTAACAAATTGTTTAATATGGTTTATAGAACGTTGTCTTACAGTTTTATCACTTCCAAGTTATATCTCGTATTTAATTATCATGCCAAAAAATATTATTGCCTTCACAAATTCACGTTGGATCTCACTATCCACAACTACATTATATATATCCTCACTTTATCAAATATCACATTTGAATACCACAATTATTCCACAAAACTCCATAAATATTCAGCGCACAGCATGAATCTCAAAAATAATGCTAGACTGGGTTCGACAACCTCATGTCTACTTCAAAATACATTAGCAATATTGCAACTTCCACTTCGCAACTTCCAGAAAATGCCTATCACAAACTTCACTTAATCACGTTGCATGATCTACAAAAATACATAACTGGCTTCAAATTATCAACGCACACAATCTCCAATAACTGTAATTAATCTGATCACATCTAGACAACTTCTTAAACAATTAGGAAAAATATATTACCTTAGTAATCGTAATCAAATTCAAAATCTGCTTGCAAATAGCATAAATTCTCTTAAAATTCTCATAATTCACTTCACAGAAAAACACCAATGTGCTATAATCTCTCACATCGAAATATGCAATACTGATCTGCCTTAAAATAAATCTGACCATTAATGATTCATCTTATAAGATTCAATTACTTTAAATCCTTCTCAAAGGTATTAAATTCAATCATAAAAATTATCAAAAGCATCAGCTGTAACAGCTGTTAACTGAAAGTACTCTGAAAAGAGTATAGCAACAAAATATTGGATTGGCAAACAAGAATTACAAATGTAACCCTGCTGACATTTATTTTTAATTTATTTAACAAAATTCGACTGATATGTGACTAGTAGTTTCTTGTTTGATCGTCTTACAATCTCAAGTACACTCGGATGATAAAAATGAGTTCCTCAATGGCAAGTAAGATGAGAAACCACCACACAATCGTATAAATACGAAAGCCCTTGCCCCGTCGTCTAACATGATAATGCCCTGAACGATGGGTAAAGATGTGTACCACCACGCAATCGTATAAATACGAAAGGCCCCATCTCGTCGTCTGATGAGTGAATGTACCAGATTGGAATTAACAAGTCTCTAGTTGTCACATAAAAGCGATATTCATTCACTTGAGTGAATAACATCTTAATATCTCCAAACAATCCAATGGAAAAATTCCCTACTGATGAATAATACACACTCGCTAGTATGCAATGAACTGACGAAGTGATTTAAATAATCCAATTGCAGATCACGAGTTCGAAATACTCGCCACAAAAAAATAACTATCCAGGAAAACTATCCTTACTGGAAAATGTCTAAAAGACCAAACATCTGCTTAATAAAGCCAACCAATGGTGAGAATTTCGTATAATGGTGCCTGCCATATCATATGGTAACGCCATATTCTAGCAAAATTTGGAGCAAATAATGTTTAAGCCATGTCTAAATAATCGTATAACTCCTACTAGAAAAATATATACATGTATGCCCAGTGTTCATGAAAATATCATATTAGAAAGTCATAACTCTTACAGTACCTTCTCATATCAGCTGTTATTATATTTCAAAGATCGTCGATAATTCTTGTGTGTAATAAATTTCTCGAAAGATCGACGTGAATATCGTTTCACCCACGCAATAACGATCGCCTTCATATCCCAAGTGAATCAGCTGTTAGACCTCTTCTTCAGGAATCGAATCCATCGCTCCGTGGTGCCATCGCGTCTCTGTCTTCGTTTACTCCGACATGATGAACTGCATGTTATCCATAATGGATACTGTCCAAATCCTTACGTAAATGTTCATAAAAGCAGCGTACCCCATATTCCTCTTCTATGTTACGCCACTGTCCCATACAATGTTCGGTTTGCTTGTTAAAAGTTCAATCTCCACAGCGGTTAAGTCTCACTTGCAGAAAATAAATTTTGTTTATGAGAGTGTATAAGTTTTTGAAACACCCTGTAGCTGTGTTCGTATTCGATATTTTATAATAATTCATGAAACAGAATTCTATTAATGCACGTGCCAATGTTCAAAAGTGCATATAATTGTAACATTTCGGTTGCTTAAAAGCGTTAATGTTGTTTGGACCCCATGGTTGCTCTACATATTCCGTTATGAAATGCATAGTCGTAATGTAATTTGAATATCTAAGTTCATAATTGCAGTATATTGTAACTATCTGCCTGCACAATTCTATTACTGAATACAAGTCCCAACTCAATGTTGTAACTAAATGTTGAAATGAAGTTCAGCTTCTTTAATGTTGCCTGCGTATAAAAGTCGGAACTAGCCCGCTCGGATCTACTGCACTGTTCCAAAATGATCTACGCTTAAAGCCGGCCTCGCCATGCCGCTTCGCTATACTGTTCTGCGTTATAAAATGCAGCTCGAAATAAAGTTCTCAAACTCGTATTACAATGCTGTTCTGAACCCCGGCTTTTCTCCTCCGTACACGGCCCGCATAGCTTGCATCGGAACCGGTCCTCTCGCCGTCTGCCCTGCGTTGCTCGCCTTGGCTCACTGACCTACTTCCGCTCTCTGCTTGGTTAAGTAATACTGTCGCCTTCGCTTTACGTAACAAGTGCTATGCACCGCTCAACTTTACCGTACGCTCTGCGCATGTGTACCACTCAGCTCGCTGGCTGAACTCGACTGATGTCTCTAAACTGCCTTGACCAGCTCCTACCTGGCGCGGTCACGTGATTCTCCCCCACCTACTACGGTCGTGCGTCACAAATATAATCTCGACCAACTTCATCTCGGCTATTAAGTTATACAATAACTTATGGGATTATCTGTCTTTCTTCAAGTTATTATCATATATAATGCTTGTTATCTCTTCTCTTCTGAGATGATTAAATACTATGTTCCATTTAGATCTTAATAAAACTTTAATATTCCTCCCATAATTCCATCTACCTGACTGGCAGTGCCTTCTTGATCCTTGGCATTCTACGTCATTTCCTAGCATTCCTTTCGACTCGATTTGAGCGCTATCTTTACAACTTTTCCCATAAATCTCAACTACGGCTTAATGTCAGCTGGCGTAGCCGATAGCCTCAACTGGGTATCGGGTACAGTATTTGCGTGCACTCGGTGCAAAGAGCAAACCTTTCAATACAAATCTTACTGATCAATGGAATTTGTGAGTAAAAATTATCCTAACATTTTGCAAACTTGTCTGGAAACTCCCCATCCCACGATGTTTTTTCTTGCTATAATTGCTGCAGGAACATTTTAATGCAATAACGAAAGGGCTAATTAGACCAAGAGGATCGTAAATTGATGATAATACTGACAAGACTTTGCGATTTGTGACTGGGAGATTTACTGCTTGCTTGATGCAAGAGATCTGAAGCCTGTCAAGGGCTGAATGCCACAGAAGTCCTAAAGTTTTGACACCTTCATTAGATTCGAAACGGAGAGGAAGCTGTGTCTGCAGTCTTTTGGAACAGCCTGTAACAACGCTGGATGGTTGGAACACCATGTTCGAAGTTTGAAACCACCACTGGCTAACAGTTGAATTAATTCTTGCTGTAAAATTAATAAATCATCTTCATTGGTTGCGCCTGATATGCAATCATCTATGTAGAAATCATGAAGTAACACTGTAGCTGCATCCGGAAATGGCTCCTTCTCATTTTCTGCCAATTGTTGAAAACACCTGACAGCTAAGAAAGGTGCTGAGGATGTCCCGTATGTAACAGTGTAAAGTTGCTACACCTTGATGGGTTCATTTGAGGGTGGCCTCCACAAGATACGCTGAAAATTTCTACCCCTGTCAACAATACGAATCTGTTTATACTGTACATTTTCTCAATGTCAGCAGTGAAACATACTGGATGGGTTCTGAACCTGGAAACAATAGAACTTAGATCTTGTTGAATGGTAGGTCCTGTCATCAGATTGTTATTGAGAGAAATTTCTGAACTTGACTTACATGAAGCATCAAACACTACTCTGGTCTTAGTTGTAGGGCTGGAAGACTTGAATACTGGTTGTTGCGGCATGTAGTATGATATCGATGTCTCTGAAGAGGCAGTTATCGCTTGCATGTGACTTAACTCTTCGTAATCTGAGAGAAATTTGTTATATTCAACCCTTAGCTGTTCATCACGTCGTAGTCTGAGCTCGAGACGTCGACATCTATTTGTGACAGTTTGCAGCGACTTGTCTAATGTGCTAGGATCTTGCCTGAGTGGGAGTCCGACAACATAACGCCCTGTAGCATCTCTTGCCACATGTAAAATATGCTGTTCACATTCCCTCTCCTCACTAGATCTATCTGTTTCATGAAGTTCTTCGACCTCCCAAAATCTTTGTACTTGTACGTGAAGATCAATATCATTGTGGAGAAAAATGGTTCTTGACGGGGTGCCTCTCTTTGTTGACGTTTCATAAGTTCCCGAAACATATCCAACCTAATGTTGTATTCTGCAGAACTGGAAATTTGCCTGGCCTGGTCAACTGTTCAGCTCTGAGTATTCTGAAGAAAACCTCATTCCCTAAAAGCATGTCTATCTTGGCTGGAAAATGAAAATTAGCATCAGTTAAATTAATGTCGCCTGGAATATTCGACCTGTCGTATGGCACCCTTTGAGTTGGCATATCACTGGTGATGTTTGATGAAACAAGGCAATCAATATTGTAGCTGCTAGAATGTATACAAGATTGTACAGTAACATTTACACTCTACTCAGCTTCAGTTACATATTGCGAATTGCCTTCTAGGGGCTTAAGATTCCTTGTTCTCTTCAAACCTAGTACCTGTGCTAAAACATCTGATATGAAATTACTTTACCTTCCACTGGCTAAGAGACAACGAGCTAAATATAGTCTACCAACGTTATTCTTAACCTTGACTGCAGCTGTCGAAAGCAGGACATGATGCTGTGGCTCAATTTTCATACTGCAAGAAGTAAATGAATTGCTTTCGTTCCAACCATTATGATATTGGGTGGGCTTTAGCTGCATGATGAGACTGAGTAGGATGCTGATGGTTAGAGGGCTGATTATTTGAATCAATATGTAATAATGTGTTATGTTGACTGTTGCACTTCCTACACAATGATGATGATGATAATTGTTGTTTTAAGGGGCCTAACATCTAGGCTATCGGCCCCTGCACAATGACTTGGAAGGACACGATACAACACTGTGGGATTCTTGTAGACAATTGTATCAAAGTCCATATTGTCTGACTATGTTACGCCATTTTTTTTAGTCATAACCTAAACATGTCTCACATTTATAGATTGGATGCTGACCATTGCATATCTTACAGTTATCAGTGATAAGTGCATGCGAACTACTTGAGGGTAATTTATTGTCATTCTTGAACCCATGCCTGGAATTCTTATCCTGATAAGATCTAATGCCCTTCTCACAAGATTGAAACTTGGGGAATAAATCTATCAATTCTAAGGTTTGTGCTCTCTTTTCCAAATAGTCAGTGAGTTCTATTAATGCAGAAAGTTCCTTGGACTTGCTTGTCATTTCCAATTGCTTCCTGATGGATTCTGGGAGCCTGTCGAGTATGATTTGGCTGATAATTACTTCATGTAAAGGAACGTTTAAATTCAATGACTCGACAGCCTTCAGATTTGATTGAACCTGATTGAGTAGGGTACGCAAGATAGAGGCAGATTCCTTATGAATTGTATCTGCAGATAAAAGTAATTTGATGTGTGCATTTACGATAAGTCTAGCATTATGATATCTCTTACACCTGTATCCCATGCTAAAGTGCAGTTTTCTGCTATGACAGGAATATTTTTTATGAGTTCATGCGCACTGCCACGCAAAGATGATGCTGGGTAATGGAATCCCTCTACATTCCCTAATGAGTGATTTCTTAATATTAGGGATTCAGAGAGATCATGAAAATGCATAAACTTTGTCACGTCACCAGAAAATTCTGGCAATCGTATTTTTGGAAGACAGAATGAACCTGTATTATTGTTCTGAGATACACTACTTTCACTAGGAGGATGTGAGACATCTGGAGAGTGAAAATTGATAAAAGTTTGTAATCTATCCTTCAATTCATCGAACGTGCCTTCAAATTGTATTCTTGACTCTTCATGACTAATTCATCAAGAATTTCATGCTGTGACTGAATTGCATTAAATTCTGGCAAGAGCGTTAATAACCGTTCATTTTTAACATGAAGGAGTTCAATGAGAGTACTGTCATCAAAACTGTACACTTGATTGCGGAGCCTAGTGAGTGAAGCTCTAATAATGCATCTCTTCCTCAGAAGAACTTTGGTTTGACTTTCAGAAGTCACGTTTAAACTTGTTACATGCACAACGAGGAATAACAAATGGGAAGGATGTATAGGATAATGCCTTATGACCACTTATCTTAAAAGAAGAACGAGAAGTTTTGAAATGAAAACATTGACTGCCAGTGAACAAGCCGCTTCACGGTAGCCACCCTTGTTTACAAACTGTTCGACACTGGCCGAGTACACCCGAAGTGCACCGAAGTAATTCTCTCGCTTACGAGAAGCATAACGGCTGCCAAGCTCAATGAGTTCAAAATATAGTCTACCTTACAAATGTTCACGACGCGGACATGATTTCCTGCATACCTTTCTGCAGTGTAAATGTAACATGAAGGCATTGCATAAGAAAAAGGAAAAAAAGTTACGAGCCTTACAGTAGTGGCATATGATGTGTAACATTTGACATGTTATCCTACTCGTATACTGCACAGCTTGGAAATTCTTAAAATGTTAATTTACACTCCATTTTCATACTGGTACTATGATGAATGTATAGATTGAATTGGGGATATGCTACTGTCACATTTGTGGCGCAGCGGTCAAGCTGTTAGTCTCTCACCAAGGTAGACCGGGTTTGATTCCCGGTCAATACATGTGAGATTTTCGAATTGAAATGCCATGTCCTGTGGTTCGCATTCCACGTAAAAGGGAGGTACCGTGGATCATGATCGTGAGATTAACGGACACGCAAAACTACCAGCTTCCTTCCTTCCTTTTACATTAATAATTCATAATAACAAAGTGACACACAACGTCGACAGTACTCTCAAATACTGTGAGCACATTCCTCAGTAACTATAACATTCATTATTCTCAAGGCTCTCATACAGTTCATCGTAAACAATCAAAACATGGCTTCCTACAATCATGAAATGACCTAGTCTCACATATGATGAAAATACAGCTTTTATTCCACTCATATAACAACATTCTGTTATGCATTTAATATTTGACTACTCACCCACAGCTTGACAATAATGCCGCTTACTTAAATGTCATTTGTCGTCTTTGTCCTACCCCATGTGATATTCAACCTTGAACGTGAAGCTTCATAAACTGCTCAATGACAAATGAAAGTCGGTGAAATATTTGCCACTGTGCTCGTCAAACCAGTGCCTGCTAAATGCACTGCCTACTGTATTGCCATAACATTCTCGCGCTACAGAGCACACACTGCCTTGTTTCCAATACACACATTTTCAATTGTACATCCAGCTGGCAGTGCGTCTTCACTTCCGCCCGATTCACTTCCGTCCCATTTTCTGGCAGTGCGTCTTCACTTCCGTCCGATCCACTTCCGTTCGATCCACTTCCGCCCGATTCACTTCCGTCCCCAATTTTCAAAATCACTCCCACAAAACTATCCAGCAACCGAGCGGAAAGATGTTACACATCAACAATTATGCCTTCGCATTGCAACCAATATTGTTAGAATATACTTCGTTTGCTTGAAAAAAACACGTGTTGTAGTGATCTGATAGCTTGATTCTATCCAGGCCCTGAGGACCAACAATATGGATGATACCATACCAGCCTCAAGCGCAACGCTTAAGTTAACAACAAAACCACTCTGGTAGCACTGTAAAATAATATATTTTATATAATCTGAACAAAAGCGAAGTATTGTCCTCCAGGTGACTTGCCACCATTTCCTGTCCTCTATAATGTAACACTCTCTGTCGACAAAATAAAATAGAAAACGAAATGGGGGAAATATGCCCAATCCATCAGTGTCCAAACACACGAGAAATCGAGATTTAAAAACTGCACAGCCGCCATTTTTAAGTTCTCATAAAATTCCATTAAGTTAGAAGTCAGTTTATTGAGGTTTGTATGATGATATACCATGCTACGTTTCACACCGCTCGGATGAAAAGTAGCGAAAAAAAATCATTTAAATATGGAACGCGCTGCCAGGGGATGCCAAGATCTTGCATCTTCAGAAATTCTGGCCGTGCTTAAAAAGGTGCATTGTATAATAAACATCTGTAGGCTATGAGTGACTGATTGTCTCGCTGAATGAATGGGTGTCTGAATGGAATAAATGAAGAAGGAAGATTGTAGTTTTACGTGACCGTTAATCGCAAGATCATAAGCCACGCAACCTCCTTTTTACGTGGAATCCGAACCACAGGACATGGCATTTCACTTTGAAAATCTCACATGCATTGACCGGGAATCGAACCCGGTCTGCCGTGGTGAGAGGCCAACAGCTTGACTGCTGCGCCACCACGCCCCGAATGGAATGAATGAATGAATGAATGTATGGAGTGATTGAGGTTATGAACTGCGTGAGTGAGTGAACATGAAAAATGAACTAGGGTAGGGCGGGGCTATTTCGATCACTTCAATTAAAAGCAGAAATAAAACACATTCAATATTTTCTTACCACTTCATAATTTACTGTTGAGAGAGATTAACTATCACTCTCTACTGCGCCAACACATATTTCATGAAACCACGTTTTACACTTCTGACATTGAATCCAATCACCTCTACTGGCAGACTGGCTCCACTTAATTCCACAAAACCCACAAGGGACATTCTCTTCATTTTCCATTTCTTCACTTTCTTCCCCGGGAGAAATGTCATCGTTGACTTAGACCTCGAAGAGCCTGCGCCTTTTCAGTTTGTTCATTTCCAGGTGGCGCATTTTCTTCATTCCGTTTACCGTCTTCAGTCTCATTTTTTCAATGGTTTCTGATATATTTTTCTGTGAAGTGAGGTGGCGGGCCTGCTGTTTTCTATTTGGCTTCTTCCGGTTACAGGTTGATTTTTTTGGAGTCAGAATTATTTCACTGCATACAGGTGATGGAGCAGGAGCTACAGATAAAGTAGTCATGTTAGGTGATGGAGAAGACGCTTTGTGGAGATCAGAAGGTCCAGAAGTTGAAGGAGTCGACGGATTGAAAACTACTCCTGAACAGGCTGATGAAGGAGATGATTCGGCTCGGAAGACTGCTGATGGTAGAAACTTGTGTGATGGAATGATGTTGGGATTCTACGGATAGATACCGGTGCACTGAAATAATCGCAAGTATGAGTTACAGTGGTATGCTTCCTTCCCACGTGTCAATATACTTTATTTTTAGTGATAGCAATTACCCCAATATTCTGGTCGGAATTACCCCGTAATGTCATGCTTTAGGTTTGTCCGTATAGCTGGAAAACTGTTTGACAAGTGCTGCTATATGTGGCAGGAATGTAAACTTGAATCCTTAGACTACGAGCGTGGAGTATGGGTAAGTTGGAATGTTTGATAATCATTACGCTAAACCTTATGATATATGACTGGCACCTTATTCAGAGGCTATAATGAGCAGTGTGCTACTTACCTTGCGATGTATTCTGTCGAATCGCTGTCAAACAAATGGGAATTGAGATGCCGTTATCCAACGCACTGAACACAAAGGTGGCTGGCAGGCGACTAAAGGTAAAATGGCGGCCGACAAACACTGTGCGGTTGAGCAGCAGCAGTCTTTCTTATGTTGATCGGAATTGCCCCGTGATCGAAATAGACCCGCCCTACCCTATGCCAATATTCTAAATATGTAAATACATCAAATATCTTTGTATAATATGTAAATATTGTTAAAACAAATGTCGATGTAAATTGTGCTTGTAATGCATGAAATACGTATGTTGGGCTTGCACTTTTTCACTAGGCCTTCCATATTTGTTATAAGATTTATGGTATATAACTAATAATAATAATTTCGCATTGCTGCCATGTTGGTTTTGTTCTCACTAGATTACTGAAAGCTTCGTAGGTGGACTTATACTAATAGCCTCTATCAACATACACATTTTCTGTTAGATTTCTGCGATAGAATCGTTCATATTGAGAGCAGCCTAAATACTTAGGATGGTTGCCATGTTGGTTTGTTTTATAATTATATAAGCCATAGAGTTATGTACGGTACCAATAGATGAAGATCATTTCCTATGTTCATTATTCAAATGTTCACTTAGATTGCATGATTAGGACAGAGGAAATAAGAACTTAATTTTTAAATTTTGCACAGCCGCCATTTTGGGGTTATGAAAAGAATAGAATTTAATTAGATGACATTAGATTGAACATTTGTATGAACATTTACCGTACCACGTTTCACTGTGTTCGGATGATCAAATAGCGAGAAATGCCCATTTAAATGTTTACTTCACTTGACCACTATGTTGGTAGTGTACTCGCCAGGTTATTAAAAGTTTAATTGGTGTACCTACATTAATAGCGTCTATCAGCATACAAAATTTCAGTTTGATTGCTGCAATAGATTCGTAGATATTGAGAACCATTTAAATATTTCGGATGATCGCCATCTTGGATAATATACAGTAGGCCATAGAAATACGTACCATTAGATGAATATTATTGCGTAGGTTCATTATTCAAACGTTCACTTCGAGCGCATGATTGAGACACAAGAATTAAGAACATCATTTTATAATTTCGCATCGCCGCCATCTTGAGGTTATGGAAACAATTTAACTTAATTAGCTGCCAGTGCATTTAAATGTGTATTGACGTTTAGCGTACCTAGTTTCACTGCTCTCAGATGGCTAAATCGCGAGACGAGTCCATTTGTATGTTTCAAATTTGCTTGCCTGCCATGTTCGTTTTGTACGAAAGAGGTTTTTGAGTGTCACATAGTTAACTTTCTAGTACAGGGTGTTCGTAATGTCACCAGACTCAATATTTCGGATTTTTCGTGACGTTGTATTACACATACAAATCTAGTGATTACACCCAATAGGTCCACATACCTTCAAGTGAAGAACGACATTTTTTAAACTCCGGTGGAAGAATTCTGGAAGTGCTGAGAGTAAAATAGGTTCAGACATAACACCAAGTCGTTTTCCGCACATTGCGTTCCCACATTTCCATTTCACAAGGTATGTTGAAAGTAACAACAATTTTCTTGCAGGCACAACTTTTTCACGCTAAAAATGTCTTGCGACACGTTTTTCAATGTTGCTGATGTTATTTCTCCAATAAATTTAGAAATTGCTTCTTTGAGTCTTGTAAGGAATGCGTGTTATTTCTGTGTAGCCTACTTTTTCTTTAAATATCCCCTTTAGATATTTTTTGTAGAATTTAAATCAGGCGAACGAGGAGGCCGAAAATTTCTCGATTTGCAGAAAATATCACAACGTAGCGATGGTCGCGTATGAAAAGTGGCACGATTTTGTTGGAACCAGCAATAGCAGTCATCCTCTTCCAATAAAATTATTATATATTGTTTGCACAATGTCCCACTTTCAGCGCCTTACGTGTGGACCCAATTGATCCTACAGATTTCCGCGGAGATCTCTCAATGCACAGCCGAACATCGCGAAGGAAAGTGTCAGTAATTAACTTAGGTCTTCCACATTGATCTCTATCACCCATTAAGTCTGTGTCACGAAACCTGCGTACAAGATCACACAAAAAAGATATACCTGGTAATGGTTCATCAGGAAATCTATGTCTCCATTTTTCCACACATCTCTCACAACTTAGGCACTCAAAATAAGCCTCCAATAAAGCAACCCGTTGTGCGCGCGTAAAATGCATTGTAGACCGCTTGAACTTTTAAGACTCGCTCTGTGCAAGGCAACAGCCGCACTGTTCTGACGTTACTACAACTAGTTCTACTGTATATTGTTTGATAACATCTCATAGGAAAGCTTGCGTGAGCTACGATTTTTCAAAGTCAGAGTCCGGTGACTTTACGAATACCCTGTAATACACTCTATCACCGTACAAAATTTCAGGATGATATCTGTTACTGTTGCGAAAATATGGAATACTAGCGAAATATTTCGCACGGCTGACATGTTGGATTGGTGACACGTATTAAACTTTGAAGGACACGGTAGTGGTCGTACAAAGTACTTACCGAGTTTCATTGAAATCGCTTCGACCGTTTTAGATTGTATTAGGGACACACTCACATACACACACACATATGCGCGCACACACACACACACACGGTTAAAAGGTGATCTCATAAGTCTATTTTTTTTATAAATGGAAATAGACTAAAATTTATAGTTGATCACATAAAATATCATATAAGGAATGTTAGGCCTAGAAACCACACGCCATTTTAAGATACTATAAGGTGCGTTCAAAAAGTAACGAGCCGGAGGCTGGTATGCGCAAACCGGTGACGACATCGGCTAATCGTGGCGTGCGTAACGCGGTGTGGTTCCGACCAGAGCGTGGAAGGTCACAGCCCGTCGCTAGAGGGCACGCGTGCACGTCACGTGACAATACAAAGCGAGCAGCAGCATGCATCAATCGTCCAACCAAGACCAAGACTGTCGGCCATTCGACATGCTTCTTGGTGTGGTTGAAGACTGTGGGGCACCCATTGGGCACACACCTCCCGCAAGTGCAGTCGTTCCTTCATGATGGTGTGCACACTTCCGACGCTCAATCTGACCACGGCGGCTATAGCGTTCACTGTCAGTCGGTAATCCTGGGTAATGAGTGCATCAACCAGCTGGACGTTGTCATCGGTAATGCAGGGGGGGTGTCCCAGACCGGGTATCATCGGCTAACGACACCTGTCCTTCCCTGAAGCGCTTGTGCCACGCCTTGACTCTTGCAAGGGACATGCAATGTTCGCCGTACACTTGTGATATTCGGCGATGAATGTCCGTTCCCCCTACTCCTTTCGCTGTCAGAAACCGAACAACACTTCTTTGCTCTTCGTTTGACGCCTCCATGTCACTGTTTGCAATACGACTGGCAGTGTTGAACGATTGATACATGCTGATGCTCACATTGTATCGTCACGTGACGTGCACGCGTGCCCTCTAGCAACGGGCTGTGACCTTCCACGCTCTGGTCGGAACCACACCTCGTTACACACGCCAATATTAGCCGATGTCGTCACCGGTTTGCGCATTACAGCCTCTGGCTCGTTACTTTTTGAACGCACCTTATATATAAGACTTTGCATATCCACACTAATACAGTCATGCCAATTACACAGGTTACTCTACCAATTCTAAACACACCCATATACATGAGTAGACACGAGCAAAATGTCACAATCCCCCTAAATAAATCAACAACTGCATATTAATTAATTAGTTAATTAATTAATTAATTTCCATTATATATATATATGCCACACATCATCTATTTTTGTTCCCAATTTATCCTGTTAGCCCCCCAGGGGCTCACAATGAATGGCACGAGAGTTTGGACGCATGGGACCATTAATGGATCCGGCATTGGTTCCATTTAATTGTGTTGGGCTCCTTTCATTCATCTTTTATCTGTCATTCTTTCGTCAACTCTTGTTCTCTTCCAACCCCCCACGATATGAGGGTGTCCATGGCCCAGAAAGTCTTTCCTCTTTTTTGCGCCTTAATTGGTCCTTGTCTGTCTCATTCTGCAGCACTAAATCTTCGAGGAGTCAATCGTCTTGTTTTCATGGAATCCCTTGCCTTCCGTAATTCGGAAATTCGTTTATGATGTCCCTGAATGCATATTGCAACTTGAATAGCGGTAATACCACGGCTGGTGATCATGGAATTGGTGACCCTGAAGGATTCCTGAACTGGGTCCGTGTTCCCCGTATCTTTATTGACTTTTGGTGGACCTTCTCCTTTTTTCTAATAGGTCTAATCAGTCTTTCATGGCTCTTCGTCTTTCCCAGGGCCTCAATCCTCTCTTTTGGATGGCTAAATGCATATTAATTCTCTGTCATGTAGTTCCCTTTCTTCTTTTATGAAAGTTGGATATTGGTTAATAGTAGTAGCAGTAGTATATTTCTTTACATAATTAATTTATAATAACCATATCATTAGGAGTAGGCAACCTAGGTGTTTCTCATCTTAAAACAGCGACCCTAATTACAACATGTTAACCTTTACATCTGCGAATGATATTTGGTCTCTTTCAATTTAAAGTTATGATAATCATAATTAGTTGTTATTCCTTCGTAAGATTAAAAGAAAGATGTTCATTCTAAATATTGATGACACATAATTTTGAGTTATTATTCCAATAGATATACCAATTATTTACATGGGTCGCAAATGCTATTATTTTTATATATTTCTATACTGGAATGGGCGACTTCGTACAATCCTCACAAATTGTTGACTCAGTGCCGAAAAGGTCCAGTAGAGCTCCAGCCAACCAACTTCTGGAAGAGCTGATGCAGTGAATCTCTTGCAATATTTAGACGATGGGCAGGCAGCATCCAAGAAGAAGGAAGAAGCAGCAGTAACGTGCTGATTGCTCTTACAAGCTCCCAGTTCCTCTTAGCTTGCAGTCTTCATCAACCAATCCCATGTTCCCATTCCTCACCCTTGGACATACGAGTCGCCACCCACCCATAATTTACACGTCTTTGACTTGAACGCCGCGCCGTCCTCTCTCCCCGCTGTGCTACGTCTCCATGCCAGGCCTAGCTGCCGATTGCTGTCTTTACCTCATGCTCTGGCTTCGACAAAACACTCACGACATAATGTTGATATTTTATCTTCCTTATGTGCATGATGGCTTGAAATAATAATAATATATGTATTTCTACCCCTTATTATTCCCGTTTTCCAACGGGGTCAGGGATGAGATGCGATGGGAGTCTTTGTGGCGATGGTTTTAAAGGCCGGATGCCCTTCCTGACGCCAACTTCATGAGAGGAGTTAATGAGAGATGAAATGAATGATGGTGAATGAAACTGGGCAAGGATGTGGAAGGAAGCGGCCGTGGCCTGTCAGAAGGTACCGTCCCAGCATTTTCCTGGTGTTGAAAATGGGAAACCACGGAAAACCATTTCAAGGACGGCCGACGGTGGGGCTCGAACCCACGCGTCTACAGAGTCAGCAGAGAGCTTGGCCCCAAGACCTAATGCTTCGCTTTAGCCAGCGTAGCCACTACTGTCGGTGCTTGAAATAATAATAATTATTATTATTATTATTAAGAGTGAGCGTCCGTGGCTTAGGTGGCAGTACGCCGGCCTCTCATCGCTGGGACCGTGGTTCAAATTCCGGTTACTCCATGTGAGAATTGTGCTGGACAAACAAGGCAGACAGGTTATTTTCCGGTTACTCCGGTTTTCCCTGTTACAAATTTTATTCCAGCAACACTCTCCACTGGCATTTCATTGCATCTGTCATTCATTTAATCATTGCCCCAGGGGAGTGCGACGAGCTTCGGCAGCCGGCACAGTTCATATCCTCGCCGCTAGATGGGAGCTTCATTCATTCCATTTCCTGATCCGGTCGGTCGACTGGAAGCAGGCTGTGGATTTTCATTTTCATTATTATTATTATTATGAGAGGGATTCAACATCCCTTTAAACTGTTGTGTTTTAAGAAATTGACAGTGCCGGAATTTTCTCCCATAGTGTTCGTTATCGTACCAGTTAATCTACTGATACGGGTCTATCGCATTTAAGGACAAACAATTGAGTCTGGATTTGATACCACAACTTTGGGCACACTTAGAGAAGGCGTTACAAACTGTGCCACACAACCCGATGCGAGAGGAAGTAGTGAAGAAGTAACTAGAAATAGCTTGTATGGATATATTTCCTGTTAGATTAGATTAGATTGGAATGGATTTATTTTGTCAGGTAAGCTTAGAGTTATTAGGCCCTCTTATCCCTCTACGCAGATTGTAACACGTATACAGTGTAATCAAGATACGTATAGAAGGTACTACAGTATATAAACCTCCAAATAAAAGGAGGTATACAACAATGATACAACTCCTGATAATAGCAATACTAATGTTAACAATATGGGGGAGGAAGAGACAAATATTGTGTCGTTGATAGTATTTACGAAAGTAAATAAGCAAGATATTTTTAAAAATAAGGTAAGAAATTACTCGGAACTGATGATAGGAATAGAAACACTAATAATATAAAACATACGATAATGGTAATGATTGCTTTTATGACTCAATTTTATCGTTAAATTACATTCAAAATTAAATATACAAGGTATTAGGTATTTATAATGGATACAGGAAATTACTTAGAAATCTATACATAAATTATAATAAATGAAACAGAATAAACGATTACTTTTTACAAAGGAATATCCTTCAAATGCCCTCAGGACTCTATTCCAAGATGCTCCGGTTTGTAGGCGTGTACAACATAAGTATGACAAGGGTGGACACCCCCACCAGAGTTTTTCTCAATCTGCCCCCGTGCAACGTCAAGACTGGAAACTCTTCAACATCCATGTATAGCGGGTTGCAGTATCATCAGTACGATATACAACTTTTCAGATGTTCATATTTACAGTAGCTTAGTAAGTGTGGTATTCTGTGATAATCTACTCAACCGTATGAGTTTAGCGAAATGCGGTATCCTCAGGAATACTTTAAGGGATTGCAGATTGTAGTATTCTCATTAGGCCTATGAAACGTTTCATTTCAGGTGCTTTACGGGAAGTTATGACTCATTACTATTCACAAAGGTGCCCACTCTATAATCATGTGATGAGTGGATATTTAATTCCATATAATTAAACATTAATGGAATATTGTTCATGGAAAATAACATACTCTTAATCTACAGGTAAGAATTCTTTAAAAGTTCTCTCACTTTTACCAAGTCACATGTATCTTCGTGTGTGCACTTGGCAGTGCAATATACTGTAGGCGTACAAGGTGTATGGAAATTAGTTACGGAAATTATACCTAGGAATAGGACATACCGCTTGTAACCAAATATCGATCTCCAGCTTTTTTTATTGCCCTCCAAGCGAAAACTATCCAGAAAATTGACGTATTTGAAGGACACTCTCAGTTGCTGCTTGAATATCTCATTTCAGATGTCCGGCTAGTCCACATCCCTGCCATTTCAAGTGTTGAGTCATACAGTGCACTGTAATGTATGGCACATATGAACACCTCGCTTGTGTCTGCAGTAAAAAGTCCCGTGACGTAGCCATGCTCGTTAATTCGTGTACCACAATGGCGAGGGTAGCTCCAGCATGCCCAGAGATCATTGGCTTGATTCCCGGCAATCCTGTGTGTTGTTTCCCTGTTTTTTCCACACTCAATCCAGGCAACTGCCGGGCTGGGAATCTTATTTCAATTCCCGGAGCTCCTATCCTATCCCTGTCCTGAATACAGTTACACACACTACTACAGTCTTCACATAAATAAAAGTCATCAAATTCAACACACACTCAACTGTATGGTGCTGATCACCAAGATGTCCCAAGCCCCCAAAATTGAATTAAAAACAACAATTACAACAACAACTTATGAAGGTTGCACACTCTATGAACTTTCCTCGTGAATTTTGAATGCCAATAATTATCAACACTCTTCATCACTGACATTTCTATCCGCATTCATTACATGATATAAATTGTGGTAACCAAATGATTTAGGAAAAAGGAACGGATAATGGAATCCCTCCTATATTTTTGGAATATTATGAACTTAAATTTTCAGAAACGTATTTACAAACAGCTGCACAAATATGCACATATATTTGGTTTCCCAAATGAGCAATATAATGTAATTAATTAATTAACTTTTCTAATCTAAACATTGCATATATATTTGTGCATATGTATAATACATAAACATCGTACATTATCTAAGCCTAAGTGAGCAGGTCTGATGACGATCGCTTGAAGATCGGAACATGTCATCCAATTAATTCCCCCCGTAATTTTGTACATGAAGGCGTGTTATATTGTGATAAATATTTTATGTTACATTTCTTTCAGATTGAAAATGAATATCCACAGCCTGCTTCCAGTCGACCAACTGGGTCAGAGAATGGAATAAATGAAGCCCCATCTAGTGGCGAGGATATGAACTGTGCCCGCTGCCAAAGCCTGTCGCACTCCCCTGGGGCAATGATTAAATGATTGACAGGCGAAATGAAATGACAGTGGAGAGTGTTGCTGGAATGAAATTGTGACAGGGAAAAACCGGAGTACCCGGAGATAAACATGTCTGCCTCTGCGTTCTGGAGCACAAATCTCACATGGAGTGAACGGGATTTGAACCACGGACCCAGTGGTGAGAGGCCGGCATGCTGCCGCCCTAGCAACGGAGGCACTTATATTTCTTTCTGATTAAGGTGTATAAATATTTGTTTTTCCGCCTAAAGTAATTGGGCACAATTTGTGTTGACCGACTAGAAATCTTTCTAAAACAAGGTGCAGTAAGTCCGGAGATCGGAGGTTCGAATCCCTGTGCTGACAGCGGCTATTCTGAGTGTGTTTTTTCTCGGCTTTTCTGGACTCTCTCCATGCAAGTCCCGGAGATCCAGTACCATTTTCGACCCTAATAATTCGTGTAACATACACTACTACAGTCTCCACAAGAAACACGGTTTTCAGACAAATTAAACACAAACCCAAGTACAGTACTGTACATGGGACTGATGACCAAGATATCACAAGCCCATAAAACGAATTAATAACAACTTAATTGAGTTGAGTGAAATACGTTTATTCTTTTTTATGGGTATGTCCCTGTAAAGTAGTTAAGCCTTATATCCGTATAGTTAATTCTTGTACCAATTAGAAATTGCAACCACAAGTTCATCAATCCAACTTGCTTTCTTTATTCATGAAGCTATTGGGGCATTTTTATGATGTGTATAAGTGTACATGTAACACACTGGGTGTTGAATGCAGGAAGTTGCCCTGGTGCTAGAAATATGCCATCATTTTCCTGGAGTAATTGTAACCAGTGATAATGCACGGAAGTAGTGAGCCACTCAAATGTGTTACCTTAAGTTGTGAGGTTTGGGCCAATCTCTACAATAAATGTCCTACAAACTATCCATTTTCAGTGGTTCTCCACTCATAATTCATTATGTAAACGTACATGAATATTGATGCCAGAAATGCTGTACGCAAAAGACTGAAGCCAGTTTGATTGATGAGGAAATTATGTTTAAAAGAAAAAATGATTTTACACTGAACGGTGACAGAACTTTTAGGAAAGAATCATATTGATATCAAAATAGAATGTGAAGTTGTAAAGCAGCAATTAGTAGGGGAGTGACACGCAGGCTGCGGGGTTTTAGTACGTAAACAGTGCTATCAGATTAGTATCGCACGGAGTTGAGATGACGCACGCCTTATGAGCTGCCAGCCTGTCCACAACAGACGATGAACCATGCGATCCGCTGTACGTCACATGTGTTCATAGGTACACCCGAAGGTCGTAGGTGGAGCTTCCACGTGTCCCATAGTATGGTGCGTTCTAACTTCATTGCACACGTACTAAAACCCCGCAACCTGGTGATAAGTACTGTACGTGGGAATAAGCTCGTACGTCAAAAAGTAGACTAATCGTATCAAGCGTTTGATGCTTGGGCACTGACGTAGGTCATATGCTGAGTAATTTAGCAATAATTATACGATGAGCACCAAATGTAATATTTCGTGTAAAATGGACATCCAAACATGATAATGGAAAGTTAAGCAAGACCTGTCTTTTGATAGCAAATCGTGAAATATTTGATGTGTAAGAGTGCAGGGTGTGTTTCCCTCATTCGTTGAACCTTCCATCTTCATTATGTTTTGTTTGTGTTCCTTATTCATTATTTTACCTGCTTCTCTCTTCCTCTCGTCCTTACCTTTACATCTTGCATTCTTTCTATTTTCCTTGATGTATTCCTTTTTTCCTCCCTTCCATTACTTTACCCCTCCTACAAGTTTCAATCTTAACCTCCTTCCTTTCAAACTTCCTTCCTTCCTTCCTTCCTTTCTTTCTTTCTTTCTTTCTTTCTTTCTTTCCTCCTTCCTTTCCTCCTTCGTTCCTCCCTTTCCTCCTTCCTTTCTTCCTTCCTACCATTCTTTCTTTCCTCCTTCCTTTCTTCCTTCCTTTCCTCTTTCTTCATTCCTTCCTCCTTCCTTTCTTCTTTCCTTTCCTCCTTCGTTCCTTCCTTTCCTCTTTCCTTTCTTCCTTTCTTTCCTACTTTCATTCTTCCCTTCTTTCCAACTTCCTTTCTTCCTTTCCTTCCTACTTCCTATCTCCCTTTCCTCCTTCCTTTCTTCCTTCCTTTCTTCCTTCCTATCCTCTTTCTTTTCCTCCTTCCTTTCTTCCTTCCTACCATTCTTCCTTTCTTCCTTCCTTTCCTCTTTCCTCTCTTCCTTCCTCTCCTCCTTCCTTTCTTCCTTCCTTTCCTCCTTCGTTCCTTTCTTTCCTACTTTCTTTCCTCTTTCCTTTCTTGCTTCCTCTCTTCCTTCCTCTCCTCCTTTCTTTCCTCCTTCCTTTCCTCCTTCCTTTCTTCCTTCCTACCATTCTTTCTTTCCTCCTTCCTTTCTTCCTTTTCTCCTTCCTTTCCTCTTTCCTCTCTTCCTTCCTCTCCTCCTTACTTTCCTCCGTCCTTTCTTCCTTCCTTTCCTCCTTCGTTCCTTTCTTTCCTTCTTTCTTTCCTCCTTCCTTTCTTCCTGCCTTTCCTCCTTCCTTTCCTCTTTCCTCTCTTCCTTCCTCTCCTTCCTTTCCTCCTTCCTTTCCTCCTTCCTTTCTTCCTTCCTTTACTCCTTCCTTTCCTCCTTCCTTTCCTCTTTCCTTTCTTACTTCCTCTCTTCCTTCCTCTCCTCCTTCCTTTCCTCCCTACCTTATTCCTTCCTTTCCTCCTTCTTCACCTCTTTCCTTCCTTCCATTCATCCTTCTTTTCCTCCTTCCGTTCTTTCATCCATCCTTCTCTCAGTCTTTCCACCTTGTCTTTCTTTCTTTCTTTCTTTCTTTCTTTCTTCCAGCCATCGTTTCGTTTTCCCCTTGATATTTCTTTTCAGGGAAAGAAGAGCCGACGAGAGGGACAAAAGGGATGAAATATTAATAACGTTATTATCATCGTCATAATATTTTAGCCTATAAGAGATAATTTAAGTATTTCATATGTTATGATCGACTAATTTTTAAAGCTATTAAATTTTACCCTTCTTTTATAATATTTATAATAATTGCCATTATAATATTCCCTGGAGGTCGCCACGTGGTTCACTTCACACATACTATGCTATGCTAAGTCTGTGGATGGGATGCGGAATGAGGACACATGACAGTGTGGTCGTGCTGTAAGTCACTTTCCCGTAATAAAGCGAGCCAAGCAGCTCTTCGCTGAGGCTAACTGCTTGAGTGTGGCGATGCTGGGTTAATATCCAGTTAACACCAGCCAACTGGTTTGCCATAAATAATAGCCTTGCTTCAGCTCAGATACTCGTTACCATTTGCATGAAACTTCTGCGCCTAATTATTGTTACAATCTCCAATTTTATGGAAAAGGAGAAGTATTTTTTGTCTGAAAAACGAAAAGAAAAAAGTATTATTAAAACTTCTTAATTTGTAAAGATTATCATTACGGCCTCCCTATCTTAGTCGGTAGTGAGATTTTAGAGCCAGTGTAAATTCATACCGAGACGCGAGCTGTAGACTAATATCGCTGTGCCAACAAAAAAATACCGCAAGTTAGGTGCAGTTTATGCAAATAATCTTGATGAGAATTTTTCCTCGAGTAATAAACTGTGGTGTTATCCCCGCTTGGGGCGTTCATACAGCTATATTACAGCTTTAGTTAGCAACATTTCCTTATTAAATACCTCCAACTAATAAGATCTCATAGTTAGCTCAGGCCTTGAGTGAGGGGCTCCGTATTTCACCTCATAATGGCCGAAATGTCATGTGTGTGCTGGAGGGACGAGAAGGAAGAACAGGGAGAAGAGGTGAGGAGAAGGAGGGGTTGGAAGGGGGTGGGGTCGCACAAGAATACGCAAGCGCAAGAAGAAGGTAGGTCACTCATTGCTACGAGATTTCTTCTGGAATTGTAAGTGGAGATTCATTCGCTTGGACGATACGAACCCTTCTAAAGCATCTATCACGGTGATTGCTCCCCATCATAGGTATGGCTGCTGCAATATCCCACCTCACTTCATCCCAAGATAAAAGTCTATACGGAATTCTTCACCTTTATTAAATTAATCTATTGTCGACAATTAATGGTATCTGATATTGTTTCAAGAAAGGCTGGAGACATCGTGGTCATCATTCCTGTGTTCTTGTTCCGTAAGTGAAGACTGCCACAAAGCATACTTTCTGTTGTGTGGGGGCAGATGACCTCGTAGTTCTGCCCCTTTAAACAACAATAACTAACTAAACTGTTGTGTGTCCGATGTGTTTGTTGTATTATTATTTAGAGGTAGGATTAGCAAGGGAGAAGCCTCCGTGGCTTAGGCGGCAGCACGCCGGCCTCTCACCGCTGGGTCCGTGGTTCAATTCCCGGTCACTCCATGTGAGATCTGTGCTGGACAAAACGGAGGCAGACAGGTTTTTCTCCGGGTACTCCGGTTTTCCCTGTCAAAATTTCATTCCAGCAACACTCTCCACTATCATTTCATTTCATCTGTCATTCATTTAATCATTGCCCCAGAGGAGTGCGTCAGGCCTCGGCAGCCGGCACAGTTCATATCCTCGCCGCTAGATGGGGGCTTCATTCATTCTATTCCTGACCCGGTCGGAGACTGGAAGCAGGCTGTAGATTTTCATTTCATTTTCATTAGCAAGGGAATGGACAAGGACCTAACTATCCCAGAATTTTCAGAAAGTTGCAGCAAAGATAAAGTTCTGTGATATCCATTGCAGGGATTAGAACCCACTTTTTCCCTCCAAAGAAAGGTTGATCGTTTGATATTTTTGGGACCCATTGTGGTTGTTGTTGTTGTTTTATTTGAGGGGTTTGGGCATCTTAGTTATTTAGCCTCGTGTACTTGGATGTGTGTAGAGTTTTGATAACCTGCGTCATTGTGGCGTCTGTAGCAGTGTAAGTATTTGTAACAAAGGTGGGGATTGGGAAGGAGGTAGCCGTGGTCTAAGGTTAGGAACCCTACCGACATTTGTCTGGGTTAGAAGTGGAAAACCAAGGAAAACCACTTCCAAGATAGTGGAGACGGAAATCGAAGTTACCTCTTCTCAGATTTTTGTCACGAGACTGACTATAGCTCGTTCCAGTCCTCAAAACAGAATTAAATTTCTTGACAGAGCCGGGAATCGAATCCGGACCTCAGGGGTGACAGCTAAGAATGCTAGCCACTGCAGCACAATGTGGACAAGTCCAATTCTGTATTGGGGATAAATGGCAGGTCGGTATTTAAAAAGACATAAAGAAACCCTTCTCAGTTTTATACTCAAACAAGCAATAAAGTCTGTTGCGTGCAATAATACAACGGACTCCTGGAAATAGCTCTATTGACAATTTGTTATACAGTAACTTTATGCGTTGTTGTAGGATTTCCTCAAATGGAAAGAGCTTTTCCAAGAGCAGAGAAACTTGACACAACGAATCTTTATTCAGAGCTTGGCATAAAGAAATCTGATGTTGTTCAATTGCTTTCAAAAATTCATGATGGCCTAATTTTGACTTTTAAAAAATAATGTATTTTTGTAATTTCTCGCATGCTACTCAAGTGATCTTAGAGAAGCTCCGTATAATGAATTTTATAACTATCTTTATCTCAAGGTGTAACGTGTTTTTCGAGGGGTTTTATGCAACTGGCATAAGTCAGTAGGAAGCCATTCTATATTTATTTACGCGGCAAATTGTTCAGCCAAGAGAATTTTTCATGTTAATTTATTATTATTATTAATTTATTATAATTATTATTAAGGTATTTTCGGAGCATTTTATAAAAATTATTAGCATTCAGATAGGTTTTCTATGTCTTAGAAAACGCTATCCAGCAAATTATTACGAACGACGATATCATAGAAAATTATCTGATTACGGAATTTTACGGATTTTTCGTCAGTTAGGGTATATCGAGAGACGTGACTCACTGGGATTTCAAGTACACGCTTAATCTTGTCGAGAAGCATGACGCAATCTTGGGTCGCATCGTCCAGGAAAGGCGAATTGTTGGAACGGAACCCTCCCGCCGAGTGTAATGACCCAGAGAAGGGGAGTATAGCGAGTGGGGTACAGCCAATCAGCGGAGACAACGTAAGCTAGGAGTCGGCTGAAGAGTGGGGAGCCGGCGTGTGCATATATCGTTCGACGCGCCGTGAAACGAGGACTATCTGTGAAATACTTGAGGAGTATGGATGCGCGTGCGAGTCGCTCCGATGTTCAGTGGAGTTAGGGACAATCTGTGTAGAACTTGCAGAGTACGGTCGCAAGTGCGTGTCACTCCGATGTTCAGTGGAGTTAGCGACGAACTTTTGTAAAACTTGGTTGTACGAGTGTTTGGGTCCGAGGTACGGACCATAGAATTATCTAATCTACCAGAATATCATCAAATTCCGACGGAGATGACGACGTCCAGGAGACTGTGGGAAGCTCACAACATCATCAAGAACGAGGGAAATGCTTTGGCAATTTCCAGTGGTAAGCGCCAATGACGCAGAAATACGCAATCTCTCATTTTTCTTTGTTTTACATTTCATATTTCAGTAACTTCATAGCTTGGAAATAAGAGTAAAATCAATTTATCAGACTCCGTTTTCACGTAATTTTCTATCGGTAATATTAAAATCGCAACGCTCCAATTTAAATTTTATACTTATTATTATTAATTTTGCTATACTTGTTTTATATAATAAATTCATTTCTTTTACAATGCAATCTTTGCTTTCAGTAGGTAGCATTAGATATAGACCAATTCCTTCTCCTGATACAATTGTTTGTTGGGTTAATGATCAAATCATACCACGATCTGAGTGAATAGAGTCTTGAATGTGTTCTGCCAGAGCTAGACGTTGTTAAATACAAATTTAGATTTCAACATTGCATTGAGGTCTTGGCGCCCATTAAAACGACATAGCTTAGGCAAAGGTAAACAGTTACATTTCTCACCCAACAGTTAGGAGCTAGCAAAACGTTTCATTTGTCGCCGACAACTTGGGGCTGAAAACCTAATAACATTTGTGGAAGGAGAAGGGTATATATTTCTGTGCCTGTATTTTGGGGGTTATTTGTCTGTATCAGTGTATATCATTATGGGGGATGAGAAAGAAAGACAGATGAGGTTACGTAGTGGTCATCAACGGGAGAGTGATGATACGAGCAGTATGTCGAGTGATGGTAGTACCGGGGTAGCGGAGGTAAATCCCGATACTGAAACAGGGAGTGTAGGCGGCCAACCAGAATTAAAAACTTTACTTCTCGAGTTTATGTATCAGAACAAAGTTAGTAGTGATGCCTTAAATGCAAAGTTAGAACAGAATAACGCTAAACTAGAACAAAAACGTAGGGAAAATAAAGAGAGTAATAGGGAATTGAGCGATAGTTTAAACGCCAGATTAGAACAAAACAGTAAGGAAAATAGAGAGAGTACTGAAACTTTAAACGCTAAATTAGAACAAAACAGTAGGGAAAATAAAGAAAGTACAGAAGCTTTAAATGCAAAATTAGAACAGAATAATGCAAAATTAGATAAGAACAACAAGGAAATTAGTGTGAAAATGGAGCAGATTAGAGGAGAAATCAGAGGAGTAATGGAAGAGAAGGTTAAAGAGATCATTGCAGATGTAGACAAGAAATTAGGAAAAGTACAGGAGGAGTTAGAAATTAGAATCAGTACACAGGCTGAAAATTTAAAAGAACTAGTGCAACTGGAAACAC
This sequence comes from Meconema thalassinum, assembly GCA_946902985.2. Classification (NCBI taxonomy): domain Eukaryota; kingdom Metazoa; phylum Arthropoda; class Insecta; order Orthoptera; family Tettigoniidae; genus Meconema; species Meconema thalassinum. The sequence goes on from OX336389.2 coordinate 132,762,814, forward strand.
AGCAGGTCAAAAAGCAATTGGGGGGAGAAATTGACAAAATTCAGGTAGCAACTAAAGAAGTTAAGGAACAGCTGGGGGGTAGAATTGAGAAAGTCCACTCGCAAATAGTTGCAGATGTAAATGATTTAAGAGAGAGTAATAGAGAGAGCATTAGCAAGATTGAGGAGAAACAAGCAAAGCTATATGATAAAGTAGAAGAATCAGAAGGAAACATTAAATTAACAGTAAACAGTATTGAGAGGAAGGCTGAGGAGAAAATCGCAGAATTAGAATTAAAATTAAAAGCTAGGATCAGGCAAGAAAATAGTCAGAATAGGCCAGTTTTTGTGAATAGCACACACAGGGAGGTAGAACTGGGTAAGTTCAGCAATCGACAGGGGTGCCCAATGGAGTTCATGAACACTATAGAAAATAAATTCGGGGAGAGGTTGGAAAATGGTAGTATTGAGTGGTGCCAGGTAGTTGAAATTTTAGAACAAGTATTTGTGGGGGAAACGAGGAATTGGTTTGCTGTCTACAGAGACAAGTTTACTGATATTAATGATTTTAAAATGAAATTCTGTGAAAAGTTCTGGAATGAGGTTATTCAGTCGCAGCATCGTGAGGGAGTAGTGTGTGGTAAATATAACCCTAAAGGAAGCTCCACCATGACCGAATACTTTTTAGGGCAGGTATTAGTGTGTAAATATCTGGATGGCTTGAAGGAGGAAAGTGATGTGGTAAGGTTGCTACTTAGGCACTTTCCCTATAGGATCAAGGAGGCTGCTTGTATCCAGAATGTAAAGACAATATCACAAGTAGAAAATTTGTTAAGCACATTTGATGCACTAGGGAGAGGGGGTTATGAGGACAATTTCAATCGGAACCAGGGTAATAATAATAATAGACCTAATGAAGCCAGGCATCAAGAAGTTCAAGGGAACGGTGGCGAAGGGGCCAACGCTCAAAATAGAAATAATAATAATCAGCTATATCAGAACAGAGGAAATGGCTATGGTAATCAGTATCAAGGGAGGAACAATGATTTCAGGGGAAATCAAGGGAGGAACAATGATTACAGGGGAAATCAAGGGAGAAATTATAATGACAATAATTACAACCAGAATAGGGGTCAAGGAAGAGGACAGCCTAGTGGTAGTAATATACAGCCAAACAATGACAACACAGCCCAGAACAACCAGACCAGTTTAGTAGTTAGTAGTACTACGGCCAGCTGTAGCGGTTCTTTAAACGCGAACCAGGCTGCGAAGTAAGGTCAGAATCTCAGTCTGTAGCATGCCCTGTCCATACAATTATACAGGAACCCTATGACCTAAATGTAAGAAATGAATTATTACATGAACTAAATGATGAAGGTATTATTCAGGAAGTGGTTAGTAAGAGCCCCATAGTTAAATTTAACGTGTCCGAGGCGTACACAGATGTTTTAATTGATAGTGGTTGTATGAAGAGTTGCATAAGTAGTGCATTTTATGATAAAATGAAAGGAACTGGAGTAAATTTTGAGGAGATGCCAATTAAAAGCACTTTTGTTATCACGGCTGTTGGGAAGAGGTCTAAAGTAATTTCTAAGCAAGTTTTAGTAGACATTAAAATTAATAATCATGTAGAGAAGCAGATTTGCCTTGTAATTCCAAATTTAGTATTCAGTGTTATCTTGGGTTCAGAGTGGCTAAGTAGAGTGTCTGGTAACCTATGTTATGATGTAGGGAGTTTGAAATTTAAATGGGGAGATTCTGAAGTAGAAGTAGCGTTCAATGACCATATTCAGAGGAGTAGTATTGTAGGTGTGATTTGTACTTTAAATGAGATATCGCCAGCCGTAGAGCGGGGTTCTCCATGTTTTGTGGGCAGTGTGATTACGAACGGAAGTCTAGAGGACTCGTTACGTGAGGCTGCATTTCAGGGTAATATAGAGGTGGAACAATGTGTTCGGCTCTATGATGTGTTATTGTGTAATAGGAGAGTTTTTGAGGATCGCATTGGTATGGCCAATTGCTATACACATTCATTGAACGTTATTGATAGGTCAGTATTCACAGGACATAGATATCCTGTACCTTTCGCTTATCAGAGTGCAGTTGAGGCACAAATTAATCAGATGCTTGAAGATGGGATTATTGAGCACTCTAACAGTCCATATGTTAATTCTTTGATCACGGTACCCAAGACCGACGGCACTGTTCGTATTTGTTTAGACGCTCGTTTGGTTAACAGTAGAATTAGTTCAGATCAGCTGAAATCTATGTCAATAGAGGAATTAATGCAAACATTTGAGGGGAAGAAGTATTTCACTTGTGTAGATTTGAGTTCCAGTTTTTGGCAAGTGCCACTTATGTACGAAGATAGACCATTTACAGCTTTTAGTCATAAATATAACCTTTATCAATTTTGTAGAACACCTTATGGGTTAAAGAGTAGTTCAGCAGCTTTAATTAGGGCTTTAAACATCGCATTAGGGGATGACACAGGAGAGTTTGTAACCATTTACATAGATGATATGGTAATTAGTTCACGCAGTTTTGAGGAGCATCTACGTCATTTAAATATAGTTTTTCAGGAGTTAGATCAGGCAGGGTTCACTTTGAAGCTGTCTAAGTCGTCATTCTGTCAGTCAGAAGTGACATTTTTAGGTCATAGAGTGTCGAGTAGAGGTGTAACACCAGAAGAAAGTAGGGTTAATAAGATACTTAACGCAGAGGTGCCACAGAATGTTAAACAGTTAAAAACTTACCTGGGAATTTGCAACTTTTTCAGGAGGTTCGTTCTTAAATACTCAGGGTTGGTAGAACCATTCAGGGAATTGCTTAAAAGTGGGACTCGGTGGAGATGGGAGTCTAAGCATGATCAGGCTTTTAGAGCGCTGAAGGAAGGTTTTGGGAAAGCTGTAGTGCTGAAATATCCGTTAAAAGATAAGGAATATGTGGTTATGACAGATGCTTCACATATAGGCATTGCTGGAGTATTATGTCAGAAAGATGATGAGGGTAATCTGTGCATTGTATCTTTAGCCTCGCGAGGACTGACAGCAGCGGAGAAAAGATACACGATTACTGAGTTAGAGCTTTTAGGTATTGTTTTCAGTTTAGGGAAATTTAGAATGTATTTAGTAGGGGGGAAATTTGAGATCCAGACAGATCACCATGCATTACTGTATATGAGGACTTGTAAACTCAGTTCTAACAGAGTTAGTAGGTGGATTCTTGCTCTGCAGGAATACGAATTCACAGTAAAATATATTAAAGGTAAAGATACCATTCTTGCAGACATGCTATCGAGGGACACTAATTTATGTTGGGATTATCCTGAGGTTAAAGCAGAGGATGGTATTTTAATATGTGCATGTGTGGACAGTAGCAACAGGGCATCGTTACAGACACTGAGAAATATGCTAGTGGAGCAACGTGATGACGTTAAGTTAAAGGAGCCACTGGCTAGGTTGGAAATAGGTGAAGAAGAGTATGTGAAAGTAGGACGGTTCACGTACAAGATGCAGGATGGGCTTCTTGCAAGGAAATGTAGGAATAATCGGTGGGCAATATGTGTTCCTGCCACTTTGCGGGAGGAGCTAATTTGGTTCATTCATAGGGAATTAGGACACTTTGGTGCTGCCAAGGTCTTCTATGAAATTGGTCGTGACTTCATTTGGAGTAAAATGGGAAGGGACGTTAGGAGGATTTTAGCTAAGTGTGACACCTGTCAAAGGAGTAAATATCCAGTTAAATATTTAGTGGGGGAGAGATCTGCAGTTCTCACCAGTAGTCCCGGCGAACTACTGTGTGTGGATTTATTTGGCCCGATCGTTAAAGGACAGTACGGCTACGAGTACATTTTTATAGTTATTGACGCTTTTAGTAAGTATGTCAAGCTATATCCGCTAAGGAAAGCCACGGGACTAGCGTGTAGCCGTCTGATCATTAATAAGTATGTACCTGAGTTTGGCATTCCTCTCAGACAGTGGACCACAGTTTACTGCAAAGAAATGGAGAACCAGTATGCAGGAAGCTGGTATAACACACGTTCATTCCTCTGTAAGGTACCCTCAGGGTAATTCTGCAGAGCGTCCATTAAGGGAAGTGGCTCGTCTTTTTCGGAATCTAGTGCATGACAAGCATGCGGCCTGGGTTGGACATCTTCCCAAGGTCGAGACTTGGCTGAATTCTGTCCAGCATGAGAGCACGAAATTGACGCCATACGAAGTTCACTTCGGAAAAAGACCACAAAATGAACTAGCGAGGGTGTTGGGATTAAATGAGGGTAAGCAACCGGGGATGGATTACATTGTCCAGTTGGCGAAACAGAATTTATCTAAGTCAGCACAAAAGAGAATTCGCCAACAAAAAGAAACTAAATTTGACCTATTCGAGCCGGGAGACAGAGTCTTACTTAGAGTGCCGAAACAGTCAAATAAGCTAGAGAAAGTCATGTCCAAGTTCTTTTATCTCTACGAGGGCCCATTTATAGTTTCCAAACGTATTGGCAAAACAGCATATGTGCTGGAGAATAGTGAGGGAAACAGATTATACGGGACGTATAATATACATAGTCTCCGAAAGTATGTGTCATAAAGTGAGGATGTTTAGCTGGCGAGCCAGCCTATCAAATGAGTAAGTGTGGTATTGGGTGCGTGGGAGGATCTGGTCTTAAGGCAGGCGTATCACAAGTCACACAGGGGGGTAGTATGTAAGTAAATGAGAGTTTTTAAGGTACAGGGAAATATGACGGGATTGTCGGATGCTGTTGAGCACTAAATTGTCTCGATGCACCAAGGCCATTTTGGCAGCGCTGATGGGTTCCCATTTATCTCCAAGAGATGGGGGAGCGCTTGTATAGGGCTTGTTAGCTTAAGGCGTCCACGAGATAAAAGATGGGCCATCAGAATGCGAGACAGTCCTTCATGAAACTCATACATATCAGCACACGTGATTTCTGTTTACGGCCTCGCCATGTAAGATTTGTAAGTGTGTAATTTAAGATAATATGTACAATGGTATTATTTGTGTGAGGAGAAATGGTCTGTGTTGAGAACTAGTATTAAGTAGAATATGGTTAACGGGAACTTAACAAGACAGGGCGATTACGGCACAGAAATATTTGGTGTTATATGTAATGCACATTTACTGTTTTTTTTTTTCAGAAGTCAATATTAATTTAATCTACTTCAAAGAGAGATTAAGTATTATGGTCACGAGGCGCTGCCACAATAGTGGGATCGTGTGCTCAGTGATAAGTGGAATTAAATGTCACCATAAGGAGGGGACCTCCAGTGAAATTAGGAAGTTCTAGGGTGATATAAATATATCAGAACACCTTCAATGCGTGTGATATGACATCATAAATACATAGTGCTCACACATTAATTATGTCTATTTCTCCAACATAGAGAAATTTAAGAGGCGGAAATATCCGTGGAACACTATTCCATATGTAAAACATTGGACTGGTTGCAAAGTGCAATCCATTGTGACAACAAACTTTGACGCAAAGTGCGTGAAGAAAAAATATGAGTGTATATATCTGTAATTTAGGGTGATTTCATTTATGTAATATGTATTTTGGATGGGGTTTATTAACGTGTCTGGGATAATCGGATAATGGACCGTCGTCACGGTAAATCATCCGATGATCCGAGGCGAATATGTAACGTGTTTTTCGAGGGGTTTTATGCAACTGGCATAAGTCAGTAGGAAGCCATTCTATATTTATTTACGCGGCAAATTGTTCAGCCAAGAGAATTTTTCATGTTAATTTATTATTATTATTAATTTATTATAATTATTATTAAGGTATTTTCGGAGCATTTTATAAAAATTATTAGCATTCAGATAGGTTTTCTATGTCTTAGAAAACGCTATCCAGCAAATTATTACGAACGACGATATCATAGAAAATTATCTGATTACGGAATTTTACGGATTTTTCGTCAGTTAGGGTATATCGAGAGACGTGACTCACTGGGATTTCAAGTACACGCTTAATCTTGTCGAGAAGCATGACGCAATCTTGGGTCGCATCGTCCAGGAAAGGCGAATTGTTGGAACGGAACCCTCCCGCCGAGTGTAATGACCCAGAGAAGGGGAGTATAGCGAGTGGGGTACAGCCAATCAGCGGAGACAACGTAAGCTAGGAGTCGGCTGAAGAGTGGGGAGCCGGCGTGTGCATATATCGTTCGACGCGCCGTGAAACGAGGACTATCTGTGAAATACTTGAGGAGTATGGATGCGCGTGCGAGTCGCTCCGATGTTCAGTGGAGTTAGGGACAATCTGTGTAGAACTTGCAGAGTACGGTCGCAAGTGCGTGTCACTCCGATGTTCAGTGGAGTTAGCGACGAACTTTTGTAAAACTTGGTTGTACGAGTGTTTGGGTCCGAGGTACGGACCATAGAATTATCTAATCTACCAGAATATCATCAAATTCCGACGGAGATGACGACGTCCAGGAGACTGTGGGAAGCTCACAACATCATCAAGAACGAGGGAAATGCTTTGGCAATTTCCAGTGGTAAGCGCCAATGACGCAGAAATACGCAATCTCTCATTTTTCTTTGTTTTACATTTCATATTTCAGTAACTTCATAGCTTGGAAATAAGAGTAAAATCAATTTATCAGACTCCGTTTTCACGTAATTTTCTATCGGTAATATTAAAATCGCAACGCTCCAATTTAAATTTTATACTTATTATTATTAATTTTGCTATACTTGTTTTATATAATAAATTCATTTCTTTTACAATGCAATCTTTGCTTTCAGTAGGTAGCATTAGATATAGACCAATTCCTTCTCCTGATACAATTGTTTGTTGGGTTAATGATCAAATCATACCACGATCTGAGTGAATAGAGTCTTGAATGTGTTCTGCCAGAGCTAGACGTTGTTAAATACAAATTTAGATTTCAACATTGCATTGAGGTCTTGGCGCCCATTAAAACGACATAGCTTAGGCAAAGGTAAACAGTTACATTTCTCACCCAACAGTTAGGAGCTAGCAAAACGTTTCAAAGGCACTGAATTCTGTACCTTACTTTTGTAAACCATAGGAGGAGAGCAAACTACTTTTCTCAAAATAAACTCCTGTTACTCATTAGAGAAAGATATCATATATCGTGTGGAGTCATAATTACCAATACTGAACGTTATATAATCTAATACGTAATTTTTTACTGTAGTGGAGATGGTGGATATTTTTTAAGAGGTAGAACACCAAAATCATTAACCCCAATTTTCTATTTTAGGTATCGTAATTGGTAGATTTATAGATCTGGACAAATATTTTCCAGTGCTGGCGGTGTGTGTATTGATGTGAGTTATCTTGAGAAACGATGAAAGCCTTTATTTAAGGCAGGACACGCATTAGTAAGACCATTTAGCTTCCTTTAAATGTTATATTTTGGTTCATTGTATGAAATAAATAGAATGTTTGGATATTGAGTTTTTAGTTTAAAATTGTTGCTCTATATTTCAACTTAGCCTATTGTAGCCCGTTTATATATTTAGTACATTACATAGATAATCCTTTTAGCAGGCAGGAGTGTTTGTCTATTAAATGGAAGAGGCCAGTTGAATCGGCTATTAAGTTCTGCGCGGAACCACTTGTTAATCATTTATGCAAACTAGGGTGTTTCTTAGTAGTGGCAACTATTTATTTATATTACACGCATGGTTCTAAGTTGAAACATTGCGTTAGACATGAATAAAGGAGGCTGTTAGCTCGTGGTGCACGTCTCGTACTGCGACGTCACAAGTTCATCATGTCACTGGCCATGCCTAGTTAACAATAATAATAATAATAATAATAACCCCTGGCACTACAGCCCATGAAGGGCCTCGGCCTACCAAACGACCGCTGCCCAGCCATCTGGCCTGCAGATATTGGAGTGACGCGTGATCAGCGCATCGGGTCCCCTCGGCCGTTAATCTTGGTTTTCGTGATCGGGGCGCTGCCTCACTGTCAGACAGCTACTCAATTGTCCTCACGAGGCTGAGTGTACCCCGTTCCAGCCCTCACGTCAGTTTCTAAAATACCTGACGGAGCCGGGAATCGAACCCGGGGCCTCCGGGTGAGAGGCAGGCGCTCTACCCCAACACCATGGGGTCGGCGCCTAGTTAACATAGTTATACTAAATTCTCTTAAATGAATTATTATTCTAACGAACAAGCTCAACTGTAAAATTGTGAGCTCCTGAAAGTTCACGAAGATGTTTCGCCCCGTTTGTTATTATATTGTCGTTTTAAGGGGCGGAACAGTGAAGTCATCTGCCCCGCGGCTAATTGGTTGGCATCCTAGGCTTTGACCTGAAGGGTCCCGATGCTCGGTACGGCGGCGAGGATTTGAAACTCATGTGGTTAATTCTTTTGGTTCGGGCACTGGATGTTTGTGACGTCTTCATGAAAACAAATACTGGTTATAACGTTAAAATAAAAAGTGGAACTAAAAAGTAAATTGAATGTAAAAATATCTAAAACAAAATCAAAAACTCAAGCTCGTACCGTGTAGATACCACCTGCAGAAGAGGTAAGGCAGTGCAGGTTGCAAAATTCAGAAGGATATTTCTACCTCTCTCAAGTCTATATTGCGTGCAATGTGCTGCCAGAGATGCGGAGACCTTCGGGTGTCATTGGCACTCCCTACACTCTTTATTGTGCGAATATAGTGATCTACTGCCTTGAAGTGTTAAAAAGTGAATCTCAGGTAGTAGTTCCTTCATCTTCAGAATAAGGCCAAAGACGCAGGGGAGTTAAATTGTGAGCACTTGCCATCCCCAGCCATTGACCGAATAAACCATAGTTCCTTTCGCATACACCCGGGCATTGCCTAGCAGAATGATGGGAAGGTCACTAGTTTCTCCTCAGAACTGCTCGCAGCTTGTTTCCGAAAGTTGAATGGTAGAACATCAATGTGCAGTACTACGATATGCTTTAGATTATGGTGTTTGAAGCCATTTTCAGTGTTGCCTTAGTAAACGAAAGTCTGATGCTTTTCAGTCGGTCAACACGATTGTACCCAAATGAGATGGGTTATTCCCTAAACCGAGGCCGGTATTAACGGCAGTATTTAAGGTGCCGGGACATTCTCATTTGACCGGGCAGCGCTAATATGGCTATTAGCTTATGCGTGGCAAGAATTGAAACCAGGTCTTTAATAGTTGAAGATTATCCTGAATACAGTAACATACACCACATTAGGGAGACTAGACTTGGCCACATACAGTCACGTTTGTACGACGAACACAGAAATTTAGGTGTGCGAGAGAGGAAATACCCAGGTATATAAGAGACCCAGGCCCACAGGAACCTGCCCAAGTTAAGTGTAGATAGTGACGAAGACAACTGCTCTCACCAGTACACCCACGAGTCAATCTGATAAGTAGCATGTACAATACAACGCGAATTGACTATTTAACTACAATCACATATTCAATCTAAACAAGCAAGTTTGGAGGTCAATCACCACCCTCAGTATTTTAATAAAACTATAACTAACAAATATTGACGATTTCAACCGTCTCAACTAATACCGCGACTAAAGAAATGTACATATTGTAAATATTTTCACCAATACTTTCAGACAAAGAAATTAGTGTAGCCTAAGTGATATGGATCTGACGATGATCGCTTCACGATCGAAACTGGTCATCCAAGTGTATTTATTAATCTCATGTAATTTTTTCAGGATTAGGGAATAACCCATCTCATTTGAGTACAATCATGTTGACCGACTGAAAAGCATTAAACTTTCGATATGCTTTAGAATAATAGAAGTCTAATCCCAGATGAAAATCATCATACATTTCACACTGGTGGGGTTTTGCCAAACTGTTGACCTTCGTGGTGACCCTAAATGGTCACTCGTTTGATTGGCGTTTTAGTTTAAGTTGGCAAGTTCCGATCCAGATCTCATTCATAGCAAAGGTACACCATAATAAGGTCTCTCCTTCACACCCACAGCGCTGCAAATGACTGTGAACAGCGTCGTATCGCAGTCATTTCTGCATGTCGGTTCAATTGTGTTGCACCCATCTTGAGGCAGTTCTTCGCATTCACAGGTGGCCTTAAAGACAGTGAAATGCACCAGTGCTTTCTCTCGGACTAACTTGCTGATCGTGATGTTGTGAACCGTCTTTATTAATAATGATGTCGCAGGTATGCACGTGTTCAACACATTGTGGAGGTTGATCAGACCGGCCACATTCTGGCGTCCATTTTGAAAACTCTCATCTACCTTGCTACTGTTCGGTAAGGTGCAGTAGTACAGTTGCACGGCAAGCCTTATGGCACTTTGGTGCAGCGTAACATCTAGCACATTGAATTTAACCAGCTCCACTGCTTCTACTTCGAAGACATCGTGAGCGGACTAGGCGACCACTCGCTCAGAACTGCCTCTGTCGATGTTGGCACTATGCATGGGCATAGGGTGGGAGGAGTGATTTCATTTGCTCTGAGGAAAGGATTGATGTAACTAATCTATGATAGAAACGAAATTGCCGGCATCGGTTGTATGGAGTCACTGTAACATTATTATCACTGCTATAAATGTACTCATTCATTTATTTCTTGACCTGTATACACTGGTTTTTCTAGCCTGCTACAATCAACTTTAACATTTTATTTGTATTCGACTAATCGTTTGTCTGACCGGGTGTTATACACTGTGCAAAGTGAATTTTAAAATTTCTGTTTTGTCACCATGAAATCAGCACCCCATCGCTCAAACATCTAGTAGCAAGAGTCTGCTACTGTGATTGCGGCCATTGTCAAGACTGATGTATGTGTCAGCATCTTTTATACACTCTGTCTACATCGTTGTAAGTCTTCCCTCCAAGGTAACTTGTGTCTTGATCAAAATACCACTGAATTATGTTTTAGTGAGGAGGCTACAACTGAAGTGATCTCGAAGCTTTATAGCCACCCTGCGCTACTAATACCCTTGCTCGTTGACCATTGTAACAAATAACAGTATTTAGAGAAATTAATTGATATATAAGGTAGTGATATCAATGCTCTCAGTCAGTGAGAGCACATCTTCTTTGGAACCTTAACCTGTCCTTCTTAACTCTCTTTATTGTCATTCAATCATTATCGAAAATTCATCTAAGATACTGTAGGTAACGCACCGCTGTTTGCAGGGATCCAACTAAGAGATATGTTTAGTTGAGAGTTGTTGTCCAGACTGCCATGTTAATGTTCCTTAAGGAATTGAGATATCAGTTTCTAGAATCACTTGTCTGCTTTTACTTTCTGGGAAATCTTCCACTACCTTTATCAAGATGGTAAAGGGATAGCCTACATTGTTACTGGCAACTGAATAGAAATTTGAATAGTGCTCATGTCTTTAATTACTGATCGAAATGTTTCCCGGACTAAAGAAACAAACATAATTTTTGTGTTAAGATCATCAGCCCATTGAACAGAAATATCACCACACTCAAAACTCATAACTTAAATAATGAGCACTTGCCAGCCCCAGCAATTGACCGAATAAACAATAGTTCCTTTTGCATACTCCCGGGCATTGCCAAGCAGAATGATGGGAAGGTCACTAGTTACTCCTCAGACTGCTCGCAGCTTGCTCCCGAAAGTTGAATGGTAGAACGTCAACTTGCAAACTTCGGAGTTTCCAAAAGGCTTTTGAAATCTCCAGCGTAGATGGCTGGATGATCGCATTCTGGGATAACTGGGCTCAAAACACATCAAGAACAGGCTATCATCATGAACGATTTTGATTTCTCATTGTCTGGCCATCCATGAAATAACATAAATTACGCATAAAAAGATCCATTTAGGACATAGAGTTAATAGCTACTTTTTTTTTTATTAAAGTGAAGAATGATTACGTCCACTCATTGTGGCCACAGGGGAGTGGAGATTTATCTCTACAAAACTATTGTGTCCTGTATGCAGTGGGTTGAAATAGTTTGACTACTACAGTCATCACAAAGACACTGGTTGTCAGGAGCTGATGAACGAGGTGTTTCAAACCTCAAAAATGAATTAATTCCTGTGAAAAAGGATAGCAATTTAAATATTGACGTGGTTTACGAGGACAGGTTATTAAATATAATTGAGACATGACAGAATTTCTCAAATACTGAAGAGGCTGTGGATTGCAATCAAAATGTGAATGAGGGACCCAGTGTCCGAAGGGATCCAAATGACTTTAATCTGGGCGACCTATTACATACCGTAGCTCAAATAATTTATCAGAATCAGTGTAGGCACATCCAAATGCAATTGGGGTGAGATGTCAAAGCCCACGTTTACAGTGATAAACGTTACGTTTCAAGATACTGACAAGTTTTCTTAGTGCTATGATTTGATAATGCCAGACGAAACTACCTTGCATCTGGAGTAGCAGTGTGATGAACAGACCCCCAGAAACTCCAGTTCTATTTGAACCACCCGCCACTGACTTTAACATATTTCCTCTACCTTTCTAAATGGACCATAACAAAGTATAGGAGAATACTACTTCGTTGGATGTTTTATGGATATTTAGTATATTCAGCTCCCATGAAGCAATTGTATACTAGAAGTACCCATTGTCATAATCCAATAGTTTTCAAGTTCTGAGGTTGGCAGAAGTCAGAAGGATGTTATGCTGTCTATGGCGAGAATATACTCATTTATGTTAAGAAAATAATAAAATTCATAATAATAAATATAGCAATAATAATAATAATTATTATTATAGCAATAATAATAAGTAGCATTCTATTTTTGCCATTCAATTAAATTAAAATTTCGTAATCTGAAACGAGTGAGACATGAGATGAATCCCATGATTGCCAGCGGAGAGACACTGGAATTAATAAAACTGCATGTTACGGAGAAAACTCGTTCTATCTATGTTTGATATATCACATATTTTAATGCAAACAACAATTGTTCAGAACAATCATCATTCCAGCTATGAAAGACCGTCGTATATTCTGACTAACGGGTATATTCCGGTTTTCTTGTTCGAAATATAAGTTGAATTACAAATCTAAACAGCAACCTTACAATTGTACAACAGAGGACCACGTGTTTCCATGGATGCCTGTCGTTTGGCTAATGGTTTGCAATTTGTGAAGAATATGCCACCAGATCAACGACACCCTCAGCCGCATTACCATGGTTTTAGACCATGGAGTGCTAATAAATAATATTTCGTTGATTTCTTAACAGAATTAGCAAAAGTAGCCGTCAAATGAATGGTCATTTTCTTATTTGTAAAGGCAATGCGACATAAATTACTGATATAAGTTAAATTTTTTAACTATTCTTCAACTTTTGATGTCAGAATATTTATTTTTATTCTGTCTATACTCGTTATGCTTTTAAGGATATACTGTATTGGCCTATAATTACTGGAGATTGACCACGGTGGCTACGCGCGGTAAGGGGCAAAGACATGAGGCCGGTCTGCTCCGGACTCGGTGAACGAGTGAGTTCGAACTCCACCGTCCGTTGTTCTTGAAATGTATTTAAGTGGTATCCTAACTTCAACTAGGCAGAGCTCTCTAATAGGCAACGGCTTCAAATACCATGTCCTATTTCATTCATCTTTATTTCATCTGTCATTAACTCCTCTGCTGAGATTGTTGCCATTAAGGTCATCCGACCGTAAAATATGTCTGCCTCCTTCAAAATCTTCGCAACTTATCCCCTTCCCTGTATAAAAGGAAATTATAAAGGGCAGACTTACGACTATGATTGGTGGAGGAAGATTGCCAACTGGCAGGTTTCAGAATTCATCATCCTAATGATTTGAATTCACAGGAGCCCCCTAGAGCCTTCTTTTTGGAATCGAGTAACATATGTTTTATCTGGTCCCTACTGTATGCTGGATCTCCCGCAGTATGACTCTCACATATTCCCTTCAGGCTGCACGAATTCCCCCGCTGCATTTTAGAATATGCATCTAGTATTTTCTCCCCAGCCTGTTCATACATTTTGATGGTTAATTTTAGCCTCTGTTAGCGACTTATTATGCCGTTAAAATGATGCTCTATAAACATACCAGTTTGGACGAGATGAATTCAACAAACAACTGAATCATGAATATTATACCTTGTAATTATTATGTATGAGGCTTATATAAGCGATGGGATCTATTGTTTGCGGTAACATGAAGCTAGCTACGCGGTTGAACTACATACGGGGATAATTTCCTTTCATGACTGAAAATAGACAAATAACATTTAGCAAAAACGATAATATTCATTGAATCGTAATGGTTCAGCGTCAACGGTGTATGACATGCGCTATAGCAGGAGCTCAAAACTGAGAGGGATACGATTTGAAAAGAGAGATTTCCAACGGAACTCCAACCCGAATCCATTGCATTCCGTGCAAGTGTCTTAACATGTTATACCAAGAATCTCTGGTTCAGTCAATAAGTGCACGAGAGGAAAAACATTAGTAACAAAGACATGTACAGTAGCTGCATGACGAATAGAAGGAGAAAGTGAGAAGACTCCTGAAGCTCAAGCGCGCCCCGCCAGGTAGCGCTAGAGTGGGTAAGTTCCACACTGCCGGCGTCAGCTGGTCTTAGGGATGGTGCTAAGGGAAACGAATTACTTTGTAACTAATACTCTTTTAAAAAGTAATTAGCGGTTACAATTAAAATAGCACGGCAGGGCACAATGGAAAATATAATTCATGGAAATAAGAATTACGGTCTTCATTACATGTTACGGAACGCACAGATTCCTGGAGTATACAGACACAGATTTTAAAAAAACATAGGCTAATCCCCAGCATATTAAAACAAGCACACATAAACTATTTAAAGTAACACTCTACTTACCAATTCATTTTGTCGGCTACGGTACTGGACTTTCGAAAGCTTGCGTGAACACTTGGCGAATGTTCGAGATTGCAAATCTCGGCGGATTTCTTTCGTTCTGAAGAAGAATCGGCACCCAAAATAAACAAGTCTGGGGATATTATCCATGACATGCTGAAGACAGCAGCCAGCTCTTGAAGGATCAGCTGAAATTGTTTCTTTGGAATCGATACAATCATAAATATTTCGCTCCACATCGATTTTGAGTTTAATTTTCCGGTAATTACTTCCTCGGCCTGGAAAAGAATGCCACATACACTTCTCGAAGGACGTGTTAGATACACTTCATTGTTCATCTTAGGGCACCTTTTTAGTTTCTTTGTTGCTTTCTCTTAGCAACAATTTAGTCGTATTTCCGTTTATTCCTGATGAAGAAAGACATGGTTTCTTTCGAAACGCGTCGAGTTTGAGTAAATAAAACACGGCATAAGCCCAAAATTCTACATTATGGATAAAATGGTATTAACTTAGTTGTGTTTGACATTAACCATACCGTTCATAAAACATCACAATAAATTGGTTGAAAAACTCTATCCAGATAGCTTTAAAACTCATCATTTTGCACCAAATTATACAAACGTTTGCCGGGGAGTACCCCGGACCCCCTATTCTTTGCGCCTATACCATGTCCCCTAACCCTGGTCACACCCCCCAAATAAAACTCTATATACGCCCCCGGTTCCCATTTCCGGGTTTTTCAGTTTTGAGTGCGAGTAGTTCGTTTAATAGTTGTAAAACAGGAAGGAGAGTATGTTTTGTGTAGGTTTTAAGTTGAATAAAGTTTATGTCGAGCTGAGAAGTGAATTTGGTATAGCTTAAAGTGTAGTTTTTTGGTCTGATCTCTTTCCTCTGAATTTGGTTAATTAAAGCTTAATAATTGAGTTTAAATACCGGTTTGGTGACCCATTGTCCCAGGCAAGTCGGTAACACCTGTAACTACTCAGGCTGATGGGTCACTTAGCCGTAATTTGAAGTTATTGTGAAGTTATGAATGCATTTGATGTAGCACTGTCGGAGACGTAATCGGGCTAGGCTATTGCGTTTTTAAATTAGCTCCCGTTTCAGGGCTTTTAGGTTTTGAGTGCGAATAGTTCGTTTAATAGTTGTAAAACAGGAAGGAGAGTATGTTTTGTGTAGGTTTTAAGTTGAATTAAAGTTTATGTTGAGCTGAGAAGTGAATTTGGTATAGCTTAAAGTGTAGTTTTTTGGTCTGATCTCTTTCCTCTGAATTTGGTTAATTAAAGCTTAATAATTGAGTTTAAATACCGGTTTGGTGACCCATTGTCCCAGGCAAGTCGGTAACACCTTTAACTACTCAGGCTGATAGGTCACTTTGCCGTAATTTGAAGTTAATGTGAAGTTATGAATGCATTTGCTGTAGCACTGCCGGAGACGTAAACGGGCTAGGCTATTGCGTTTTTAAATTAGCTCCCGTTTCAGGGCTTTTAGGTTTTGAGTGCGAATAGTTCGTTTAATAGTTGTAAAACAGTAAGGAGAGTATGTTTTGTGTAAGTTTTAAGTTGAATTAAAGTTTATGTCGAGCTGAGAAATGAATTTGGTATAGCTTAAAGTGTGGTTTTTGGTCTGATCTGTTTCCTCTGAATTTGGTTAATTAAAGCTTAAAAAATTGAGTTTAAATACCGGTTTGGTGACCCATTGTCCCAGGCAAGCCGGTAACACCTGTAACTACTCAGGCTGATAGGTCACTTAGCCGTAATTTGAAGTTATTGTGAAGTTATGAATGCATATGCGGTAGCACTGCCGGAGGCATAATCGGGCTAGGCTATTGCGTTTTTAAATTAGCTCCCGTTTCAGGGTTTTTAGGTTTTGAGAGCGAATAGTTCGTTTAATAGTTGTAAAACAGTAGGGAGAGTATGTTTTGTATAGGTTTTAACTTGTATTATGGCTTATGTCGAGCTGAGAAGTGAATTTGGTTTAGCTTAAAGTGTAGCTTTTTGGTCTGTTCTGTAGCCTGGATTTATTAAGTTTATTGTGCTGCTGGCGTGATTAAAAGCTGTAGGATTTGATGTAGAGTGCTAGGATTGCTTGGGGGAAGTGTTGGTGAGAGGGAGAGGAGTGAGGGGATGGATTTATGGAGTTGTTGCTGTTGCTTGTTTCTCAACTGCTGTTTCTTGATGGCGTGCTTGTAGTGCCTACAGCCCTGGTACACGTTGTTGGGACATTATCGCTTGCAGTGCTTGTAGCGGCGGGACCACAAACTACCATGCTATAATGGCGGAGTCCTCACACTAGGTCCTTCTATTCTTCATGGTAGCTGAGGTCATTCCATCAAATATTAACAATTGTAATACACTGCTCAACAAAGGTTTGGACTACCGTCATCAATTATATGCTGACGCTACCATAGAGGAGTTGGACCTCTTACCCCAAGATAGACTTGATGGTCTCATTCAGAGCATTCCTCCTCCGTGTGTGGGTAGGAATACTAAAGACTGATTCCGATCATCATGAGATAAGATTTTCAATTTTGTGTTTTCAAAATGGACACTTAGAAACAAATTCGCTTTATTTTTGTACCGTTTCATTGTTATCTAACCTCGATTGTCAATGTTTTCAGAAGGACTGACGTTAAGTTTATTAAGTCATTGTATAAACCTTAAGGCCAACGGCCGGGCCAATTGAAACACCGGGTCCCATGTGAACTCCGCAGTTAAGCAGCATTGGGCGTGGTCGGAACTTGGATGGTGTGCCAGTTTTAGGTACTGCGCACTGTTGGCCAACGTAAGGAGGAGCGGAAAGGTCCTGGCTACCCTACCGCACGTAAACTCCGGCTGTGGATAGCCTCTTCGGAGGCTCGGACACGCCTTCGGGCAGAATACCAATTAATTATTATAAACCTTGATGGGTTTACTATAAGAAACCATTGTAGTAAAATATATGATATTCTAAACTTTTGTTGAGCAGTGTATTTGAATCACTGTATATTAGCAGGTCACAAGAGTTAAATGGAAGTGGGTGGGGCACGTCGCGAGACTACACCAGAACCGAGGACAATCATGTAGGACCCCTATGTACATAGGAAAGAGAAGCAGTTGCAAACCAAGAAGAAGATGGGCAGATGATTTCTGACATTTATTAGGACCACAGTGGAGCAGAAAGGCACAAAACGGAACTAATTGGAAAGATATGGAAATACGGTGGATCAAGTAATATTATCAAAGCGAAAAGTGCTGAAATAAATAAATGCCAAGATAAAGATTAATGGTTAGAAAACTCACATGAGTGTATAAAAGTGTTAGAATTGAACGTTAAATTATAGTATAAAACTGTAGAATAAGACTACCAAAGATACATAATCAACCAGCTCACATGGAACAGCTCATCACGTGAGACCAACTGCAAGAGCCATCCATAGGGAGACATTTGCTCTTCACGGGCACTTTATGCCTATTTATTCATTTATTTTAGTATACAGGTACTAAGATGTTGAAATATAATACATAATGTGTTATTTTGATGGAATATAAATGCATTTACCTTTTCTTGGTCATGTTAACTAATATTAAGCCATCAAACTCATTGTCATTTTAGCCAACGCATGAAAACAGAATAAACCGCGTTCGGTAAATTACTTTCTAAAAATAGCTTAGTTATAGTTACCGTTAGCCTACGTGCCAAAATAGTAACGACGTTACAATGGTTTTTTATTGTTAATTCATTTGAGTGACTTGTCAAATCTTGGTCATCTCTCCGTGTAGTTGGGTGTGTGTTGAACTTGTCTGATAACCGATATTCATATGATGACTATAGTAGTATGTGTAACTGTACTAGGGACAGGGATGAGGTAGGTGCCCCGGAACGTGATGTAAGGTACTATTTGCCAGGAGGGAGTGTGGAAAGAGCCTGGGAAAACCCACGCTTAGAATCGCCGCTATCTGTGCCAGGATTCGAACCTGTGATCTTTGGACTTGCTACAGCTGCACCCGTGGTCGTGATGCACGATTAAACGAGCATGACTACGCCACGGGTGTCAACAATTTCTGCTTGCAAAGTGCATAGAATAGCTCGCAAGTTAACTTAATATAAGTTTTTGTACGGTATTTCTGAAAAAGATACCAGGCCTTTGATTTAATCTGAATATATTCTTCAAGAACAGTTATCAAAAAATAATCCCAATTCGCCGGCAACAAACAAATGCTTAGGGCCATTTTCACTAGCTCTTTGCTAAAGAGTAGCTAGTTAATTCATATTTAACTTAAATACGAGAGTTAATGCATGGTTATCGTCGATGCATTTCACGAGGCCATTCGGGTTCGTAATTACTTAAATACGCTTTATGGTTCTCGCACGTGCGTGCACTCGGTTTCACTCTGGAGAAATATGGCGGACAGAACAAGAAGCGTGTAGCACTCATCGTTGTTTGAGATGCTTCCTTAGGGTTTTCTGGAACATAATTATAAAAGGGTGGTTAACTTCGTAAATGGTTGCATTTTATACTCTGAGTTCGTTATGATCTATTATAATTTAATTTTCATAAACCTATTTTATGTTCATATGGATGAATGTTCGTATGAAAGTCGGAAACAACCAATTCTACCTCCATTGCAAAATGCGCGAGGTAGAATTCATCTGTTTCCACCTTTACGTTGCTTTTAGAGACTTGGGTGGTCAGATTTGGCCATTTAACGTAATATCTTGTGATAAGTTAAGCGTTTCTGTTTGATGAAATGCTCGTGGAAAGTTAAATAACCTTTAACGATGAATAAAGAGATAATTGACATAGGTGAAAACGGTCATTAATGAAATTTTATTATAATGTGAGTAATTTATTAACGGATTGCTTACATTTACGACATGTAATGCGTGGTTCTAGTGCAGAACTAGACTCAATTAAAAATACACAAACTACTACAGACACCACAATAACACAGGTTACCAGACAGACCCAAGACACACAAATACACACACACCAAGGCACATCAGAAGAATGACTACGATGGTGCAAGTCTCTAAATGAATTAACAATCACCTTCAAGAGGAGCCTCGTGTTCTTACCTGAGCTAAATGAAAATCCACAGTCTGCTTCCAGTCTCCGACTGGGTCAGGAATGGAATGAATGAAGCCCCCATCTAGCGGCGAGGATATGAACTGTGCCGGCTGCCGAGGCCTGACGCACTCCTCTGGGGCAATGATTAAATAGTGGTGAGTGTTGCTGGAATGAAATGTTGACAGGGAAAACCGGAATACCCGGAGAAAAACCTGTCTGCCTCCGTTTTGTCCAGCACAGATCTCACATGGAGTGACCGGGATTTGAACCACGGACCCAGCGGTGAGAGGCCGGCGTACTGCCGCCTAAGCCACGGAGGCTTCACCTGAACTAAATATCGACCGATTTTGGCAAGGAATTGATGCCCTCATTTTACTAAGCCATGCAAAGAGCTTCCATAGATCCTCTATAGGCCTACTGTAATCAATTTAGTTTTCACGTGTCTGAAATTTTGATAGGCCTATATCATATCTCGTTTTTCTCGCACACTCACGAATATCCAGAGGGATTAGAGTTTGAATAACTTGTATCATTCAGGTGACACGCGGGGATAACATGCATATGTTCTATTTGAGGTAAAATTCCCACCGATCTCAGCTTTCTCGTTGACAGCCGCTGGAGATCAGATGATAGCTGGGAGAACTGACTCGATGCGGCGAGACAGCACCTATAAAAAGAACAATAGCGGGCCAGAAAAGGGAGAATTAAGACAAAGAATTAGGGAAGGAAGAGTTCTTGCTATTGTAAGGTGTAGCCTCACCCGTTCCGCAAGAACGGACAGCACTACCATTTGATATTCTTGACAAATGACGGCAGATTCAGGATAAGAGACAGTTGGGATCACGGCCAAAGCGGAAGTGATTAATTTTTACCCTTCCCCACCCACTTTTCCTTCATTCGTATTTCTCGTTCCGTCCAGATGCGAGAGGAAAGAAATAGAAAAGAGGATTCAACTACTGGGAGCTCAGTGCCATGGTTGAAGACTCCAGATGATCCTATCCTGCTCACCCAGTTCTTAGCATGATGAAAAACAAGCCCACTGTTGGAGAGATTTCATTTACGTCGCTTCTTCATATGTTCCAAGAGAGCGAATATAATGTAAGTTAGTGTTAACACATGTTAACATGCTACGCTGCTAAGCTTTCGTCTTGCGTCTATAATGATAATAATAACATCTGGCTCCGTAGCTAAAGGGTTAGCGCGCTAGTCTTTGGCCCGGAGTGTCCCGGGTTCGTTTCCTGGCCGAGCCATCAGGGATTTTTAAACTCCTGGGGTTACTTCCCGTGGCTCGGGGACAGGGTGTATGTGATGCCTTCATCATCACTTCATCCTCATTACGACGTGCATGTCGCCAACGGGTGTCAAATAGAAAGACCAGCACTCGGCCTCTCCGGAGGCCACACGATCATTCATAATAATAATAATAATGAACTCCGCCATAGCCGGTCCCAAGCCCGGTTGAGAAAGGAGGAGCGTGAAACATGGTCAACGGTCTCAAAGGCGGATGAAGAATTTCAGTTCCCAACGGCAGAGAGAGCGGAAGAACCTAGTGGAGTAAACCACGAAAAAACAATCTTTTCGGACTAACAATCCGATCTTATTTCGGAATTTTATTTCCTACACCTCTACAACACAATTTCATATGCAGAATGGAAATGTCGCTAAATGAGAGCACTACCCCAGGTGGTAACTTGAAAGAGAAATCCACCATTGCGGTAGGCAATGCATCGGGACCTAGGATTCTGGGGAGTCCCACCACCTGCATACAAGATGAGTCGGAGCGTCTTGAAACACCTTCCAAATTGAAATTCAAGAGGAAATACTTCATCGGGACCATTAACGTCAACTCACTCCTGCGAGTCGGAAAACAGAAAGAATTGGAAAAGCTCCTGGACGACCAACAAATCCAGATTTTGGCTGTACAAGAGACCAGATTCCTAGATGACCACATCATGGATATAAAGCACTACAGAGTATTCAAAGGAAAGCCAGCAATAAAGATAATGGCTAACACCCCTCTCCTTGGGACTGCCTTCTACATAAACAAAACCATAGTGGATAGTGTCACAAACTTTTCATCTAAATCTGAGAGATTATCCCTATTGACAATCAAGTGCAAAAACAGGAATTATACTCTCATAAATTACCATGCTCCTATCAACGAAGACAACAAGAAGAACCCACAGAAAGTCGATGACTTCTGGGACCTTTTAGAAACAGAAATCACTCGGATACCTGTGAACCATGTAAAAATCCTTCTGGGAGACTTCAACGCACAAATTGGGACAGAAAGAAAATACAGAGATATAGTAGGAGACTATCCAGCACACAGGAGGACAAACAAGAATGGCGAACGGCTCCTTGGACTCTGCAAAATCTTCCAGTTGAATCTCATGTCGACTCATTTTCGGAAACTTCCAAGAAAAGCAAAGACATGGGTATCTCCAAATCCCAACCTAGGAGAATTCCAATTAGACTATGTAGCAATATCAAGGACAAATACTAGGGAGGTGATGAATGTTAAAGTGATTAGAAATGGTAAATATGACTCTGATCACTATCTCTCCAAAGTTAAAATATGTTTTCTTCCACCAAAACAAAAGAAGGATCCACCTAAGTTGAAAAAATACAACACCAATCGAATGAACATCAATGGAGATATTATAAATAACTTCAGAGAAGAAATCCGCTCTTCTAGAACAAAGACCTGGCAACATCTTTGTACAAAGATCAATGAAGCCGCTAAGAAAACATTCGGACTGGCAAAGAGGAAACGTACAATCTGGTGGAATGAAGAATGTGAGAAAGCACTTGAAAAGAGATCCGACACATGGAGAAAATGGAAATGTTCAAGAGATACGGAACATTTGGAACAATTCAGAACCCGAAGGAAAGAAACATCAGGGGTATTCCGCAGGACCAAACGATCGTTTGAGAATGCAAAGTTACAAAACCTCCAGGACGACTTCACTAAGAATAACACCAGAGATTTTTTTCCAAACCTTCAAGGACAAGCTTAGAGGATACCAAATTCCAAGTATAAGTTTCAAAAACGAAGAAGGAAAAATTGGACTGAACAATCAAGAAAACTGCAATATATTAGCCAGATACTTTGAGAAACTCCTCAACTGCCCGCCTCCAACCAACAAATTAGAATTTCAGACTCATCCTATAAACTCAGAAGATGATATGCCACCAACAAAAGAAGAAATAAAGGAAGCCCTGAAAAGTCTCAAGAACAACAAGGCAAGCGGGGAAGACTCCATATCAGCAGAAATGTTGAAGTGGGCAGAACCGGAAATCCTAGACGACCTGCACCATATCTTCCAACAAATATGGGAGACGGAAAAACTACCAGACGAATGGAAAACAGCGCTGATCCACCCACTCCATAAGAAAGGGAACAAACAAGATGTTAACAACTACAGAGGCGTGTCGCTACTCCCAGTCACTTACAAAATCCTCTCAAGGATACTTCTGAATAGAATAGAAGGAATCCTAGATAAGCAACTTGGAGAATACCAAGGTGGGTTCCGGAAAGGCCGCTCCTGTGCCGAACAAATCCTAAATTTGAAATCAATAATTCGCCACAGAGCGCTGAACGGCAAAAGTATAGTGGTTTCATTCATTGACTTCAAAAAAGCCTTCGACTCGGTGGACAGAGGGACCCTAGATAAGATCATTAGAGAATTTGGAGTCAAAACCAAACTGGCCAATATTATCAGAGAAACCTTAACAGCCACAACTTCTAAGGTGAAGTTCATGGGAGAATTGTCTCAGTCATTTGAAATCAAGACAGGTGTGCGATTATCACCATTACTATTCAACTGTGTCCTCGAGAGGATTGTGAGAATTTGGAATTCCGAACTTGAAAATCAAGAGATAGCCCCGATCTGCCTAGGACGAAAAACGGGAGGAATCAAAGTCAATTGCTTGGCTTTCGCTGATGATTTTGCGATACTTTCAGAGAACCTAGAAGAAGCGGCCATACAGATCAACCTCTTAGAAAAGATCGTTAGCAAGACAGGACTTAGGATCTCGAAAGAGAAGACCAAGTTCATGATGAATGACAAATATGGACCACAATTCCTTGAAACAGAGATTGGACGGATTCAGAGGGTGAAAAAGTTCCAATACCTCGGTGAAACCATACAAGAGAACGGCCAAGAGAAAGCTGCTGTAGAAGATCGTATCTCAAAAATTGAAAGAGCTTATGGGCTAACTAAAAACATCTACAACAAGAAATGCATGTCATGGAATGCCAAACTAAAACATTACAACACGGTAATAAAAACAGAATGCCTGTATGCCAGCGAATGCCTCTCGATGAATTATAAGTTGGAGAAGCTAGAGATCCTAGAAAGAAGAATACTACGGAAAATCATGGGTCCAGTCCAGACTGAAACCGGCTGGAAACTTCGGAGCAACAATGAAGTCTATAAAAATGTGGAGCGAATCTCAGAGACCATGAAGAAGAGGAGGTTATCGTTTCTCGGACACTTGTACAGAATGGACAAAACTAGACTAACCAAGCAGTTATTCGACTACCTGTGGAACAAGAAGACAACAACGACATGGATTAAGGAAGTTCGAAAAGATCTCGAAAATTCCAACGTCCAGGAAGTTCAGATGTCAAACAGGGAAACATTTCGGTACATAATTCAAAATTTGGAAGGGTTTCACGTCACAAGAACCACAAAGAAGGGAAGAGCCTGGACGGATGAGCAGAAGAAACAGCATAGCGCCCATATGAAGGAGTACTGGAGGAAGAGGAAACTTCAGGCAAAGAAAAAATGAAATTGTAGCGTGATCCGAAGTGGTCAATTCGCAAAAAAAAAAAAAAGACAATGACCAGGGAGATTTTCAGCAATTAAACCGTATTGTGTACATTCATTACAAGACTTAAAGAAGTGATGTAGAGAATTAATACCACATTACGCATTTTGAAAACAAAAAACAACCTTCAGTTATGGCCGCCTATGCTCTACCATTGAGCTAATGCAGCAGACAATTATTTTGGTAAGTGACTGTTCCGGAATTGGATCCCATTCCTCAAAAACCTCTAAACAGTCGGGAACTTAAACCAATGTTATTATTATTATTATTATTGAACCGGCACATGCTAAAAGCGACTCAGTCCAAGCAACCTGTTTTTGAGAAACACGAAAAAGACTGTGTCTAACCAACGGACTGAGAACCATTTAGCGTACGTTAAGAATTCCCGTAGCTAATATTAGGTAGGCTATCCCATGCGTGTGACTCCAATCCCTGTAGTTGAGGCTATCCTGTATCATGCGATTTTCATGCTTACCTCAGTTTGCCATTTATTGTGACTGAGGTACTTTTAGCAAGTGGCGATTCAATTACTATTATTATCATTATTATAATTATTGTTTTTATATTCTTCATTATTATTTTAGTATCATTATAATCTATTATTATTATTATTATTATTATTATTATTATTGATGAGTAACATCTTTCCACTCAGTTGCTGGATATATTTGTGGGAGTGATTTTGAAAAATGGGACGGAAGTGGATCGAACGGAAGTGTAAGACGCTCTGCCAAATCGATCGATCGATCCAGCTGGCAGTGGTGAGAGAAACAATGAGCGCGCGGTGTTGGAAATTGATACCATGACGTACTCTCGGTCATGTGGAATATATTTGACATACTGAACAGTAAACGCTCATGCGAACTCTGGTGTCAAGTGATTGAAACAAAGCACATGGTACATGTTCGAAGTCTTCGTATCAGTATTTAAATGGTAAATTGCCTTAATATCAAACATTGTAAGTAGTCGGCATTGCCGGTATTATGTTTCTGCACAATGGCTATTCAAATATTAACCCACATTACGGTAATGCAGTCATCAATATAATATAATCGTTGTGGTGATACGAGAATTGAGCAAGCCTTCATGAACTATTGCTGAATACATTCTCTTGACTCACAAGAGGGCCTATTCATAGGGCATTTTAAACTCAATTTCACGCAGGAACATTATCGAAACAAGCAAAATATAAATGAAACTTAATTCCGTAATGTAGTATTATTGGAACGTGGAAATAAGTCACCATCTTGTGCACAATATTTGCGTAGTCGAAATAGCCGTGGGGTTAACGCCTATGACTGTGAATCTAGAGTTCTCGGTCTCGAATCCCGGACGAGGTAGATATTTTTGCTACCAGATTATCATTTTAAACGATATTTATCATATGAATATGACTCATTTTATCAGAATCCATATGAAATTACGTGTTGGTCTGTGAATGAAGAGGTCCTGTTTATAAGGAATTTAAGGTTATGAGCGGTGTCGCGTCTATTAATCTAGTTGATCCATATCGTATTCTTTATTTAGGCTAGTGCTGGTGGAAGCTACAAATCATCTAATAAAATGAGTTCTGTATTATAAACTACAATATCTGTAAAACACTCCCTTTTACAATAGACTAATATTTGTGCCAATAATAGTATAAAATACCGGTGTATCAACAATTTCACGTGAGGTTTCTTCTATGTCAGATGTTACACATCATATGCGACTACTGTAAGGCTCGTGATTGTTTTATTATTATTATTATTATTATTATTCTTAATATTACTATTATTATTATTTTTTTTAACATTATTAAAAATCCACGAGGTGTTTGATTTGCAGTTGGCAGCAATGGCACACTTGAAAATGTCATATTACAGACATCCCCAAGAAGGACTTGACACATGCTCATTTTTTAAATACTCTGTGGGCATTCACAATAACAAGCAGTTAAACACAAACAGACAGACAGACAGACAGATAGAAAGACATTCTAAAAGACAACAAGTAGTTCCGTCAAAAACTAAACTGTCTAATTTTATACTACTGGCCTTACTTAGGACACGAGAAATGAAAACGAGATTTTTAAAATTGCCCAGTCGACACTTTAAAGTTCTCATAAATTTCCATTAAATTAGACGTATGTAGGACATTAAGGCTTCTATGAAAATATACCGAGCCAAGTTGCACAAGCGCTCGGATGTAAATTAGTGAGAAAAATCCATTTAACTATTTGAATTTCGCGTCGCCGCCATGTTGGTTTTGGGCTTATCAGGTTATTGAATGATGAATAGGTGAACGTATGTTCAGAGCTTCTATCAACATACAAAATTTCAGTTTGATTTCTGCAATAGATTCGTAGATATTGAGAACCGTCTAAATGTTTCGGATGGTCACCATGATAGATTGTGATATGTGTAGGCCATAGAGTTATATATCATTAGAGGAAGATTTGTTGCGTAGGTTCATTATTCAAACGTTCACTTTGATTGCATGATTAGGAAACAAGAAATACAAACTTAATTTTAAAATTTCGCACAGCCGCCATCTTGAGGTTATCAATACAATTGAGTTCAATTCTATGTCAGTAGATTAAATTCTATAATAAAATTTGTTGAAGCAAGTTTCACTGCTCTCGGATGATTAAATCACGAGTAAATACTATTTAAATTTTTAAACTGCGCGTGGCCGCCATGTTGGTTTTGTGATCACCAGGTTATTAATGTCCTGTAGGTGAACTAATGTTTATAGCCTCTATCAACTTAAAGAATTTCAGTTTGATTGCTGTAATAAATTCGTAGATATTGAGAGCCGTCTAGATATTTCTGATGTTCGCCATGTTGGATTGTTATACAGCCTCTGTAAGCCATAGAGTTATGCACCATTAGATGGGGATTATTGCGTAGGTTAATTATTCAAAGTTTCACTTCGATGGCATGATTAGGACGCAGGAAATATAAATGTAATTTGAAAATTTCCCACAGCCACCATCTTGAGGTTATGTAAACTTAGAACTAAATTAGATGCCAGTGCATTAATATGGTATAAACATATGCTGTTGCAGTGCGCTGGGATGGTTAAATCGCGAGAAAAGTCTATTTAAATGTTCCGAATTTGCTTGGCCGCCATGTTTGTTTTGTACTCAACAGGTTTATGAAAGTCCCATAGATGATCTTCTTGTTGTACCCTTTATCACCGAACAAACTTTCAGGGTGATATCTGTTACCTTCGCGGATATATACTGTAGAATGCGAGTGAAATATTTCGTGCCGACGCCATGTTGGATTGGTGAAACGTATTAACATTTGAAAGGAATGGACGAGGTTGGACGCGGTTGTAGTATGCACTTACCGAGTTTCACTGAAATCGCTTCGGCCGTTTAGATTTTATTATGGACACACACACACACATATACACACACACATGGGCAAAAGGTGATCTCATTAGCCTATTCTTTTTTTATAAATGAAAATACTAAGCTAAAAATTCCTGATTGAACTCATAATCCTTCTTTTACATTTATTATATGTTAAAAAAGGCAAAAATTAAACACCCTGTAACAATGATTTCACATAAATTCAGTTTTATTATAATACTAGCTGTACCCGGCATGCGTTGCAATGCCAATCGAAGATAGTGTTGGCGATGTGACTTAGTTTGTTGAACTGCTTTTGGATTCCCAAAGTTTTTCCTTTTTACGTTAACCACCTCTAAACTATTATAAAGTTGATTTACTATCTCAGAAACATTCATGGGAGCGTGCTCAACAACTCACCGAAGTTTCATCGCAATGAAATGAACGTTGAAACGATTGGAGCGCCGTCACTCATTTGTTGAATATACTCGTACGCTACCTATTGTAAAATGGATTTACTAAGTCGAAAACCTTCCCAACCGTGGAAACAACAACTCTTCAAAATTTCATCGCAATCGGATGAATGCCATATGAACGCATACGGGATATTTTTAAACGCTTCGCGCGCCGTCACTCATTTGTTGAATCTACTTGTGCGCCACCCAATGAAAAACGGATTTACTAATTAATAAAATTCGCAGGACTGTACTCAACTCACCAAAGATTTATCACAATCGGATGTATGGTATATGAACGCATACGGGACTTTGTTGAAACGATTCACGCGCTGTCGCTCATTAGTGAATCTACTCGAGCACCACCAATTGTAAAATGGATTTACTAAGTCAGAAACCTTTCCTGGAGTGTACACAACAATTCACGAGAGTTTTAACGCAATCGGTTCAATGGTGTATGAACGCATACCGGACTTTGTTGAAACGATTTGCGTGCCGTCACAAATTTGTTGAATATACTCGTGCGCTACCTATTGTAAAATGGATTTACTAAGCCAGAAACCTTCCCGGATGTGTGCACAACATCTCACCCAAGTTTCATCGCTATCGGACGAATGGTATTTGAACGCTTACGGGACTTTGTTGAAACGCTTCGCGTGTCTTCGCTCATTTGTTAAATCTTCTCGTGCGCAACCTATTCTAAAATGGACTTACTAAGCCTGAAACCTCACCTGAAGTGTACACAACATCTCACCCAAGTTTCATCGCTATCGGACGAATAGTATATGAGCGCATACGGGTCTTCGTTGAAACGCTTCGTGCTTAGTCGCTCACTTGTTGAATCTTCTCGTGCGCTACCTATTGTAACATGGATTTACTAAGTCAGAAACCTTGCCTGGAGTGTACACAACCTCTCACCCAAGTGTCATCGCTATCGGACGAATGGTATCGCGCGTCGTCTCTCATTTGTTGGGTCTACTCGTGTGCTACCTATTGTTAAGTGTACACAACATCTCACCCAAGTTTTATCGCATTGGGATGAATGGTATATGAACGCATGGCGGACTTTGTTGAAACAAACGCTTGCCATTTTGTTGAAGCTACTCGCGCCGTCTATTGTAAATTGGATTTACTATGCCTATAACGTTCCCGGGAATGTGCACAACAACTCACCAAAATTTGATCGCAATTGGATGAATTGTAGCTTATATGAACGCATCGCCAACACCAATTTGTTTAAACTACTCGTGCGCTACCGGTATATATTGTAAATTGGATCAACTATGCCTATAACCATCCCGGAAGTGTGGACAATAACTCACCAAAATTTGATCGCAATCGGGTGAATGGTTTATGAACGCATAAAGGACGAGCAAACGAACATCCCTTTAATATATATATATATATATATATATATATATATATATATACATTTTTGAAGCACCCTGTATATATATACAAGCTGTACCCGGCATCCGTTGCAATGCCAATCAAAGAAAGTGTCGGCTATAAATTTGTTTCTTGAAGTACTTTTGGATTCACAATATTTTTTTGAATTTCCGTTAACTGCCTCCAAACTATCGTAAGAAACATTCGTATGAGCGTGTACAACAACTCACCAAAGTTTCATCGAAATCGGATGAATGGCATCTGAACGCAAACGGAATTTTGTTTCAACGATTCGTGCGCTGTCAATCATTTGTTGAATCTACCCGTGCGCTACCTACTGTGAAATGGATTAAATAAGTTAGAAGCCTTGACGTAAGTGTACACAACAACTCATCAAAGTTGCATCGCAATCGGATGAATGGCATATGAA
This sequence comes from Meconema thalassinum, assembly GCA_946902985.2. NCBI lineage: Eukaryota > Metazoa > Arthropoda > Insecta > Orthoptera > Tettigoniidae > Meconema > Meconema thalassinum. The sequence goes on from OX336389.2 coordinate 132,793,101, forward strand.
CGCATACGGGATTTTGTTTGAACGATCCACACGCCGTCACTCATTTGTTGAATCTACTCGTACGCTACCTATTATGAAATGGATATACTGAGCCTGAAACCTTCCCTGGAGTGTACTAAACGATTCACTAAAGTTTCATCGCAATCGGATGAATGTTATATGAACGCATAAGGGACTTTCTTGAAAGGATTTGCGTGCCATCGCTCATTTGTTGAATCTACTCGTGCGCTACCTATTGTAAAATGGATTTACTAAGCCTGAAATCTTCCCTGGAGTGTACACTACCTCTCACCCAAGTTTAATCGGTATCGGGAAAATGGTATATGAAAGCATAAGGGACTTGATTGAAACGCTTCGCACGCCGTCACTCATTTGTTGAATCTACTCGTACGCTACCTATTAAGAAAGGTTTTTTTTAAAGCCTGAAGCCATCCCTGGAGTTTATACAACAATTCACCAAAGTTCCATCTCAATCGGATGAACGGTATAAGAACGGATACGGTACTTCGTTGAAACACTTCACGCGTCGTCACTCATTTGTTGATTCTACTCGTCCGCTACCTATTGTAAAATGGATTTACTAAGCCTACAACCTCCCCTGGAGTGTACACAACATCTCACCGAAGTTTCATTGCTATCGGACGAATGCTATATGAACTCATACGGGACTTTTTTGAAACATTTCGCGCGTCGTCGCTTATTTGTTGAATCTACTCGTGCGCTACCTATTGTATAGTGGATTTACTAAGCCAGAAACCTTCCCGCCAGTGTACACAACATCTCGCCCAAGTTTCATCGCTATCGGATGAATGGTATATGGACGCATACGGGATTTTGTTGAAACGCTTCGCGCGTCGTCGCTCATTTGTTTAATCTACTCGTGCGCTACCTACTGTAACATGGATTTACTAAGCCAGAAACCTTGCCTGGAGTGTACACTACCTCTCACCCACGTTTCATCGGTATCGGGTGAATGGTATATGAACGCATACGGGATTTTGTTGAAACGCTTCGTGCGTCGTCGCTCATTTGTTGAATCTACTCGTGCGCTACCTATTGTAAATTTGATTTACTAAACCAGAAACCTTCCCTGAAGTGTACATGACATCTCAACCAAGTTTAATCGCAATGGGATGAATGGTATAACATATGAACGCTTGTGGGACTTTGTAGAAAAGAATCGCAAGCCATTTTGTTGAAGCTACTCGCGCGCCATCTATTGTACATTTGATTTACTATGGCTATAAATTGCCCGGGAGTGTGCACAACAAGTCACCAAAATTTGATCGCAATCGGATTAATTGTATATGAACGCATCGCCATAACTCATTTGTTTGAACTACTCGCGCACTATATATTGTAAATTGGATTACCTATGCCTATAACCATCCAGGAAGTGTGCACAACAACTCACCAAAATGTGATCACAATCGGATGAATGGTTTATGAACGCATAAAAGACGAACAGTCAGACATTCTTTTATACAGGATGTGATCACAATCGGATGAATGGTTTATGAACGCATAAAAGACGAACAGACAGACATTCTTTTATACAGGATGTAATTGATATGATGGAAGTCCGTTACACTGGTGATAGAAGAGACTAGTCTAAGCTTCCTAGGTAAAAAATTTTGTCACCTATCTTGAAATTGATAAATAATCATTATAAAGTCAATGTTTTTAGTTTCTTCAGAAACTAATCAGGCAGAAAGTGGTGCGGCAGGCTGGGGGAAACGAGGCGGAGCCAGGTGTGACGACGCGCGAAGGGGAAGTTGTTACGTAATCGGAGCATTGACCTTACCGGTTGACTTGAGGGGTGGTAGGCTATCAGCTGTTATGAGGATAAGCACTACCGTCTCGTAAGAAAATGTGCATTGCCGTTGTTCTTGTTGTTGTTGTTGTTGACAACGCACGCAATGGCTTGGGACGTTAGGACCGGTAGTATTGTGTAGCCTACTTTGTAAGTGTGGAATTCATTGATTGATGTTCATTTATAAAATAATTTCGATACTCAGCCCTGGTGTATCATTGGCGTCCGTGTCGGACCTTCTGTTGACTAGTTTCTGAAAATACTAAAAACATTCACTTAATGAAATACAGTGTGACAAAATTCCGACATCCCGTAGTCTGTTCAGAACTAGGCATTTAAGACGGAAGTAAAATACTTGATGTTTTGTTTGAGAGGCTTGGCGATTTTGGTCATTTAGCCCCATGTAGCTGGGTGTGGGTAGAATTTGTGTGATAACCTGTGTTTTTGTGGTTTCTGTAGTAATGTGGGTATTTGTAATTCAGGTGAGGATTCGGAAGAAGGCGCTGGCCCTGTGGTGTTGGGGCAGTGCAACTGCCTCTCACCCGGAGGCCCTGTGTTCGATTCCCGGCTCCATCAGGGATATTAGAAACTGACGTGAGGGCAATTGAGTAGCTGTCTGACAGTGAAGCAGTGCCCCAGTCAGGAAAATCAAGATTGATGGCCGAGGGGACCCGAAGCACTGACCACGCGTCACCCTAATATCTGCAGGCCAAATGGCTGCACAGCGGTCGCTTGGTAGGCCTAGGCCCTTCACGGGCTGCACTGCCAGCGGTTATGGTTATTGAGAAGAAGGCGGCCGTGGCCTTAAGTTAGGAACAATCCCGGCATTTGCCTGGGGTAGAAGTGGGAACCCATGGAAAACTACTTCCAAGATTTAATACTACTGTAGTACGGTACCACATGTACATATTGTGAATTGTCCCATCCCATCTCCAGCCCTGGGGTGGCCATAAACTGGAGAGGGTGGGTGTTGATTTATTGGTCAATCAACAATGTACATACATATGAAAATACACGAAAATGAAAATAAAATACAAATACATTATTATAATACAGTGTTATAATAATAACAATAATAGGCTAATAATAATAATAATAATAATAATAATAATAATAATAAGAGTCAGCATGTGTAGTTCTAGTGGTAGAGTGCTAACCTTCCCGAGGGTGCGATCTACGTTCAGTCATGTAGCAAATGAATGGGATCTAATACGAACATGTCCATGGATTTCATGGCACATACAAGAAATCCTACGTACATTAAAGTCTGGCAACTCGACATACCAAAAAGAAACATAAAAGAAGTTAGTGTCTCTAAAAGCCTATTATTACTATTATTAGTATTATTAATATTTTTATTAAAGTTGTTGCACTATCTTCACACAAAGATAGACCAAATCTTTAGGATTTCTATTTTCAATGCATAGTCCATGAGGCTGGCAAAATCCTAGACAGATCCACCATCACTAGTCATGTAGCCACTCCCCATGAAGGTGTGAAACAGCTGTTCATAGGCTTGGTTTGTGTATTTCAGTGTCATTGGCAGACAAGATGAGGAGGTCACTCAACTTCAGACTCTTGTCAACATTCCTTAGCGTTGTAGGAGAGGGTGACGGGGAGAAGGTAGCTGTGCTGCTGAGGGGAACGCAGCCTAAGACCTTTTCCAAAACATTGACCGACGATTTTTGTGATTTAATTCTACCTACACTACTTAAGATACGACTAAATTTCATGAAGATACGTGCTTAGAATAGTCTCTTCTAACTCCAGTGTAATGGACTTCCATCATGTCAAATACACCCTGTATATAGGCTATAAGATAAGATTATACAGGTTGTTCACTGTATATTATCGTAATCACAGGGCCATACACCTGTGTACCGATTGTCTTGGGCAACAATATCAGAAACGTGTGTACTCTCCTCTAGCTAGAATGCAGTCCTGTAATAGTCGGATATTATGTCGATAATTGGTGTTCTACGCTAATTCCAACTGTTGCTACAATTTGTCACAGGATGTTGCCAATATCGCAGACCTGACAAGACGCTGTCACATCTTCTATATTTGGTCAATGGGGGACAGGTTGGTTTTATATAATTTAATATAGATTTCAAATGGGTTAAAGAACTTAATTGATTATTTGGGCGATAAAGTATCCGTTCTCGTACAGCTTATGTGGCTATTCGCTTTTTTTCCCGTGGGCAATCATATAAAACTGTTGGTCAGCATCAAACTTGTTCCGTATCTGATGATAAACATAATGATATTAAAACTGTTGAAGATTTGTATGAAGGTTTAGGCTATCCTTAAATAACTATGAAAATAACTACAGTACAGTCCCACTAATCCGAACTTATCGGGACCGAACCCTGTTCGGATCAGCAAAAATTCGAATTAGTTGGATTTTCGTCAAATACGACAACATATTGATTTTAAGAGACGGGGCTAAATTTTTAAGCGTTTCCTACCAAAAGCCTTGCATCACAAGAAGAAGAATCCGTTTGTTTTGTCATTAATGAAATAAAAAAAATAAAAAAATTAACTTTGTTATGCACGTTGTTAATAAGTCTAGGCCTTCCTGTTTTGGTGTTTGTGTATAAGATAGCCGACAGATTCACTGTTTACTCCTGTAGCATTTATTTCAGGTTCTTCTGTGCTAATTTACGTTTTAACTTGGAAAAACTAGTTTAATCTTCAGCTTTATTTTCTCCTGATTTAAAATTCAAAACAAATTTGGTAGATATTGTTTCCTAGCCCTGTTCAGATTAAGCGGAAATTTGGATTAGGGGGGTTCGGATTGTCGGGTTTCTACTGTATGTTGTATTTTTGAGATGCTCTTTAGATATTTCAATGCCATCGAAACCAGATCTGTTAAAAAGTTATTTAACCAAAAAATATTTTACTAAGAGAAAATGAAATTATTGGAGAAGAATCAAATAAAATAAAAGTTTTTTCTAGTAAATAATCTTCTCAAAAACGTATAAAAGTACTGTGTTGTCTCAAGATTTAAAAGCAAATATAATTTGTAATGTTTACACTTAAAATTAATATAGACATCAAAAAAAGTTTTGCACCGTGCGACGGTGGTACTAAACTTCCTCCAGGAGTCCGCCATTGTACGAATGGAATGGCCTGCGATGTCACCGGACATGTACTGTATCGAACATGTCTGGGATATGCTGAAGCGTGCTATTGCTCAGCGTCCACGCCCTCCCATAATGAGCCAAGAGATCATGGAGGCCAACTTCGACGAGTGGGATCGTCTGCCTCAAGAGGATCCGGACAACTAGCTCTGTGGTATGCCACGGCGACTAAGAGCCCTGCTGGACGCCCGTGGTGGCCATGTTCCTTATTGTAACGTCACGTGATGGCAAGATTAAAACACTTATCAGTCCCAGTTTAACAGGCAAAATGTCTTCCTGTTTGTAATTTTCTTTTCACACATGAAAAAAGTGTGCAGGATTTGTCATAATGCCGTCTCTTTTGTAATTATCTCGCCCACAATCCCACATACGCTCTGCATCTTGGCAAACAAGTGTTATGCAAAACTTTTTTGATGTCTTTATTAATTATACAGTACGTTAAAACCAAATATAAATGTTCTTCTAATGTGTATGCAATTATTGGTAGCGCTGGGCAAGCACCTTAAGATGTACTGTGTTGTAATAGTCTATTGTTTGAATGCAAAATATGCCTTTATATACAGTACACAATAAAATACTTACTTGGAAGACAATATGGAAATTGGAAGGTTATTTTTTATAGATGCTTAATATAAGGTTGGGTTTCATGTACAGAAGGGGTCAGAGCCATAGTGGGCCAAGCACCATTGTTTAAAATGAAGAAAATAAGGGTTCAAGTAAAACACTAGTCATAATCTATTGGAAGAAAAATCAAGTCATTCAATACATGCACATTGTAACTAATGGATACATAAATCTTGGAGCAAAAAGTAATATTGTTATCTTGACTCCAAATACAAATATAACAGCAACGAAGTTGAACAATTTTCGACATCATGGATTTGGCCCATTCTGGTTCTATATTTACAATCTGCAATACAATGGGCCATCTCCATTCAGTACAAAATTTACTTTATTGATGCTCATCAGTGGCTTCTTTGCGAGTTAAATCTTTATTGAAGTCATGGTGAATGGGAAGAATATATTCCAGCATAGGAATTAAATCATCATATTTCGATTTTGTTATTGGAATAGGGGCGTTGTAAGCCTGACTTAAGCTGAAAGGTGAAGGCACTGAAGATGATACCTTTACTGTACGCCTTCCTCTGCGATTAGGAGTACAATCAACTATTTGCCAAGCTTGCATCTCATTTAAGTTGTAGCGAAATTTAATCTGAAATTGAAATTCTGATTCAAATCGCAACCACTTTACTTTGAGCCATTGTACCTTTTCCCCTTCAACAGTTTCCTTACGAACTAATAAACCATTCGCTAGGTCTTTTATCCGGACGAACTCAGACTGTACCATTTGGTTTACGGAAAAGGGTTTCTTTCTCCTACATCCTCTTATTATTTCTATGTACTCATTGACTGAAAAAATACATTTCGCTTTGCGTTTTGAAATTTCTATACTGCTGAAATCCCTATCACTGGGTAAGAAAGAATGGCCAGATTCTAAAAACTTATGATCTATTGTTTAAAATTAGGAATGGTTTACAAAACAAAGCCATAAAACTGCAATGTACTGATTGTGAATCTGACCACCACATGTACTGTATATGAATAGGCCACCAAGTGATTAGCCTTTGTATTTACATATTTCAGATAATGAAGTAGGTACAATCCTACTTCTGTACTTCCCCTTTGCCCTGAATGTTTACTCCAGACGTGCATATGCCCTTTATCGTTCTCACAATCTTGACCTCCAAAATTGTATAGCCAAAATTTCCTTTTATAGAAGTAAACACTAGTGGTGAAAAGAGGCAGTGGGAGGGTCTGCTGCATATCAAAAGTTATTGTGTGTACATTTCCACCCTTTGAAAGTTCCATGCCCTCTTTAAGCTCATTTTGAGCTTTCTCCGTCTTTCGTTTATGAAGCTCCCACTCTGAAACTAGATTTTTTATTTTCTGTTTCATCAGTAACACTTTTAATGTTATTTTGCATCATGTCACAAAATGAACAAGTATCTGACTTTGGCTTTGTGAGAGATATGAACGGTTAATATTTTCATGTCGACTGTAATTACTAGTTTCTGTAGGGAAACTACTAATATGCTCTTTCACATACTCAATATCGTCCGTAGGTGTCTTATTTGCGGGACAATGTTTTCCACGCTGGTCTTGCAAAGCAACTGGAGAGCCAAGTACGATTTGTTTTGAAAGCACTCGAGAAAGTCTGCCATTTGAAATCCCATGCAGCTGCAGAAAAGCTTTCCTACAGACCCGGACACTGGTTTCACCCTTAAAATAAAGAAAGAAACAGTGTGATTTTGATGTATGTTTGTGACAGAACGTATAAGTTGTCAGCTTAACGTCAACAGTGAATGTTAAGGACGGTAAGGACCACAATGATAAAAAAAGCGTACTGAAATTAGGTTAGAAGTACCTTTAGGCCTGTAATATTTTTAAATTTCAAAAATGAGATGTTAGTTAAATACCTTGAAACATTGGTAAAGAAGGTAATCATACTAATGCATATGATTATTATTTTAACATATTTCATACGTACATATCTTAAGTTTTACGAAGTACAACCTTGAGTGTTGTTTATGACTGTCCTCTGCGTCAGTGGTCCCACGACGTCGTTTTATATGAACGACTTGTACTAATGCTGCCAGATAACCATTTTGCTCATTGAAATTCCCAATATTCCAAAAGCTGTCGTGTATACTTTTGCGGTCATCCACAACACCCAACTTTTCAAAACATCGCAATGGACATTTACAGTCTCTGTCCATGTACACTTTGGCAGATACTCTAAGCCCACTAACACATACATATTCGTCACCACTGTTTTGCATTATTTTTTGCTTATTTTTAGTCCACTTTTCCGTATTTCTACATCTTTTTCTCGATTTTACAGCTTTGTTTACGTACTCGCTTGCCTCAGCGTCCGCCATGATGTATAGCTATGTCACGTGTCTATTAGGGATGTTCAGACTGGCTGCGAGGATTTGGACCACTTTGGCTCTAAAATGTGCGGGCAATTTATTTTGCTTAATATTTTGAAGGCACAATATTACACGAATGGAAGTTATTTGATATGGACCACTTTCACAACAGATAGGGAGTGCAAAATTATCCCGCTGGATGGCATTATTCCATTTTACTGATTTTTGGAGATGGCCACCCTATTTTTTTATAGATGCTTAATATAAGGTTGGGTATCATGTACGTACGTATTACAGGGATCCATTGTCGTCTTCATAGAATAATTATATATAATCCAATTGCAAGTTAAATACACCAACCTGGCACTCAGGCCAGTGAAGAAAACTCAGCATTCTAGGTTTATGCCATGAAAGCCAATATACCATCATATTGGAAGCCTTTATAGGGAGGTGAAAGGCTGCTTGAGCATTTAGCTCTCGCAGTAAAGAAGTGCAGGTGCGCTTGATAGGAAGGGAGGTAGCGCGCAGTTCGCTACCCCTGCGGTGAACCGGACACGGACACCAAGAGCCCGCTGATGAGCCAGCTCGGTGTTCATAGGCGAAGCCCCACAAAAGACACGGCATAAATCTAGAAAAATTGCTGAGTTTTAATTCACTGGCCGTTAAAGCCAATGTACCGTATTTTTGGTAACCTTTATAGGGACGTGGAAGAAGGCTTGAGATTTTAGCTCTCGCAGTAAAAACGCGCAGGTGCGCCTTATAAGAAGGGTGGTAGCGCTCAGTTCGCTACTCCTGTGGGGGTCAGGGCAAGGACACCAAGAGCCCGCTGATGAGCCAGCTTGGTGTTCTTAGGCGAAACCCCACACAAGACACGGCAGAAACCTAGAAAAATTACTGAGTTTTAATTCACTGGCCCTGAAAGCAAATATACCACAAACCTGACAATTTACTTACCATTGTGGATTACCACACTAAACGAGCAAACTAAATGGTCAATAATCACTAACAATATCATAACAAAAAGCACGGAATCAACCTGTTGTTGTTTATTTTAGGGGCTTTGCGACATCATGGTCATGTAGCCCCCCGTACTTGGGTGTGTGTAGTAAATCTCTGATAACCTGTGTCTGTGTGATGTCTGAGTGTGTATTTGTATTATGGTTAGTATTTGCGTAGGAAGCGGCCGTGACCTAATGATAGATTCCAACCTGTTAGGTAGTCAGCCCAAGGCTGGTTGGATCCTCAAAAATCACCGCCATAGGTTAAGTTGGTAGATGCCCACAGAACCTCAAAGCAGGACCATAATGAGGCATACTAGGCAAGATGAAGAGTGAGGCAGTTCGCCATTGCTTTCCTCACTGAGTAGTAGTAGTGATAATGATGATAATTGTTGTTTTAAGGGGCCTAACATCTAGGTTATCGGCCCCTGATGGTTTGGGTGATCGTGAAGATGAAAATGAAATGCAAACTTAAAACTAAAACTAACTTCTAACCTATATACTAGAAGAAGAAATGGAAAACTAAAGGAGAATAAGGCAAATAAAGGACAGGAGGAAAAGAAATGCCCTCAACCCTCGAAGAAGGCGGATTAAGGGACATGGAAGGAAGGAGAGCCATGAAAGGCAGATAGGAAAGTGAAAGAGGAGAGGGTCCTCCCCAAAGGTATGGGACAAAAGGGGAAAACGGACCCAGTTCAGGAATCCCTGGGGGTCGCCAACTCCCGAACTCACCAGCCGTGAGCCCCTGAGGGTGTAGCATTATCTAGGGTGCACCAAAAGTGGCAGGGCTACATACACCCTGCCTCCTTTAGGGCCTTGAGCAGAAGGCAGGAGATAACATGAAAAGAAATAGAAGGCTGACCCCTCGCAGAAGGAGGGAATCAGAAAAGAGGAGACAAGGGCCAATTAAGGCGGGAAAGGAAGAGACTTCCTAGGCCTCGGATACCCTAATACCGTCGGGGTCGGAAGAGAACAAGAGTTGACCAAGTGAAGTCGACAGGAAAGAAGACAGCGAGGAGCCCGGCACAAGTAAGTGGAAGCAATGCCGGACTCAGCTGGGGCCCCGTGGTCGCAGTATTAGTAGTAGTAGTAGTAGTAGTTATTGTTGTTTTAAGGGGTGGAACTACGAGGTCATCTGCCTCACTGGGTCAGACCAATAGCACTGACCCTATGAGTGGCACGTTTCACAGTACACACAGGCACTAGTTGTGCCCTGAAAGACAATACTCAACACGACACATACCCCAGTAGCTTCTAAATAATCACAGCCATGAATAAGACTGAGACATCGGTGGAAAGCCACATTCTTCTCTAGCCTGTGCCAATAGACAAATGCAAAAGTACTGCATTCGTCAAGAGATGGTCAACAGGCCTAAGTGGCAAGCCACGGAAAACCACTTCTAGGAGTTCTGAGGTAGGAATCGAACCCTCCTCTTCTCAGTTTTGCTTTACGAGACTAAGTGAACCCCGTTCAAACCCTCAAACCAGAATTAAATTCCTTGGTAGAGCCGGGAATCGAACCCGGGCCTCGGCGACGACAACCCTGAATGCTAGCCACTACGCAACTAGGCGGACGACGAAACAAATATTAACTGTCAATAAACCTAGAATGTTTGGCACTATTATAGAAGCTGCAATTGGCATGCAGAATACTAGTGTAATAGGTCCACTGATCACAGCGCGTTGGTGTTGTGGACCAAAGCGTGTGCTTCTCCCTACGGCCCAGCCAACATCCATCCTGGCCGTAATCCCTCCCAAATGTGGCTATATTACACAGGCCACCGGGAGACATTCTTTCAGCCCAGGAATCTGATCACAACTTGCCATACACAGCCTGTGAGAGCTTCATCTCTAGATAATATTCAGTTTAGTTTATCTGTCGAAATGCATCTGGACAGCAGTTGAAAAAGAGTTAGGGTCAAACATGGCACACCCTTCTTAGTCACTGAATGTCCGACTCCGTGGCTAATTGGTTGGCAATGTGGAAATTTGAAGCCATTTTTTTTTTGTGTCTTTGCTTCTCTTCAGTCGGTAAAATCGATTGAGCCCAATGAATTGGGCGTGGTACTAAATTATAAATATGGTAACACACTCCTGAAAACAATTACATGTATTAGTTAGATTTTTTTTAAGCGTATGGCTTTTAGTGCCGGGAGTGTCCGAGGACATGTTCGGCTCGCCAGTTTTGTAGCTGCTTCGAGACGGACACCCAATGGGTGAGCTACAAGTACCGTTGGGAAGGAAAGGTGGAAGGTAAGGACGAGGAGTTGGAAGGTAGCGGCTGTGGCCTATAGTTAGGGACCAACCCCGGCATTTGCCTGGAAGGAAGATGGGAAACCACAGAAGACCATCTTCAAGGTTGCCGGCGGGGGGATTCGAACCTCCTCGCCTCCCGGATGTGAGCGACTGCCATCAGTCATGCCGTAAATTAGTTAGATAATTAAGTGTGATAACTAGGGCCCGGATGTTGATGACATTTCATCTTTTTACTGAGCTGTCTAAAACAATGCTGAAGTACTTAGAAACTCCGGACGGGCCACCCGGTCTTCAAATATGTCATTTTTGTTTTGCATATTTTTGCACTGTTTTGCTATTTTCCATTTCAAGAGCATATTTTTAAGTTTGGTAGATCTTTTTGGCCATATTTTAGAGAAATCGACTTTTAAGGTCCATTTTCTTCCTATTTAGTCATGTCACAGCTTTATATGAGGGAGTTACGTCTCTCAGAGTTAGCAGCAAACGACCTTCCTCACTTCAAGTACGCTCCGATCACATCAGTTGATGTTGAACGCAGCGTTTCGAGATATAAAAACTTGTTGGCTGATAACCGCAGATCATTTACATTTGACAACATCAGAATGACATTCGTAGTGCAGTGCAACTGAGACTAAAGTGAACATAATCCTTTTGTTAAGTGCTAGAAATCTCTTTTGATTGACTTTTCAGTCTGAGCTTAAGATGTCATTTTTGAATTATTGGTGAGTTTAATATTATAAGATCATTTTCATTATTTTATAGTGTACTTTTCGAATTTTTAAATATTGGTGAGTTTATTATTATAACATCATTTTCCCCATTTTATAGTGCATTTTTCGAATTTTTAGGTCATATATTACAGTCATTTTTGAAAATTTTAAGTACATTATTTAAACTTATTTTAGGGCATCAACATCCGGGCCCTAGTGATAACTAATACACGTAATATTTTCCAGGAGTGTGTTTACATATTTATCATTTTGTACCCCGCCCAATTCATTGGCCATAATCGTGTTGACCGACTGAAAAGCAGCAAAGGTTGGCATGCTAGGCTTTAGCCCGAAAGGTCTCATGTTCGACTCCTGGCAGAGCTGAGGACATATTAATCTCGTGTGGTTGGCTATCCCGACTTGGGAACTGAGTGTTTATGACGACTCAGCTCAGCTTCACCAACAGACTCTGTGAAGGATCATTCCTCTACTGTCGCAAGGATGGTGTCTGGGAGCTGAACGCTCTTTATCAGCGGATACAACTGGGGATGGTGGCAGGTCGATCGCCCAGGTGACCGCTAATTTGGGTCTAATTAAGGGAGGGTCAGGTAAGGGATTTTGGAAGGAAATCGGGTGGGTCTGTTCAACGAACCGTCCTGGCATTTGCCTGGTGTTGAAATTTGGAAACCACAAAAACCATTTTCAGGACGGCCATAGCGGAATTCAAACCCACGCTCTCCCGATACCAGCGAGTCACGAGTTTGCGCTCTCGGCCACCATGGCCGGTGTCTTCATAAACTAAATACTGAAAACAAAGTAAATAGATAGAGTAAAACAACAAAAAAGGAAAACAAAGGTTTATAAACCTAAGTTGGTAATTCAGTTCAGAGGCTTGGGACATATTGGTAGTCAACCCCGTGTACTTAGGTGTGTCTACATTTGTCTGTGGTGACTGAAATTATGTGTATAACTGTAATTTTTATTAGGGTCGATGATTGGGATTGTACCATCCAGTATTTCTTGGAGGCAGTGTGAAAAACCTAGGGAAGAACCACATTCGGAAAGGGCACTGTCAGTACTGGGAATTGAACCCTCGATCTCGTGACTTGCTACTGGTCCCCACGGCACCCATTGTGCGTAGCCCAGCCGTACGCATTAGCACTACGACTGCAAGGAAATTCTGTAGTTCGAAGGTTAGAATCCTGGCTTTGATAGCGGCCATCCTGAATATGGATATCCACGGGTTTTTCCACACTTTCTTCACGCAAATGCTAGGAGGGTACTTTATGTCTAGTCCCGAAGCACCTACATCAGTACTGGATCTTAATAATTGCAGTTATACAATATTACAACAGCCACAGCAATACAGGCTATCCGATAACTCTAACACACCAGGCACACGGCACTTATGATCAAGATATTCTAACAAGATATTAACAATAAGAACTTTTGAAGAGGTCCCCTTAAGGCTAAATGTCCCGTTTCTTAGTTTGTAATTCTGACACCACGTAGCAGCACCAAAGTGAGACAATTTCTTTCTTCAGTTTTCTCTTGAACGAAAGTTCGTATTTGCGATCTGAAGACCTCTATGTATACTAGACTGCAATTGAATTGATATTAATTCAATGCATTTTCCAAAATGTGAAAAACAAAAAAGTTACTAACAGTTTTTTATATCTCTGCTTAAAATATGAAAAAAAACTGGTAATACGAAAATGGAGATTTATTTCCTGTTTCCAATGCATTTTTCAGAATTAAAATCGGGTGAATGGAATCGACAGCATTAGTTTGGGAATTGTTTTGAAAAGGGTGGTAGGCGGCGCGGCTCCACAAGATCTCTTGCGCAAGGAAAATGATGAACACGCTTACAGGGCGGAGGGAGAAGGGAACAATTTGACGACAGGAAGGAGTTGTCTTCCTCTTGTCACAAATATTATAGTTCGACGAGTTACGTGTACAAGTGCCTAGGCGTGGTAAATATCTGAGCAATAAAATTATACTGTAGTAGTGTCACAATATGTAACGTTGACACAATGTGTTCGTTCAGATGCCTTTCTTACTTCCTCTAACATTCTTGTTGATAATAATACATTGTAGGGGCTTGGGACATCTTGGTCATCAGTACCTTTGGCTGGCTGCTTGGCTCAGCGGTAACGTTCTCATTTGCTGTGCCCAAGGTTGCGGGGTCGAATCCTGGTGCAGCCAGTTGGCATTTGAGGGTGCGCGAATGCGAGGGAGCCGTGTCATTAGATTTACTGGCACGTTCAAGATCCCCTTCGGGGCAAAATTCCGGCACCCCGGCGTCTCTAAAAGCCCGCAGTAGTTTAAAGGGACGTAAAACCAATACTATTAATATTATTATTATTATTATTATTATTATTATTATTATTATCATCATCATCATCATCATCTGTCCCGTGTAGTTGATTATGTGTATAACTGTATTAGAGTCAGGGATGGGACAGGTGCCCTGAAACTTCACTTACGGTACTATCTCGGCATTTACCTGGAGGGATTGTGGAAAAACCGGTGAAAACACACTCTGGATAGATGCTGACAGCGTTGGATTCCCTTCTAGGTAACTGTTTTAGAGTTATATGAGGATAAACTCCCGAAAAAAAAACACATTGTTCCGACATTTGTGATACTTTGTAGGGCATAATTCTTACCGCACAGATCAGCGACTGGTTTCACTCGATGCAAAATTGAATACTGTATAGAAAGATATGACTGGTTTGTAGTTAGCTCGTTCTTGATATTTTAGAAAAAAGATGGACAAGATATGTTCGTGTTCAGGTTTATTGGGAATATCTATTCTAAAAACCATCCGATGCGGACATCCAACTCTAGGTATCGTCTTCTAGACATAACAAACAAGACCACAAACCGTGAAATAATCAATCACATAATCAATGGAGCCAGCTATTATCGATTTATAAGTGGCCAAAGCGCACGCACATAGACCTACATACATACACATACATTTATTTTGGTGGTTCGTATGGTTCTTTGGTTCTTTTGACTCTAATTCACTTCTTTTTTTTTGTGAGATCTGAAACGACTCCGTGTGGCCAATAACTATAACATACTTTTCATGGAGGTAATAATGAAAGTTTATTTATGTAGGACATTTTATTACAATAAACAATTTATGAAAATGCATAACAAGAGAAAAATTATTATGTACATAATAGAATTAAAGTTCCTAAGATATTCTCATCTGCCTATTGTTAGCACAGGCACTAGTACTGCGTCTACTAGAAACAAACAAAAATATTATACCTAATTATTTCCTGTTCTTGAAATCAATGCTTCAATTTTTCCATATCAAAGATAGCGTTTCATGATTTACACACACTCCGTATTTTACTTCACCTCAGGTTCTCTTATATCCATTGATCTGTCATCCTGATATCAATGATCTCAGGCAACAAGATTTTCTCGCAGCAGCATGTCAGTTACATAAGCATTTTTTGTCTCCAGAACTTTTCGTCCCTCTTTATTGTTTCTATGTGAATGTCCTTGGGCGTCCATCACGAAATAATATATTTCCCGCTATGTTATTTCCAACTGACCCTGGTTGTGGAAATAAAAACCATGTGAGTGTTAGAGAGTTATCAATCTGTTCTCTTCTGAAAGGCACTGTTCTTGAAATTCTCTGGCTTTCTTTTTCGCTTACTTTCTGCCAAACAAAATCCCTTTAGCTTTCTGCAGGCTTCCAGTATGGTCATATTTCGTGCAGAATAAGGGCACTTGACTTCGACTACAGCGTCGTCTCCTATTAATCCGTCTGGGGAGGCACCTAAAAACCCATAAGTTTTATGTACGAAAATACCACATTCTTCGACTTTTCTACCGATTTCTTCTCTAAATTTCGTTTTGCAATTCGCTCATTATCACAGTCATACTGCATTGCTTTTGAGTGAAATTCGCCGTACAGAATGTTTTTGCTAATGGAGCCCATTTCGAAGTAGGTTTCCTCTTGCATACATATCCAAAATTGGATGCCGTAAGTCTGTCCTTTCTATCTGTGTGCCACTTTTCATTTTCCCTTTGGCCCCTTGTTTCCTTTTCCAGTTTTTGTATATGGCCTTCGCTAAGCGTTAGTTGCTTGATCTTCTCATCACTAAACTCTCTCAACAGTACCTCATCGTAATCCAACTGCATTGATCGCTTTCTATAATCACGTGAGACAGTAAGTTTCATTTCATTAGACTGTTGTCGGGATATTCTTTTCCCTTCTCGCGACGCAAATACACTTTTTCGGAAAGCTGATCTTCTTCTCTTTCTGCTGAGTGCAGTATCCTTCACTATTGTGGCAGTTTTTTTTTCTAAACGGATTTCATTGTTTTATAGTGTTAGGATGGCCCAAACTGAAAGACCAGTCCGGCAGCTTTGTTTTTATGAGTGAAGGAAGTGGAACCTCGTTTCCCTCGATTGATCTGCTTACCTCCCGTGAATTTTGCCACAAGAGACTTATAATTTTCGGCAGCATTGCTGGTGATGTTTGATACTTGCTGGGAACTTTTTGCAATTAGGGGCTGCAAGCAATAACGCACAAGTTTGGTTGCAGTTAGTTGTTTGTCTTCACCTTGCCCACTGGTAGTTCAAAAGTACTGTTTGCAGTCTTCATGGATCCCAGTCCAATCCAGTATTTCCGGAAACCAATTTTCCATTTTCACATTCGCCACGCCTTTACTTTTCCACACATCGCATTGTTTTCATTTGAACTCGAACTTGCTTCTCTGAAAAAAGTTGACACTGAATAGTTCGTGATTTTGTACTCCTACACTTAAGTATTAGAAGTAAAAAACAAACTACACCCGTGGCGCGACAGCCCATGAAGGGCCTAGGCCTACCAAGCAACCGCTGCGCTGTTCAGCGATGTAGCCTGCATATTTCGGGGTGACGTTTAGTCATCCAACTTGTAGGCTACAGGTAAAATATAAGTGAAATCATAACTGCTCAGAGCATTACAGATTCTTTAATGCAAGCGTAAAGAATTATATAATTTCAAATATAACCTAGGAAAAAAACTTACGAGTATGAAGATATTTTTTTATGGCCTGGCTTCCTTTACTTGATACTTTGTCGCAATCTCCTCTGGGATTTAGTGGAACGCCCTTGAATCGGTTTTGGTGGTGGCTCCATTTTTCAACAAAAACGAAAAAATAACTCCACGTGATTACCGTAATGCTCTCCACCAGTCGTAGCCTACCTATATGTACATGTATGTATTCAACCTCCGTAGCGTAGTGGTCAGCATGGTTCGCTGCCGCCCCGGAGGTCCTGGGTTCGATTCCCGGCTCTGCCACGAAATTTGAAAAGTGGTATGAGGACTGGAACGGGGTCTACTCAGCCTTGGGTAGTCCAAATGAGTAGAGGGGGTTGATTCCCACCTCAGCCGTCCTCGAAGTGGTTTTCCGTGGTTTCCCACTTCGTCTTCGGGCAATTACCGGGATGGTACCTACTGTAAGGCCACGGCCGCCTCCTTCCCTCTTCCTTGCATATCCATCCCAATCTGCATTTTCCATCCCATCCCTCAAGAGGCCCCTGTTCGCTTTGTAGTTGAGACACCTGGGTGAAGTGCTGATCACATCTCCCCAGTTGTATCCAATCCGACCAAGGGTTCCCAGCTCTAGGACACTGCCTGGAAAGGCGGTAGTGGTGAGTTCCCTCGCTGAGTCCGTTGGAACCACCAACCTGGAGGGTAACATTGACTAAAATAAAAAATCTATTTTACCAGAAAATAGAACTCCTAACGGGCATTAAAAATTAATACTTTTGCAGGTAAAATAAATTAAATAAAAAGTAATTGATGAGATCGAAGAACTAAAAACAAGAAGTCGTAACTAGGAACTGGTAAAATATCAAAGTATCACTCAGAAATATCCAGACCTTGACAATAATTCAGAACTAACCAGCATAGTCAATCGCATTATTGGACAAGATGCTCGGGAAATCCATACCGTCTGTTGCTCTCTCAAATCACTCTAGCTCCTCTCCCCTCCCCCCCAACCCTCCCCCAAACCCACCCCCAACCCGTTCTCCATGACCTTGTTCTACTGCCGCGCCTTGTTGCAACACTTTTATTCACAAACTTCCCAAAGTGATCCCGACGGTTCTATTCAACCGATTTAGGTTTTCGATGCGGCTTTGGAATCAGTGAGTAAAACTCAACTTTCGTATTACCCGTTTTCTTTCGAATTTTAATCAGTTATTTGAAAAACAAACAGTAACTTTTCTGTTTTTGAAATTAAAAATTAAGCAATGAATTAATATCAATTCTGCTACTAGACAGAGTGAATAGCAGTTTTCAGATCGCAGATCGGAGCTCCCCTTCGATAGAAAAATAAATAAATAAATTAAGCTTCGCTTGTGCTGCCATGTGTTGAAATATATTCTTACCGAAGTGTCGGGACATTTAGCCTTAAGTACAGTTCAGCTGAGCTTTGCCGAAACTGTACAAGAGTAAGGCGAAACATCACATTCACTGCTTTAATATTGCTTTGCCAATTCAGTGAACACTGCTCGGAAATGGCGTAGATAAGTTATCTTAGTTTGTAAGTCAGCCAGCAGATAGTAGCACGTGGCAGACGAGATCATGAGGATCGTCTCTTTCCGGTGTCTATACAGTGATAATTTGTGTATAATTTACTTATCTTCAGGATAAATATTAATGGTCTAAAGTAGATTTCAGATTTGCTGTTTGTCTGACGTACATAATTGTAGGTAGGCCTATGCCTACTACTGGTCTCAGAATGTCCAAAAGAAAAACCAGCTAACCCTCAAATATCAAAAATTGGGAATTCAGCACCCTCTTGTAGTCCTTTCGTAGCACTACAATATATCCGATACCAATCGTAAAAAAGAAACAAATCCACTTAGTTAGCGCAGTTAGAACAGTGTTCAATGAAAAATTCAGGTAACCCAAACATTAAAATGGGTCTCCTGAAAAGGTACATGTTTTTAACCTATTTTTATTTTATGAAAAATTAGGTTTCTGAGATCACCTTTTGTCCGTGTGTGTGTGTGTGTGTGTGTATGTGTGTGTGCGTATGTGTGATGTGTGTCTGTGTGGTGTGTGTGTGTGTGTCCCTAATACCTTCTAAATGGCTAGAGCGATTTCAATGAAACTCGGTAAGGTCATAGCACCATTCTGGCCGACCCCAGCCGTGCCCTTCAATCTTTTGACATCTCACCAATCCAACATGGCGGCTGTGCGAAATATTTCACCAGCATTCAATATCTCGGAAGCTATTACGGATATCACCCTGAAATTTTGTATGGTATTAAAGGGGAGTACTAAAAGTTCACCTATGGGACTTTCGAAATCCTGATCACTACATTACCAACATGGCGGTCAAGCGAAGTTGCGACTCTTAAATATAGGTTTCTCGCGATTTAACCAACCAAACACAATGCAACTTGGTACAGTATACGTTTATGCACATTGTAATGCACTGACAACTAACTTCTTTCAATTGTTTACATAACCTCAAGATGGTGGCTATGCGAAATATTTCACCGGTATTCTATATCTCAGAAACTATTACGATATCACCCTGAAATGTGGTACGAAGATAAAGGGCACTGCTGGAAGTTCAACTGTGAGACGTTCAAAATCCTGTTAACTACAAAACAAACGTGGCGGCCAAGCGAATTTGAAAGTTTTAAATAGATTTTTCTCGCCATTTAATGATCCAAACCCAATGAAACTTGCTACAGTAAAGGTTTACACACATTGTAATGCACTAGTATCTAATTTAGTTCAATTGTTTACATAACCTCATGATGCGACTGTGCGAATTTTAAAATTAAATTTTTATTTTTTGTGTCGTAATCATGCGATCGAAGTGAAAGTTTGAATAATGAACCTACGCAATAATTTTCCTTTAATGGTACATAACTCTATGGCCTCTACATGTAACAATCCAACATGGCGACCATCCGAAATATTTAGACGGTTCTCAATATCAACGAATCTATTACAGCAATCAAACTGATTGTTTATAAAAATTCATAGGGTCTATGAACATAAGTTCTCCTATAGGACTGGTGGTCACAAATCCAACATGGCGGCGACGTGAAGTATAAATATTTAAATGGACGTTTCTCGCAATTTAACCATCGAGTGCAGTGAAACTTGGCACAGTAAATGCTTATACAAATGTTTATCCACTGGCATGTAATTTATTTCAATCGTTTCCATAACCACAAGATGGCAGCTGTGCGAAATTTTAAAATTTCGTTGGTACTTCTTGTGTCCTTCATTTGTGATTGAAGTTTGATTACTACAAGTACACAATAATCTTCATGTAACAGTACATATCTCTAAGACCTATATATATAAAAATCCATCATGGCGACCATCCGAAATATTTAGTCGGTTCTCAAAATCTACGAATCTAATACAGCAATGAAACTGAAAATTTGTATGTTGATAGAGGCAATTAGCATAAGTAGTATACATTAAAATAGGCATTAGGTCTTCACGGAACTACTTGATTCCTTTGGACTCTTCAGTTGGATGCAATATTATATCAGGAATTGAATGCCCATCAGGGAAGGTTACAGTTTGCAATGTTTTGGAGGTCTACGCTTCATAATGCAAGATTACAGATTATTGTCCGTTTTTTCTTCTTTCTTTTCTTCTTGATTCCGGTTTTCAATTTGTTTCCTGGGTTTGGTTTCTTTTTGTACATGAAGAAGTCACACACACACAGTCCCCGAGCCAGAGGAATTACCCACAGGAGATTAAATTCCCCTTGACCATGCCGGGAATTGAACCCGGGACCCTAGCACGCTAACCTATTAGCCACGGAGCCGGACCACCGTTTCAGTCCGGTCGGTGGCATCGACGAGTTTCTGAATGCAACTCCTATGGGTCGTTACCTTTACCGGCACAATAAGGAACTCATCCAACACGAAAGTGAAGCAACTCAGCGACTCTGAACACCGTAATATTTCAAATAAATGTTACATTCATGACCATTTTTAGCCTACTTTCGATTTTTGCAAAAAATGAAAGTAGACTTATGAGATCAACACAGGGCGAAAAAAGTGTGTCTGTCTGTGTGTGTGTGAGTCTGTGTGTGTGTGTGTGTATGTATGTGTGTGTGTGTGTGTGTCTGTGTGTGATGTGTACTCTGAATGTCTGCCCCCCCCCCCCCTATCATTTCGAACACGGTGAATGCGAATTGAACGAAATTTGGTACAAAGGTAGCACTAGCAAAGGACACCTCAGTGTCATGTTTTATATCGCCGCCATCTTGACGGAAACGTAATGGCGGCCACACAAATGTTCAAAGCTTAAATCAAATTACGACTAACCTAATCATCCGATCTCTACCAAATTTTGCAACAACATACCTTTATGGGGGGAGCATCCTTTGACCAAACCAATAGGTCATCAGCGTAATAGTTTGCGGATGGCGGCCATCTTTGTGTGAAAATCGATTCCCCCTATTAATTCGAACACGGTGCAACCGAATGGAACTAAATTTGGTACAGAGGTAGTACTAACAAAAGGCACTTCAGTGTCATGTTTTATATCGCCGCCATCTTGACGGAAACGTAATGGCGGCCACACAAATGTTCAAAGCTTAAATCAAATTACGACTTACCTAATCATCCGATCTCTACCAAATTTTGCAACAACATACCTTTATGGGGGGGGGAGCATCCTTTGACCAAACTAATAGGTCATCAGCGTAATAGTTTGCGGATGGCGGCCATCTTTGTGTGAAAATCGATTCCCCCTATTAATTCGAACACGGTGCAACCGAATGGAACGAAATTTGGTACAGAGGTAGTACCATCAAAAGGCACCTCAGTGTCATGTTTTATATCGCCGCCATCTTGACGGAAACGTAATGACGGCCACCCAAATGTTAAAAGCTTAAATCAAATTACGATTAACCTAATCATCCGATCTCTACCAAATTTTGCAACAACATACCCTTATAGAGGAAGCATCCTTTGACCAAATGAATAGGTCATTAGCCTAATAGTTTGCGGATGGCGGCCATCTTTATGTCAAAATTGATTCCCCCTATTAATTCGAACACGGTGGAATCGAATGGAACGAAATTTGGTACAGAGGTAGCAATAGCAAAGGGCACCTCACTGTCATGTTTTATATCGCCGCCATCTTGACTGAAACGTAATGGCGGCCACGCGAATGTTCAAAGCTTAAATAAAATTACGATTAACCTAATCATCCGATCTCTACCAAATTTTGCAACTACATACCTTTATGGAGGGAGCATCCTTTGACCAATCTAATAGGTTATTAGCTTAATAGTTTGCGGATGGCGGCCATCTTTATGTCAAAATTGATTCCCCCTATTAATTCGAACACGGTGGAACCGAATGGAACGAAATTTGGTACAGAGGTAGCACTAGCAAAGGGCACCTCAGTGTCATGTTTTATATCGCCGCCATCTTGACTGAAACGTTTTGGCGGCCACACGAATGTTCAAAGCTTAAATCAAATTACGACTTACCTAATCATCCGATCTCTACCAAATTTTGCAATTACATACCTTTATGGAGGGAGCATCCTTTGTCCAATCTAATCGGTCATTCGCCTAATAGTTTGCGGATGGCGGCCATCTTTGTGTCAGAATCGATTCCCCCTATTAATTCAAACACGGTGAAACCGAATGGAACAAAATTTGGTACAGAGATAGCACTAGCAAAGGGCATCTCAGTGTCATGAATAATATCGCCGTCATACTGACACAAACGTAATGGCGGCCACACAAATGTTTAAAGCTTAAATCAAATTACGACTAACATAACCATCCGATCTCTACCAAACTTTGCAACAACATACCTTTATGGAGGGAGCATCCTTTGACCAATCTAATAGGTCATTAGCCTAATAGTTTGCGGATGGCGGCCATCTTTATGTCAAAATTGATTCCCCCTATTAATTCGAACATGGTGGAACCGAATGGAACGAAATTTGGTACAGAGGTAGCACTAGCAAAGGGCACCTCAGTGTCATGTTTTATATCGCCGCCATCTTGACTGAAACGTTTTGGCGGCCACACGAATGTTCAAAGCTTAAATCAAATTACGACTTACCTAATCATCCGATCTCTACCAAATTTTGCAACAACATACCTTTATGGGGGGAGCAACCTTTGACCAAACTAATAGGTCATCAGCGTAATAGTTTGCCGATGGCGGCCATCTTTGTGAGAAAATCGATTCCCCCTATTAATTCGAACACGGTGCAACCGAATGGAACAAAATTTGGTACAGAGGTAGTACTAACAAAAGGCACCTCAGTGGCATGTATTATATCGCCGCCATCTTGACGGAAACGTAATGGCTTCCACACAAATGTTCAAAGCTTAAATCAAATTACGATTAACCTAATCATCCGATCTCTACCAAATTTTGCAACAACATACCCTTCTAGAGGAAGCATCATTTGACCAAATGAATAGGTCATTAGCCTAATAGTTTGCGGATGGCGGCCATCTATGTGTGAAAATCAATTCCCCCTATTAAATCAAACACGGTGAAACCGAATGGAACGAAATTTGGTACAGAGGTAGCACTAGCAAAGGGCATCTCAGTGTCATGTTTTATATCGCCGCCATATTTACAGAAACGTAATGGCGGCCACACAAATGTTCAAAGCTTAAGTTAAATTACGACTAACATAACCATCCGATCTCGACCAAACTTTGCAACAACATACCTTTATGGAGGGAGCATCCTTTGACCAATCTAGTCGGTTATTAGCCTAATAGTTTGCGGATGGCGGCCATCTTTATGTCAAAATTGATTCCCCCTATTAATTCGAACATGGTGGAACCGAATGGAACGAAATTTTGTACAGAGGTAGCACTAGCAAAGGGCACCTCAGTGTCATGTTTTATATCGCCGCCATCTTGACTGAAACGTAATGGCGGCCACACGAATGTTCAAAGCTTAAATCAAATTACGATTAACCTAATCATCCGATCACTACCAAATTTTGCAACTACATACCTTTATGGAGGGAGCATCATTTGACCAATCTAATAGGTCATTCGCCTAATATTTTGGGGATGGCGGCCATCTTTATGTCAAAATTGATTCCTCCTATTAATTCGAACACGGTGGAACCGAATGGAACGAAATTTGGTACAGAGGTAGCACTAGCAAAGGGCACCTCAGTGTCATGTTTTATATCGCCGCCGTCTTGACTGAAACGTAATGGCGGCCACACGAATGTTCAAAGCTTAAATCAAATTACGATTAACCTAATCATCCGATCTCTACCAAATTTTGCAATTACATACCTTTATGGAGGGAGCATCCTTTGTCCAATCTAATCGGTCATTCGCCTAATAGTTTGCGGATGGCGGCCATCTTTGTGTCAGAATCGATTCCCCCTATTAATTCAAACACGGTGAAACCGAATGGAACAAAATTTGGTACAGAGATAGCACTAGCAAAGGGCATCTCAGTGTCATGAATAATATCGCCGTCATACTGACACAAACGTAATGGCGGCCACACAAATGTTTAAAGCTTAAATCAAATTACGACTAACATAACCATCCGATCTCTACCAAACTTTGCAACAACATACCTTTATGGAGGGAGCATCCTTTGATTAATCTAATAGGTCATTAGCCTAATAGTTTGCGGATGGCGGCCATCTTTATGTCAAAATTGATTCCCCCTATTAATTCGAACATGGTGGAACCGAATGGAACGAAATTTGGTACAGAGGTAGCACTAGCAAAGGGCACCTCAGTGTCATGTTTTATATCGCCGCCATCTTGACTGAAACGTTTTGGCGGCCACACGAATGTTCAAAGCTTAAATCAAATTACGACTTACCTAATCATCCGATCTCTACCAAATTTTGCAGCAACATACCTTTATGGGGGGAGCAACCTTTGACCAAACTAATAGGTCATCAGCGTAATAGTTTGCGGATGGCGGCCATCTTTGTGAGAAAATCGATTCCCCCTATTAATTCGAACACGGTGCAACCGAATGGAACAAAATTTGGTACAGAGGTAGTACTAACAAAAGGCACCTCAGTGGCATGTATTATATCGCCGCCATCTTGACGGAAACGTAATGGCTTCCACACAAATGTTCAAAGCTTAAATCAAATTACGATTAACCTAATCATCCGATCTCTACCAAATTTTGCAACAACACACCCTTCTAGAGGAAGCATCCTTTGACCAAATGAATAGGTCATTAGCCTAATAGTTTGCGGATGGCGGCCATCTTTGTGTGAAAATCAATTCCCCCTATTAAATCAAACACGGTGAAACCGAATGGAACGAAATATGGTACAGAGGTAGCACTAGCAAAGGGCATCTCAGTGTCATGTTTTATATCGCCGCCATATTTACAGAAACGTAATGGCGGCCACACAAATGTTCAAAGCTTAAGTTAAATTACGACTAACATAACCATCCGATCTCGACCAAACTTTGCAACAACATACCTTTATGGAGGGAGCATCCTTTGACCAATCTAGTCGGTTATTAGCCTAATAGTTTGCGGATGGCGGCCATCTTTATGTCAAAATTGATTCCCCCTATTAATTCGAACATGGTGGAACCGAATGGAACGAAATTTTGTACAGAGGTAGCACTAGCAAAGGGCACCTCAGTGTCATGTTTTATATCGCCGCCATCTTGACTGAAACGTAATGGCGGCCACACGAATGTTCAAAGCTTAAATCAAATTACGATTAACCTAATCATCCGATCTCTACCAAATTTTGCAACTACATACCTTTATGGAGGGAGCATCATTTGACCAATCTAATAGGTCATTCGCCTAATATTTTGGGGATGGCGGCCATCTTTATGTCAAAATTGATTCCTCCTATTAATTCGAACACGGTGGAACCGAATGGAACGAAATTTGGTACAGAGGTAGCACTAGCAAAGGGCACCTCAGTGTCATGTTTTATATCGCCGCCGTCTTGACTGAAACGTAATGGCGGCCACACGAATGTTCAAAGCTTAAATCAAATTACGATTAACCTAATCATCCGATCTCTACCAAATTTTGCAATTACATACCTTTATGGAGGGAGCATCCTTTGTCCAATCTAATCGGTCATTCGCCTAATAGTTTGCGGATGGCGGCCATCTTTGTGTCAGAATCGATTCCCCCTATTAATTCAAACACGGTGAAACCGAATGGAACAAAATTTGGTACAGAGATAGCACTAGCAAAGGGCATCTCAGTGTCATGAATAATATCGCCGTCATACTGACACAAACGTAATGGCGGCCACACAAATGTTTAAAGCTTAAATCAAATTACGACTAACATAACCATCCGATCTCTACCAAACTTTGCAACAACATACCTTTATGGAGGGAGCATCCTTTGACCAATCTAATAGGTCATTAGCCTAATAGTTTGCGGATGGCGGCCATCTTTATGTCAAAATTGATTCCCCCTATTAATTCGAACACGGTGGAACCGAATGAACGAAATTTGGTACAGAGGTAGCACTAGCAAAGGGCACCTCAGTGTCATGTTTTATATCACCGCTATCTTGACGGAAACGTAATCGCGGCCACCCAAATGTCAAAAGCTAAAATGTAATTACGACCAACCTAATAATCTAGTCTCTACCAAATTTTGCAACACCATATCTTTATGTGGGAAACATATTCTGACCAAACTGCAAGAACATCAGACCAATAGTTTGCAGATGGTGGCCAAGTATGTGTGCAAATCGATTCCCCCTATGAATTCAAACACGGTGAAACCGAATTGAACGAAATTGGTACAGAGGTAGCACTAGCAAAGGGTGCCTCATATTCATGTTTAATATCCCTATAGCACATTGTATTTCAACAAGCTACTACAACCAACATTCAATCATACTCCTTGAAAAGGACAAAGAGTTATAACAATACCCATGCATTTAGGAGAAAGTAGGCTATATGTTCTTTACTGAACATCTTGTTACTATTATTATTATTGTTATTATTAACATGATTTTAATTCAGTGCATATACAACATCGGAGCCAAGGGTACTAAATGGGGCGTTGCCATTCCTCCATGCTGTGATCTGTGACCAGCAATCGCAATTGCCAGTGAGTACAGTACATAGTTCCAGATGTTTCATTTCTGTTCCAAATATTTTGAAATGAGTTTAATTTTTTAACACCATGTACTGTAGATGTGTTACATTACTTGAAATACTCATGTTGGTTAGCATCTTTAATTTTCCTACAAATATTTCAATAAACCTTCAACTTACAACTAATAATCGAATAACCAAATCTTACCCTAGAAACTTCCTTCAAAAATGAAACCTTATAGTACCTAGTTTACAAGTTTCAGAACAAGCATCTCTGTCATGTTCACATTTCACGAAAAACAGAACGGTGTTATTGTGGTATCTGTAGTAGTGTGTGTATTGGTAATTCAGTTGAGGATTGGGGAGGGGACAGCCGTGGCCTAAAGTTAAAAACCATCGCGTCAGTTGTCTGGAGTAGAAGTGGGAAAACACGGACAACCACTTCCAGGATGGCTGAGCTGGGGATCCATCCCACCTCTTCTCAGTTTTACCTCATGTGGTTGAGTGTACCCCGTTCCAGTCTTCAGACTTGAATTATATTTCTTGGCAGATCCAAGAATTGAACCCG
Source organism: Meconema thalassinum (assembly GCA_946902985.2). Lineage (NCBI taxonomy): Eukaryota > Metazoa > Arthropoda > Insecta > Orthoptera > Tettigoniidae > Meconema > Meconema thalassinum. The sequence goes on from OX336389.2 coordinate 132,820,602, forward strand.
GGCCTCCGGGGAGACAGCCAAGAATTCTTGCCACTACACCACGAGGCGGTCAAGAAATTTGTATACGTGGGCCAAATTTCAAGAATGGCCCTGAAAGTTTTGCTGAGATATTGAGTATTTTATGAAATGTGTGCATGGAACCCGTTAATTTATTTCAGTTTATCCTTGATAGCCCAGGGTGCGAAGTTTCATGAGCGCTTGCGGTGAGTGGTGACAAAATAACATTGTATGCATATCTAGCTCTTGTAATTCAAGTTTTTTACGGGGTTGGAATGAGCTGAGATGAATGTTTATAGCGGATAGTTTGACGGCAGGAAACCAACCTCCTCAGAGGAGCTAATAAGATATGAAAAAAGTGAAGTCACATTAGGCTACGTTGGGCAAGGTGTTAGAAGGAAACGTATGTGGTGTATTAGAAGGTACAGTCCTTGCATTTGCCAGCGCCCACCTCGTGGTGAAGCAGCTAGCATTCTTGGCTGTCACCCTGGTGGTCCAGGTTCGATTCCCGGCGCAGCCAAGAACTTCAATTATGGTCTGAGGGTTGGAACGATCGCAGCCACCTTGGAAGTGGTTTTCCATGGTTTCCCACTTCTACTCCGGAATGGTACCTAACTTAAGGCCACGGCCGCCTCTTTCCCAATCCTCACCTGAATTACTAATCCACACACTAATACAGGCACCAACAGCCTCCGTGGCTTAGACGGCAGCACGCCGGCCTCTCACCGCTGGGTCAGTGGTTCAAATCCCGGTTAGGGGGATGGGGGTGAGACTTGTGCTGGACAAAGCGGAGACAGACAGGTTTTACTCCGGGTACTCCGGTTTTCCCTGTCACAATTTCATTCTAGCAACACTTTCCACTATCATTTCATTTCATCTGTCATTAATTTGATCGTTTCCCCAGGGGAGTGCGATAGGCTTCGGCAGCCGGCATTGCTCATATCCTCACCACTAGATGGGGCCTTCATTCATTGCATTCCCTGACCCCGTCGGTCGACTGGAAGCAGGCTGTGGATTTTCAATACATACACCACGTTAACACAGGTTATCAGACAAATTGTACACACACCTAAGTAAACGGGGATAAATGAACACGATGCCCCAGGCCCACAAATCAAACAACAACAACAACAACAGCATTAGACAGCAGCTGAAAATGTGTAACCAAGGATGACTGGTAGTGGGACTTGAACTCAGTCTTTTTCCAATTCCCAAGATAGCCTAGCCACATGGCCTTGTGAGAATGATAACAGCGAAAGCTGCCCAGTTGCTGATACCATAAATACAATATCTGTAAAGATAAAATTGAGAACATTGTTTACCATACATACTAACTTCTACCGCCATTTTTACAATCAATGATGTTATTTCTCTTCTGGTAGGTCTATTTATAACGTAGGTTATGACGTCAAATTTGTGGTCAGGAGAGGATGTATGCAACTTTCTTCGCAGTGCCTCACCTGAGCGTAGCCTTACTGGCTCGGGGAATCCCCCAGAGACATGTAGCCCGCGGCTCTGCTAAAGGCAGCATCACGTGAAATGTGCAGCCCTCCACAGGGAGTTAGAAAGACACACACACATATATACATTATGTGCCCTTCTGGACGGCGCATTAGTCTGGTCGAGGGTGGCTCTGTATAGAGGAGCGGCATGCGAGAGAGGCGTTCTTGTCCGAAGGAATGGACGATAAAGTGAGAGGAAACCTCCCAATGGTAGCCTCCCACACACTTTGTCTCCCTCTGGGGATTGAACCCCCTCCCCTTCCCACACCAGTGCCCCCTTTTCAATAACATGTTGTTCTTATACGTGTGTGTTGCAGCAGTGTCTCGCTAGTTTATTGGTGGTTGCTAAGCGCACGTGTAGTAATGTTTTGGCCTGGCAGCGAAGGAAGCTTTATACAGTTGAATTGTTGTTTAATGATGGCTGCTAGGGAACGAGAAACACACACCAACAATAATCGTCTTTGCTCAGTGTCCAAAGGGAATCCAACCACGACCGCCTGGCTGCCCGAAGACAATAATGGACGCTTCTCGTTGCGACGTTTCTCCGGTCTGAGGGTAAGTTATCCGCTCGCCTGTCCGACGGTATGGCCCGCGCTCTCTCTTCGCTAATACACGTCAGACTCTTCTTTACTCGATCTGTACAAACACAGAGAGTCAGGCGATTCCCTAAATATTAATGGAAACATCCCAAGGATGAAGGAATTTGAAAAGCTTAATATCGAAATGGGATGTACATAACTTATAGTAAATTGATATTGAACTTTATAATATCTAGAAAAAGAATTGCTTTTCAATCCGTCAACACAAATGAGCCCAACTAAATTGGGCGGAGAAGAAGAGTCTACTATTCTGAAATATAATTAGTCTATACAATTTTTATACACATATCGAAAACGATTTGTTGTTGATTATTTAGGGGCTTACTGACATCGTGGTCATGTATCCCCATGTACTTGGGTGTTTGTAGAAGGTATATGGTAGCCTGTGTCACTCTGGTGCATGTACTAGTGTGTGTATTTGTAATCGAGATAGCATTGGGGTATGTAGCGTCCGTGGCCATACGGCAGGTACCATCCCAGCATTTGCCTGGAATTGAAGTAGGGGAAACACCTTCAATGGGATTCAAAACCATGGAAAACCGCTTCCAGGATGGTTGAAATAGGAACCAAACCTGCCTCTTCTCAGTCATCACAGCTATACTTAAAGTGGTTTTCTGTGGTTTTCTGCTTCTACTCCAGGCAAATGCCAGGATGGTACCTAACGTAAGGCCACGGCCGCTCCCTACTTAAATCCTACCTCGATTACAAATACACACTAGAACAGACATCACAGTGACACAGGTTATCAAACAACTTTTACACATACCCAAGTACATGGGGCTACTCAACCTCGATGTTGCAAAGCCCATAAATAATCAACAACAAATATCAATTTGGTTGAGAGGGGAAATAAAGCCTTCTACGATGGAGTTCCTGGCTCAATAGTAAAATGAAGTAACATCTTATGGAATTGAGTAGCCGCTCGTTGTACCAAAGGAGAGGTCTATTTCCTGCGAAGCGATACTCAATTGTTCGGCAGCACGCATTATCATAGTTTGTGGAGTAAATTCTAACCAATGCTTACGGATAAAAAAGTGGGACATTGTATATCGAATGGTTCACTACACAGGACGTCATTGGACACTTGAGCTCATTGGCCATAATGTTCAATTTAAAGTAGGCATAATGGTTGCTTTTCTCTGCCTTATGAAGATAACGCAGGCTACATGCTATTAGAGCTAGACCATCGATATGTGGGTTCTGGAGAGACAAAGTGCATTTTCTACACTTAACACCCTTGGACAACCTGCGAGTCCTGACGAGAATGAAGTGAAGGGTAAAACTTCGTAAACACCCAGTCCCAACGCTAGAGGAAATGAATTACCTTTCAGATTTAAAAGCCCACGATTCGTCCCGGAAACAAACCTAGAACCTTTTGGACGAAAACTCAGTTCCATCCGATCAGTCACGAAGTCGCAAATTTCACTTCGCAGGATCGAATCCTGGCGCAGTCAGCTGGCATTTGGGGTTGCGCAAATGCGAGGGAACCGTGTCAGTAGATTTACTGGTACGTTAAAGATCCCTTTCAGGGCATAATTCTGGAACCCTGGCGTCTCTAAAATCCGCAGTAGTTAAAAGGCACGTAAAACAAATAACATTATTATTATTAGGCTAATTTCACTACGGATAGTATTTTGTAGGATGTAAGCAAACACGGCAAGCGCTATAGAAGGGGCTACGATCAAGCAACTTGAGCACTGTAGTTGGAAATCAAATGAAGGCTACATATTCAGTCACTAGTCATTCACTTGATTTACCACTGATATAAGAGCGAGCTATTTTGTTCATGTGTTCTACAACAAAATGTGATAGCAATGCAAAAAAGTATAGATTTAGTCAGTCAGCAAGAACATGTCATGTGTGACTTCAGTCCTAGGTTTACATCAGTAAGAACACCACGTGGTGCAGCAACTAGCATGCTTGGCTTTCGCCCCGGAGGTCCGCATTCGATTCCCGGCTCTGCCAAAATTTAATTCTGGTCTCAGGGCTGGAACGGGTTACACTCAGTCCCGTGAGGCAAATCTCACAAGAGGTGGGTTAGATTCTCACCTCAGCTATCTTGGAAGAAGTGGTTTTCCATGGTTTCCAACTCTCCATGGTAGGTGGTACCGCGTCTTGCTTGGTGAACAGGTACCCATGGTAGGTGCTACCGCGTCACGCTCGGCGAACAGGTACCCATGGTAGTTGCTGCCGAGTCACGCTCGGCGAACAGGTACCCATGGCAGGTGCTGCCGCGTCACGCTCAGCGAACAGGTACCCATGGTATGTGCTACCGCGTCTCGCTTGGCGAACAGATACCCATGGCAGGTGCAGCCACGTCACGCTCGGCGAACAGGTACCCATGGTAGGTCCCACCGCATCTCGCTCAGCGAACAGGTACCCATGGCAGGTGCTTCCGCGTCTCGCTTGGCGAACAGGTACCCAGGGCAGGTGCTGCCGCGTCTCGCTTGGCGAACAGGTACCCATGGCAGGTGCTGCCGCGTCACGCTCGGCGAACAGGTACCCATGGTAGGTCCCACCGCGTCTCGCTTGGCGAACAGGTACCCATGGCAGGTGCTACAGCGTCTCGCTTGGCGAACAGGTACCGATGGCAGGTGCTGCCGCGTCCCGCCCGGCGAACAGGTACTCTTAGCAGGTGGCCTGGCCCACTCTTCTCACTGCCATATTTTCTCTGTTGTTTCAGAGTTTATTTACTCAGGATAGAACATTTAAATTGTTCAGAGTGTAAGATATATCACACACAAGTACATTTTTACCCATATGAAGGACGAGTAACCAGCTAGTAACTGAGATAAATGTTTCTCTTCATCAGTTTCCCTTCGCAAAGCGATGTAGTTAATTGAATGTCAAAACGATTGTCTAATTGATTGGGCACCGGGCGTCAGTTTGGTGCTCTCCGTGTAGCTCCTCCATAGCAATTTATTATAACAATTAAAATGGTGGATGGGCAGTGTTTCAAAAGATACTTAGAGATTTTATTCTCCGGTAATAATGCTAACGATCCTGTGGCCTCTGGAGAGGCCAAGTGCAGGTCTTTCGAGTAGACGCCCTCGGGCGACCTGCGTGTCGTAATGAGAAGTGATGATGAAGACGTCACATACACCCAGTCCCCGAGCCACGGAAATTAACCCGAGGAGATTATAATCATTGATGGCTCGTCCAGGAATCGAACTCGGGGCACTTCGGGCCAAAGCCTAGCGCGCTGACCATTTAGCCACGGAGCCGGACTATTTTCCGGTGAAGGTGAATGATATCAGCTTAGTCTTTCATGGCCGTCGTTCATGGTTATATACAAGTTGTTTGGGCTTGTAGGAAGTAGTCCAGGGTCTACATGCACATGGCTAATAAACATATCAATTCAGTCGTCTTCTCATTTGTCCGTCCGCATTGGTTAGCTGGAACGGGGTACAGTCAGACACGTGACGCTAAACAGAGAAGAAATAGGTTCTATTCCCACCTCAGCCATCATGGAAGTAGTGATCCGTGGTTTACCACTTATGCTCCAGCCAAATGACGGGATGGTTCCTGACTTAAGGCTATGGCCGCCTCCTTCCCAATCCTCACCTGAATTATAACGACACCCATTTCTACACACAACATAATAACACTGGTTGTCAGACAAATATTATTCATAACCAAGTACTCGGAGTTAAATGTCCACGATGTCGCAAAGCCACTAAAAGCAGGGGCGTATATAAAAAAAATTCTAGGGGGGGGGGGGGTGGAGGGAGGGAGGGGGAGGGGGAGGGGGAGGGGCTGGGTATCGTGGAAAATTGTGAGTATTCTCTGGGGATTGTCACCGCAAAATACCCAGAAATATCAACCAATATCTTAGAGCATGTAACTTTGTGTAATTATTTTAGATAAGATTGAAAGTTTATATAGCCTACAATTACTGGCAATACAAATACAAGTTGTAAAATACAGCACAATTCACAAATAAAATTGTATACTTAATGAATTTTCTATTATGGCCTATGGAGTATGAATGGCAAATATCGAAATAGTTGTTAATTTACTAAGCAGAAAGGTAAACAGTGTTTTGTTTTTATTTTTTATATACGAGTAAGTTGATAATTTATTTCTCAAATGTACCATACTGTCGAATTTCTTTTGCCTCACAATGCTGAGTGTACCCCGTTCAAGCCCTCAGATTAAAATTAAAATTTCTATGCAGAGCTGGGAATCGAATTTGGACCTCCGGGGTAGCAGCCAAGAAAGCTAGCCACTACACCACGAGTTAGCCTAATTTCAATCATAATATTGTTTATAACTTAGCCAATAAGTTAAGATTAGGGTACAACCAAATTTACAATTATTTTATGCTCTAACCACAGCAACACTTTCTTAATTTTATTGGCTTTTTCAGGGGGGGGGGGGCTGGATCCCCCTCTGCATCTCCCCTTATATACGCCCCTGACTAAAAGTAATCAACAACAATGTTTTAATTACGTTAGGAATATGTAAAAGAAAGTACATTATTCTTACTGCCAGTTATTGCAGAATAAGGACAGTCAATAGCAGTAATAAAGTGCACACTTGGCAGTGTGGGCTACATTTCGTGGAACTGAGTAACTCATAAGATGTAATAAATATCGTTAAATGAGGAATCCAGTATATCTGCAGAAAACATTGCGCGGAATGCTTCACGACTCGGATATGATATGTGGACGACAGCGACGGAAGAAAGGAATACTCGCTTGGCTTGGCAGAATAAAAAGTACCTTATTAGGCTCCTAAGTAAAAACAAAGAGATATGGAAATAGGCTCTAACAAAAATGTGTCTTGTTTGTTTAGCCATGGCACACTACTTGTAGACATGTTCCAACCGATTGTCATGAGTGTCAATATTTCATATGGCAGTAAAATAATTATATATATTACAGTATTATCTTATGGTAAAATCAATCTTTGTCTTAAGTTTTCAACTGTGAATAATTATTGGTGTATTGGCTTTCATAGCCAGTGAATTAAAAATCAGCAATTCTTCTAGGTTTGTGCCGTGTCTTGTGTGGGGTTTTGCCTAGGACACCAAGCTGGCTCATCAGCGGGCTCTTGGTGTCCCCAGCCGGAAGCCTTCATAGGCATGTTATGGCTGCTTGAGCTTTTAGTTCTCCCAGTAAAGAGGCACAGGCGCGCTTCATAAAAAGGGAGGTTGCGCACAGTTCGCTACTCCTGTGGAGATCTGGGCGGGGACACCGAGAGCCCGCTGATGAGACAGCTTGGTGTCCTAGGCGAAACCCCGCACAAGACACGGTACAAACCTAGAGGAATTGCTGAGTTTGAATAATTATTATTTTCCACGTTCTCTCGAGACAATGGCCGGGACAGTACATTTTCTCATCCTTATTTTTACATTAATGAATACAGTTAGATACGCTAGTAGGCTACAGTCTCCACAGAAACACAGGTCTTCAGTCAAACCCTGTGCACATATACGAGGGTCACTACGAAAGTTTTGAGATACCCCAAACGTATTTTTATTTAAATTATTCCGATTGTCGCACTTTCTCAAACTACTCACCACCACACTGTATACACTTTTGCATTCGCAGAAACCACTTCTGGAAGCACTCCTGCCACTTGTTTTCTTCGATGGCTGCAAACTCATCTTCGTAGGTCGTAACAGCTTCTTCAGGGGTTGAAAATCTCTTTCCACGCATGCGGTTTTTTACCATTGGGAAGAGAAAAAATCACACGGAGCCAGGTCAGGACTCTAAGGTGGATGAGTCATTAGTTTGACCTCCGTAGAATCCAGGAACTGAATTGTCATGTTGGCCGTGTGTGCAGACGCGTTGTCATGATGGAGAAGGATCCCTTGCAGTCCCATGCGTGGCCGCCGTTCTTGAAGTTTGGCAAAATATTTTGGCAGGCAAACCGTGGTGTACCAATTAGCGGTAATTGTCCTTTGTTCCTCCAGAGGAATGGTTGCCACATGACCACTCTTCGAGAAGAATGAAGCCACCATTGTCTTGCCAACACTTCGGGGGTGCTTCACTTTTGCCGGTGTCTTGTCATCAGGAAAGATCCACACTGCTGATTGCCGCTTGGTCTCCGGATCAAATTGATAAATCCAGGTTTCGTCACACATGACGATGTCAGAAACCCTACTAGAGTCCCCTCCTTTGAATCTAGTCAGCATTTCCTCACACCATTCAACACGGGCGTGTTTTTGTTCTTCTGACAAATTGTGAGGCACCCATCGGGATGAGACCTTCCTCACACGAAGGGATTCATGCAGGATTTTCAAAACTGCTGGCGAACCAATCTGCAATGCTGCCTCAATTTCTTTAAACGTTAGACGATTATTTTCGCGAAGCATTTTCTCCACGGTTGTGATGTTTTCCTCAGTCACCGCCGTTGCCGGACGCCCGCTTCTCTCCTCATCTTTCAAAAATTGTCGGCCCCTTTTAAATTCCTGAAACCACCGGAAAACTGTGGTAAGGGAAGGAGCTATCTCCCCTAAAGCCTGTTGCAAACGCTCAAAACATTGAGACTGGTTTAACACACTTTTAAAATAGTAGAAAATCATTGCACGAAAATGCTCTCTTTCCAGCTCCATTGCAGCAACTGACTACCTGCGCGCTGCAGCTTGTTCGCCCTTGCACTGCGGGACTTCCCGGAGCGGGAGAGCCACTTCCTGCTACCAGGTTACTCACAAAGGATGGGGCTTCCGCACCCTGCGTTCCATTCAAGTGGGTCAACCTCCACTTTCTCACATCTCAAAATTTTCGTAGTGACCTTCGTAAATGGACGGGGCTGAATACCAAGAAATCCCAAACATCTAGATGATAAAATAACAGCACGAAATGTCGTGTTCGATTTATCCACTTCGTGCAACTAGAAGTATACCTCCTTTCGTAAGGTGGTAGAAAGAGACATTTGTTTGTAACTTCAATCACACGTCTTCTCTTTAACAATCTCATGTGTGTTATTATTATTATTATTATTATTATAAGATTATTTTTGACTTACCAAAAAGTGTTATGTATATCCTTAATGAGGGAATTCAAAAATATTCCTTATTTTCAATATTAGGCTGTTATAGAAATGAATTTGAGTAAGAGGCATCAACTCTAATATCCATTGAACGGCAAATGTCGAGCACAATTGGCCCGTGTAGGTATCGTAAGAAAATCGAAAGTAGGCTAATACAGACAGATGTCCGTGGTGTTTTCCTCCTTAGGGCATTAAGTATAAGCCCCACAAAAATATTTAGCGCTAACTATCGGTTAACTATGACAATCCCTTGTAGAGATCGCATCATTTTGTGACTAATTCAAGGATTCAGAAAATGTCATATACACAGCATTTATAATTTATGATATGTAAGCTAAACAATTTCTATACCAGTTTAATCTATACTACTATAATGAATTTGGTGTGTTTGTGTATTTGTTTGTGTGTTTGTGTGTTTAAATGCGCTAATCTCTGGAACTACCAGTTGGATTCGAAAAATTATTTTTGTATATGATTGCCTGATTCAAGAGGAATAGTTTAAACTATGTAGCATTAGGCTACACCTCTCAGGTAACCTTATAGATTGATTTTTGTTCAATAAGTCGGAAGAACAAGTGCTCAAGAACGGCTTCAATATTACCGAAGTCTATTGTTGCCATGTAATGCAGGCTGAATCACGTCGCCCCTACCAATGTTCTGGTGCAGAATTGCGAGCTGCTTATAAATTGCAGTCACGGGGAGTAATTAGTGCAAAAAGATTTCTTAGGCCCCTTAAAACAGTTATCATAAAGACAATAGTATTCCTCATGTGTAAGGATGATGGTGTTGGTGCAGTATACTGAGGTTATCAGCTGCAATAAGCGTTGGTGCTTTCAAATTTACTTTCATTTATTCCGATCCTTATCCTTGAACGCTCCCGTTCTGTAAAACAAATAAATCCACCGGGCGAAGCCGGGCACTACTGCTAGTGTTACTATAAAATCAGTTATCATCTAATTTTCTCCAGTAATTATTTCATTGACGAACGAAATATATTCTGTTTATTGTAGCCTATTAGTTTATTTCATCAGAATTTTCTAGGAAAGGATCTATAGTAAACAAGTAACAGGAGTTCTTATTTTAGGATATCAGGAGCGCTATCTGTATTATATTGCAAGGGACACATTAGAAATGTGTATGGTAGAACGTTTCCCTAATCTAAACGACCTTTATACTATGCTTCACTGAGGTCGTGTCGTCCCATGACGAGTTCGAAGAATATTTTGTCTGAGCAAATGGCATACCAAGCCTCCGTGGCTTTGGCGGCAGCACGCCGGCCTCTCACCGCTGAGTCCGTGGTTCAAATCCCGGTCACTCCATGTGAGATCTGTGCTGGACAAAACGGAGGCAGACAGGTTTTTCTCCGGGTACTCCGGTTTTCCCTGTCAAAATTTCATTCCAGCAACACTCTCCACCATCATTTCATTACATTTGTCATTCATTTAATCATTGCCCCAGAGGAGTGCGTCAGGCCTCGGCAGCCGGCACAGTTCATATCCTCGCCGCTTAGATGGGGGCTTCATTCATTCCATTCCTGACCCGGTCGGAGACTGGAAGCAGACTGTGGATTTTTCAAATGGCATACCCCCTATCTATAATACACAAACATGTATCTATAGATCCATATACCTGTTGATTTAGATTATGGCATTGTTTCATTATACTAAGTTTCACAACAATAGGAGCATTTCTCTATAATTTGTGAAATGGAGGCTCCTGTAGGTTTAGATTATAGTAGTGGTATATTAGGCAAGATTTCATATTGATCCAATCATTCAGTAACGTGTGAGGTAAATTCATGGAAGAGGAATTGATATGTGTACGGTCTAGAATTTACGAAACGTCGGATATTGGTGTTCGTTAGGTGCGTAGTGGTTCTCTAACTCAAATTTTACCGTTAATGGATCATTCTACGACTAGCAAGAGGAATTCATTCCTGAAGAATTGTCCTGAGCACTGTCTCTAATTTATGAAAAGAAGACAATAGATTTATAAATCTGTAGGTTTGGGTTATATAGGTGATTTACTAGGCCGGAACCGGGTGAGTAAGCTGTGGCAGGGACCCGGAACAGAACTGAAATGCGTTACGTAACGCTGTGTTCCACGTTACGTTACGTATGCCATACCGCGGCCCCGAGCTGGCTTGCGGTATCGTTCCGGAACTGTAACTTGGAACTCAGTACGAGCATGTGGAACGTTACAGCGCTGGAACGGTACAGTCGGAACTCGACTCCCATCTGTACCGAGCATCAAGGTACGTGTTAGCGGAACGTTACGTATGGAACGGTACATGACTGGAACGATTCCTCAGCGTTACCAGTTGGAAAGTTACTCTGCGTACCGTTCTTGGTTATCGAAATAGAGTAACGTTTCCACCAGTACCCGGTTACACTGTGTACCGTTCCAGGTTATACCAACCAGCCACCCGGTATCTATGCGTAACGTTCCAGGTTCTCATGTTCCAACGGAAAGTGGAACGGTACAGGGCCTGTAACAGTACAGCAGCATTTCCCAAAATGTATGTAGGCCTACAGACTATTACAGGACTGTTACCGGTACTACTGTCCATTAGCTATTAAAACCATTATGGCTATTACACCGAATTTTTACGTAGACTATTACGGCTATTACACAGTCTATTTAGTTACCACGGCAATTGTAACACTGCGTTTATTACACTGTCACGCTGGTTGTTACAAACTCTCACATAATAGCCTAATTACACAACAACTACATCAATTACATACCTGTTATCTAATCTAGGGGCATTTCTTTCATGATATCGAAATACTCTATCTAGCCTAAGGATATTTTTCAGTATCTACTGTCCTACCTAGAAGCCTGATGAAAAGATCCTTTTTTCTGAGTCAACAACTATCCCAGTTTGAACGATGCCATATGCAATTCCAGGCAAATTATTTATTCAAACATAGGATAATTACTTCTTGAAATATCAATAAAAATAAAAATAAAAATACTGATTTCAGTCTGAGTGCGTGCCGCATCAGACAGGGCAAGGCACGTTGCTCGTTTCGATCGCGGTCATACTGTAGCCTACGTTAGAAATGTGTTTCCTGAAAACAATACGATGGATCCCATTGATTCGAAATATTTATTGTTGCTCCATATAGAGGTTTGGAACATTGGTTATTGTTCATCGGTCCATGTAGTTGAGGTTTTTATGGAATTTGTCTGATAGGTCTAAACTTTGTTATTGTGATGTCTGTAGTAACGTGTGTATTTGTAATGATGGCATGGCTTGGGAAGGAATAGGCCGTGGCCTTGACTTAGGAACTATCCACGCATTTTCCTGGAGTAGAAGTGGGAAACCACGGAAAACCAATCTAAGATGGCTTAGATGGGAATCCAACTCACCTTCTCGCAGTGTTGCCATATAAGGCAGAGTGTAACCTACACAGCAAACTTTAGCTCCTTTGTGACCAATAATAGTATTTCTTTTCTAAATTAAACCTCCCGTTCTTGCTTTTCGTTTACTTGTTAGCCTATTTTCATTTAGTAGTGATAGAAGCCATTTTTCAGTGATGCTTTATTCTAATAATGAAGGCTATTCAGTCGTGTTGACCGACTGAAAAGCTTCCTTTATTATTTACATTTATGAAAGATAGACGTATGACATCACTTATAGTCCGTGTGTGTGTACGTATGTGTGTGCTTGCATGTGTCCGTCGCCTCGCTCCCCTCCCTAATAAAATCTAAACTGCTGGAGCGATTTCAACGAAACTCGGTATGGTCATAGTACTATTTTGTCCAACTCCGACTGTGCTCTTCAAATTTTATTACATCTCACCAATCCAACATGGCAACTGTGCGAAATATTTCACCGGCATTCCATATCTCCGAAACTATTACAGATATCATCCTGACGTTTTGTATGAAGGAAAAAAGCACTAATAGAAGTGTAACGATGGGACTTTCAAAAACCTTTTTACAAAACGAACATGGCTATACCATACCAAATCATTTTAATATACAGTAATCAATATTTTATTAACACAACTCAACATCGCATCCAAAGACATTCCAAAGACACTAAACTCAAAGATAACAAAATCAAAACTATGTAAATCAAAACACTGTCTATTTTCTACATCAAAACACTGTCTATTTTCTACAGGAAGTAGATTGCTCGAAAGAGCTTTAGTTCACTTTCTCCACATTCTCCCACCTTGCAAAAGGTAGTTTTGCAACACACACTCATAAACTGAAGTAAACATTCTAAAATTATAGTTGAACATTGAGCTCAGGAATGTGAACCACTATAAGTCTAGTTTCTTGAGTTGCCTAACAGTTCTACCACAACGAGTCTTTAATTCACTCTCCTTTTCAGTTCCTGAGTTACTGCAGGGAATATCTTCATTAAGGACCGGCTCACTTAGTCGGTGTTGTGAAGTGTTGATAGAATCACCTTTGTTAAGACAGTTTATCTCTAACGAATAAAGTCGCTGTACTGGACGAAGTAGAATGCCAGTTGCTGTCTTAATTTTAACCAGACGAGTCACATTGTCTCTTCCAGGTAACAGCTCCACCACTCTCCCTAAGGGCCAGTTGATACGTTTCTTGTTGTCGCTCTCCACCAGTACTATGTCTCCTACTTGTATGGATCCCTGTTGCTTTTTGCTCCGTGATCGGAGAAATCCCAGGTATTCTTTTTTGAAGCGATTTCTCAGGCTCTCCCGAACAGCTTGTAGATAACGCCATCTGTCGTTTAAACTGCTGGTTTGAATTTGGTCTAAGTCGGTTACATCATTACCCTCTAGGCTCTGTAGGAACATGGAGGGTCTGAGTGGCTTGAGTTCATCTTCTTCAGAAAGATAAGTCAAAGGTCGATTGTTCATCAGGTTCTCACAATCGCACAGAAGAGTACACATTTCCTCATAATTTAGGCAAGCTTTACCCAAATTACGGCGGAGCAAATCCTTTAGAATCTTAATCAACCTTTCCCAGAATCCTCCCCACCAGGCTGCAGTGGGAGGGTTCAGCTTCCATTTAATCTTCAGAAGGCTGCATATCCTCCCTATTTCAGTCCAATCCAATTGCTCCATGGTTCTGCGAAGTCCGGTGAAATTCGTCCCATTGTCCGAATACATGGTATTCACTCTTCCTCTTCTTGCCACAAATCGGCGTAGTGCTTGGATATACGCTACTGTACTAAGTGAAGTGATCAATTCCAGATGTACAGCCCGATAAACTGCACAAGTGAATATCACAATCCATCCCTTTTCTCCTCCTCGTAGAAACACAGGGCCGGCCAAGTCTGTGCCCGTGATCTGGAAAACACTCGATGCCTTGATTCGATCCTGTGGCAACGGAGGAAAAGGTACCTCAAAACCCTTAGCAGAGTTACGACGACAGATCACGCATTTCCGAACAACTGCTGCCACCGTCCTTCTTCCTCTAATTATCCAAACCCTTTGGCGCAACAAAACAAGCAGTGTGTGCGTCCCAGCATGGTTATGGAATCGATGAAATTGTTCAATCATTCTTTCAACCATCACATGTTTTGATGGAAGTACAACTGGATAGGTATACTCAGGAGTGTCGTCAGAATCAACGACTCTTGACTTCATGTGTAGAATTCCTTCATCGTCTGTGAACACCTCCAGATTCTTCAATTGTTCTTTTCTCTCTTCTTCATAAAGCGTTTCCTTCTGGATAAGGAAGTACAGTTTCTTCTCAGCATTGAGAAACTCTTCGCTATCAATTTCCGTTGATACGTGGTCTCGACGATTCCTTTGTTTCAATCTCAAAATCCAAGCAATGGTCCTAACGATTTTGATGTAAAATAGTAAAATAGTTTCCACAACAGTGTTCTTAGCAGCTACAACTGTCTTCCTCCTTTCCCTGTTGACTTCTTCCAACAATGGTTCAGGACGATTAAATACCCATTCTTCTTCTTTACATTTAAGCCAAGACGGACCCTCCCACCATCTGGATCTCCAAAGTTGTGTTGGTGAACACCCTCTAGACAGGAGATCTGCTGGATTGAGGCTGCCCGGTATGTGTCTCCATGAACTAGCCTTACTGTACTCATGAATTTCCTTTACCCGATTCTCTACGAACACCGACCAAAGCCCTTTATTAGCAATCCAAGCCAAGACTACTGTTGAATCGGACCAAAACACTGTGTGTATGTCATTCCGGTGTAGGCATCGAAGGCTCAACCGAGACATTCTAACTCCAAGGAGCACTCCCATCAGTTCAAGGCGGGGTAGTGTCAGTTCTTTGAGAGGCGCCACTCTAGATTTAGCCATCAGAAGACTCAGTTTGATCTTACCTTCTTCTTCCGTTCTCAGAAATATGCAACAACCAAACGCTCTTTTGCTAGCGTCCACAAATACATGCAAAGTGCTGTTGTCATTCAGGAAAATCCTTCTAGGTATCCGACAGTCATGTAGGTATTGCAACTGCTGAGTCCATCGACAGAATTCCTCACAAATGTCTCCTGGTAAAACCTCATCCCATCCTATACTTTTCTGCCATGTCTTCTGCAGAATGAGCTTGGGAATCAGAGTTACTGGGGCTGAAAATCCAATCGGATCAAATATTTTTTGCACGCTGGATAGTACCACTCTTCGGGTTACTAAACCGGTAGTCGGGGTGAAGTTACATCCAAGTTCATCTACGTCGCAATACCAACGAAGTCCTAAGACATTCTCAGTTTTACCAACACCACAATCAAAGGAATTCACCCATCCCCTCAAATTGAAACCTGCGGATAACATCAATTCTTGTGCCTTTAAAATAAAGGGTCCAATTTCTTCCTTTGAAGCGACTCCAGTAAGACAGTTGTCCACATAAAATGCAGGTTTCATTTTTGTAGCTACTTCCTTCAAATGAGTTGGGGGCTCTTCTGGAAGGTTGTTCAGTACAGAAACCAATAGGAAGGGACTGGAACAAACACCAAAAACCACCCGGCAATGTCGAAAAGTGGTAATCTTATCATTATCCCACCAGAGAAAACGGAGCATATCCCTGTCTTCAGGATCAATTATAATCTGCAGGAATGCCTTCTCTATATCAGCTATTAGACCTATAGGATAGGTTCGAAAATTGGTCAGCACTGATGGAACAAGGTCGATGAGGTTGGGTCCGGGCTCGAGGCAATCATTCAAGGAATGACCATTTCTGTCTTTGTTGGAAGCATCGAACACCGGCCTTATCTTTGTAGTGCCACCATCTTTCAGCACAGCTCTATGAGGCAAATAATGTGTAGGTCCATCCAAAACCTCGTTTTCAACACCTTCGATAATCCCTTTGTTTACCCATTCCTGTAACACCTCATCATAATCCTGAAATTTCTGCATCCCTCGTAACTTTCTTGAAGTGTTCAATAATCGTTTCTGAGAAATTTCACGATTCGTTTCCAGAGAAGTACAACCATCAATCCAGGGTAGTTTGACAATGTAGCGCCCAGATTCCTCTTCTCTCTTCACAGTCCTATCGAAGAACATCTGAACTTCTTGTTCCCTTTCTTCCTTTTTTATCTGTTCGCCAGGATCTTTTATACCCAAAGTCTCAATTTCCCACAAATCCGCCACTCTTGTTGATTGAGTTAAAGTAAGTAGAGTGTAAGACGAGGCAGTAGTTGAAGTGATCTCAGAAGAGCCCATAAGTGTCCACCCTAAACAAGTTCTCACAGCTACTAGACTCTTGTTTACACGTAGAAAGTCTGGCGTGATTATCTGAGCCCACACGTCAGCTCCTAACAATACCTGAATGTCAGTACTGTTGCCACCATTATCTTGGCCAACATCACTAAGTTCAACTCCCTTGTCCCTCAGTAAATTAAACAAGTCAGCATCAACTAGGGGAGCACCTCCACAGATACTATCAGAGCCTAACACTGCAACCTCACATCTGTTTTCCTCGTTCATACCCAGCAAAGTTATTTGATAGGACTCGAAACAAACAGGTGCTGTTTTCCTACCTCCAAATAATTCTTGACTTAGTGTTACCTTTTCAGTTTGTTCCAACTCTAATTTCTTAGCACAAGACTTCTTTATGTAGCTTCTCTGCGATCCACTGTCACACAGAACTCTTACTCTGTGCGTGGATCCACCAACAACTACTCTAGCAACTAAAGTCTGCAGATAGGTCACATGTCCTTTATTACTACCTTCCATCATGCTAACTGTTTTTGGAACCGAATTACCTTTTGGTTCATCTGAGTCTGTTTTCGCACACATCAAAGCGTAATGTTTCCCCTTGTAAAATGGGCACTTCACAAACATCTTACACTTAACACTGACATGTCCCGGTCGTAGACACCTAAAACAAGCTCCCTTTTTCTTTAACGTTACTTGGCGTTCTTCTTGAGAATAATCAATAGTTACAGCACAGTCTTGAGAAAGATGTGAGGTTCTGCCACAGAATATACAAGCCGTATCTTTGTTATTTCTGTTTCCCTTACTAACTGAAACATCCTCTATTGAAATTAAAGAAGCCGCTGAAGGTATGTCCCTATTCTTAGTCTTGGTCCTATCATCTTGCTTAACTCGATCCGTCCTCTCGTTAACTTCAAAAGAACTATGTCTTAGCTTAAGCCGTTCTTCACCTTCTACCTCAGTCTTTAAGAAGGCTAACAATTCACTCAAGCAACAGTCAGGTTCCTTGGTAGACGTTTCTTTTGATACACGATACCTGTCCCAAGTTCTAAACATAACCTCTGGCAAGGCACTCTCTACTAGTGGAAATAACATTGCAGCATATTTCTCCTTTGTTACTCCCAAGGAATCAAGTGCTCTCAACTGTCCCTCCAGACTGTCATACAGTTGGGCGCTGGATCTTAAACTATCCTTCTTTAACACCAAGGATAAAAGTTCCCTAACATAGTACTCAATGAGCAACTCATCCTTCCCATACCTAGACTTCAACAATTCTATAGCCTTTTTGTAGTTTTCCTTTGAAGGAGAAAAGTTTTCTACCAACTTCTGAGCACACGAACCAGGTTCCATACACTGAATCAAATAAACAAATTTATCTTCATCTTTAAGGCTGCTATCTTCATGTATTTTAGTAAATTGTGCCCAAAACCCAATCCAGCACTTCACGTTTCCGTCATTTTTTTTTCAGTTCTAGTTTTGGTAGTCTTAGTAGTCTCTGATTAGAAGTACGTGAACAGTTACTCATTTTAGCTTCATAAACGGCTTGATCTCCAACTTGTAAGGCCTGCACCTTTTCCCTAACCTTAAAATATTTCAAGTCGTACTCACTGCAATTGTTGATCTCTGTTTCAAGCACGATGTCTTCAAGGTCTTCCTTTAGCAGCAGCTCATTGTAAACTTCATCATCCAGACGTTTTAACTTCTCGTAGCGTTCCACAAGTGAAGCATATCTGCTACGAATCTCCACGTGGTCACCATCAGCAAGCGCCAACAGTTCTTCAAGCTTGTTTACCTCACGTGTAAATACGCAGCGTAATACTCGACGTTCGGTCATCGTTGTTCTGCTTTATTTGATGTTGAGATTGCCAGTAGTCCTGTCACGGTCGCCAGTTATATACCATACCAAATCATTTTAATATACAGTAATCAATATTTTATTAACACAAATCAACATCGCATCCAAAGACATTCCAAAGACACTACACTCAAAGATAACAAAATCAAAACTATGTAAATCAAAACACTGTCTATTTTCTAAATCAAAACACTGTCTATTTTCTACAGGAAGTAGATTGCTCGAAAGAGCTTTAGTTCACTTTCTCCACAATGGCGGCCAAGCGAAGTTGTTGTATTTAAATAGCCTTTTCTCGCATTTAAACCAAACGAGCGCCGTCACACATGGTACAGCAAATGGTATACACCTTGTAATGCACTGACATCCTATTCAGCTCAATAGTTTACATAACATCAAGATGGCGGCTGTGCGAAATTTTAAAATTAAGGTTTAATTTCTTGTGTCCTAATCATGCGATCAAAACCAACGTTTGAACAATGAACATACACAATAATCATCTAATAGTACATAGCTCTATGGCCTACAAAGTATATAAAAATCCAATATGGTGGCCATCGGAAATATTTAGACGATCCTCAATGTCAACTAATCTGTGACAGCAATCAAACTTAATTGTTTTTTTTACCACGAAATGGCGCCAGCGTCAAATTTTAAAATCTCGCTTTTAGCCTATTTCTATTTATGAAAAAAATAGGCTTATGAGATCTCCTTTTGTCCGTGTGTGTCGGTGTGTTTGCCCCCAACTCCCACTAATAAAATCTAAGTGGCTGGATAGATTTCAATTAAATTCGGTAAGGTCATAATACTATTCTGGCCGACCCCGACCGTGCCCTACAAATTTTATTACGTTTCAAAAATCCAACATGGCGGCTGTGCGAAATATTTCACTGGCATTCTATATCTCCGAATCTCAGAAGACTTCTGTTACTTAGGAAGCAAGATAACCAGTAATGGACGGAGGAAAGAGGATATAAAAAGTAGGTTGGATCAGGCAAGAAAAGCATTTCTACAGAAAAGAAATCTGTTGGCATGGAGCGTGGGCTCTATGGAAGTGAAAATTGGACTATTGGTGCAGCAGAAAAGAGGAGATTTGAAGCGTTTGAAATGTGGTGTTACAGGAGAATGATGAAGATCAGATGGGTAGATAGGGTTACAAACGAAGAGGTATTAAGACGAGTGGGAGAGGAGAGATGTTTCTGGCGACTGCTAATGAAGAGAAGAGATAGGTTGGTAGGACACTTACTAAGACACCCAGGAATAGCAAACTTAGTTATGGAAGGAAGGGTCGAGGACAAGAACTGTAGGGGTAGACCGAGATTAGAATATGTTAGTTTGCCTCGAATGTAGGGTGTGGTAGCTATGTAGAGATGAAACGCCTAGCTCAGGACAGGGAGGCATGGAGAGCGGGATAAAACCAGTCAAAAGACTGAAGACTCAAACAACAACATCAGCCGATATGAATGAATTGATAAATATCAAAGACACAAGATAAATGTATAGCGTAACACTAAAAAGTCCCTTGGTATTAAACCTTATATGGTGCACCATAAAGAAGGATGGAAAATTGAACGCCTAAATCAACATACCGTAACATGATGTATGAAAATATGATAAAATAATCATTTGCAACAAATTTCAAACACATATTAAAACTCTAAAAATGCCTGATTTTCCTACAGACCACTGCCAGTGGAAGAACGTGGCTAGTATTAAGGGACTTTTTTCAAGAAACATTGTGTGTCTGTGTGTGTATATGTGTGCTCCTCCCTTTCAATTGAAACACGAAATTTTGTCCATAGGTAGCACTAGAAAAGGGCACCTCAGGTTCATGTTTATTTTGCCGCCATCTTTACCAAATCTCAATTGTGGCTACTCAATTGGTCAAAACTTAACATTAATAAACGACTAAACTAATCATCAGGGACCCGGAACAGAACTGAAATGCGTTACGTACCGCTGTGTATGCCATACCGCGGCCCCGAGCTGGCTTGCGGTATCGTTCCGTAACTGTAACTTGGAACTCGGTACGAGCAAGTGGAACGTTACAGCCCTGGAACGGTACAGTCGGAACTCGACTCCCAACTGTACCGAACATCAAGTTACGTGTTAGCGGAACGTTACGTATGGAACGGTACAGTCGGAACTCCCCTCCTAACTGTACCGAGCATCAAGGTACGTGTTAGCGGAACTTTAGCTCCTTTGTGACCAATAATAGTATTTCTCTTCTAAATTAAACCTCCCGTTCTTGCTTTTCGTTTACTTGTTAGCCTATTTTCATTTAGTAGTGATAGAAGCCATTTTTCAGTGATGCTTAATTCTAATAATGAAAGCTATTCAGTTGTGTTGACCGACTGAAAAGCTTCCTTTATTATTTACATTAATGAAAGATAGGCCTATGATATCACATATAGTCCATGTGTGTGTTCGTATGTGTGTGTTTGCATGTGACCGTCGCCTCGCTCCTCTCCCTAATAAA
This sequence comes from Meconema thalassinum, assembly GCA_946902985.2. NCBI lineage: Eukaryota > Metazoa > Arthropoda > Insecta > Orthoptera > Tettigoniidae > Meconema > Meconema thalassinum. The sequence continues at coordinate 132,841,655 of OX336389.2, forward strand.
ATCTAAACTGCTGGAGCGATTTCAACGAAACTCGGTAAGGTCATAGTACTATTTTGTCCAACTCCGACTGTGCTCTTCAAATTTTATTACATCTCACCAATCCAACTTGGCAATTGCGCGATATATTTCACCGGCATTTCATATCTCCGAAACTATTACAGATATCACCTTGACGTTTTGTATGGTGGAAAAAAGCACTAATAGAAGTGTAACCATGGGACTCTCAAAAATCTCTTTACAAAACGAACATGGCGGCAAAGCGAAGTTGTTGTATTTAAATAGACTTTTCTCGCATTTAAACCATACGAGCGCCGTCACACATGGTATAGCAAATGGTATACACCTTGTAATGCACTGACATCCGATTGAGCTCAATTGTTTACATAACTTCAAGATGGCGGCTGTGCGAAATTTTAAATTTAAGACATTGTGGTGTTTGAAGCCATATTTTCAGTGTTGCCTTAGTAAACAAGAGTTTAGTGCTTTTCAGTCGGTCAACACGAATGTACCCAAAAGAGATGGGTTATGCCCTAATCCTGAAATAAATTACATGAGATTAATAAAACACTAGGATGACCAGTTTCGATCGTCAAGCGATCATCATCAGATCCAATACACTTAGGCTATAAAATCTATGTTTGAAATACAGGTGAAAATATTTACAATATGTACAATTATTTAGTTGCAGTATTGGTACTGCAACTGTCAGTGTATGCTAAATGCAGTATATATGTTAGGTGAAATGCTAAATGGTGATGGCTATCCGGAGATTGTACTTTAGAGAGATTATATGGTTGTAAACTATGGTTAAACTATAAAATTTTAGGCTAACTACTTATCTGATTGTCTTCCGTACTACAGCTATTCGCAGTTTCCGTGCTCACTTGAACTCGCTGTGCGGTCGACTGCGGTGGTTATCTTAACGACTGGTTTTTCCCTGCCTTCCCCCCCTGTCCCTACGTGCTGTGGGGAGTGATCGCGATGTGTTTATGTGAGGTGTTGCCAACCTAGATAAGATGTATGTTATTGAATGAGGTGGATCTACAACTATTAAAGACCGTGGATTAGTCCTCGCCACGCGTGGAGCATAACCCATTCGAACTAAGCGTTGACGGTCTTATGAGGACGTCCCGGCACCTTTAATACTGCCTCTAATATGGGCCTTGGTTTATTGCAGAAGAAAAGTACATCGTACACCTGATCCAGATAACATTTACCTATTAAAAACCCCCTAATTTCCCCCCTTTTTTATCTAGCTTGGCTGTGTCGCTAAATTGTGTTTTGTTTCCGACAGGGTGTGTTTTTTAGTAGCGTGAAGAGGGGTGAGCTCTCCATGAACGTGTGTTCATTTAGATTGTTGGGATTGTTTCGTTTGGCTAGGTGTATCTCGATTGCTTCCTTTATGTCAAGAGCTCTGCCTTTCGATTCGTGATGGATTATTTTAAGGTCCGACTCTATGTTGGTAAAGCTATGCCCTGCGTCACACATATGTTCGCACACGGCTGAATGTGTTCCGTATCTTATCGCATTTCTATGTTCATTATAACGTGTGTCTACTCGCCTTCCACTCTGCCCGATGTAATTAGCTTGACAATCGGTGTCTTGGCACGTTATAGAATATACCCCTGACCTTGAATACGGGTCACGTTTATTTAGATTACTATTTAGGAGGTGCCTAGCGGTTGTGTTTTTCGTCGTGAAAGCTATCTTTATGCCTTGCTTTTTGAATAGGTTAGTGATTTTATATGTATTCGCATTCACATAGTTGAAACGCGCAAATTTTTTCTCATTACTGTCCGGTTTGGGAATCGTTTTATCTTTATTTTTATGTTTGGCTATAATTTGATTTATTTTGCTTGGCGAGAAGTTGTTTTCCTTTGCTATTTGCATAATAGTTCTTATTTCCTTATTATAGTTGTCTTTTGACATGGGTATGTTTAAAGCCCTGTGCACCATTGAATTGAAACCCGCTAGTTTGTGCGTACTGGGGTGATTAGACTGATTGTCGATTGCATGCGAGGTTTGTGTTGCTTTCCGGAATATGGAATATGAAAGGTCGTTGTCTTTACGTTCAATAGTTATATCGAGATAATTTATTTTCCGGTCTATTTCGGATTCCTTAGTGAATTTGATAGAATGGTGAAGGCTATTAATGGATTGGAGAATTGTTTCTTCGCTTGTTAGTTCAGTATCGTAGATGCAAATTACATCATCTACGTATCTTTTCCATATTACTATTCCCTTCGTTGAAGTCTTTTCTAAGAACGCATTTTCTAGTGCATTGATGAAGATGTCAGCGATTAACCCACTTAGTGGCGATCCCATTGCTAGGCCTTCTCTCTGTGTGTATATTTTATTGTCGAATTGAAACACGTTTTGGGTGAGAACGACCCTCAGTAATCTCACAATCTCTTCAATTTCTTTTACCGAATTGTTGGATTTTAAGTTGTTTTCGATAGTGTTGATTGCTTCAATAATCGGAATATTGGTGTACATGTTAGTTACATCGAAGGATACTAGCCTGAAGCTAGGTTTCATTTGTAGGGTGTTCAATGCTGTTACTAGTTCTGTTGTGTTCTTTACAGAGTTGTTTTTGTCGTTGGAAAGACGGCATTTTAAGATTTTTAGTAACTCTTTGCTGATTTTGTAATTAGGGGCATTCCTACAATTGACTATTGGTCTCATTGGGCATTCCTTTTTGTGTATTTTTGGTTGTCCCCTCAATGACGGTATTTTCGGGTTCATGTTTATTAGTTTTGATTTTTCAGCTTTGGTCAGTATGTATTCTGTTTCTTTTAGCGCACTTTTTATTTGCTTTTGGAATTTGTTGGTGGGGTCTTTTGTTAATTCCTTGATTTCGTTGTTGTTTAGGAATTCGACTGTTTTTTCAATGTATTCTGTTTTGTTCAAACTTACTGTAGTGTTTCCCTTATCTGCTTTTGTGATGATTAAGTCATGTTCTTTTATTTTTTGTTTCAACGACTTTATTTCTTTGATTTGTTTGTTGTTTTGAATGTTATTGCTATCGCCCTCTCGTTTGAGGATTTTTTTGGCTTCGTTGGTGGCGAGATTTTTGGTTAATTCCCTGTCTTCTGCTGGGAGCTTGTGACTGGCTATCTCAATATCTGTGATTAACTGTTTTATATTGTGGTTCGTGTGTGCGTCTGTGCAGTTGTATTTCAAACCTTTGTCTAACATATTCATTTCACCTTGAGAAAAGGTTACGTTCGTTCTGTTGTTTACTCTGCTGTGGAAATTGAATTCATTGTTATTCGTGTGTTGTTCGTTAGATTGATGGTTCTGTGTTTCTCCTAGTTTTCTTAATTTATTTTCTAGCGTTTCATGCTTCCTCGTTGCTCTGATTTTGATGGTGTCATGTAGGTGTTCGGTGAAGCTGTCCCATTGGGCTGCGTGCCAGAAATTACTTAGTTGCAATTGAATGTCGTATAATTGTTGGTTAATTTTTTTGCTTTCTTATGTATGCAAATCTTAATTCGTTTTTTATCCAAAGCGCTTTGGCTTGTTTAGTTGAAATGATCGAGGCTGGTGTGTTCGGTACGGTTTTAATTGGTACGTATTTAGGGGTGAGGTTTAGTTCTATACATTTTTTGTTGAACCAAATTGACTTGTCTAAATTCATGAGTTTAAGCCTGAGTGATTTGAATTTCTTGGCTTCACGATTTGCCTGACTAGCTGTGAACATTGTGGTGTTTGAAGCCATATTTTCAGTGTTGCCTTAGTAAACAAGAGTTTAGTGCTTTTCAGTCGGTCAACACGAATGTACCCAAAAGAGATGGGTTATGCCCTAATCCTGAAATAAATTACATGAGATTAATAAAACACTAGGATGACCAGTTTCGATCGTCAAGCGATCATCATCAGATCCAATACACTTAGGCTATAAAATCTATGTTTGAAATACAGGTGAAAATATTTACAATATGTACAATTATTTAGTTGCAGTATTGGTACTGCAACTGTCAGTGTATGCTAAATGCAGTATATATGTTAGGTGAAATGCTAAATGGTGATGGCTATCCGGAGATTGTACTTTAGAGAGATTATATGGTTGTAAACTATGGTTAAACTATAAAATTTTAGGCTAACTACTTATCTGATTGTCTTCCGTACTACAGCTATTCGCAGTTTCCGTGCTCACTTGAACTCGCTGTGCGGTCGACTGCGGTGGTTATCTTAACGACTGGTTTTTCCCTGCCTTCCCCCCCTGTCCCTACGTGCTGTGGGGAGTGATCGCGATGTGTTTATGTGAGGTGTTGCCAACCTAGATAAGATGTATGTTATTGAATGAGGTGGATCTACAACTATTAAAGACCGTGGATTAGTCCTCGCCACGCGTGGAGCATAACCCATTCGAACTAAGCGTTGACGGTCTTATGAGGACGTCCCGGCACCTTTAATACTGCCTCTAATATGGGCCTTGGTTTATTGCAGAAGAAAAGTACATCGTACACCTGATCCAGATAACATTTACCTATTAAAAACCCCCTAATTTCCCCCCTTTTTTATCTAGCTTGGCTGTGTCGCTAAATTGTGTTTTGTTTCCGACAGGGTGTGTTTTTTAGTAGCGTGAAGAGGGGTGAGCTCTCCATGAACGTGTGTTCATTTAGATTGTTGGGATTGTTTCGTTTGGCTAGGTGTATCTCGATTGCTTCCTTTATGTCAAGAGCTCTGCCTTTCGATTCGTGATGGATTATTTTAAGGTCCGACTCTATGTTGGTAAAGCTATGCCCTGCGTCACACATATGTTCGCACACGGCTGAATGTGTTCCGTATCTTATCGCATTTCTATGTTCATTATAACGTGTGTCTACTCGCCTTCCACTCTGCCCGATGTAATTATGGCTTCAAACACCACAATGTTCACAGCTAGTCAGGCAAATCGTGAAGCCAAGAAATTCAAATCACTCAGGCTTAAACTCATGAATTTAGACAAGTCAATTTGGTTCAACAAAAAATGTATAGAACTAAACCTCACCCCTAAATACGTACCAATTAAAACCGTACCGAACACACCAGCCTCGATCATTTCAACTAAACAAGCCAAAGCGCTTTGGATAAAAAACGAATTAAGATTTGCATACATAAGAAAGCAAAAAATTAACCAACAATTATACGACATTCAATTGCAACTAAGTAATTTCTGGCACGCAGCCCAATGGGACAGCTTCACCGAACACCTACATGACACCATCAAAATCAGAGCAACGAGGAAGCATGAAACGCTAGAAAATAAATTAAGAAAACTAGGAGAAACACAGAACCATCAATCTAACGAACAACACACGAATAACAATGAATTCAATTTCCACAGCAGAGTAAACAACAGAACGAACGTAACCTTTTCTCAAGGTGAAATGAATATGTTAGACAAAGGTTTGAAATACAACTGCACAGACGCACACACGAACCACAATATAAAACAGTTAATCACAGATATTGAGATAGCCAGTCACAAGCTCCCAGCAGAAGACAGGGAATTAACCAAAAATCTCGCCACCAACGAAGCCAAAAAAATCCTCAAACGAGAGGGCGATAGCAATAACATTCAAAACAACAAACAAATCAAAGAAATAAAGTCGTTGAAACAAAAAATAAAAGAACATGACTTAATCATCACAAAAGCAGATAAGGGAAACACTACAGTAATTTTGAACAAAACAGAATACATTGAAAAAACAGTCGAATTCCTAAACAACAACGAAATCAAGGAATTAACAAAAGACCCCACCAACAAATTCCAAAAGCAAATAAAAAGTGCGCTAAAAGAAACAGAATACATACTGACCAAAGCTGAAAAATCAAAACTAATAAACATGAACCCGAAAATACCGTCATTGAGGGGACAACCAAAAATACACAAAAAGGAATGCCCAATGAGACCAATAGTCAATTGTAGGAATGCCCCTAATTACAAAATCAGCAAAGAGTTACTAAAAATCTTAAAATGCCGTCTTTCCAACGACAAAAACAACTCTGTAAAGAACACAACAGAACTAGTAACAGCATTGAACACCCTACAAATGAAACCTAGCTTCAGGCTAGTATCCTTCGATGTAACTAACATGTACACCAATATTCCGATTATTGAAGCAATCAACACTATCGAAAACAACTTAAAATCCAACAATTCGGTAAAAGAAATTGAAGAGATTGTGAGATTACTGAGGGTCGTTCTCACCCAAAACGTGTTTCAATTCGACAATAAAATATACACACAGAGAGAAGGCCTAGCAATGGGATCGCCACTAAGTGGGTTAATCGCTGACATCTTCATCAATGCACTAGAAAATTCGTTCTTAGAAAAGACTTCAACAAAGGGAATAGTAATATGGAAAAGATACGTAGATGATGTAATTTGCATCTACGATACTGAACTAACAAGCGAAGAAACAATTCTCCAATCCATTAATAGCCTTCACCATTCTATCAAATTCACTAAGGAATCCGAAATAGACCGGAAAATAAATTATCTCGATATAACTATTGAACGTAAAGACAACGACCTTTCATATTCCATATTCCGGAAAGCAACACAAACCTCGCATGCAATCGACAATCAGTCTAATCACCCCAGTACGCACAAACTAGCGGGTTTCAATTCAATGGTGCACAGGGCTTTAAACATACCCATGTCAAAAGACAACTATAATAAGGAAATAAGAACTATTATGCAAATAGCAAAGGAAAACAACTTCTCGCCAAGCAAAATAAATCAAATTATAGCCAAACATAAAAATAAAGATAAAACGATTCCCAAACCGGACAGTAATGAGAAAAAATTTGCGCGTTTCAACTATGTGAATGCGAATACATATAAAATCACTAACCTATTCAAAAAGCAAGGCATAAAGATAGCTTTCACGACGAAAAACACAACCGCTAGGCACCTCCTAAATAGTAATCTAAATAAACGTGACCCGTATTCAAGGTCAGGGTTATATTCTATAACGTGCCAAGACACCGATTGTCAAGCTAATTACATCGGGCAGAGTGGAAGGCGAGTAGACACACGTTATAATGAACATAGAAATGCGATAAGATACGGAACACATTCAGCCGTGTGCGAACATATGTGTGACGCAGGGCATAGCTTTACCAACATAGAGTCGGACCTTAAAATAATCCATCACGAATCGAAAGGCAGAGCTCTTGACATAAAGGAAGCAATCGAGATACACCTAGCCAAACGAAACAATCCCAACAATCTAAATGAACACACGTTCATGGAGAGCTCACCCCTCTTCACGCTACTAAAAAACACACCCTGTCGGAAACAAAACACAATTTAGCGACACAGCCAAGCTAGATAAAAAAAGGGGGGAAATTAGGGGGTTTTTAATAGGTAAATGTTATCTGGATCAGGTGTACGATGTACTTTTCTTCTGCAATAAACCAAGGCCCATATTAGAGGCAGTATTAAAGGTGCCGGGACGTCCTCATAAGACCGTCAACGCTTAGTTCGAATGGGTTATGCTCCACGCGTGGCGAGGACTAATCCACGGTCTTTAATAGTTGTAGATCCACCTCATTCAATAACATACATCTTATCTAGGTTGGCAACACCTCACATAAACACATCGCGATCACTCCCCACAGCACGTAGGGACAGGGGGGGAAGGCAGGGAAAAACCAGTCGTTAAGATAACCACCGCAGTCGACCGCACAGCGAGTTCAAGTGAGCACGGAAACTGCGAATAGCTGTAGTACGGAAGACAATCAGATAAGTAGTTAGCCTAAAATTTTATAGTTTAACCATAGTTTACAACCATATAATCTCTCTAAAGTACAATCTCCGGATAGCCATCACCATTTAGCATTTCACCTAACATATATACTGCATTTAGCATACACTGACAGTTGCAGTACCAATACTGCAACTAAATAATTGTACATATTGTAAATATTTTCACCTGTATTTCAAACATAGATTTTATAGCCTAAGTGTATTGGATCTGATGATGATCGCTTGACGATCGAAACTGGTCATCCTAGTGTTTTATTAATCTCATGTAATTTATTTCAGGATTAGGGCATAACCCATCTCTTTTGGGTACATTCGTGTTGACCGACTGAAAAGCACTAAACTCTTGTTTAAATTTAAGGTTTAATTTCTTGTGTCCTAATCATGCGATCGAAACCAACGTTTGAACAATGAACCTACGCAATTATCATCATCATCTAATAGTGCATAGCTCTATGGCCTACCATGTATATAAAAATCCAATATGGTGACCATCCGAAATATTTAGACAATTCTCAATGTCAACTAATCTGTGACAGCAATCAAACTTAATTGTTTTCTTAACCACGAGATGGAGCCTGTGTCAAATTTTAAAATCTCGTTTTTAGCCTATTTCTATTTATGAAAAGATAGGCTTATGAGATCACCTTTTGTCCGTGTGTGTGCCCCCACGCCCCACTAATAAAATCTAAGTGGCTGGATGGATTTCAATTAAATTCGGTAAGGTCATAGTACTATTCTGGCCAACTCCGACCGTGCCCTACAAATTTTATTACTTTTCAACAATCCAACATGGCGGCTGTGCGAAATATTTCACTGGCATTCAATATCTCCGAATCTCAGAAGACTTCTGTTAAGTTACTTAGGAAGCAAAATAACCAGTGATGGTTGGAGGAAAGAGGATATAAAAAGTAGGTTGGCTCAGGCAAGGAAAGCATTTCTACAGAAAAAGAATCAGTTGACATCGAGTGTGGCACTCTATGGAAGTGAAAATTCGACTATTGGTGCAGCAGAAAAGAGGAGATTTGAAGCGTTAGAAATGTGGTGTTACAGGAGAATGATGAAGATCAGATGGGAAGAGAGGGTTAGAAACGAAGAGGTATTAAGACGAGTGGGAGAGGAGAGATGTTTCTGGCGACTGCTAATGAAGAGAAGAGATAAGTTGGTAGGACACATACTAAGACACCCAGGAATAGCAAACTTAGTTATGGAAGGAAGGGTCGAGGACAAGAACTGTAAGGATAGACCGAGATTAGAATATGTTAAACAGTTTGCCTCGAATGTAGGGTGTGGTAGCTATGTTGAGATGAAACGCTTAGCTCAGGACAGGGTGGCATGGAAAGCTGCATCAAACCAGTCAAAAGACTGAAGTCTCAAACAACAACATCAGCCAACATGAATGAATTGATAAATATCAAAGACACAAGATAAATGTATAGCGTAACACTAAAAATTCCCTTGGTATTAAACCTTACATGGTGCACCATAAAGATGGATGGAAAATTGAACGCCTAATTCAACATACCGTAACATGATGTATGAAAATATGATAAAATAATCATTTGCAACAAATTTCAAACACATATTAAAACTCTAACAAGAAGTTCCGTGACGAACTAAAGAGCCTACCTTCCCTAAAATTAAGATTCATGCCAATGATTAATCTACAGTATACGAACATATCTAGAATAATGACGAAATTAAGTTGGTAATATCGAAATGTCTAATTAGTTTGGAATATACCTGGTATAATGTAGCCTAATAGAGCACTACAGTTGGCAGCCCTGGCGACTTAATATATACGACTTAGTTCCATCTCTTAAGGTACAGAATACACAATTTGGTAGAAGTCCAATTAATTTTACATGCAGTTATACTCTGGATTTATCAGCACTCGTAAATACATGTTTGGCAACAATGTCATGCGTGTGCTGGTCAGAAATGATCTGAAATATTATGATATCTTGTTGTGCCAATTTTGAATGAAATCCATTTGTTAGTATAGAAGTTACATGTTTTCTTAAATTGGACCTATCTGTAGGCATAGAATCATGTTGGCAGCACTTACTTACATTGATTACTCCAAATTTATCTAGAATGCCAGGTGCTTACTTGTGGAAAGTATGGAGCTGTTGGCTTGCATATTTTCTGATATATTGATCTTGGGGAAAAAATATAGGCAGCATTTATTAATAGTTGGCAGCCCTGATTGCTCTTAAGAATAAGCATAGTCATATCTGTTAAGGTACACATAGCACATACGAAATTTGGCTGAAATCCAACTGATAGTATAGGAGTTAATTGTATTTAAAAATTGGTGCTATCAGCAGGCTTAGAATCATGTTGGTAGAACTGACTATGTATGTTACTAAAAATTAATCTAAAATGTAAGGTACTATACGTGTTCATAGTTTAAAGCTGTGGGCTTGCATACTTTCTGATATACAGGTATTTGGATAAAAAATAGAGAGATAATTATTAACAGTTGGCAGCCCTGTTGGTTCTTAAGAATACGCTCAGTAATATCTGTTTATGTCCACATATTACATACAACATTTGGTTGAAATCCAATTGATAGTGCAGAAGTCTGATGCATTTAAAAACTTGACTTATCAGAAAGCTTAAAATTATTTTGGCAACACTGTCATGTATGGCCTCATGGAAATTAAACTGAAATATCATTATCTACATCTGTGCCGATTTTGGAATAGCTCCCAAGCATACCTTTCAAGATATCCAAAATGGAGCTCAAATTTCTAGTGCGTTTTTTCAGCAGTTGGTAGCAGTGACATTATTTTCAAATATGGGCTTGAGATATTCCGGTATACATCTTTACTCATACTAAAAATTGTTTTCGATTGCTGCAGCCGTTTATGAGTTGATAGGGGGGGGGGGGGGACACACACAGCCAGCCAGACAGATAGACAGACAGACAGACAGACACACAGACACACACACATTTTCCCGGATCGATCTCAAAAGTCTACTTTTCCCTCATTTTTGCAAAATGTGAAAAGTTGACGAATAATTCCTGATTTTCGCACAGATCACTGCCAGTGGAAGAACGTGGCTAGTATTAAGGGACTTTTTTCAAGAAACATATTGTGTCTGTGTGTGTATATGTCAGCTCCCCTCTATCAATTGAAACACGAAATTTTGTACAGAGGTAGCACTAGAAAAGGGCACCTCTGTGTTATGTTTATTTTGCCGCCATCTTTACCAAATCTCAATTGTGGCTACACAATTGGTCCAAACTTAACATTAATAAACGACTAAACTAATCATCAGGAACCCGGAACAGAACGAAAATGCGTTACGTACCGCTGTGTATCACGTTACGTAACGTATGCCTTAACGCGGCCCCAAGCTGGCTTGCGGTATCGTTCCGTAACTGTAACTTGGAACTCGGTACGAGCAAGTGGAAAGATTCAGCCCTGGAACGGTACAGTCGGAACTCGACTCCCAACTGTACCGAGCGTCAAGGTACGTGTTAGCGGAACGTTACGTATGGAACGGTACAGTCGGAACTCGCCTCCTAACTGTACCGAGCATCAAGGTACGTGTTAGCGGAACTTTAGCTCCTTTGTGACCAATAATAGTATTTCTCTTCTAAATTAAACCTCCCGTTCTTGCTTTTCGTTTACTTGTTAGCCTATTTTCATTTAGTAGTGATAGAAGCCATTTTTCAGTGATGCTTAATTCTAATAATGAAAGCTATTCAGTTGTGTTGACCGACTGAAAAGCTTCCTTTATTATTTACATTTATGAAAGATAGGCCTATGACATCACATAGAGTCCGTGTGTGTGTTCGTATGTGTGTGTTTGCATGTGACCGTCGCCTCGCTCCCCTCCCTAATAAAATCTAAACTGCTGGAGCGATTTCAACGAAACTCGGTAAGGTCATAGTACTATTTTGTCCAACCCCGACTGTGCTCTTCAAATTTTATTACATCTCACCAATCCAACTTGGCGATTGCGCGAAATATTTCACCGGCATTCCAAATCTCCGAAACTATTACAGATATCACCCTAACGTTTTGTATGGTGGAAAAAGCACTAATATAATTGTAACTAAGGGACTCTCAAAAACCTCTTTACAAAACGAACATGGCGGCCAAGCGAAGTTGTTGTATTTAAATAGACTTTTCTCGCATTTAAACCAACCGAGCGCCGTCACACATGGTACAGCAAATGGTATACACCTTGTAATACACTGACATCCTATTCAGCTCAATTGTTTACATAACTTCAAGATGTCGGCTGTGCGAAATTTTAAAATTAAGGTTTAATTTCTTGTGTCCTAATCATGCGATCGAAACCAACGTTTGAACAATGAACCTACGCAATTATCATCACCATCTAATAGTGCATAGCTCTATGGCCTACCATGTATATAAAAATCCAATATGGTGACCATCCGAAATATTTAGACAATTCTCAATGTCAACTAATCTGTGACAGCAATCAAACTTAATTGTTTTCTTAACCACGAGATGGAGCCTGTGCCAAATTTTAAAATCTCGTTTGTAGCCTATTTCTATTTATGAAAAGATAGGCTTATGAGATCACCTTTTGTCCGTGTGTGTCCGTGTGTGTGCCCCCACGCACCACTAATAAAATCTAAGTGGCTGGATGGATTTCAATTAAATTCGGTAAGGTCATAGTACTATTCAGGCCGACCCCGACCGTGCCCTACACATTTTATTACATTCTAATAATCCAACATGGCGGTTGTGCGATATATTTCACTGGCATTCTATATCTCCGAATCTCAGAAGACTTCTGTTACTTAGGAAGCAAAATAACCAGTGATTGATGGAGGAAAGAGGATATAAGAATTAGGTTGGCTCAGGCAAGGAAGGCATTTCTACAGAAAAGGAATCTGTTGACACGGAGCGTGGCACTCTATGGAAGTGAAAATTGGACTATTGATGCAGCAGAAAAGAGGAGATTTGAAGCGTTTGAAATGTGGTGTTACATGAGAATGATGAAGACCAGATGGGAAGAGAGGGTTACAAACGAAGAAGTATTAAGACGAGTGGGAGAGGAGAGATGTTTCTGGCGACTGCTAATGAAGAGAAGAGATAGGTTGGTTGGACACATACTAAGACACCCAGGAATAGCAAACATAGTTATGGAAGGAAGGGTCGAGGACAGGAACTGTAGAGGTAGACCAAGATTGGAATATGTTAAAAAGTTTGCCTCGAATGTAGGGTGTGGTAGCTATGTAGAGATGAAATGCTTAGCTCAGGACAGGGAGGCATGGAGAGCGGGATAAAATCAGTCAAAAGACTGAAGACTAAAACAACATCAGCCGATATGAATGAATTGATAAATATCAAAGACACAAGATAAATGTATAGCGTAACACTAAAAAGCCCCTTGGTATTAAAACTTATATGGTGCACCATAAAGAAGGATGGAAAATTGAACGCCTAAATCAACCTACCGTAACATGATGTATGAAAATATGATAAAATAATCATTTGCAACAAATTTCAAACACATATTAAAACTCTAAAAATGCCTGATTTTCCTACAGATCACTGCCAGTAGAAGAACGTGGCTAATATTATAGGAACTTTTTTCAAGAAACATTATTGGTCTGTGTGTGTATATGTCTGCTCCCCCCTTTCAATTGAAACACAAAATTTTGTACAGAGGTAGCACTAGAAACGGGCACCTCAGTGTCATGTTTATTTTGCCGCCATCTTTACCAAATCTCAATTGTGGCTACTCAATTGGTCAAAACGTAACATTAATAAACGACTAAACTAATCATCAGGGACACGGAACAGAACTGAAATGCGTTACGTACCGCTGTGTTCCACGTTACGTAACGTATGCCATACCGCGGCCGCGAGCTGGCTTGTGGTATAGTTCCGTAACTGAAACTTGGAACTCGGTACGAGCGTGTGGAACGTTACAGCCCTGGAACGTTACAGTCGGAACTCGACTCCCAACTGTACCGAGCATCAAGGTACGTGTTAGCGGAAATTTAGCTCCTTTGTGACCAATAATAGTATTTCTTTTCTAAGTTAAACCCCCCGTTCTTGCTTTTCGTTTACTTGTTGGCCTATTTTCATTTAGTAGTGATAGAAGCCATTTTTCAGTGATGCTTAATTCTAATAATGAAAGCTATTCAGTCGTGTTGACCGACTGAAAAGCTTCCTTTATTTTCAACATTTATGAAAGATAGGCCTATGACATCACATATAGTCCATGTGTGTGTACGTATGTGTGTGTTTGCATGTGTCCGTCGCCTCGCTCCCCTCCCTAATAAAATCTAAACTGCTGGAGCGATTTCAACGAAACTCGGTAAGGTCATAGCACTATTTTCTCCGACCCGACTGTGCTCTTCAAATTTTATTACATCACACCAAACTAACATGGCAACTGCGCGAAATATTTCACCGGCAATCCATATCTCCGAAACTATTACAGACGTTTTGTATGGTGAAAAAAAAGCACTAATAGAAGTGTAACGATGGGACTCTCAAAAATCTCTTTACAAAACGAACATGGTGGCCAAGCGAAGTTGTTGTATTTAAATAGACTTGTCTCGCATTTAAACCATCCGAGCACCGTCACACATGGTACAGAAAATGGTATACACCTTGTAATGCACTGACATCCTATTCAGCTCAATTGTTTACATAACTTCAAGATGGCGGCTGTGCGAAATTTTAAAATTAAGGTTTAATTTCTTGTGTCCTAATCATGCGATCGAAACCAACGTTTGAACAATGCACCTAGGCAATAATCATCAGCTAATAGTACATAGCTCTATGGCCTACAATGTATATATAAATCCAATATGGTGACCATCCGAAATATTTAGACGATGCTCAATGTCAACTAATCCCTGACAGCAATCAAACTTAATTGTTTTCTTAACCACGAGATGGCGCTAGTGTCAGATTTTAAAATCTCGTTTTTTTGTCTATTTCTATTTATGAAAAAATAGGCTTATGAGATCACCTTTTGTCCGTGTGTGTCCGTGAGTGTGGCCCCACCCCCCACTAATAAAATCTAAGTGGCTGGATAGATTTCTATTAAATTCGGTAAGGTCATACTGTAGTAATATTCAGGTCGACCCCGACTGTGCCCAACAAATTTTATTACGTTTCAATAATCCAACATGGCGGCTGTGCGATATATTTCACTGGCATTCTATATCTCCGAATCTCAGAAGACTTCTGTTACTTAGGAAGCAAAATAACCAGTGATGGTTGGAGGAAAGAGGATATAAGAAGTAGGAAGGCATTTCTACAGAAAAGGAATCTGTTGACATCGAGCGTGGCACTCTATAGAAGTGAAAATTGGACTATTGGTGCAGCAGAAAAGAGGAGATTTGAAGCGTTTGAAATGTGGTGTTACAGGAGAATGATGAAGATCAGATGGGAAGAGAGGGTTACAAACGAAGAGCTATTAAGGAGAGTGGGAGAGGAGAGATGTTTCTGGGGACTGCTAATGAAGAGAAGAGATAGGTTGGTAGGACACATACTAAGACACCCAGGAATAGCAAACTTAGTTATGGAAGGAAGGTCGAGGACAAGAACTGTAGGGGTAGACCGAGATTAGAATATGTTAAACAGTTTGCCTCGAATGTGGGGTGTGGTAGCTGTGTGGAGATGAAACGGTTAGCTCAGGACAGGGAGGCATGGAGAGCGGGATAAAACCAGTCAAAAGACTGAAGACTCAAACAACATCAGCCGATATGAATGAATTGATAAATATCAAAGACACAAGATAAATGTATAGCGTAACACTAAAAAGTCCCTTGGTATTAAAACTTATATGGTGCACCATAAAGAAGGATTGAAAATTGAACGCCTAAATCAACATACCGCAACATGATGTATGAAAATATGATAAAATAATCATCTGCAACAAATTTCAAACACATATTAAAACCCTAACAAGAAGTTCCGTGACGAACTAAAGAGCCTACTTTTCCTAAGATTAAGTTTCATACCAATGATTAAACTAGTGTATATGAACCTATCTAGAATAATGACGAAATTAAGTTGTTAATATCGAAATGTCTAATTAGTTCGAAATATACCTGGTATATTGTAGCCTAATAGAGCAGTACTGTTGGCAGCCCTGGCGACTTAATATATACATCTTCGTTCCATCTCTTAAGGTACAGAATACACAATTTGGTTGAATTCCAATGAACTTTACATGCAGTTAGACTCTGGATTTATCAGCACGCGTAAAAGCATGTTTGGCAACAATGTCATGCGTGTGCTGGTCAGAAATGATCTGAAATATTATGATATCTTGTTGTGCCAATTATGGATGAAATCCATTTTTAGTATACAAGTTACATGTTTTTTAAAATTGAACCTATCTGCAGGCATAGCATCATTTTGGTAGCACTGTCTTATATTGATTACTCCAAATTTATCTAGAATGCCAGGTGCTATACGTCTGCAAATTATGGAGCTGTTGGCTTGCATATTTACTGATTTATTGATATTAGGGAAAACATATATAGACAGCATTTATTAAAAGTTGGCAGCCCTGATTCCTCTTAAGAATAAGCATAGTCATATCTGTTATGGTACACATAGCACATGCGAAATTTGGTTGAAATCCAACTGATAGTATAGGAGTTACATGTATTTAAAATTTGGTGCTATCAGCAGGCTTAGAATCATGTTGGTAGAACTGACTATATAAGTTACTCCAAATTAATCTAAAATTTAAGGTACTAAACGGGTGCATAGTTTAAAGCTGTCGGCTTGCATACTTTCTGATATTTTGGTATTTGGATAAAAAATAGAGAGAGCAATTATTAACAGTTGGCAGCCCTTGTGGTTCTTAAGAATACGCTCAGTCATATCTGTTTATGTCCACATATTACATACAAAATTTGGTTGAAATCCAATTGATAGTGCAGAAGTTATATGCATTTAAAAACTTGACCTATCAGAAAGCTTAAAATTATTTTGGCAACATTGTCACGCATGGCCTCCTGGAAATTAAACAGAAATAGCAGTATCTACTTGTGTGCCAATTTTGGAATAGCTCCCATGCATACCTTGCAAGATATCCAACATGGAGCTCAAATTTCTAGTGCGATTTTTTCAGCAGTTGGTAGCACTGACATCATTTTCAAATATGGGCTTGAGATATTCCGGTATACATCTTTACTCATACTAAAAAATGGTTTCGATTGCTGAAGCTGTTTATGAGTTGATTAGGGGGGGGGGGGGGGGACACACACACAGAGCCAGACAGACAGACAGACAGGTAGCCAGACAGAAACACATTTTCCCGGATCGATCTCATAAGTCTACTTTTTCCTCATTTTTGCAAAATGTCAAAAGTAGACTAAAAATGCCTGATTTTCGTACAGATGCCATTAGAAGAACGTGACTAGTATTAAGGGACTTTTTTTTTCAAGAAACATTGTGTATCTGTGTGTGTATATGTCGGCTCCCCCCTATCAATTGAAACACGCCATTTTGTACAGAAGTAGTACTAGAAAAGGGCACCTCAGTGTCATGTTTATTTGGCCGCCATCTTTACCAAATCTCAATTGTAGCTACTCAATTGGTCAAAACTTAACATTAATAAACGACTAAACTAATCATCAGGGACACGGAACAGAACTGAAATGCGTTACGTACCGCTTGTGTTCCACGTTACGTAACGTATGCCATACCGCGGCCCCGAGCTGGCTTGCGGTATCGTTCCGGAACTGTAACTTGGAACTCGGTACGAGCGTGTGGAACGTTACAGCCCTGGAACGTTATAGTCGGAACTCGACTCCCAACTGTACCGAGCATCAAGGTACGTGTTAGCGGAACTGGGGAGTGTGACTAGCAATTCGCCCAGGCGGCCTCACCTGCGAAGTGAACAGGGGCCTGATGAGGGAAGGGAAGAGTGAGAGGGATAGGCAAGGAAGAGGGAAGGAGGTGGTCGTGGCCTTTGGTTAGGTACTGTACCTTTCCAGCATTTGCCCGAAGACGAAGTGGGAAACCACGGAAAACCACTCGAAGATGGCTGAGGTGGGAATCGAACCCACTCTACTCTTCTCCCCGAGGCTGAGTAGACCCAGTTTCAGCCCTCATACCACTTGTCAAATTTCTTGTTAGAGCCGAGTATCGAACCTCAGACCTCCGGGGTGGCATTTATGCACGCTGACCACTACACCACGGAGGCGACACGATTTGTTTATTTGGCTCTGTAAAAGACCATGTCACTGCGGAGGCCCGGGTTCAAATCTCGGCTCTGCCACGAAATTTTGTTCCTGGTCTGAGGCCTGGAACGGGGTTCACCCAACCTCGTGGGGCACACAGACTTAGTAGAGGCAGGTTCGCTTCCTGCCTCAGCCATCCTAGAAGTGGATTTCCGTGGTTTCACACGTCTCCTCCAGGCGATTGCTGGGATGGTTCCTTTCGACAGGACCACGGCATCTTTCTTCCCACTCCCTTCGCTGCCCTTTCCTTCATTAGACCCAAGTTCGTGGTCACTTAGGCGATTGGCTTGTCACCATCCCCAGTTGTATCTGCTGTCAAGGTGTGTTCAGCTCCGAGGCACTGTCCTGGAATTCGACGGTAGAGGACTGATCCCTCGCCGAGTCCGAGGGTAAAGCCGAGCTTGGAGGGTAAGCGATCAAATAAAAAGAAAAAGAAAAGAAGACCGTGTGTATCGTTGCATAAGCTAAGGCGCTGGATTGGACAAGGATGAGGAGGTGATTGTCTCTGGCTAGGGCACAGGCAACCAGTTAGCTACGTCGTACATGTTCCAAGCTTCGTAGACCACAGTTAGGGCAAAGTGCGCCCCATTGGAACGAAAACAACATGCGATGGCAAGTCAGTATGTAGCTGCGCGAACTCGCTCCTTCGACGTAATTCACAACACCAAGCGTATTCACTGCCTCGAGATGTATTCCAGCGAAGAGCATATGAATATGTTCAGGCGCGGATCTAGAGTTTGGCTTTGGGGGGGGGGGGGGGGGTCAGCGAATCGAAATAGTAACGCAATCACAAAATAACCAAACGTACAAAACCAGACCAATTTTTTGCAAGCTACATGGATAGAAATTTGATGCGTTTAGCGCACCTAAAATATTCGTACAAATTGCAACGGCGTGTTTTGCGACTTTTACATCGAGCTTCGAGAAAAATACCAAAGTACGTTGCAGTTTCGGCAAGTCGGGTTGGTACCTACAAAGGGAGAAAGTCACAGCTTAAATTGCCAACCAAGCTTGCAGTTTGGACGTCGGAAAAATTTTTTGGTGCGAAAAAAAAAAGCCCCAAATTCCTATTCGTGCATTGCTGCACATTCATCGTGACATCACTATAAACATCGATTCAGTAATCACAAGGTTTGCTAAACAAAATAGACGAGTTGATTTTGTTATATAAATACTCGTTTTTATATAACAGGTATGAAGTAGTAAATAAGTACAGTTGTAACAGAACATAATAATTGCAATAAAGAAATTTTCAGTATTGAATAAAATGAAAAAAAAACTGTTTTTCAGTTAAAATTCGTTAAGTTTCATTTGTCTGGTTATTGTGTTTTGTTTTTTTGAGTTTGTAAAAAATTTGTTCTCCGTTTGGGGGGGGGGGGGGTCATGACCCCCGTGACCCCCCCCCTTGAATCCGCGCCTGAATATGTTATATTAATGGAGGAGCTCGACAGAATGCATACCAGGCGCATGGCCTGTACCAAGAACTCTATCCGGATAGACAACGACCGACAGGCATGGTATTTCGGAGTGTGGAAAGACGCCTGGGAGATACTGGACCCCTGGGAAAAACACGGCCTGTTTGAGATCATCGCGTGACGTCTGCTCACAATGAAGAGGTTGTGTTTGACGATATCCGGCGTCACCCTCATACTACCACATGGGCCATTGCACTGGAGACGAACATCAGCCGAGTGTCTGTTATGTGGATAATGCACACCCACTGGTCTCACCCGTACCATCTGCACTTACACCTGGAGATTCATGGTCATGATTTCGAAGCACGGGTGGCGTTCTGTGGAAACTGATCCGGCTTTTCTAGCGACCATCTTATTTACGGACGAAGCACGATTCCACAACAATGGAACCGTTTATCGTCATAATATGCATTACTGGAGTGTGGATAATCCCCATTGGGTGCGACAGACATCCTTTTAGGTACACCCCCGTGTGGGTTGCGGGTTAGAATACACACGCGGTATGCTCTGCTTGTCGTAGGAGGACACTAATAGGGCCGACAAGACAGACTGACATGACTGACTTTGATTTTGAAGACTCCCTGTTGATGGGAAGAGAAAATTCATCTACGGTATCCCCTGCCTGTAAAAGGTCTTTTCCGACTTCCGGTCCCATTTTTGGTTTGACCCTTAGAAATAAACGTCATGCTGCCTGCGGAAGGGCCACCAACTTGGCCATCTGGCCAGAAAGCCTGGACGGTATTCCCCATCCCGTCAGGTGGGTGCGCCATGTACCCTTGCAGTGGTATCCGCCTCACAACGGAGGTCCCTGCACGGCCGAATAATTTCGCCAAACATACAGGCCGGACGTTTGTTTTAGACGAGTGAAAAATCTTAATGGAAGCCTGGAGGCGAGTTACTACAGTACCTGTGTTGTTATCAGCTGCCCCAAGCGCTCCGATGATTGATAAAGCTGTTTCACACTATTGCTGAAGTATAGTCACTGGCAAATATAAGGACGATCTGTTCGTAACTACGTAACGTGTAATTCCGTGTCACACAATACTTGGACGTGGACTGTACTGTCTGCTCAAGTCTGGAATTCCATTACATCAGATCGGTGGTGACAAATGTGAAGTGATAGGGTGAGAGAGTGACTGTGTACAGGCTCACCCGCAGGCTTCAAGGTCAAGGGCAATCGTCTAAAACAAACGTCCGGCCTGTATCACTGTGCATGCCGAGGGGGAAGTGCCTATTCAAGGCACTGGGACCCCGGGAAATACCTGCTATGCCAGGTAGGTATTGCCTTGGCTGGGTGGCGCCCACAGTGATGACCCTCGTTCGGAGTAGGTTGTATTCGGGGAGGGTGATTTCGGGATGACGCGAAAGCGGCCCAATAAATCATCAGAGGGTGTCCCCCTTAAATAGCCGTCTCTTGAGTGTCGGATCAGGGATAAAACTTTCAATGCACGTTTCCCTGTTGACAAGTCACATCGCTACCTGGTAGCTATCAGGACAGACGGGGATTATTTCAAAGTGGTGAAATCAATGATCTTTTCCGAGGAATTCGAGGGGAAATTTGGAGATCTAAACGGGATTTCCAAGCTCCGGAACGGACAGCTCCTACTGCATACAATTAGCCGACAGCAAACCGAAATGTTGCTGGAATGCACGCATTTCAGCGAAATTCCCGTTAAGGTCTCAAAACACGAAACGATGAATGAGGTCCGTGGAGTTATTTTCCATCGTAAATTCATTTTGAATAGCGATGCGGAATTGTTGCGGAATCTGGGGAAGATAGGCGTCACCAAGATTGGGCGCATCACCCGAAAGATTGGAGAGAACAGCGTCGATACCGGCGCTTTTATTCTCCATTTTGAGGGTGATGTTTTACCTAAGCAGATGTAGGTCACATCGAACCACTGCGATGTTCGACCTATGTGATGTTATCAATGCCAGAAATTCGGGCATGTTTCTGCCAGGTGCACTGCCAAGGCCGTGTGTAGAGAGTGTGACAAGGGGACACATGAGGGTGAGAGGTGTACGCCTCCCCCGATTTGTCCTATACCAGACCCAAAACATCTGTGAACATGGGCTCGCCCATTAGCGTGCGTCCAGCGGAGCGCTGTTGCCACAGTGAGACTGGCAGAGATGACACAGCTCTACGCTCGCAGTATACACACGACCTTCCCCCAGAACACAAGGCGCTCCGAATGCAAGCGCATGTACGAGCTGGGGGACCTAATCCTACGAATATCTATCCTCACAACGGATTGCACACAATGTGATATGAGGCAGATATAAGATGCCACACAAACGTTATTCGTGAAAGTGACCACTAGCGACCAGCATTCTTGGCTGTCGCGCAGGAGGTTCAGGTTCGATTCCCGGCTCTGCCAAGCTATTTAATTTTAGTCTGAGGGCTAGAACAGGGTTTGCTCAATCTCGTGAGGCAAAGCTGGGAAGATGTAGGTAAAATTCCTACCTCAGTCATCCTGAAAGTGGTTTCTCATTTATACTCCGGGCAAATGCCGGGATGGTTCCTAACTTAAGGACACGGCCGCCTCCTTCCCAATCCTCACCAGAATAATAATAATAATAATACACACACTCTAATACAGGCACCACAGTAACCCAGATTTTCAGACAAGTACACGGGGCTAAAGTACCAATATGTCCAAGCCCCTCAAATGAAACAACAATTACAACGTTATTATATCACATGACGTAATCTACACCCCAAGCCATTCTGAGTAACATTGCTTGGTAGCCCTTTATAAGGTAATAGAAACAGAGAATACAATTTTTGGGATCAGTTTTTGTTTATTGGAGACCACCTTGTGGTGTACTGGCTAGCACATTGCTGTCCATTCTTGGCTGTCACTGCGGAGTCCCGGGTACGATTCCCAACAAATGTAATTCTGGTCTGAGGGCTGGAACACGGTACACTCAGCCTCGTGATGTAAACCTAGGAATATGTGGGTTGGATTCCTACCTTAGCCATCCTGGAAGTGGTTCTTCTGTGGATTCGCACTTCTACTCCAGGCAAATGCCGGGATGGTACCTAACGTAAGGCCACGGCCGCTTCCTACGCAAATCCTTCCTCAATTACAAATATACACACTAGTAGAGACATCACAGTGTCACAGGTTATCAGATAAATTCCACACACACCCAAATACACGGGGCTACATGACCACGATGTCACAAAGCCCTTACAACAATAATAATCAACAACAGCAACAACTCTTGCTGTCACCCATGATGTCCAGATTCGATTCACGGCTCAATCAAGACATTTAGTTCTGGTCTTAGGGTTAGAACCGGGTACTCTATGCCTCGTGAGGTAAGTCTGTGAAGAGGTGAGTTTTATTCGACTCAATTTTAAAAAAGAAAACATATTTGCCGACAACACAACAACACAGGTTATCAGATTTTGTGTTTTCACGTACTTCTGTATTCGAAAGATTCTTTAAAAGGCCGTATACCCTGAAAAATATTGTTCTTGCCTCGCTGTTCGACTGCCACTCGACTTGCTACGGAACATTGTTATGAGTTCAAAACTTCAGCTCACAGCACTAACTTCTATAAGCTCCACTACTGAATTGATACAGCCATTCTGTCACTGTTATCTTCCCCAGCGAAACTAAATATTTCAACACCTAACCATTCTTCGCTCTAATTATCCCTTCAGTTCAAGAGCAGATGATATCTCCCGAACGGCTGGTCGTATCGTCATGGGGTTTGCACAGTCAGCTTCAAAATGTTTAGCTCTGTAACATAGGTTCATCTAAATAATTGGATAATTAATGATTTTCGTGCGCGGAGAGAAATAGGGATTTCGTACGGCACAGCGAGCCCAGATTGCGTAGTTAACTAGGCAACGCCGCGCTATGCAATTGGCTGGCGCGGGTGAGCGCGTGAATCTGGCTCCTCCCTTATGTTCACAGTTGTTTTGGGCCTGGTATAACTGCCAAGGAAGCCACTCTCCACGATCGAAGCAGTGCCCTGAGTTCTGTAAAGAAGCCACAATCCAAGAAATCAGAACATTGCATCGGCTTTCATATCACGATGCTCGCAAGAGGTACCGTGATATTAATGCCCCCGAATTTCGGGTGACGTTTGTGGCCGCAGCGACGCCCTCATTCGCCCCTGCTGTCACAGTTCCCAGTGTAGTACCCTCGACGTCCGGTAATTCAGCAGATTTGAAATCACCCCTCGCTGTACCAGCTAAAATTGTCTGCCCGAAGGAGGTCCCACAACCTTCTTCGGGCAAGGAAAAGAAGGCGACAGTTATACCATCTAAACCGGCGAAATCGGAGAAGTCCTCTTCTTCTTCTTCTTCTTCTTCTTCTTCTTCGAACCGGTCGGCTAACATGTCTTCCTCAGTTAACAGGGGAAAGAAGAGTTTGCCGACCAGGGCTGGTCCTTCTTCCAGTCCACCCGATATGACAAAAGTAGTAGTGGAGATGAGAGAGAAGCTTCGTCGCCATCTCTCTCGCCCTCCTCCTGACGGAGTGGCTACTGACTCTGCTGGCCTTCCCGCTCCCACGACCATCAAGGGAGGGAAGCCGGCTGAAGCCAAACTCGTCCGTATGGAGGAACTCCCCTACAAATAGGAAAATACATCAGCGGAGGAGAGAGGAACGGTTCAGCGCCGTTTCTCTTCCTCTCCTAGAGACAGGGCTGCTCAGGTATCTGCTGGCCATTCCACTCCCACCACCACCAGTGGATCGGTGTCAGCAGGAGCGGCCATGTTTTGTAAGGAACTGGCGGGAAGCGACCATCTACTTCCCCAAATAGACGTCAGCGCCGATCAAGAAAGAAATCTCTTCGGGACATGTCGGGGACAGACACCCAGTCTTCGGACCGGGAGAAAGTCCCTCGACACCGCTCTCGCTCTTCCCCAAGAGCGAGACTCGTGAAGTCCGACGAGGACCGCGCGCCATCCAGGGGACTGCCCGCTCCATTTTCTTCGTCTTCGGACCGAGATGTGGAGATTGAGGTGCGCTCTCCTGCCCCATCATATCCAACTAGAGATGGGGAATGGTGGCAAACGGTCAAGCGTAAGTAGAAGACCCACTTCTACTTACAAGGGAACTGTAATAGCTATTCTGGTCATCTCAATGAGTTACGTCAATTAATATCTTCGTTTTCGGCAACCATTGTCTGTCTTCAGGAATCCAGGTTTCGTCCTGGACGTGAGACAATAATGCGTTACTTCAACCTCTTCTCTGAAGACCCGGTGGATGGAGCTGTGGCCGTCGGTAGCGTCTGCATTCTCGTCCACTCTAGCCTCATTAGTGAAGAGGTGCCGTTGCGTACTCAGCTAGAGGCAGTTGCAGTTCGTACTTCGTCGCCAGTAATGGCAACAGTATGTAACGTGTACATTCCACCTGATTCTCAACTGGATTGAAACCAGCTGGTGGATCTAGTATCTCAGCCCCCCCCCCTCCTTTTCTCCTTCTGGGATATGTTAATGCCCACAACACCATCTAGGGCTCCGCTACCACTAGTGATGGAGGGAGAGATTTTGAGAGACTGATCAGGCGCTGGAGCTGTATTTGTTAAACACAGGGGAACCTACGCACTTCTCTATTGCACACGGCACTTATTCAAATGTCGATATCACCTTGTGCTGTCGTGCGCTGGTTCCCCTGCTACAGTGGGGTGTACACGACGACCTTTGTATTAGTGACCATTTCCCGATTATCGTTACTCTTCCGAACCAGAGAGCCATCGAATTACCAAGTCGATGGCTTCTCCGTCGGGCTGATTGGACAACTTTCACAGCACGTGCTGATTTTGCCGAAGATACCTTTGAGAGTATCTATGATCATACCATTCACATAAGGCATGGTATTTCGGCTGCTGCTGAGGAAACAATACCTTCCTCATCCGGCAACTCCCACCGGAAACTTGCCCCTTGGTGGACAGCCGAGATTGCAGCAGCCTTTAAAGATCGTCGACGTACTTTCAAATGCTATCGGAGGCAAAACACTATGGCCAACCTTATCACCTTCAAAAGGATGCGTGCTAGAGCTCGATATCTGATTCGGGAGAGTAATAAAACGACGTGGGAAAAGTACGGTATGTGTTGTTTATGACGACACATACTCCTTCATCTCAAGTGTGGACTAAGCTTCGTCGGATCTCCGGACTCCCGATATCATTGATGGCACACGGAGTCTCCATCATCGGAGACATCATCACGGACCAACTCGCCATTGCCAACCGTATTGGATCGCACTTCAATGATGTATCCTGTTCTGGGAGTTACGATCCTACGTTTCTGACTCTGAAGCGGGAGGCGGAGGCTCACCCCTTGTCCTTTACCACTGCTGATTTGGAGTCCTACAATGTACCATTCTCTGAAAGGGAACTGCGCAGTGCGCTTTCACTGTGTAGGGATACGTCTCCCGGACCGGATAACATACAGAATCAAATGTTAAAACATCTGTGCGAATCCAGTATAAAGCAATTGTTGGTCCTCTTCAATCGTATATGGATTGATGGGCAGTTTCCATCTCAATGGCGAGAGTGGATCATGATACCGGTTCCCAAGGCTGGAAAGGATCCCAAACTTGTCAGCAGCTACAGGCCTCTCAAATGCCCTATGTAAGCTGCGAGAGAAGATGGTGAACCATCGACTGGTGTGGTTCTTGGAAGAGAGAGGCTTACTGTCAGGGTACCAGTCTAGATTTCGCTCCCATATGTCCACCACCGTCCATCTGGTGCGACTTGTGAGCGCCATACAGGAGGCATTTCTCCGAATTACCTACGACACCATATGGTGCTACGAGATCCTTTCCACCCTTCATGAGTGGGGACTCCGTGGTAATCTACCGACTTTCATTACGAATTTCATGTAGTCCGACTCTTCCGTGTAAGGGTCGGTAGAACATATCGCAATATTATACCCAAGAAAACGAAGTTCCTCAGGGTTCTGTTCTGTCACCTTGTTCGAGGTTGTCATATCTTTTGGCCAAAGATGCTACATTAAGATTGTTATTTTTTTTCTCTATTATCTTTTTTCCACTGTTGTAAAATTAACTGTCATGGCATCCAGAAGTGTCAATAAATGGTTGTTTTGAATTGATATATTTTCCTTAAATATAAAAGAAGAAAGAATCTGCGATACGCCGGTGAGCGTAAAAGTAAAATAAGTGGCGACCAGTGATAGGATAAATATATCAATATATTTTAATTATGGAGACAACCCAACGTGAACTGGATCGAGCGATAAAGCTACGTAAGGTAACACGGGCGGCGTTTTCGAGGCAGTTGAATAACCTCAAAGGTGAAATTGATGACGTCCAGATGACAGCTCATGAAAAGCGAAGGAAAGTTCAGGTTTCCCTTTCTTTACTTCGGAAGAAAAATGATGAGCTCCTGCAGCTGGATGGTAAGGTCATAAGTCTAAAACTTGACGTCGGCCAAGAGGACTTGGACGACGAATGTAGACTTGCCGATGACTATCAACGTCAATTTCTTGATATAGAGGTGAGTGTAGAATATATTCTACCTTCAGGAGGTATCGCTCAAGACAACAGTGATTGTAGCAGTGTAGATCTTGTGAGTAAGAGAAAATTCAAACTACCTAAATTAGAACTAAGGAAATTTGATGGCGATGTAAAACAGTGGATACAGTTCAGGGGCCAGTTTGAAAAGATAGACAAGGATCCGGATATTGCACCGGAAGATAAGTTTCAATACTTAATGCAAGCTACAGTGAAAGGGTCTCGTGCTCGAGAAATTACTGAAAGTTTTCCACCTATTGGGGAAAATTATACGAAGGCAGTAGAATGTTTAAAGAGCAGGTTCCGTAGAGATGATCTGTTGGTTGAAGTTTACGTAAGAGAGTTGTTATCTTTAGTTCTTAAGAAATCTTCCACTCCCGGTGATGGCAATTCAATGTGTAGCCTTTATGACAACTTGGAATCGCACATACGGTCACTTGAAACCTTAGGTGTTACAACAGATAAGTGTGCATCTATGTTGTATCCTTTAGTAGAGTCATGTTTGCCTGAGGAGTTTTTTAGGGCCTGGCAAAGAAGTTCCAATTTTGCACACACACGTGATTCGAAAGATAGGTTAGACAATCCTGATAATATTGTTAGTGAAGTACTTAAACTAGGAGGTAGGGCCGTGGCACGATACTTAGAGGTGATGTTTAATGTGTCCATAAACAATGTGCAAATCCCGGATGACTGGAAAAGAGCTACGGTAGTCCCAATATTTAAGGGAGGGAGCAGATTTGAATTGGGCAACTACAGGCCGGTTAGTCTTACGTCCATCGTTTGTAAACAGATGGAGCATCTCATTTGCGACTACTTGAGGGAACAGTGGGAAACATTATCATGGTTTAATGATAGGAAACATGGATTTCGGAAAGGTTACTCATGCGAGAGTCAGATGCTATCACTTTTTCAAGATATTAGCGAATCGTTAGACGATGGAGTTTCAGTCGACGCCGTAGTTATAGATTTTGCGAAAGCATTTGATGTCGTGCCGCATGACATACTACTCCATAAATTAGCTTCGACGAAGATTGATAGAAGAGTAATTTTATGGATCCAAGAATTTTTGACGGGTCGTTCCCAGAAAGTGAAAGTTGAAGGCCGATTCTCGGATGAAATTACCGTAACGTCGGGTATCCCTCAGGGCAGCGTAATCGGAACTTTGTTATTTTTGGCGTTTATAAATGACTTACCAAATGGGATTCGCAGTGACTGTCGATTGTTTGCGGATGATTGTGTAATATATCGAAAGATACATGACTCACAAGACAATGCAGTATTTCAAGATGACCTGAACCTGGTCTATAAGTGGGCGATTGAAAATAAAATGAAAATAAACACAAGAAAATGTAGTCTAATAAAAATAGGGAAAGTGCGAAGGCAAGATTTTCAATATAACATTGGCTCGGAAATTCTTGTAGAAGAAGATTCTTGCAAATATTTGGGCGTTCACGTAAGAAATGATATGAAATGGAGTAGTCATATAGGATGTGTAGTTTCTAAAGCTTACAAATCCCTGCACTTTGTAATGAGGGTATTAAAAGGAAGTAGTACCTCTGCTAAAGAATTAGGATATTTGTCACTTGTAAGACCTATTCTGGAATACGCCTCGGCGGTTTGGGATCCATATCAAGTAGGGCTCATAAATGAGTTGGAAATGTACAAAGAAAGGCCGCTAGATTTGTTCCCAGTGACTTTAATCCCAGGAGCAGTGTGAGCCGTATGTTAAAGAAACTTGGGTGGGAATCACTTGAGGCTAGGAGAATGAAATCTAGACTCTGCGCTATGTACAACACGTATACAAATCAACCAGCATGGGGTGAGCTTAGCAAACGCATGGAAAAGCCTACTTACATGGGTAGGAGCGATCACCCTTTCAAGGTTAAGGGCCGACCACAGCGAACAAATTATGGCAAATATTCTTTCGTAAACCGTGCCATTGAGAATTGGAACTCTCTACCTGCCGCAGTCTTAGAGCCTTTTCCCAAACATATAGGTGTGTTTAAGAAAAGACTGACTATTTGTGTAAATACTCCAGTTTAATTGTTAGTGAATTGTTATGTACAATTATTTATTTGTTATGTATATCTAATTTGCCACCGGGGGACCACCCCCAATTGCAAATAAACGAATGAATGAATGAATGAATCTCATGCTATTCATGAAAAGGGAAGTGGAAGCCGAGGAACGGATCAGTTTAGCAATTTCCGGTTTTGGAATCAAAGATAATAACAGGAGTAGAGACCAACCCAAATTGTCAGAGCACATTGCTACTGCAGCTGACTTGTTAAACACTAACCCAGTTGAGGAGAGGAGAGGGTACTGTATTTTTTGTGGAGGTCAATATGATGCCCTTAATTGCTTTAATGCACACTAATTAGGTCTATCTGAGAAACAGAAGGTCCTAAAGGACAAGGGTGGGTGTTTTAAGTGCTTTAAGAAGGGACACTGTGTCAATAAATGTAAAGCCGTAGTACGGTGCATTATTTTTAGTAAGAGCCACCAAGTTCTGATGTGCCCTGATTTACCTCAGAATAAACAAAATATATCCCATAATAATGTCGAACACAGGCAATCCGGGGGGAAGAATGAACAAAAGACAAATTCGCTGAGTAATATTTCTAAATACCCTAAAGTTATTTTGCAAACTTTGGTTATAAAGATGAAAGGTATTGGCTCTTCCTTCTTTGTTAGAGCCTTAATTGACTCAAGATCCCCAAGATCCTACGTTAAGAAAGACATTGTTAAAAGATTAGGTTACACTCCAGTCAGAACTGAAACAATTAAACATGACCTTTTTGGGGGAGTGAAACCGAGTGTTAATGAACATTCATGTTACAAAGTAGAAATTGAAAGCCTGGATGGAAAATATCAATGTAATTTTGAAGTATTGGATCAGGTTTTAATATGTAATGGCATCCCTTCGGTCAAGAAAGGACCTTGGTTGAATGAACTTGAGGAAGGGAATATCAGCCTAACAGATATTGGGGATCAGTCTAGGCCTGTGGACTTGCTGATTGGAGCGGATGTAGCGGACAAACTTCTGACAGAAAATATTAAAGTTCTATCTTCTGGTTTGGTTGCTCTGGAAACAAATTTAGGCTGGACTTTGATGGGGAAAGTTCCACAACAATCTTCTGTTAACTTGGCAGAAGAAGTTACAGCTCTGTTTGTTAATGAGATCAACGATCGCTGGAGCCTAGATACCATTGGAATCTCAGACTCAGCTGTTAAAATGTCCAAAAATGAAAGACAGCTTCAAATTAGAGATGATTTTCTAAGAGGTATTACTGTAAATGATGAGAGACGTTACGAAGTTTCATTGCTATGGAAAGAAGATAGCTTGGCTCTTCATAGTAACAGGGAGCTAGCACTCAAAAGGTTAGAATCTACCACTAGAAAGCTTCAGTCTCAAAATCTTCTCATTTCATACGATGCAGTTCTAGCTGAGTGGGAAGAAATGGGAATTATTGAAGAAGTACCAGTCAAAGAAGTAGGGAATTATGGACACTACCTACCAAATCGAACTGTTATTAAGGAGAATAGCACCACCAGAGTTCGTCCTGTATTTGACGTGTCAGCAAGAGGTAGAAATGCTCCTTCTCTCAATCATTGTTTAGAGTGTGGACCCAATCTGATTGAACTGATTCCTTCCCTGTTACTAAAATTTCGGGAAGGGAGATTTGGGGTGACAGCTGATGTAGAAATGGCTTTTCTACAAATAAGTGTTCGTCAAGAAGACAGAGATTTTCGTAGGTTCTTCTGGTGTGATCCAAATGACTGGAAGAATATAAAGATATTTCGGCATCGGAGGGTGGTATTTGGATTAAAAAGTAGCACTTTCCTTTTAGGAGCAGTTCTTGATTACCATTTGGACAAGGCAATGGAAGATTGTCAATATAGTAAAGGACAGATATCAAGACTTAAACAGAGCCTTTATGTGGACAATGTTGTAACCAGTGTTGATACTGAATCAGAACTGAAAGAATTCATTAATGAAGCACGTGATATAATGCAGGAAGGAAAGTTCGACCTCAGAGGTTGGCAGGCCAACAATGATGCTTTCATTCTTGTAGGACGGACAGCGGTGCTAGGTTTACGATGGGATTTGGAATCTGACAATTTATTGTTAAACTTGGAATGGTTACAGAACCATGAATTGGGAGTGATCACGAAAAGATCCATTCTGTCAGTTGCACAAAAGATATTTGATCCGATTGGCATAGTTATTCCAGTACTTCTAGTTCCTAAATTGTTATTACAAAAGATATGGCTAAGTGGTATATCTTGAGATGAAGAGGTTACTACTGATATTAAGGACCAATTTGTAACCTGGTGTTTAAGCCTTTTTCTCCTGAAAGAGATGAGAATTCCACGCTGGTTTCATTATTCCAAGAACCACAGGGATGTCAGTCTACATATTTTGTGTGATGCTAGTGCACAGGCCTACGCTGCAGTAGTCTTCATACGACTACAAATTGACGGTGAGAGTAAGGTAGAGCAAGAGTAGCCCCATTAAACACAGTCATCATTCCCCGACTGGAACTAATTGCTGCAACAGTGGGAGCTAGATTAGGTAATGCAGTGCTAGAAGGACTAAACTACCAAGATGTCAAGTTGAATTTCTAGACTGATTCGACAACGGTTTTAGCATGGATTCTATAGGAAGAAACATGGACTGTGTTTGTCAACAACCGTGTTAAAGAAATCCATCGGTTGACTTTACCAGAAATGTGGAGATATGTTCCTGGCCATTTGAATCCTGCAGATCTTCCTTCAAGAGTTGTCTGGCAGAAACATTGTTAGCACTTCAATGGTGGGAGGGGCCAGAGTTTTTACGAAAGGACCGGCCAGAGTGGCCTGGTGAATTTCCACCTGCAGAGGCAGAGCTGATTTTGCAAGAAAAGAGAAAATCAACTCAAATAATGAGTTACTTTGTAGATACTTCATGTATCACCCCAAAACATGTAAATAATGATCAGTGCAGGTACCACGATTTTAATTGGCATTACTTATATTTTTCAAGCTATGGAAAAATAATTCGGTTGGTTGCTTGGATAAAGAGGTTTATCCAAAATACGCGAAGAGCAAACCTTACAAGAGCTCGTGGAGAATTATCATGTGAGGAGATAATGTCAGCAGAAAAAATAGTCGCAAGATTGGTACAGGAAGAGCCTTTCTCTTCAAAAAATGACAAAAGTCTCATTAGCCTAAATGTGTTTAGGGATGAGAAGGGATGTCAAGAGTAACCACTAAAAGTGGTAGAGCTGTAAATACACCAAAGAGATTAGATTTATGATTACTGTATTTTGAGGTAATTATAGTTATTTAGGTATGGTTGAGTTGTTCTTCCACCAACTCAAGGTGGGAGTGTGTCATATCTTTTGGCCAAAGATGCTACATTAAGATTGTCATTTTTTTCTTTATTATCTTTTTTCCACTGTTGTAAAATTAACTGTCAAGGCATCCAGAAGTGTCAATAAATGGTTGTTTTGAATTGATATATTTTCCTTAAATATAAAAGAAGAAAGAATCTGCGATACGCCGATGAGCGTAAAAGTAAAAGAGGTTGCCATAAACGGCATTGTTACCGCCACCGGGCCCACGATAGTTCCATCGCTGTATGTAGCCGATTTAGCTCTGCTTTACAGCTCTGGAAGTATGTCAATCGTGGAACGGCAATTTCAGATAGCTATTAACCGGGTCGACAGGTGGGCTCACGACCGGTTTTCATCAGCGAAATCCTCCGTCGTCCATTTTCGTCGGCTCCGAAGGCTACACTTACACCCTGAACTACATCTCAGGTATGCTGCGTTGCCGTTGGTTGACACTTATCGCTTCTTGGGGCTCCATTTTGACAGCAAATTAACGTGGCAGCCCCATATACGGCAACTAAGAACGACGTGTCTCAGGAAACTGAACATGCTCAAGTTTCTTAGTAGCACTACGTGGGGGGCTGACGGAGCGGTGCTGCTACGGTTCTACCAAGCCCTCGTCGTGTCCCGGCTAGACTATGGTTCTGCGGCTTACGGTTCAGAAAGACCGGCAACCTTGAAAATGCTGGACAGTATCTACCATAGTGGCGTTAGGCTGGCTACTGGTGCCTTCCGGACCAGCCCGATACCCAGCCAACTCGTCGAATCGGGTGTTCCACCTCTAAATTATCGACGCCATCTTATGCTTTTGGCATATACTACTAATGTGCGTCAGTACCCAATACGACCAGAGGTACGCCAGCCAGCCTCGAACCACTCGGCCTGTTGGTATTAGACTCGATAGCTCGTGTACTGAAATAGGAGTGGCTGTGGGCCCTAGCCTACTTTTCACATTTTGCAAAAATGAGGAAAAAGTAGACTGTCTGTCTGTCTGTGTGTGTGTGTCCCCCCCCCCCTATCAACTCCTAAACGGCTGCAGCAATCAAAACCAAATTTAGTATGAGTAAAGATGTGCACCGGAATATCTCACGTCCATATTTGTAAATGATGTCAGTGCTACCAACTGCTGAAAAACGCACTAGAAATTTGAGCTCCATGTTGGATATCTTGCAAGGTATGCATGGGAGCTATTCCAAAATTGGCACACATTTAGATAATACTATTTCAGTTTAATTTCCAGGAGGCCATACATGACAATGTTGCCAACATAATTTTAAGCCTTCTGATAGGTCCAATGTTTAAATGCATATAACTTTTACACTATCAATGGGATTTCAACCAAATTTTGTATGTAAAATGTGTACATAAACAGATATGACTGAGCGTATTCTTAAGAGCCACCAAGGCTGCCAACTGTTAATAATTGCTCACTCTATTTTTTTTTATCCAAATACCAATATATCAGAAAGTATGCAAGCCGACAGCTTTAAACTATGCACACGTATATTCTGACATTTTAGATTAATTTGGAGTAACTTATATACATCAGTTCTACCAACATGATTATAAGCCTGCTGATAGTACCAATTTTTAAATACATGTAACTTCTATACTATCAGTTAGATTTCAACCAAATTTCGAATGTGCTATGTGTAACATAACAGATATGACTATAAGTATTGTTAAGAGCAATCAGGGCTGCCAACTGTTAATAAATGCTGTCTATATTTTTTACCCTAATATCAATATATCAGAAAGTATGCAAGCCAACAGCTCTATACTTTGCACACGTATAGCAACTGACTTTCTAGATTAATTTGGAGTAATTAATATAAGTCAGTGCTGCCAACATGATTCTATGCCTGCTGATAGGTCCAATTTTAAAATACATGTATCTTCTATAGTAACAAATGGATTTCATCCAAAATTGGCACAACAAGATATCATAAAATTTCAGATTATTTCTGAACAGCACACGCATGCTATTGTTGGCAACATGCTTTTACGCGTGCTGATAGATCCAGTGTCTAACTGCATGTAACGTCCATTGGACTTCAACCAAATGTTGTATTCTGTACCTTAAGAGATGGAAATAAGAATATATTCAGTCACCAGGGCTGCCAACTGTAGTGCGTTATTAGGCTACATTACACCAGGTATGTTTTGGACTAATTAGATATTTCGATATTACCAACTTAATTTCGTCATTATTCTAGATAGGTTCATATACCGTAGAATAATCATTGGCATGAAAAGTAGGCTGTATAGTTCTTCACGGAACGTCTTGTCTTACTTGCGAAACCACCCAACCATCTTCTTCTTTCCTGGCGTTTATCCCAGTACAGAGACCGCTGCTCTACCACCCAACCATCAGAATATAATAAATAGGGGCCGGATTTTGGTGGTTTTTAAAATTGTCATTTTAGGTTTTCAAAAACATAAAATTGTTCTTTTTAGTTTTTTATTAGGTAGAATGGGTTTTTACAATAGGTTCATATGTTTAAAGGGTAGCGAAACTTGACATACATTACATAAGGCTTAAAATTAATACCTCATTGTTAGAAGACAATCTTATTGCAACGAGAGAGTAAATATTTTACATAATGATGCGTAATCAATTCGCCTCCGTGGCTTAGGCGGCAGCACGCCGGCCTCTCACCGCTGGGTCCGTGGTTCAAATCCCGGTCACTCCATGTGAGATCTGTGCTGGACAAAACGGAGGCAGACAGGTTTTTCTCCGGGTACTCCGGTTTTCCCTGTCAAAATTTCATTCCAGCATCACTCTCCACTATCATTTCATTTCATCTGTCATTCATTTAATCATTGCCCCAGAGGAGTGCGTCAGGCCTCGGCAGCCGGTACAGTCCATATCCTCGCCGCTCGATGGGGGCTTCATTCATTCCATTCCTGACCCGGTCGGAGACTGGAAGCAGGCTGTGGATTTTCATTTTCATGCGTAATCAAATTATCACCGATAACTTTACACTTTTAGGGATTGCAATAAAGCCAAGGATGTCAGAGATGATTTTCACACTCTATCTCGTTCAAATAATGTTGATTCTTTACAATATTGGATTCTTGGGAATAATAAGAGATTTATTCGCTCTTTCCTCTCTGTAAATAACCAAACAATAATATATAAGCTGGAAAGTGCTGAAAATATTTCATGTTTCCATTAGGTAGGATTGCTTTCAATCAACTGGAGCTAGGAATAAACACTATCTTCACATTTAATTTCAAGGATTATGGACACAATTTGAAATATACTACAATAAATGGTACAAAACTGCAATTAGTTATTTTTAGGTACTCGCGTATTCTTTAGTTCATTAGGTAGTACGGAATTTCAGTGTGATTCGTAAAAGTATTTAGAAGTATGGGAAAAATAGATAAGAACCTAAGAATCCGGTTCCTAATAATAGACTAACTGCGCTCCGATAGTATAAGGTAGTTTCTCTGTTGCTGGATAGCGAATTTTTGTACAAACTCAATTGTCTAGAATAATGAAAAATATAATAATAATAGTATACTAATAATAATCATTATTGACTAATAATTATGAAAATAATAATAACTGTCTAATGATGATAATAATAATAATAATAACAATAGTCTAATAATAAGTATTTCGCTGTCCTCTTGGAGTGACGATGTGGGTAGTCATAATATAGCCTTATTCTGAAAGAAGAGACATGAAATGATTGTCAATGATATGTAAGCCAACCGAAATTTGATTAAACTAGAGAATCGTCTGTACTCCCCTCTCCAACTCCAGGCAGCTTGAAATGTATAAATTTTATATGTGGACTCAAACCTCATGTCTCGGTGATAATCAACGTTGAAGTACAAACAAACACTACGGTGTTCCCGCAACTTAGATCTACTTAGTTATATACGGAAAATGTGCCACGGAACCGCTTGATAGCACTGTGCTTTGACCATTGCCCTACCTCACAAATCGTGTACGGTATCCCAAAGAAATTTTGATCAACCGATCACAACGAGGGGACGGAGTCGCGCAGCTTCTTTTGGGGTACAGGATCTCTACATTAGCTGAAACAGAAGGCTGGCGTGCTGTGAGGTGAGCGGGAAAATGGGATTGAGTGAGTAAATGCATGCACGTCGTCCCAATAAAAATAACAGCTACATCGCACGCCTTCTGCTTGACCTTGAGACGTCATAATGCAGCCTTGTAACAATACAATCCCGTTAAATTTGTAACGTTCCGTTCCGTCTGTTTGTTCCGTTATTATAAGTAGAATGTTCCGAACTGTAACGTATCGGATATTCCTCTGTTCATTTCGGTACGGGACAACGTAACGTTCCACCCGTCTCCAATACGCTGTACCGGTACAGGCTCGGCTAACATTCCACTGTTCCAGATACCGGGTACGGTTTCAGAATCAGTTCCGTTCCAGGACGGTAACGTTACGCTTGGAACAGACAGCGGTAACGTTA
Source organism: Meconema thalassinum (assembly GCA_946902985.2). NCBI lineage: Eukaryota > Metazoa > Arthropoda > Insecta > Orthoptera > Tettigoniidae > Meconema > Meconema thalassinum. The sequence continues at coordinate 132,878,440 of OX336389.2, forward strand.
CAACTTGGAAATAACCTTGGAGATAACGGAATTTCTCCGTTCCACATAGACAAGAGTTCCGTTCCGCGTTACGTTCTGTTCCGGGTCCCTGAGCTGTGGTCGTTACGGCATGACTGCTGGCAGTCGCTCACATCCGGGAGGTGAGGAGGTTCGAATCCCCCCGCCGGCAACCTTGAAGACGGTCTTCTGTGGTTTCCCATCTTCCTTCCAGGCAAATGCCGGGGTTGGTCCCTAACTATAGGCCACAGCCGCTACCTTCCAACTCCTCGTCCTTACATTCCAACATCCCTCCCCAACGGTACTTGTAGCTCACCCATTGGGTGTCCGTCTCGAAGCAGCTACAAAACTGGCGAGCCGAACATGTCCTCGGACACTCCCGGCACTAAAAGCCATACGCTTAAAAAAAAACTAGGCCATTGTTCACTGCGATGACATTATTCAGTGATCAATTAAGTGAAATCCGGTATTAAAAATTGATAAGCGCGGCATCTACCAATAATAAAACGTTAGAAACAGATTTATACTGAATATTGTATCTGCAGGTTTAGTGCACAGTTGTAGTTTACTATGCCAAGTTTCACACATATCGAATCACTCTTTGACGATTTAGAGATTTTTTTGTATTGAATTGACTTGTGTGCCATCTCTAATTTATTACATACTAGCAACCCGCCCCGGTTTCGCCCTGGAACAGTTATGAATGCATTACGTGATAAGCACTTTTCTTTCGATATCAATGAACTACGACCTATATCCGTTTTACTTCTCGGCATGATGGGTTAAAATCACTGACTGGACTATTAATTATATTATCATAGAGATGCATGTGCAACGAATTCTTGTCATATGTAATTTAAGAATGACGAGGTGCATGAAACACATATCCCCCTTTCGTCCAAGCTTAACTTGACTGTGTACTTTGCGGAGCGAAAAGTTCACAGGCGAAATGAAGAAAAGCCGAGTTGCACTTCCAAGGAAACTCGAATCACAACCACTCTTCTCTGAAGTCTTAACTCAATACGACTCGACTCGAGAGTTTGCTGCTGGCTGTATCTGGGGTAAGAGGCTCGCCCGCTAGCTAGGCTGTAACTGGGGTGGTAGGCTCTCCCCTAGCTAGCTCGTAAACTGTCGCCTCAGTAATTGAATGCAGATTGTTGGAAGAAATGAAAACGTAAAACCCCTTATAGTGGGCGATGTATTGAAGATAGAGATATGCTCTTGCGGACTTTTATGTAGAACTTTTCATGTTGAACAATCCTTACACTCATAGTACACCGATATTTTTAACGGTTTGTCCAGCGTAAGCTCATTAAGCGGTCGGACGCCAGGTTATTTTTCGACTTTATCACTGAAATCGTTACTGCTCGGCTTTCTTTGATCATAAATAGGCTACATTATTTTCTACAGAAACTTTCTTGAAATATCCTTTACAGAATGGTGAAACCGGCATCAAAATCCATCTAATGATTCTCAAGAATTTCCCGTGACATCCAAGAATCGAGGACTTTTATACGGTACCCTTGGGTACAATACTAAGCAGAGATAAAGCATACATTATGTACCAATAAACATTATAATATTGGTAAATTATACAAAGTTAAACTTTGTTCACGTGGTTATAATACAAGAATTTAAAATATGTTTTTGGATATTTCGCACAGCCACCATCTTGAATTTTCATAACAAATGAATTAGTTTATGCGCCATTACATTAAGCTCCAAATAAACCTTTACTATGCCAAGTTTAACTACGTCCGGATGATAAAGACACTTGAAAACCCCATTTAAAAATTTAAATTTCAAGTGGCAGCTTTCTTGGTTTAGTGATAATCAGATTTTAAAGTCACATACAGTATGTTAATTTGCCTAATAGTCCTTTACCAACCTACGACATTTCAGTTTGATTGCTGCAATAGTTCCGGAGGTATTGAACACCGCTGAAATATTTAGTGCGGTCGCCATATTGTATGTGTGCCTAATACGTATTAAAATGTAAAAGGCACGGTCAAGATTAGACAGGGTAGTGGTAATTCGTTACCAGGTTTCACTGATATATTTCCAACTTATCAACATTAATTAGGGACACATACACACAAACACACACATGGATAAATCCTAATAAGGCGAATAATTAGAGAATCAATATTCTATAACAACCACTGACCAGTTAAGAAGTAAAACTGACTGCTATTTTGAAAGTTCAAATATTGTTATCATGGACTAAGAGACAATTGAGAGTTTCTGAGGGGTATTCCTTGGCTCCTTTTTTTTTTTGCATGCTATTTAGCACATTATCACCCTTTCCAAAACGATAACAGATTATAAATATACCAAGAAATTCAAAATATTCGGCTATTCATAATACGGTAGGCTACGAAATCAATATTTGACTACATTGTTCTGTAGCTGAAGACCAATATTCGAAACTCTGTTTTGAGACTGCTTTAAAACGGCCGTGAGGAATAGGCATTGAGGCTCTCAACAACTCCAAAATTTTACGGTATAATTCTGGTACCCTGCGTCTCTAAATCCACATAATTGAAAAGAACGATAAGCCCATAATATAAATAAGTTGGAATATGCATTTTATCGGCATGAACGTGGTGTCAGAAACAGTGGTGCTGTTTGCTTGAGTTCTCTGTCGGAACATAAACTACTGTCGCATTCTATGATCTGCACGAAAATGAAAATATTATTTTGATTGACATTTTACTAGCACGATGTCTACCCCTTAAAACTTCCTTTTATCGTTCCCTTAAATAAATCAAAATGTTAGGGAGACGCTATCGTACTGTTTGTATAGCTGCTTCACAATTTGAACGCGAAAGATACGAGAATACACTGGAAAATAGAACGTAACAAAGAAAACTATGTTTACACTGTTGTAAATGCATCTCTGTTGTTACTCCAAAACACTGATTTAAATCCTTATACACGATATTTAATAACACAAACAATCAAAAACCGTTTGAGAAGAGAACACATGCACGCCTAATCGCAAGTGTTACTGTATTTTTAACATAATAAGACTGTCAACATTCAAAAACCATTTTTTTTAAATTTACATCAGACTTCACTCAAATTAGAATAACATACAAGCACACAATGGTTTTACACCATTTGAACCTCAACACACTCATATGTCATGCACAATGAAGCTATATTAAAACGCACCCGAGCAGAAATAATTATATCACAGGTTTGATTTGATCCTGAGCGAAAATCAATTTTCCGAGAACATTATACGGACTTTGAACAGGTGAAAATCGAATCGGTCATTTTAGAAAGGTCGCATGTCCATTTTAAGCAAAAATGAGTTAGATACAGGTTCACATCAACATTAGATAGCTGCATCTTGTCAGCATAGAAATGACTCTTGCCCTTTACTCCTTACGTGAAAAAATTATGCTTCTCTATTGAAATAATTTTAGAAGAGTCACATGTCCTGGTCATGTGTACTGATCCATAATTGAACATTTGTACTGTCCTAGAGGAAGTATCTTGAACTATTGAAGAAGTCTCATCGAAACCCTCAAAATTTATGGAATTTGAGTGTCGTAACAACAGAGCATATCGTTTATTAGCACGTCATTACATAGGAGGTTTAATTGAACACACATTTGACCTTCGGATTCCAGGAGACCATGTAAATATCTCTTTACACATGGCTTATGGAGGACCACTATGAATTAAGCTAAAAAAATGCAGGACGTTCTTCGTTTGATGTGTTATATTCATTCAGAACATAGCGAGTATTATGAAGAGATTTTACAACTACCAACTGTAGGTGATAATGTGGGCTGAAAAGGCTGTTGAATATTGATTTGAAACACAGTAGTGTAAAAGAATGACTATAGAGTTATAAGATACAAAATAAAACAAACTGTTATTCCTTTGAAACATACAGAAACTTGAAATAGTACATTAATATCTATAGTTCATTATAGAAAGGACACATGTCCAGATATATACAGTATATTGTAATAGATGTGCCCCTTCAATAGATTAATGATTTATTTAATTCAGTTTGCTCTTCATACCTTATCTTCTTACAACTAAGTTTAAATAATTGCATTTTATCTTCAAAAACACTTCAGAAAAAGTTGTTTTATCTCTTGAAAAGTTGTACTTTTTGACTTGTGAACTTTCTAAAACGACCGATTTTTTTTAATGGGGGCTTTCGAGTATCTAATGCTGGTCCTAACGTCACATTTTAATCGCTATAGGACTACGTACACTAATAAAACGTCGTCCCAACTTATTAAAACATAGTAAATAGAAACTGCGTCAAATGCCTAGGTGTAGCATTCAGGTACCTTCAAACCTCTCTTAAAATGCCATCGTATTGAATTTAATTTCTAACATTTGATCACAATAATTTGATATATGTTTGGTTACACTCAAGCTCATGAGTAGTTGCTGGGCTCGATTCTTACCTCTATTAGGAAATTCAATTTTGGTCCGAGAGCTGGAACGGGGTAAACTCAGCCTCCAATAAGACAAGTTAGAAAACAGAGTTTCATTTCCATCTCAATCATCCAAGAAGTGGTTTTCTGTTGTTCCCCTACTGATTTTAGGCAAATAACTAGTGTTAAATTTGAAGCCATGCTTTCAGTGTTAATTGTAACTTCAGTCGGTCAAAAAAGCAAGCAAGCTTGTAGTTGAACGTGACCGTTAATCGCGAGATCATGAGCCACGGGACCTCCTTTTTACGTGGAATCCGAACCACACGACATGGCATTTCACTTCGAAAAATCTCACGTGCATTGACCGGGAATCGAACCCGGACCGCCTTGGTGAGAAGCATACAGCTAGACCGCTGAGCCACCACGCCCCTTTCAGTCGGTCAACATGAATATAATATTATATACAGTACATTGTACCCCGCCCAATCATTGGGCAAATTCGAGTCGACCGACTGAAGAGTTACAACTGACAAATGACTAATATGAAGCCACGGCTGTTTCCTTCCTTATCCTAGTCCCAATAACAAAATTACACACAGATTTTATACACACACAAGTACATAGGGCTGATGACCATGATGGTACAATTACTAAATAAAACAACATCAGCACGATCTTCTTACTTTTCTTTATCTGAGAAATTACGTTCAGCTAAATTCGCTAACCACTACCCATACAAATGAACATTTTCCTAGAAGTCATTCTACTACAGATGAATGCCTTTTATCTGTGATTTTACCTGATGTTCATATTTGCGTGACCAACTGAGTTACAAAGCAAACAATAATGACAAGTTTCCGAGTCACCAGTGAAAGAGCTGTGGCAAAGTCATGAACCCTAGTTCTCGTTCCACTTGACGGTTGACAAGTCCAACAAATACAAAAGGATATTAATACCATACCGTAAGTTGAGGTTAACTTGCACCATGGGGTAAAACTTCGCTCCACTTGTAGAAGGAATACTGAATAGTTGATATTCATGAGAACAAGCTAGGCTACCTACGGTAATGTAAGTCATTTGAAATTTTTATTTATTTATTTAGTCGATTTACCCTCTAGGTTGGTGGTTCCCACGGACTCAGCGAGGGAACTCACCACTACCGCCTCTATGGGCAGTGTCCTGGAGCTTGGAACATCTGGTCGGGGTGGATACAACTGGGGAGGTGTGATCAGCACTTCGCCCAGGCGGCCTCACCTGCAAAGCGAACAGGGGCCTCATGAGGGATGGGAAGGGATGAAAGATCGGGATGGATAGGCTAGGAAGAGGGAAGGAGGCGGCCGTGGCCTTACAGTAGGTACCATCCCGGCATTTGTCCGAAGACGAAGTGGGAAACCACGGAAAACCACTTCGAGGATGGCTGAGGTGGGAATCGAACCCCCTCTACTCATTTGGACCACCCGAGGCTGAGTATACCCCGTTCCAGTCCTCATACCACTTTTCAAATTTCGTGGCAGAGCCGGGAATCGAACCCAGGACCTCCGGGGCGGCAGCTAACCATGCTGACCGCTACGCTACGGAGGCGACGCCATTTGAAATTAATGTTCCAATTTGCGTAGACTAGATAAGTTGAACAGAGCACTAGGTCAAGTGCACCCTATTAGCGTTTGAGTTACATGGAATTACAAGAGCTGGATTGGATCCATGAAACAATTTCAGTGGAGCTCATCGCTTAATATAGGCCTAGGTGACATCCTTGTAGCGGCGTTCCAGCTGAATTGGATTTGCAGTTCAGCTAGGTAACACTGCCTTTTATTCGAGTTTATATTATCTGGAAGGCGATTTTAAGGTTGATCTTACTGCTTCTTTTTACTTACCGGTAGTTTTCTTCTTTGGTAAATATGGCCTTAAAATATATTTCTGCAGCAGTAATTTTCATTAAAGAAATTTATAAATTTGATGAAAACTGGCGATGTTGTGATTCTTGGCGATATCTTGGAGCAAGTATGCACTGATACTTCCCGATTTCTTCACAATGCGAAGGATATTGGGCTGGTGGTAAATGAGGATAGAACAAAATATATCGTTATATCAGGCCGTCAAACTCTCGTTCCTTCCATTATTGTTGACGGACATGCTTTTGAACGAGTTCAAGAATTCAGGTACCTGAGATCCATACTAACTAATCGAAGTGAAGTGTCGAAAGAAGTGCGTCGGTGAATAATAAACCCAAATCGCATGTTCTATAGTCTGAATAACTTATTGAAATCCCGTCTATTATCGCAAAAGAATAAGATTCAGCTATACATGACACAAGTACGGCCGGTACTTTTTATGGTTATGAAACCCGGGCGACGCACAGTGTGTCGAATCCCATATCTAGGTGGAAAAAATTCACTGTCGCAAATGAAAGCAAAAACTGGCTCATTCGATAGTGAACAAACCAGATGGTGACCTTGGGTCTTCCTTTCCGCTCTCTGGTGCGTAGGATGGAGGTTATAGGTGCTGAAACGTCTTCCTGGCAGTTTTCAGGTCATTAGATAGGAGGTGTCGGAGTGAACCGAACGTTGTGATTCTAGTGAGTTCAACGAGGTGTTGTCTTCTGCGGCTCATGGAATTGTGAAAAGAGGTAGGCCCTATGTGTTCGCATTTTTATGCGTAATACAAGCTTTCTGCATTAAATAAATTATTTACTTTATGAGTGCCTCGTAGTGCCACTTTACTTTAAACGTCATTCGATAGGAAATTTAATGTAGATTCAGGATCTGTAGTGGTTTGGTTGCACACGAATGTGCATGATGGTTTATATTCTTATTTTCAGTGACTATGTGGGCATTACCGTGAGAAGAATTTTTCAACGCGTAGCGGCCGTGTCGTAAATAGCGGCGTACGGACGTCATATTTCAATATGTTATGAATAAATTTAATCCTACAACTCTTACTGACACTCAGGTGCAGGAGCTAAGAAACAAAATTTAGTTGATATCTCATAATATTAACAACAAGAAGTTCCGTGACGAACTAAAGAGCCTACTTTTCTTAAAATTTAAGATTCATGCCAATCATTAATCTATATGGATCTATCTAGAATAATGACGAAATTAAGCTGGTAATATCGACATTTCTAATTAGTTCGAAATACTGTATACCTGGCAGAATGTAGCCTAATAGTGAACTACAGTTGGCAACCCTGGTGACTGAATATATTCTTAGTTCCATCCCTTAAGGTACAGAATACAAAATTTCGTTCCAATGGATAGCATGGACGTTACATGTAGTTAAACATTGGATCTAACAGCGTGCGTAAAATCATGTTGGCAACAATGACATACATGTATTGGTCAGAAATAATCTGAAATAATATGATCTATTGTTGTGTCAATTTTGAATGAAATCCATTGGTTAGTATAGAAGTTACATGCATTTTAAAATTGGACCTATCAGCAGGCTTAGAATCATGTTGGCAGCACTGGTGTAGGCCTATATTAGTTACTCCAAATTAATCTAGAATGCCAGGTACTATACGTGTGTAAAGTTTAGAGCTATACTATACGTGTGTAAAGTTTAGAGCTATTGGCTTGCAAACTTTCTGATATATTGATATCAGGGTAACAATAATAGAGACAGTATTTATTAACAGTTGGCAGCCCTGGTTACTCCTAAGAATCGGCATAGTCATTTCTGTTATGGTACCACATAGCACACACGAAATTTGGTTGAAATCCAAATGATAGTATAGAAGTTACATGTATTTAAATTTGGACCTCTCAGCAGCCTTAGAATCATGTTGGTAGCACTGACGTAGATAAGTTACTACAAATTAATATAGAATGTCAGGTACTATACGTGTGCATATTTTAAAGCTGTCGGCTTGCATACTTTCTGATATATGGGTATGTGGATTTAAAACAAGTAGTTCCGTGAAGAACTATACAGCCTATTTTCATATATCCTACTTATGTTAATTGCCACTATCAACATACACAATTTCTGTTTGATTGCTGTAATAGATTCGTAGATATTAAGAACCGACTAAATATTTCGGATGGTCGCCATGTTGGATTTTATATATGTAGGTCCTAGAGTTATGTACTGTTACATGCAGATTATTGTGAACGTGTAGTATTCAAACTTCAATCGCATAATTAGGACACAAGAAAAAACAAGAAGATTTTAAATTTTTTCACAGCTGCCATCTTGAGGTTATGGAAACAATTGAAATAAATTAGATGCCAGTGGATTAACATTCGTATAAGGATTTACTGTACCAAGTTTCACTGCACTCGGATGGTTAAATTGCGAGAAACGTCCATGTGAATATTTATAATTCGCGTCACCGCCATGTTGGATTTGTGATCACCAGGTTATTTAAAGTCCTATAGGTAAACTGAAGTTCATAGCCCCTATGAACATTAAAAATGCAGTTTGATTGCTAAAATAGATTCGTAGATATTCAGTATCGTCTAAATATTTCGGATGGTCGCCATGTTGGATTGTTAAATGTATAGGCCATAGAGTCATGTACCATTAAAGGAAAATTATTGCGTAGGTTCATTATTCAAACTCTCACTTCGATCGCATGACTACATCACAAGAAATAAAAACTTAATTTTAAAATTCGCACTGCCGCCATCTTGAGGTTATGTAAGCAATTGAACAAAATTAGATACCAGTGGATTACAATGTGTAAAAATATTTTCTGTATCAGGTTTCAGTGCGCTTGGAACATTAAATCGCGAGAAAAGTCTATTTAAAATTTTCAAATTCGCTTGGCCGCCATGTTCGTTTTGTAGTTAACCGGTTTTTGAAAGTCTTATAGATGGATTTTCAGTAGTGCCCTTTATCTCCGTACAAAATTTTAGGGAGATACCGCTAATAGTTTCAGAGATATAGAATGCCGGTGAAATATTTCGCACATCCGCCATCTTGTGATTATGTGAACAATTGAACGAAGTTAGATGTCGGTGCATTACAATGTACATAAACATATACTGTACCAAGTTTCATTGCGTTTGGTTGGTCAAATCACGAGAAACGTCTATTTAAATGTCGCAAATTCGCTTGGCCTCCATGTTGGTTTTGTTGTTACCAGGTTTTCAAAAGTCACATAAGTGAACTTATAGTAGTTCCCTCTATCACCATAGAAAATGTCAGGGTAATATCGGTAATAGTTTCGGAGATATTGAATGCTGGTGAAATATTTCGCACAGCCGCCATGTTGGATTGGTGAGTCGTAACAAAATTTGAAGGGCACGGTCGAGGTCGCCGGGAATAGGGCTATGAACTTTCCGAGTTTCATTGAAATCGCTCCTGCCGTTTAGATTTTATTAGGGGGGGACACACACACGAATCACACACACACACACACACACACACGCACACACACACGGACAAAAGGTGATCTCATAAGCCTATTTTTTCAAAATTGAAAATAGGCTAAAAATGAGAGCATTTATTATCAGTTGGCAGCCCTGGTGGCTTATATCCACTTATGTACACATAGCACATTCGAAATTTGGTTGAAATCCAATTTATAGTGTAGAAGTTATATGCATTTAACATCTGGACCTATCAGCAGGCTTATAATCATTTTGGCAACACTGCCATGTATGGCCTCCTGGAAATTAAACTGCAATATTATTATCTATACGTGTGCCAATTTTGAAATAGCTCCCATTCATACCTTCCAAGGTATCCAACATGGAGCTCAAATTTCAATTGCGATTTTTCAGCTGTTGGTAGCACTGACATCATTTTCAAATATGGCCGTGAGATATTCAGGTATAGATCTTTACTCCTACCAAATTTTGTTTCGATTGCTGCAGCAGTTTAGGAGTTGATAGGGGGACACACACACACAGCCAGACAGACAGACAGACAGACAGACAGACAGAAGGACAGACAGACAGACAGACAGACACACATTTGCCCGATCTCATAAGTCTACTTTTTCCTCATTTTTGCAAAATGTGAAAAGTAGGCTAAAAATGGGAGAGTGCAGGAAGAACAATGCCAGGTACATAGGCAATCTACCCATGGAAGCTATTGAGTTACTTAATGACCCCCAAGGAACTTTGACATCAAATGATGAAGACCATTATAGGAATGACTACGATGCTCTGGACTCTACAGAAGAATCAGGTGACGAATGAACATTAGACATTTTGTTATTATTAAGGGGGGTGAGATTAATGAGAACATTAATTGACGAATGGACGTTTTCTTTTTTATTTGGAATAGGAGAAATAGGTCTAACATTCAATATATGTTGTCTTTATTTCCATGCTTTTCTAGAGAAATAATATTGTTTTCGTGTGTGAAGTATGTTTACTAAAACTACGTCATTAACAGGATTGTAAAATTACATTTTATTATAAACAAATTGTTTGTATGATATTGACGAATATTTTTTTTACTTTTAGAAAATAAATGTTATTTTTGTGCATATTTCGTTGTTCTATGTTTAATAACAATTTAATATACTTTTTTAAATCTGGTTGATTGCCAACTGGATACAGTGACATCGTCTATTCCCTAAAATAAGGTATAACAAGAATACTTGACTGAAAGTCTCATTGTTATTCATATTTTATCCAGTTTTAAATAGTATGCTTACCACTGTCATAAACTATCATATACACATCCGAATCGTGATTTTTACTACCAAAAATGGATGATTCTTGTGTTGCATTCGGTCATTTTTTACACCTCACCTTACCCCTCACCCCTATATATTTACCCCCCGAAGATCTTACACTTTAGACGATGCCAGAAATGAATTCAGCGACCTCGAAAACGGTATATTTCCAACTTTTAATAGAATCCCACCACTATTAACGAAGTTATTAATTTTTCCACCTAGAATTGGGATTCGACACACTGTGCGACGTCAGCAACAACCGAAGAAGCCATCTCTGTCTTCGAGAGGACAAAGGAAGATTGTAGTTTTACGTGACCGCTAATCGCGAGATCATAAACCACGGGACCTCCTCTTTACGTGGAATCCGAACCACAGGACATGGCATTTCACATTCAAAATCTCACATGCATTGACCGGGAATCGAACCCGGTCTGCCGTGGTGAGGGGCCAACAGCTTGACCGCTGCGCCACCACGCCCTTCTTCGAGAGGAAGGTACTTCGAAAGATTTATGGACCCGTTTTCAATGCCATGGAAGGTATATGGGAACGAAGAACGAAGAATGCCCTGTATCAGCGGTTTCGAAAACCACAAATTGGCCGAGTACTAAGACAGAAGAGATTACTGTGGTTGGGCCACATCTTTGGAGCTGATGAATCCATCCAAAACCGAGTCCTTCATTCACAATCTGCTGGAAGACGCCCAAGGGAACGTCCAAGAACGCGATGGAAGGATCGAGTATTGACATGTTGAGCCGATGCGGTCAAGATAATGCTAGAGACCGGCAGCGTTGGAATGCTACCTGCAGCAGATACCTCCTCCTTTGTGACTTATTTCTTCGTTATAACTTTTTCTCTTCTTTTTCTTTATTTTGTTCATCTACTGTGGGCCTAAATAAATGTTGATGATGATGATGAAAACTAGCGCGATTTTCGCCCATCCTCCTAGGCCAGTTATAAAGCTTGTCCGATGGGCTGCACCGCTGCACTTGTCGCCAAGCGAATACGTATGCTATTTGGCGAGTGTCAAGTATTATTGCTTTACTTTATTTTGTTTGACTCACGCTCTTCGATCTACTAGTAGATAATTACAGCATTGTTTTGGCATGCGTTGCTGAAGAACTTAAGTATTCCCAGTCAGACAATCAGAGCATTTACAGTGAGAGACATCTCTACAGAACCAAACTTCGCATGTGCCGTGTGATGGTAGGGGCACTCTGGCTAGCCACCTGTCGAGCAAGGCACTGCCGCTAGCAGCAACGTAGCGCCCAACTAGTTCAACACACTTTCACTTTTAATGTAATTAATAATCTTCATTACTTACGTGAATTTCAGATTAGTTGCTGGAAATGCTGTCCTTCATTTTCTAAACAGACGTTGCACCAACGTAGGAAGTTTTTGGTACACTCGCTGTAATTCATCCTTACTGATATTTCGTATCAGTGCAGTTATTTCAGTCTCGTGAACCTCCAGAGTACGGGGATTGTTTCTGTATACCTTTTGTTTGAGATTCCCCCACAATAGGTTATGAATATTCCCATTCGGGAATATTCATAACCTATTTGGATTGCCAAGGTAAGGTTTTTGTTTGTATGATAGGGTGCTTGACTTCCGTAGCACATTGGCATCACTCGTGACGTCAATACTACTTGTATTTTGTGTCTTGTGATGGCTTTCTCAGTATGTGATAGCCATGCGTCTTGGTGAGGTGAGTCTGTACCAACTGACGAGCCCAACGGCACACTGGGGCGAAACGCAGGCATTTTATGTTTGATCTGACCGGACCAATTTTATCATATTAATTGATAATTCCCCACAAGTAAAAATTGCACGGCGCTGAAACTTACGAACACATTAATTACTGAAGGACTTCTTCTTGAGAAGAAAACTTTACACCAAAAAATGCGATGTTTTTCTCCGTACTGTACCCGTAAAAATCAAGGTGGTACTCGCTGGACATCCAAAGCAAAGCTGGATTTTAGAATATTGAAAGTCTCGTTTGATTGGCATAGTTAATAACATTAACTAGGTAAAAATCCATATCTGCTTCCATAAAACCTCCTCTAATTGACTGACAGCATATATCCAATGATATATTTTATAACAATGAACAGGTAATATTTCGCGCTATTTCCTTGTGGCTAGACACTTTTCAATGATCGAGAATATTCTGGGGCGTCTCTGATCATGTGATGGGTTTCTCCCACTGCCTGCGTTCGCTAACAAAGCTCTCTTGAGCCAACTTCCAAGATTTATATTGCAATGTTAAACTGTATCATGGGCTCGAAAAAAAAATCATTTTCATCATAAATCATCTAAATTTCGGGCGCAGTACTTAACCATGTTCACGGGATATGAAATAGCCTACAGTACTTCACCACAAGTCGTAATTATCTCAACTATGGTATCTTGCCAGTTCCGATTGTAAGAAATGCAATGACAGCATTCAGGTTTTCCCGCCCCGCCCTTGTGTAATGCTAGTCGACTGGCGGTGACTAATCACACTCCACCCGTCACACGAGCCGGCGATGCTCCGTTCTATAGGGGGGGGGGCTAGTTAGTTAGTTAAATATTGTTGTTTTAAGGGGTGGAACTACGAGGTAATCTGTCCCTATATAGTGGTGGCTCTCACTGTAGTTTGTGAGGGGGTGCGTGGGAGGAAGATGGTATTTCTTACATCTCTCCATTGCCACTATCATTGACCTAGTGGTTGATGAGATGATTTATACCAAGAAAAATAAGCTGAATATTGTTGAGGCCAGGCCTTGTTGAATCGTAAGTTGCGGTTAGGCTATAATACTTGCTTGATTCATGCATCCGTCATCGTGAAACTATTTGGCTCATGACCTTGTAGTTTGGGCAAAAGACGCTTCCCACATTAAGGTATATTGTTGAAAAACTTGGTAGAGATCGGATGATTAAGTTAGTCGTAATTTGATTTAAGCTCAGAACATTAGGGTGAGTGCCATTTCTTTCTTTGTTATGAAGGCGGCGATACACAACATGACACTGAGTTGTGCCTTACTAGTGCTACCCCTGTATCAAATGTGGTTCAATTTGGGTTTCGTTGTGTTTGAATTGATAGGGTGAATCGATTTGCACACCTACATGGTCGCTATCCGCTAACTATTGGGCTGATGACCTTGTATTGGGTCAAATGACGCTTCCCACATCTATACTAATATAATAAAGCTGAAGAGTTTGTGTGTTTGCGTGTTTATGTGTTTAAACGCGCTAATCTCTGGAACTACCAGTCCGATTCGATTTTTTTTTATATGATAGCCAGATTCAAGAGGAATAGTTGAGGCTATGTGGCATTAGGCTACACCTCTCAGGTGACCTTAAAGATTGATTTTTGTTCAGTAAGTCGGTAGAACAAGTGCTCCCGAACAGCTCTATCTGCATGCGCTACCTTTATGGTTGGTGATACGTACACCGTTTCACCTATCTGAACCAAAATTTGTATACTTACCCTTTGGAACCTTGATGGTAACACTGTCTTTAGTGAAATTTATGACAGACCAGTCCATTCCCTGCATTTAGGCCCTTTGGTTCAAATCTACACCTTTTCCCCGATCTGAACCAAAATTTGTATACGTACCCTTTGGAACCCTGCGATTAACACAGTTTACATGAAATTTCGGACAGACCACTCCATTCCTTGCATTTAGGCCCTTTGGCACAAATCTACACCATTTCACCGATCAGAACCAAAATTTGTATACTTACCCTTTGGAACCCTGCGAGTAACACAGTCTGCATGAAATTTCGGACAGAACGCTCCATTCCCTGCATTTAGGCCCTTTGACACAAATCTACACCGTTTCACCGATCTGAACCAAAATTTGTATACTTACCCTTTGGAACCCTGCGAGTAACACTGCCTACATGAAATTTATGACAGGCCAGTCCATTCCCTGCATTTTGGCCCTTTGGCACAAATCCACACCCTTTCACCAATCTGAACCAAAAGTTGTATAATAACCCCTTGGAATCCTACGAGTAACACTGTTTACATGAAATTTCGGACAGACCACTCCATTCCCTGCATTTAGGCCCTTTGGCACACATCTATACCGTTTCACCGATCTGAACGGCAATTTGTGTACTTACCCTTTGGAACCCTGCGAGTAACACTGACTGCATGAAATTTTGGACCGACCCCTCCATTCCCTACATATAGGCCCTTTGGCGCACATCGATACCGTTTCACCGATCTGAACGGCAATTTGTTTATTTACCCTTTGGAACCCTGCGAGTAACACTGACTGCATGAAATTTTGGACAGACCACTCCATTCTCTGCATTTAGGCCCTTCATCACAAATCTACACCGTTTCTCTTAATTACACCAAATTTTACATACACTTTGAAACCCTGCTGGTAACACTGTTCACTTGATATTTTGGACAACGCTCCCCATTCCCTACATTTAGAATAACAGACAAAATGAACTTGAAAACCACGTATTAAGGCCCTAGAACCATTCATGTCCGTAGTAGTGTAACAGTTAGAGTATTTTAATAAGTCTGTTGTTGACGGGCAGTTCGGGCTGCATCACGTCATACCAGCGTTCTGGTGCAGAATTGCGAAAATAGTTGCATCTTGCGCTGTTTATAAATTGCAGTCACGGGGGGTAATTAGTGCAAAAAGATTTCTTAGGCCCCTTTAAACAGTTATCATTATCAAAATATTATGCCACTGTATAAGAGCAATGGTGTTGGTGCAGTACATTGAGGTTATCAGCTGCAATAAGCGTTGGTGCTTTCAAATTTACCTTCATTTATTTTGAAACTTATCGTCAAGCACTTTGTGGCGATAAATGATACTAATGCTACCTCAGTAGCTCGGGACAGCCGAAGTTTGCCAAGGAGTTTTGATTATTTTCCTTCGGCGCTATGCGACAAAAGACGACACTATTTGTCTCTACATTTCTAACAGCCAATGAGATATAGGCCCTAGGCAGAGTCTATTGTTTCACTTCCTGTTCTTTTTTTTTTGTAAATTTGTTTGTAAATTACATGTGTCAGTGCTGTAGTTAGTAAATAGCTGTTTCCCTATTCACAATTATCATTGCGGGAAATTGACCTGAATGTTACGTCCATTATACGTACTACTTATCACCACCACCACCACCACTACCACAAAAATATATATTTTTAAAATATTGGTTTCTGTTAGTTAAGTATCATGTGCCAGTTCTGTAGTAGAATTCATTATTATCCATAAAACAAATAAATCCACCGGGCGAAGCCGGGCACTACTGCTAGTTAAGGTATATTGTTGCAAAATTTGGTAGAGATCAGATGATTAGGTTAGTCGTAATTTAATTTAAGCTTTGAACATTTGGGTGGCCGCCATTACGTTTCCGTCAAGATGGCGGCGATATAAATCATGACACTGAGGTGCCCTTTACCAGTGCTACCTCTGTACCAAATTTTCGTTCAATTCGGTTTCACCGTGTTTGAATTGATAGGGGGGTGGGGGGCAGATATGCAGAGTACACACACATACACACATAGGCCTACACACTGACAGACACACAATGTTTTGGCCCTGTGTTGATCTTATAAGTCTAAAAAATATTATTTTGGTGAGTGTGTTTACAGACAGGTGAAGCTGATTATGGCTGATTATCCCCGATCACTTTTGTGGAGAGGGAGGCGAGGCGAAGGGTGAAAGACACGTGTAATTATCCGGATGCTGGTGTGACCACAGTTTGGCGCGCAGCCTATAGTTCATGTAGCAAACGTTTCAACTGGGCCCCATTAGCATTTTTCTCTCCATCATGCATGTTGTAAACCAGTCACCCACGTGGTTTATGGCTCCCCCTCCACGCTTTCACCCCTCCCCCTCACCACCATTTGCGTCATATGCTTCATAAGAATACATATATTTATGTACCTGAAACAGGTATTGCGCTGCCCTATTACAAATATTTAATAATAAACACAGAGAGATTCGAAAGCGATATTACGTTTCATAGGAAGCGGCGCTTTCAATGAATGATGAGTACTCAGGGCCAGACGATAAGTTGAACTGAAATGTAACAAGCCCCATTAAATACAATACAAGTCACTAATGACAGAGATGATTATGCTGCTGCTGATGATGTTAATGATAATAAGGAGGCGGAACAATTTAGTGGTGGGGAATGTTGTAGAGAGACAGGGACTGAAGAATTTAACATCTCTACATAGTATTAAAAAAAACTCCCTGATTCGTCGATGTAACCGGTAATGTTGAGAACCACTCAATAAATTTTGTTGCGATTTTCACCATTCTGGAATGAATTTCTCGAGGAAAGTTTCTGCCGAAAAACATTCATTTATGACCAAACGATTTCAGTGAATCGAGTCGAAGAAAAACCTGCCGTTCGTTCGCCTTTTAACCTTACGCTGGGTAAACCCTTAAACATATCTACAGTATATGAGTGTAAGATTTGTTCAGCACGAAATGTTCTACAAAATATCCACGACAGCATATCTCGATCTTTAATACATCACCCACTGTAAGTGTCTTTACGCTTTCATTTCTTCCAACAATCTTCATTCGGTGGAAATTTAAATTAGTAGCTTCGGAGTGAGTTTACGAGCCTATCAATCCAGCTTCGGCCAGCATTAAACTGTCGAGTCGTGTCGAGATAAGACTTCAGAGAAGAGTATGTGTTCGGAGTTTCGCTGTTCACCTCAGATTTTCTGGCTTGCGTCTGGGACCTGGCGTCCAGCTTACGCTTGGTAAACCGTTCAAGATACCAAGCGAAGCTAGTTATAGTAGCCTCACTTCCCTGGTTAAGGGACACTGGGACTGAAATTTTAGTGAAATTTGTGGAAAATGTCGATTTTCGGTTTTTTCCATATTAATACACCCCTATCCCCTGCGGATCATATAGCAGTGTTTTATCCGAATTCCGCCATTTTTAAAGCCCTGGCGTAGCTTTAAAATGTACGGTGTGGCCTTTAAACGCCCCAGCACAGTAAGTGTCCTGAAGGTTCTGAGTCTTGGTGTTTCTACAATCGAAGTATCGCAGCTGGTAAAACACCACAGAGTCATGACAAAATGGCTGTAGAACTTTAAGAACCCTTAGTTGTCAAGATTATGCCTGTTTATCAAAGGCTGGCATCAGATGAGCTACTATCCAGATGCATCCGTGGTGCTACTGAAAATCAGAATGAGTCTCTGCATTCTGTTATCTGGAGGAAGTGCCGAAAAGAGATTTTTATTTCACGGAATATACTTGAAATTGCTGTTTGGAATTCTGTAACAGAATTCAACATGGGGTGTAGTGCAACAACAGAGTTGAAATCAGGAATAAGACTAACTTCAGTATCTCATGTCACAGCACAAACACTTGAAAGATGTGACAGTCGCAGGAAGTATGTAAGTCCGCGGTCATAATTGGAGAAGCGAAAGCATGTCGACGGAAGGTGAAACTGACAGAAATGAAGGAGGAGGGTGCAAAACAGAAGAAGGAGGGTGTCACCTATGCTGTAGGACAGTCCTAATGTCATTGGTAAGCTGAAACCTTGTAAATTGTGCATCATTTTAGAAAATTGCTGTTTTCTCGGATTCACTTTTTCAGGCATTCAAAATGTTACTCGCGTCATAAATCTTATGATATTGCTTTCAAAATGGGAATGTATTATCTTCATTGCAATGACTATAAACCTGCGGATCGTTTTTTAGATTGCACTTTTGGTTTGGCTGCAAAAAAAATTAAAACTGGAAAAAATACGATTTTTTTGTAGAAAAAAACTTGGAGATGAAAAAAAATTAATTTCTTGACACTCATTAATGCAATTCAAAATCGGATCCGTAGGTTTCTTCCAATTGTTATAGTGCAATAGAATATTACCTAAAAGTTACACTATCTTGTTTTTTTTAACGCGGCTGACCTTTATAAAACTTGAATAATTAGCACAATAAATGTACAAAATAATTAATATCTGGAGAACTAATCAACTTACAATGCTCACGTTTCCCACAGTGGTTTATAATATGACTATTCATAACCATATAAAATTTCAAAGCTGTACCTCAGTTTATATAGAATTTGAAAATTTCAGTCCCAGTGTCCCTTAACGACTGGTGACTCAAACGTTAAGCATTAGCACGAGGCGACAATAGCCATTATTTATGGCTGACAAATACCTGACGGTTCTTGACCAATAAGATTCTTCCTCCATCTGTCCACGATGACTGCAGACAAGGTGTTGCCGACAGTCCTGTCTACCTGCTCGCCGGCCTTAAGCCGTGAATGCCTCGGCACCCCGCAGCTATGGAATGTAAACATCCGTCCAGCTAGGTTTCAAAGACGAGCCGGTCGTTAACGAGAAAAGTGAGGCTACTATAACTCTAAATGGAAAACAATTGATGCTGTTGCTTGATTGAGGAGTTTTGCAATATTGTGGTGATATATTTCCGAGTGCTTGAGTGTGTGTGTGTAATTTGTCTGATAACCTGTGTAATTGTGATGGCTGTATTAGTGTGTAGGCCTATATTTGTAATTCAGATGAAGATTGGGGAGGAGATGGCCGTGAACTTTAGTTAGGAACCATCCTGGCATTTGCCTGGAGTAGAAGTGGGAAACCACGGAAAACCACTTCCAAGATGACTAAGAAGGGAATCGAACCCTCCTCGTCTCAATTTTTGCCTCACGAGGCTAATTGTGCCCTGTTCCAGCCCTCAGACCAGAATTAAAATTTCTTGTCAGAGCCGGGAACCGAACCCAGACTTCCGGGGCGACAGCCAAGAATGTTAGACGGTACATCACGAAATGGACTTTGAAGTTACGAGAGTGGGGACAGTGAATACGCGATAAAAGTATGGAACATGCCTATACGTTTACTAGAGTCGTGAAGTTCCAGCTCTTCAAAGATCATAATGCTTTGTCGGTTTGCAAACAAATATGAAGTAATGCAATATGAGAATCATGGAATCTTTTTTTGATGTGAAACATCTTTCCACTCGGTTGCTGGATATTCTTGTGGGGGTGATTTTTGAAAAATGGGACGGAAGTGGATCGGACGAAAGTGTGTAAGACGCACTGCCAGCTGGATCGTATCCCTCCTGGACATTCATCAACACACAAAAATCTTTTTTATTTACACACTAATAATACATAACAATCCCAAGACTTTTTTTTTCTTCACTGCCTACTTGATATTTCTACTCCCGCACTGCCTTCTTGATTGTTCTCGCACTGCCTTCTTGATACTCTGCTGCTAACTCTTCACTGCCTACTTGATATTTCTACTCCCGCACTGCCTTCTTCATACTCTGCTGCTAACTCTTCACTGCCTACTTGATATTTCTACTCCCGCACTGCCTTCTTGATTGTTCTCGCACTGCCTTCTTGATACTCTGCTGCTAATCATATCAATATGACTCATTTTAACAGAATCTATATGAAATTACGTGTAGGTCTGTGAATCAAGAGGTCCGGGAACTGGGCAAGCCTTTCATGATCTACTGCTGTGCACATTGCATTTACTCGCAGTTGGTCTATTTATAGGGAATTTAAGGTTATGAGCGGTGTCGCGTCTATTAATCTAGTTGATCCATATCGTATTCTTTATTTAAGCTAGTGCTGGTGGAAGCTACAAATCATCTAATAAAATGAGTTCCGTATTATAAACTACAATATCCGTATAACACGCCCTTTTACAATATATTAATATTTGTGCCAATAATATTATAAAATACCGGTGTATCAACAATTTCACGTGAGGTTTCTTCTATGTCATATGTTACATATCATATGCGACTACGGTAAGGCTCGTAATTTTTTTTTAAAATTATTGTTTAGTGTGATAAGGAGGCTAAAAATTTCACTGTAATCAGGCGAAACAATGAGGCAGGTTTTTACGTAGAATACTTCAATATTATGTCATCACCAACTTACGTAAGCCACACCACATTCCTGCAAGGGGCTCAGAGCTGGCTTTTCTCTCGGGTATGGAACATACCTATACGTTTACTAGGGTCGTGAGCAGTGGTGCCAATTTGGTGTTTTTAGCACCAGATCTGGTGTTTCTGGAGTTCATCTGGTGCCGGAAATTTGCATATAGTGCCATAGCGAAATAGTGGTGTTATTTCAATAAAACCAGTGCCAAATCTGGTGCTTAACGGATTTTTCCATGAAATTGTCTCCTGTGACTAATAAGTAAATCCCGAAAGCCATGTAATAATTTTAATAAAGTTAATCAATAAAGATAGGCAAAGTTTAGCCTTACACGGTTCAAGGTCAACACTCCAGCAGGGGAAGTCCCTAAAATTCTCATTCTCGTGCATAAATGCTAAGTAAGTGCAACATGAAGGGCTGGTGTCCGGGCAGTTCCCCACACTGACACTTCCACACACTGCAAAAAATACTGACACTTCCCCACAGCCCTTGGACGTGGCTACCTGTTTAATGACTCAGAAATAATCTTGACTGACATTTCCACGCACATCTTCCCCCCACCACCAAGACTACTATGAAAACGATCAAGTTGAGGATATAAATGTGGATTTTGAAGCTGCAGTAATTTATTCTCTGAAAGACGTATTTCAAACAACAAAAATACATGGCTGTCATTTTCACATGACAAAATGCTTATGGAGAAAAGTACAGGATCTCGGATCGTCGGTGGAGTACCGAGATAATAACGAAATCAGCCTTCATGTCCATATGTGCGCAGCACTTGCGTTTTTAAAGCCTGAAGATGTGCTCGATGAATGGGTGGAAATACACTCTCAAGCTCCAGAAAGTCCCAAACTAATCCAGTTTTTTGACTACTTCGTTGAAAACTGGCTAGATAACCAAGACATTCCAATCGAGATGTGGAACTGCTACCAAGCACGACACAGGACAACGAATGCTGTTGAGGGCTGGAACAACCGACTCAACAATCTTGTCGGGAGACCTCTCCCCAAAGTAAAAGAGGTTGTCAAAGTGTTGAAGACGGAAGCTGAGTAGACAAACTGCGCATTTGTAAAGGCCGAGCTCAAAACGGAAGGGGGAAAAAAGAAGACGAAAATATGTCAAACTGGACAGCCTGGATAAAATGTGATGGAAATCAGACTCTGCATTTATTTTATTTTGATGGAAATTACACTACATCAGAATGATATTTTCGAGACCGTGTTAGTATTAAACATTCAGAAAAAGTTCGAAAATGACCCAAAAAAATGAAAAGTTTTCTGAAGGCAGTTGCCTATTCACAGAAAATGGAGTAGGTTAATATTATTGTTGAACAAAAGAAAATACAAAACAACTGACGAAGCCTAGAAACCTGATTTTAAACACGCCAAAATGATAACAACACCAAAATGACCGGTTTTGTTATTATGTAGCCAGTCCACAGCCTGGATGAAGTGTGATGGAAATCAGACTCTGCATTTATTTTATTTTGATGGAAATGACACTACATCACTGTGATATTTTCGAGACCGTGTTAGTAATGAAGTACATAGACCGAGCGCTTTTCTTCACTCCAATGGAGTATTATGTTAAGGTGCATTGTCCCTGGTGCGGCTGTAACGATGATCGCTGAAGCCTATAGCCTTAGGGGAGGGGGGATGTGTCTGGAACTGTCAGTCGAGATTATTTCTGAGTCATTAAACAGGTAGCCACGTCCAAGGTCTGTGGGGAATTGTCAGTATTTTGGGCAGTGTGGGGAATTGTCGGTATTTTGGGAAGTGTGTGGAAGTGTCAGTGTGGGGAACTGTCATGTAATCGAAGGGCTCAGTGCTGATGCACTTGCACAAAGAATCCGCCTATCCTCTATTTTCTTCCCAGCAGCCACGGGATTTTCCAGTTTGATGCGAAGACTCTTACGCAACCACAGTCACTATTGTAAATCGATCTCAAACTCACGGTCGCTGTTTGTTCGTTGCCTAGTAGGCTAGTAGGCTGTAGGATATAGTGGCCAAAATTGGAAGTAAGCAGAGCTACACCTTCCTACTCTAAAGATGTAATAGCGGTAGCAGGCTTCGAAAGTGAAAAGGAAGATTTTTCGTGAAACAAAAAAGAAAATCCGTGTATATGTTTATATTCTTTTGGTGTTTTTCTAGTGTTTCGAATCATAGAGTCCAGTTGGTACTTTTCTGGTGTTTTAAAGCGCAGGGTGTAGTTCTTTCCCATTTCAAGATCTGGCAACACTGGTCGTGAGGTTCCAGGTCTTCAAAGCTCATACTGCTTTGTCGGTTTGCAAACAAATATGAAGTAATGACTTTTATGGGAGAGTAGATTAGGCTCGACCACAAGCTCAACTGCCCACTCCCTGCCACGTCGGGAGGCTAAGCTGTCCGACAATTGGACTTACTGCCCATTGTGACAAATATGATGGTAATGATAATGATAATTGCTGATTTAAGGAGCCTAAAATCAAAGTCAAAGACATTTAATGGATTGCGTGAAAATGTAAAATTATGAAATGAACACTAGAATTAAAGAATAACTACAAATTACAGCTAATTTTCGGGCTAGAAAGAGAAATAGACAAAATTGAAGGAATAAGGGAAATCAAAGACAGGGAAAGAGGGTTGTTTGATTGATTAATTGATTGATTGAAGGATTGTTTATTTTAGGATCATATGCATAGGGCTGATATGCTTCATTTGTTGCTCGCAATCCGCTCTTTTACATTAGGCTAAATATCGTTACATTAAAATTATAATGTTAGAATACATCACATTAATTTTAGGATTGCGGGAATTGGGAAGAAGTTGAGCCAGGAAAGGCAGATAGGAAAGGGAAAGAGCTGTCAGCCCCAAAATTACTGGAAAAAGTGGAAAAACAGGACCCAGTTCAGGAATTCCTCGGGGTTGTCAACACCCGAACTCACCAACCGTGAGCCCTTGAGGGCGTAGCACTATCCAAGGTGGACCATAAGTGGTGGAGCTACTCACACCCTGCCTCCTTTAGGGCCTTGTGCAGAAGTCAGGAGATACCATGAAGAGAAAAGAGAAGACATCTGACACTCTTCGAAGAATGAGGGTGTCAGGAAAGATGAGGCAATGGCCAATTATGGCGGGAAAGTGTAAGACACCCTAGGCCTCGGATATCCTAATACCGTTAAGGTCGGAAGAGAACAAGACTTGACCAAGGGAGGTCGGCAGGATAGATGTCAGAGACAAGCACGGTACAAGTAAGTGGAAGCAATGCCAGACTCAGCTGGAATCCCATAGTCCCCAACCCTTGCCCCACTAGTAGCGAACCCCTGCGGGGAGTTAGGGGCTGGGAGATAGCCTAGCTATATTGTGCTGGTTGGAGTTGTTGTTGTTGATTCTTTAGGGTCTTTGCGATATCGTGGTCATGTAGCCCCGTGAATTTGGGTGTGTATAGAATTTGCCTGATAACCTGTGTCACTGTGATCTCTCTACTAGTGTGTATATTTGTAACTGAGGTAGGATTTGCATAGGAAGCGGCCGTGGCCTTACGTTAGGTTCCATCCTGGCATTTGCCTGGAGTAGAAGTGGGAGACCACGGAAAACCATCTCCAGGATGGCTGAGGCCTAATCAAACCCGCATCGAATCCGCTTCTTCGCGTATCGGCTAGCATTCCTTGCTGTCTTTGCGATGCCACGGGTTCGATTCCCGGCTCTGCCAAGAAATTTTATTCTGGTCTGAGAGCTGGAACGGGGTCCACTCATCCTTGTGAGGCAAAACTGACAAGAGGTGAATTCGATTCCCAACCCAACCATCTTGGAAGTAGATTGACGTGGTCTCCCTCTTCTACTCCAGGCAAATGCCAGGGTGGTTCCTAACGTAAGGCCACGGCCGCCTCCTTCCTAATAGGCTACTCACCTGAATTACAAATACACACACTACTACAGACACCACAAAACACAGGATATTAGACAAGTTCTATACACACACCCAAGTACTCGGGGCTAAGTGACTACTATGTCGCAAATGTTCCTAAATGAATTTGCAATAAGAGCAATTGTAATGCAGTAATTTTTCACACAGAATAACTCTAACGTTATAGGCTATTTGTTAGAGCTTTTGGTAAGTGCTGTAACGAAGTAATTTACCCAACGATACGCAGTTACATGGGGGGTTACTTATGCGATAGTTCAGAGCAGGGGCGGCTCCTCAATAAATATTAGTGTTGTTTTTTATTGAACAACTAGCAGAAGTACCCGCTCTTCGAACGGTCTTCGGTATTAATAACCAGACCTTATAATTTGAGCTACGGTTGAAATGGTTAGGAACTTGTCATTCCTTCATAAGTATATCAGAACGAAGTTAGTTTTCTGGGTATATCGCAGACACTGTTTATTTAAGGGTCATAAAATGTGGTTTTCGAAGACCCTTTATAGACTCCCTAGTTTTGTGTCACACATTGAGAACCGCAACATATGCTTTGGTCGTCCTTCTAGGATATTGTTTATTTCTCACCTATTTTAGCATGTATTTTGAAAAGTTGTTCCTTATACCCACCCTTCTATGAGAAGTACGTTGAAGAGTTTTCTAAATGATTGGTGTATTGATTGACTCATGGTTACAATACCGAATTTTACGATGCTCCAAGCACCCCAACATAAATTATAGGTGTACATAAACATAAATATATATCAACCACACAGTATGAAACAAAATCATCTTTACAATGAACCCGTTTGTCGACAAAAATATGATTACTTAAAATGTGCTCTCAAACTAAATTCACCTAACGTGTACTTCCTGACGTGACAATAATATTGAAAACCTCGTAGACGAAACGCCATATATGTCAAATTAAAACTGACCCTCACCGTTATGGAAAGTCCCCATCCCCAGGAAGACTCCCTTAATAAATTATAAAGATTTGTGATGCATGAAAATTCGGGATTTTTAGCCTCAAATGGCCCAAATTCCCAAAAGCTGCAAAAAACACTATTCCAATCCAGGAATATATGAAAATAATGTTGCTGTTTGGAGATTTAATAGACCTTCTGTACAACATATCGCACGTGTATGTCACGTGTAAAAATTCTAGGGTACCCCTTGACCCCCTTAATCGCATTGTTAAATTTTACAGTCTATGTTTGATTCCACGATAACCTTATAGCCATTTGCAAACTTTCACAAAAATGTAATAAATTGAGTGGCATTGCTTCTTACAGAAATAAATGGAAAGTTGGATGTCACCTCTTGTGATAGGCCTACTGTTGTCATGGTTACCGGCTTGCATTTCTTTATTAGTTTCTTCTTGTTGTACTTCTTCTTCTCCTTTCGGATGGGCCAGCTAAGGACCACGACGTTCAACTTTTCAGTTTGGCGAGGGACTTGATGTTTGCCCAATATTCGCGCATTATCTGGCTATGTTTCTCCTTTCTCTCTTTTGTCCAGATGATGCCGGTTTTCTTACAGGGTGGTCTGTCCTGAAAACTCTTCTGTTTAAGTATATTTCTGAGATGTGATCGGCTTCGAATATCACATTTCATTATCTTCAGTTCTTGGATATCCTTGTTAACTACTGTTAGCGACGGTGTCAAGCTCTTTCTATTCCCCCAGTAGTTGAGAAGCCGGTTGGTTAGTCTTGTTGGGTTCATCCATGACACATGTCCGTAGAAAGCCAGACGTCTCTTCCTGGCCACATCTGTGATTTTCTCAGTATATTTATATAGCTCCTGATTTGGTGTTCTTCTGTACTCGTCATCTATTTATTAGTTTATTAAATGAAATTAGTTTTCTGGGAATATCTCAGAAACGTAGTTTTAGAGCCTTAAAACGTAGTAGCCTCCGAGCCACCGAGGGGCTGAAAATGAGTTTTGTCTCGTCCTTGTACGTCATAATATAATAATAATCATAATAATAATTTATTAATATAGGGATAGCGATATAATAGACCTTTAGTACCACACCCGCCCGTGTAAATCACGTGAAAAAATTCAAGAGTACCCCTTGACCCCCTTAGGCGCATTATATACGTATTGATGAAATTTACAGCTTAAGTTGGTTCCGTGATAACCTTATAGCCGTTTGCGAACGTTCACAGTAATGTAATAAATGGAATGGCATTGCGTCTTATAGACATAGATGGACTTCAGAGAATGTGTTGCCATGGTTACCGGATTGCATTCTTTCAATAGCTTAATAAATGAAATTAGTTTTCTGGGTATATCTCAAAAACTGTTGGTTTTAGGACCTTAAAATGTCGAGGGGTACACTAGATTTTTTTCACGCGATTTTCACGTGTGGGTGTGGTACAGAAGGTCTTTTATATCCCTATCCTGATATTGTAATTATATTATTATTATTATTATTATTATAATTATTATAATTATTATAATTATAGCTTATCACGGTGGGTGAGTGGTCAACGTGTCGGTCTACTAACCCCAAGCTTGCATGTTCGCTCCTGGCAGTGGTAAGTGATTTCTCTACTAGAAAGCGCTATATTGTTCATGGGGCTTAGATATCTAACCTCCTTGACTTTCATAGTGCTTCAAGGAACAACGAAATTCGACATCGCAAGCTACCCTTTGGGTGTCAAATAAGAAAGCTTTCACCCGGCAATCGAGGCCATACTATATTATTATTATTATTATTATTATTATTATTATTATATTATATTATGGCATACAACGACGAGACAAAGCTCATTTTTAGCTCCTCGGTCTCGGAAAGAAAATTCGAGGGTTCCCGAAAACTCTATTTTAAGGCTCTAACACCAACAGTTTCTGAGATATTCCTAGAAAACGAATTTAATTTAATAAACTAATGAAGGAATTCAAGCCGGTAACCATGGCAACAGGTTCACAAGAGAAGACATCCAACTTTCCATCTATTTCTGTAAGAAGCAATGCCACTCTACGTATTACATTTCTGTGAAAGTTTGCAAATGGCTATATGGTTATCACGGAACCAACTTAGGCTGTAAAATTCATCAATGCGCTTAAGGGGGTCAAGAGGTACCCTAGAATTTCTTCACGTGATTTACACGTGTGATATGCCGTACATAATTATATCTCCAAACAGGAACATTCTTTTCAAAAATTCCTGAATTGAAATAGTATGTTTTACGGCTATTAGGAATTTGGGCCATTGGAGGCTAAAACAAAATGAATATTAACGCACGAGAAGCCCTTATAATTTATTAAAGGGGTCTTCCTGTGGATGGGGACTTTACTCAAAGGTGAGGGTCAGTTTTTATGTCAGGTGTATTGCGTTTCGTCTACGAGGTTTTCAATTTTATTTTCACGTCAGGAAGTACACGTTAGGTGAATTTAGTTTGAGCACATTCTATACACAACGGTGAGGGTCAGTTTTTATGTGATGTGTATTGCGTTTCGTCTACTTGGTTACCATTTTATTTTCACGTCAGGAAGTACACGTTAGGTGAATTTAGTTTGAGCACATTGTAACTTAACCATTTTTTTGTGTCGACAAACGGGTTCATCGTAAGGATGATTTTGTTTTATACTGTGAGGTTGATATACCCATATTTGGACATCTGGGTGATATGTTGTAGCCTATATTGGTTTGTTCCTCAGTTTAGGGGTTGCGACAACGCTGTCATGTAGCCTCGGGTACTTTGAGTGTGTGTAGAATCTGTCTGATAACCGGTACTAAGGGATTTTCAACGCTCTTAAATAAATCCGACTACTTCGGCCGGGTTGGAACCCGTGATCATGGGCATAGAAGCTCACCATGCTACCAACTACACAACTGAAGCTGTTGTTTTATGTTGTAGTCAATGGATTTGTCTGTCTGCCTTTCTGTGTATCTTTATGTACGCCTATAACTCGTGTTCGGATGCTTGGAGCATCGTACAATTAGGTATGGTATCCATGAGACTCAATACCCCACTCATTTATACAACTCTTCACCCTAATTCTCATAGAAGAGTGGGCATAGGAAGAAATTTCCAGAATACATGCTAAAATAGGCGAAATATAAAAATCATCCTGGAAGGACGACCAAAGTATATGTGGCGCTTCTCAATGTGAGACACACAATTGGGGAGTCTATGAAGTGTCTCCGAAAACCACATTTTAAAGCCCTTAAATTAAAAGTGTCTCTGATATTCCGAGAAAACTAACTTCGCTCTGATACACGTATGAAGGAATGACAAGCCCCTAACCATTGCAACAGTAGCTCAATTGATAACGTCTGGTTATTAATACCGTAGACCGTTTGAAGAACGGGTATTTCTGCTAGTATTTTATATATGGCATTTCTTGTTGCCAATATTCCCATTACCATAATTCCACACAACACTACATTTGAAACAAATTTTGGTAAATAGGTTATGCAGATGATCTCATGGTCTGGGGAAACAAAGAGGAGGAAATTCAGGGGCAACTGAATGCTTGGGAAGAAACAATGGGAGAGTACGGATGGAAGTTCTACATCAGTAAATGTGAGATCCTGTTAACGACCAGGAAAAGGGACAGACCAATGAGTGGGATAACACTTGAAGGTGGACAGCTGAAGAAGGTGGAAAGTCGCAAGTACTTGGGAAGTATAGTGGAGGAAAATGGGAGAAATGACAAAGAGATTACGGAACGTGGCAGACAGGCAGATGCAATTCTGAAAAGCATTAGGAGCTTAGTGTGGAATAAAGATGTCCCACAAAAAATCAAGGAAGTGTTATACAGAAGCTACTATATCCCGATACTGACCTATGCATCAGAAACGTGGATAATGAAGAAAAGAGAACAAGCAGAACACAGGCAAGTGAAATGAAGTTCCTACGAAGTAGGATCGGAGTAACAAGAAGAGACAGGGTGAGGGATGAAAAGGTCAGGGAAATAGTGAAAGAGGTGGTATGGACACTTAAAGAGAATGGAAGAGAAGAAGACTCCCAAGAGGATACATGAGATGCAGATGCAGAAGAAACGACCAAGGGGAAGACCAAGAGATAGATGGCTGAAAGGAGTGGAGGAATGTGTCAAGAAGAGAGGCGAGGACTGGACTAGAGTGACAGCGGAGAGGTGGTGGGAAGAAAGGACTAAGTGGCGAGGCTTATGTTCCAAACAGACCCAGCCTGGGGCTGGAAACTGTACAAGATGATGATTAAAAACTGTACTCACATGGCTCCTTATTTGTTAATATAATCTCCTCTCCTGTGCTTGGATGAAGCAAATTTATCAATCAGATTAGTTGATAAGGTCCTTATTTTTAAGTTTCTAACTTTGATAATAAACATTCCACTTCATTCATTTTCCTATGTCGCACACATCGGCATATTAAATAACTACTGTACGTATCGCACCACAAAAGTTAAGACAACGTTAATTTGTCGAATAAACTTCATTCACAGAACTCGCTAACAGACTTGTACTGTACTTGTACCCCCCGGCAACTGAAAATGAGTAAATATGAAAATCCACAGCCTCCTTCCAGTCGACCACCCGGGTCAGGGAGTGGAACGGATGAAGCCCCCATCTAGCGGCGAGCAGTAGCGGACCAAACCTTGCGGGGCCCTGGGCGATATGATAAGGCGGGGCCCACAAAAATAGGAAATTTAAAAAAAAAATCGCATCAAATGGAAAATAGTTTTCTAATAATAATAAAATATAGAATAGTTACAATATGTTGAATACACTACAGTACATTTTTAGCCTACTTTCGATTTTTGCAAAAAATGAAAGTAGACTTATGAGATCAACACAGGGCGAAAAAAGTGTGTCTGTCTGTGTGTGTGTATGTGTGTGTGTGAGTCTGTGTGTGTGTGTGTATGTGTGTGTGTGAGTCTGTGTGTGTGTGTGTCTGTGTGTGAGTGTGTGTACTCTGAATGTCTGTCCCCCCCCCCCTATCAATTCGAACACGGTGAATGCGAATTGAACGAAATTTGGTACAAAAGTAGCACTAGCAAAGGACACCTCAGTGTCATGTTTTATATCGCCGCCATCTTGACGGAAACGTAATGGCGGCCACACAAATGTTCAAAGCTTAAATCAAATTACGACTAACCTAATCATCCGATCTCTACCAAATTTTGCAACAACATACCCTTTTGGGGGGAGCATCCTTTGACCAAACCAATAGGTCACCAGCGTAATAGTTTGCGGGTGGCGGCCATCTTTGTGTGAATATTGATTCCCCCTATTAATTCGAACACGGTGCAACCGAATGGAACGAAATTTGGTACAGAGGTAGTACTAACAAAAGGCACCTCAGTGTCATGTTTTATATCGCCGCCATCTTGACGGAAACGTAATGGCGGCCACACAAATGTTCAAAGCTTAAATCAAATTACGACTAACCTAATCATCCGGTCTCTACCAAATTTTGCAACAACATACCCTTATAGAGGAAGCATCCTTTGACCAAATGAATAGGTCATCAACATAATAGTTTGCGGATGGCGGCCATCTTTGTGTGAAAATCGATTCCCCCTATTAATTCGAACACGGTGCAACCGAATGGAACGAAATTTGGTACAGAGGTAGTACTAACAAAAGGCACCTCAGTGTCATGTTTTATATCGCCGCCATCTTGACGGAAACGTAATGGCGGCCACACAAATGTTCAAAGCTAAAATCAAATTACGATTAACCTAATCATCCGATCTCTACCAAATTTTGCAACAACATACCCTTAAAGAGGAAGCATCCTTTGACCAAATGAATAGGTCATTAGCCTGATAGTTTGCGGATGGCGGCCATCTTTGTGTGAACATCAATTCCCCCTATTAATTCAAACACGGTGAAACCGAATGGAACGAAATTTGGTAGAGAGGTAGCACTAGCAAAGGGCATCTCGGTGTCATGTTTTATATCGCCGCCATATTGACAGAAACGTAATGGCGGCCACACAAATGTTCAAAGCTTAAGTTAAATTACGACTAACATAACCATCCGATCTCTACAAAACTTTGCAACAACATACGTTTATGGAGGGCTCCTTTGACCAATCTAATAGGTTATTAGCCTAATAGTTTGCGGATGGCGGCCATCTTTATGTCAAAATTGATTCCCCCTATTAATTCGAACACGGTGGAACCGAATGGAACGAAATTTGGTACAGAGGTAGCACTAGCAAAGGGCACCTCATTGTCATGTTTTATATCGCCGCCATCTTGACTAAAACGTAATCGCGGCCACACGAATGTTCAAAGCTTAAATCAAATTACGATTAACATAATCATCCGATCTCTACCAAATTTTGCAACTACATACCTTTATGAAGGGAGCATCCTTTGACCAACCTAATAGGTCATTCACCTAATAGTTTGCGGATGGCGGCCATCTTTATGTCAAAATTGATTCCCCCTATTAATTCGAACACGGTGTAACCGAATGGAACGAAATTTGGTACAGAGGTAGCACTAGCAAAGGGCACCTCAGTGTCATGTTTTATATCGCCGTCATCTTGACTGAAACGTAATGGCGGCCACACGAATGTTCAAAGCTTAAATCAAATTACGATTAACATAATCATCCGGTCTCTACCAAATTTTGCAACTACATACCTTTATGAAGGGAGCATCCTTTGACCAACCTAATAGGTCATTCACCTAATAGTTTGCGGATGGCGGCCATCTTTATGTCAAAATTGATTCCCCCTATTAATTCGAACACGGTGTAACCGAATGGAACGAAATTTGGTACAGAGGTAGCACTAGCAAAGGGCACCTCAGTGTCATGTTTTATATCGCCGTCATCTTGACTGAAACGTAATGGCGGCCACACGAATGTTCAAAGCTCAAATCAAATTACGATTAACCTAATCATCCGATCTCTACCAAATTTTGCAACTACATACCTTTATGGAGGGAGCATCCTTTGACCAATCTAATAGGTCATTCGCCTAATAGTTTGCGGATGGCGGCCATCTTTGTGTCAGAATCGATTCCCCCTATTAATTCAAACACGGTACAACCGAATGGAACGAAATTTGGTACAGAGGTAGTACTAACAAAAGGCACCTCAGTGTCATGTTTTATATCGCCGCCATCTTGACGGAAACGTAATGGCGGCCACACAAATGTTCATAGCTTAGATCAAATTACGATTAACCTAATCATCCGATCTCTACCAAATTTTGCAACAACATACCCTTATAGAGGAGCATCCTTTGACCAAATGAATAGGTCATTAGCCTAATAGTTTGCGGATGGCGGCCATCTTTGTGTGAAAATCAATTCCGCCAATTAATTCAAACACGGTGAAACCGAATGGAACGAAATTTGGTACAGAGGTAGCACTAGCAAAGGGCATCTCAGTCTCATGTTTTATATCGCCGCCACATTGACAGAAACGTAATGGCGGCCACACAGATGTTCAAAGCTTAAGTTAAATTACGACTAACATAACCATCCGATCTCTACCAAACTTTGCAACAACATACCTTTATGGAGGGAGCATCCTTTGACCAATCTAATAGGTCATTAGCCTAATAGTTTGCGGATGGCGGCCATCTTTATGTCAAAATTGATTCCCCCTATTAATTCGAACACGGTGGAACCGAATAGAACGAAATTTGGTGCAGAGGTAGCACTATCAAAGGGCACCTCAGTGTCATGTTTTATATCGCCGCCATCTTGACTGAAACGTAATGGCGGCCACACGAATGTTCAAAGCTTAAATCAAATTACGATTAACCTAATCATCCGATCTCTACCAAATTTTGCAACTACATACCTTTATGGAGGGAGCATCTTTTGACCAATCTAATAGGTCATTCGCCTAATAGTTTGCGGATGGCGGCCATCTTTGTGTCAGAATCGATTCCCCCTATTAATTCAAACACGGTGAAACCGAATGGAACGAATTTTTGTACAGAGATAGCACTAGCAATGGGCATCTCAGTGTCATGATTAATATCGCCGCCATATTGACAGAAACGTAATGGCGGCCACACAAATGTTTAAAGCTTAAATCAAATTACGACTAACATAACCATCCGATCTCTACCAAATTTTGCAACTGCATACCTTTATGGAGGGAGCATCCTTTGACCAATCTAATAGGTCATTCGCCTAATAGTTTGCGGATGGCGGCCATCTTTGTGTCAGAATCGATTCCCCCTATTAATTCAAACACGGTGAAACCGAATGGAACGAAATTTGGTACAGAGGTAGCACTAGCAATGGGCACCTCAGTGTCATGTTTTATATCACCGCTATCATGACGGAAACGTAATCGCGGCCACCCAAATGTTAAAAGCTAAAATGTAATTACGACCAACCTAATAATCTAGTCTCTACCAAATTTTACAACACCATATCTTGATGTGGGAAACATATTCTGACCAAACTGCAAGAACATCAGCCCAATAGTTTGCGGATGGCGGCCATCTTTATGTCAAAATTGATTCCTCCTATTAATTCGAACACGGTGAAACCGAATTGAACGAAATTTGGTACAGAGGTAGCACTAGCAAAGGGCACCTCATATTCATGTTTAATATCCCTATAGCACGTTGTATTTCAACAAGCTACTACAACCAACATTCAATCATACTCCTTGAAAAGGACAAAGAGTTATAACAATACCCATGCATTTAGGAGAAAGTAGGCTATATGTTCTTTACTGAACATCTTGTTTTAAATTATATGAATGAAACCTTTAAGTCCCCTTGAAGAAGATTAAGTAAACTATGAAATATTAAAATATTAAGTAAAAATTCAGACTTTCACGACCGGCGTTGAAATAAGAATCTCTGTTTCGCGACCTTCAAAGTGTCCTTAGAACACGGCCTATACGCCCGCGAAACAGAGATTCCTATTAAAATATTACTTAGCGACTTTTATCCCGGCTGAAGTCTTCTATTATTTCACTGAAATCTAAACTTGCTAAACGGTCACGGGAGATCATAGCTGCACTGAAAAAAGAATATGAATTATAAATTAGTTTGAAAAGTATAATTAATCAATTAAATTTAAAACAATCCATGGCGCGGGGCCCTCCGGACCGCGGGGCCCTGGGTGGTCGCCCTCCTCTCCATCCCCTAGATCCGCCCCTGGCGGAGAGTATATGAACTGTGCCGGCTGCCGAAGCCTGTCGCACTCCCCTGGGGCAACGATTAAATGAATAACAGATGAAATGAAATGACAGTGGAGAGTGTTGCTGGAATGGCATTTGTGACATGAAAAACCGGAGTACCCAGAGAAAATCCTGTCTGCCTCCACTTTGTCCAGCACAAATCTCACATGGAGTGACCGGGATTTGAACCACGGACCCAGTGGTGAGAGGCCAGCGTGCTTCCACCTAAGCCACGGAGGCTCAATTGAAAATGTGTGAAACGTTTTGAACAATGTTTAAGTACCTGATGAAGGGTGTGGGGTTAACCTACTTCCCGTAATCCGATTTGACCTTTAAGCAGAGACAGAAGCAGGAAGTGAAATGGAGAGATCTTTTTCACTACAACGGAACGTTATGGGCCAATTAATTATCCAGGCCCTTGAAAAGAAAGAAAATCCTTTCATACTGTAGTACAGAGAATTTGCGTGTAAGAGAGTGCAATGTCTGCCCTTTACTCCATATATTTTACATGGAAAGTTCTCTAGAGTGTCCCGGGGGCGTGGTGGCTCAGCGGTCTAGCTGTATGCCTCTCACCAAGGCGGTCCGGGTTCGATTCCCGGTCAATGTATGTGAGATTTTCGAAGTGAAATGCCATGTCCTGTGGTTCGGATTCCACGTAAAAAGGAGGTCCCGTGGCTCATAATCACAAGATTCACGGTCACGTAAAACTACAATCTTCCTTCCCTCCTAGAGTGTCCCTCGAATACACCGTACGAGACTGCCAGGAACTTATGTTTAGGATGAGTTTTGTAAACTGAATTATTTTCAGAGATTCGAGAAGGGGAAAACACTTAAGTAGAATATCTGTAATTTAGAGTCACTTTTAAGACATTGATTAAACAAACTTTGTGCAATACGGCCCTGGGTGGGCGATCCTTATTGACGCACCGTCCCCGGTTCAAAGGGCTTGTACAGAATGACGGAAGTACGTGAAGTGCATATGTTGGTGAAGGATACTTCTAACACTTTGAACACGTTTGTTTGGTGCAATAATCGTTAAAAGCTTTATGCGTTTCATTAAAATGTTTATATTTAAAAATTTAGGTCACAAAGATCCAATTACTCTGCCGAGCTTAATTACAAGCAGCAGATATATAGGTCTTGTCTAGAGAAATTGTCCCATTAAGTTGTGTAAAGCTTTGTGTTTTACGAAGATCTCGTCTCAAAAGAAGGAAGGCAGGCAGATTACAAAGTCTAGCCAGAGGGAAAAGTGGCCAGCCGCGGGCAAGGAGTCGTCCGACAAGTCTTGCTAGCTTATAGCTTATAGCCTTAGCCACGGCACAGCGCTGAGCATGACTATGGGCTAATTAATTTCCTTTCATCACCCCGACAATCAGCCTTTGTTGAAAGTCCTCTATATATTTTCCTTTGACTGACAACGCGCAATTGGGAGGGTTGAGACGGGGTGTAGGTGGAGGGGGTAGGGGGATCCCAGGATGGAGGGGCCTTTTCTTATCCCTAATTAGTTCTCCATCTCACTTTGCGTGTGGAATGGTGCGGACACATGGCGTCTCAAGGAGAGAGGGACGGACAGATGACTCGTTTAGTGCGAGCAAGAGAGAGAGCCTCTTGCTACTGGCAGTCAGAAAAGAAGAAGCCTCTGACGAGAGGAGAGCCCCGCGAGGTCTTTCGGGGTGCTCTTGCTGCAAGAAGGAAATTTGCTTGCTGTCATGTCCATGTATTAGGTTTTGTGAAGAGGCGTCGGACGACCCTAGACGACCACGACTCGTGACTTGGACTTGCTTGGCTCAACGCCTTAAGGCTAACTAGACATATTACATAATGCTAGGCGTCTGCTAATATCTAATGTGTGGTAGTGAACGCTGTTTGTGAAGTGAGTGGTCCATTCGGATGCCTTTGTGCTTGCTTGACGCAGTTGGCGGGTGACGGCATGTTACTCGCTTCTTGTGGTACACAAGCCGACGCGGCGCAGGATCTGCCCTACTGCCACTTGGCAAATTCCCTCACTGTCTTACACAATTCCTTCACATCGACAGCAATGTTTCACAAGAGTATCTAACATCCTTTCCGTTGAGTGGTGCTAAAATAAAAAATATGAAAATAAAATAGTAATATTAATAATGGTATATTCGCTTTCACGACCGGTGAATTAAAACTCAGCAATTCTTCTAGGTTTGTGCCGTGTCGTGTGTGGGGTTTCGCCTAGGACATCAAGCTGGCTCATCAGCGGGCTCTCGGTGTCCCCGCCCGGACCCCCACAGGAGTAACGAACTGCGCGCTACCTCCCTTTATATAGAGTGCAACTGCACTACTTGACTGCGAGCCAAAAGCTCAAGCAGCCTCAACCTCCCTATGAAGACTTCCAAATAGCTTATAATAAACAATACGGAGTTCCTTGACTAGGAATATTAACAGTGAAGGGGAGAGAAGTTTCATCTGAGATTTTTCATGATGCTCTTGGTTGGTGTTGGTTGTTGTTGTTGTTGTTCTTGATTCTTTTGGGTTTTTTTTTGACATCGTAGTCATCTAGCCCGTGTACTCGATCATGTGTAGATTTTGTCTGAGAACCTGTGTCACTGTGATGTCTGTACTAGTTTGTGTATTTGTAATGGAGGTCGGATTAGGGTAGGAAGCGGCCGTGGCCTTAAGATAGTTACCATCCCGGCATTTGCCTGGAGTAGAAGTGGGAAATCACAGAAAACCACTTCCAGGATGGCTGGGGTAGGAATTAAACCCGCCTCTTCTCAGTTTTTCTTCAGAAGACGGAGTGTACCCTGCTCCAGCCCTCAGACCAAAATTTAATTTCTTGGCAGAGCCAGGAATTGAACCCGCGCCTTCATGGTGACAGCCAAGAATGATAGCCACTACGTAATGAGGTGGACTTATGGTGTTGGACTAGCACGCCTGCCTCTGACCCGGAGACCCCTGATTTGATTCCCAGCTTCGTCAGAGTTTTTAGGTACTGATATGAGGGCTAGAGCGGAGTGCAGAGCCTCGTGAGGGCAATTTAGATGCCGTCTGACAGTGAGGCATCGCGCCAGTCATGGAAACCAGGTTTAACGGCCGAGGAGATCCGACGTGCTGACCACGCGTCACCCCATAATCTGTTGGATGAATAGCTGGGCAGCGGTCGCTTGGTAGGCCAAGCTGGGATGGCACGTGGGGGATGAAATATATTCTACATGATTGTATCGCATTTTGTTTAGGGTGATTGATTGAGAAGAGTATGCTACATTATTGAACCAATGGATAAGTAAAAGAACTATATCTTAAATGACCTACCTGTATTCGTTTGGGAGGTAGTTTTCCCTGTGTGGCTCAGAAGGTAAGACACCGATCCACAACCAATTCATTATACCACTGATTATATATCAGTCTCTGAATTTCCTACTTTTCTCAGTTTCACCCTATCCATTTCTTTCCAGCTTTGCTCCATTAACCTCCATATATTATCATCCCGCATGTGTTTGTCATACTATTCTATACTCCGTGACTCACTAATCTAAGTTGTCTGACCCAGCAATTGTCACGAACCACATACCGTTGATGCACTACTTACCATATGGAGTGGTGAACTCACAAATAATGAATTCGGAGGGTATGGAGTCCCGTATCCCAATAAATAAACAAATAAATAAATAAATCTGACCAGCAAGAAATTAATAAATTAATTGGTCCTGCCTAAAACGAATATTTAGACCAAATTTTTATTGAATAGGTGCTGCAACCCGAACACCTTCTACGCAGAATTTGTCAGTTATTCGTGCATTTAATGGATGCCCGCACATTCCACTCGTTATTCTTGTGCACATCAAGAAAGATATGCCCGTCGCGTTTTCTTTTATCATGTCACAAGACACAAATTAACAAGAAAATATTGTTTCATTAGAGTCGGGCCTACCAGTTTTGATTAAGTAAAGTAGATAATTTGGGAAATATGATAACATACGGACATTTTTCTTGCACCATTGAAATCCTAACCTCTTCAAACTCATGCATCATCTCTTACCACAACACTCTGAAATGAGGTTTAAAATATGAAATTACATAATAACCTTCCCTGGCGTTCCTGATTCCATGGAGCTAACACTAATTTCGGTACAGAGCCACTTGAAAGCTAACAATGAACGTGTGCATCGAACGTTCCTCATAGCTGCTGACTCCTCAGACTCCGTGAATCTCGGGAAGCTCTCATTCTGAGGAGGCCACCCGCAGAACAGATAACATAGTAGGCTACATGTAGAATAGAATGGAGAGTAAAACGCCAACTTGCACAAGTCTAAATTTGTCTCATTCCTCACTACATCTATCTTCCTCCGGTGATCGTCATCTATGCGGTGTGGGAGGTCTATCGAAAGGAGCGAAAGTAGTGGTTTTGGATCGGTTCCGCAGCCTCCTCCTCCACCCCTCCTACCAAGACGGTGGCCGTAGCTTAACTTAACCTAGCATGTGAACCAATAAGGCTAGAGACTTGAACGAGGTGTCAAATTACTGGGGCTGACGCCCCCTTTCCTCTAGACAAATTATTTCAACCCCAAAATAAACCTACCCCTACTAGGGGGTGAAATTGTAATTTTTAGAGAATCTCACTTTCCAAGTGAAACATGTGAGAGTTTGAATGCCAATATGGAATTAAACGTTGTTCCACACAAGAGACATGTGTGCGATGGAAAGCCAATATGAATTAACATTCTTGTTGTTTGCTTTTACGCATGCCCACTCATAGCTTTTGTAAGAGGGCGGGCTTTTTAAAAGATGGCGGTTGTAGTGTAACCTAACCTAACCCAACCCACGAGTGGTGATCAAAAAGTATTTTAAGCGACGCGTGTCGATCGGCAAACCAATAATCAAAGAGGGGCATGTCAGGCCTTGAGGTGATAGCCCCTTTTGATTGATCCCTGTTGATTGGTCCCTTTAGATTGATCTCTGTTGATTTGTCCCTTTGGACTGGTCCCTGTTGAATACCCCCACCCCCTTGGACGGGCCCTTTTTGACAGGGGTCATTTTTTATGGATTCTTTTTGACAGGTCCCTGTTGATGGGCCCCTGTGGATGGGTCCTTGTTGACGGGTCATTGTTGACGGGTTCCTGTTGACGGGTCCCTGTTGACAGGTCTTTGTTGACGGGTCCTTGTTGGCGGGTCCTTGTTGACGGGTCCTTGTGGACGGGTCCTTGTTGACAGGTCCATGTGGACGAGTCCTTGTTGACAGGTCCTTTTTGGCTAATCCCTTTAGACCGGTCCCTTTGGACTGGTC
Organism: Meconema thalassinum; assembly: GCA_946902985.2. Taxonomy (NCBI): domain Eukaryota; kingdom Metazoa; phylum Arthropoda; class Insecta; order Orthoptera; family Tettigoniidae; genus Meconema; species Meconema thalassinum. The sequence goes on from OX336389.2 coordinate 132,918,643, forward strand.
CCTATGGGTTGGTCCATGCATTTATCCAAATTATGTCAAAGGGACAATGCTAAAAAGCTAGTACAAGAAAAAAATGTTGCTACTCAAAATAGTGTAGTGTTTATTGAGCAACATTTAACCCCTGCTGTAAAAGTTATGTTTAATCCATCTTCCACATCTCAAGAGTGATCATCATCACGGACTATGCAAAAGGTTGTGTTGTTGTTGTTTTAAGGGGCTGAACTACAAGGTTATCTACCCTTCATATGCAAGAGAATCAAAAAGGACTAAATAGTAATAGAGAAAAAAGAAATGTATTTTGAATGTAACTATTGTACAAGTACTTATATTAAATAAATAAAAATATTGTATGGGTATTGTCTGTTTTTTCTTAATTGCTATACCCACGTCCTACTATATTAATGCCATTATTAACCATCAGCAGTCCCCACCTATGTTCAGAAAGAAAGTGATCTTAAACAATACACTCTATCTATGGTTTGTGTAACGTGTATCATAATAATACAGTGTCGTCAAGCCATGTTCAGGCAATAGTAATGTTAGGTAAGGGGTTCGAACCCTTGCTTCCTTGTACAGGATTAGTTTTTACTCAACAGCAACCCATAATACTGTACTTAGAAACATGTCACATCTCATTACAAAATGTCAACTGTATCGTTTTCTAAGACCCCAGCTGCTGGCTAGTGGCTAGCAGACTGTGCAACAGAAACAGTGTCACCATGTTCATCCTTAAAAAAAAAAAAAACATTTATTATTCTTTTTCTTATTATTGTTCATTAAGAGTAGTGTAAAGTTGTCTTTGTGACGTAACGGTTAGCATAGGTAGCTGGCACTCTAAAGCTCTTGAGTTCAATTTGAGCTTTAACATAAAATTTTAAAAGTATATTAGGACTAAAACAGGTCTACTCAGTCTCGGGTGATCCAAATAAGTAGATGTGGTTTGATTCACACTTTAACGATAGAACACGACTGTTTTTTTATTTTTTTTAAATAATGATAGCCATTTGTTCATTTTTTCATTTTCACATTTCACACATTGCCATTAGTCAATTTTCCCTGTACACGATTTGAAAATGTCAGTTTAAAGTTTTTGGATTTCATGATATGGAAACAAGAATTTTCCATTTTGTTGTTTACACATTTGTCAATTTCCCATTTACATTTTTTTAAATGTCAGTTTTAAGTTTTTAAATTGTGTTGATATGGAAACATTGATTTCCTATTTTTCCCATATCACAGACGACACGTTTATGATTTAGTCCATGTTGAAAGTTTAGTTTTGTAAAACACACATTTGCTGATTTAAATTTTCTTGAAATCGTCTTAATGGAAGTTCTTGGCCATGGCAATAGTGCATTCTCTTTCTGTTTGTTTCCATAAACGTATAGGCCTACTACTACTACTACTACTACCGGTACTACTGTAGGTAAGACTGTTTTACAAAATAACACCTATCTAGCGCTGCATTAAAAAAAACACAAGTGTTAAAAAAACTACAGTATACTATTTACCATTTGCTATATACATTAATTACCCCACCATCCTACCTTGCCGTGTTTGCTTTGGTTGAACAATCAATGCTACTCATACACACACACACACATACACACACACACACACACACAAGCTTTTTCTCTCTCTCTCTATCATTCTATCTATAGTCATACATTCACACAACCATACCTGTCTTTGAAAAACAAATACAACCACGCTATTTATCCTTGACATGCACACTTTTCCCAAAGAACTTTTAGTTATACATTTAACATTTACTATTACAAAAAAATGTCTCCACTATTTACAATTACAAAAATGAATATTTAAAAAATACTAAATCTACTAAATCTACTGGTTACAAAAAAGCCATGTCTCTAAACAATAAAATATAGAAATCACACCTCCACCTCGTGGTTATAATCCTATGGTAGGCTAATGCATAGGTCATTCATCTGCACTCATTTGCTCTCCATTAAGGTAAAAGTGCATTTTCTCTGTTCCACAAGATACAAATTTGATTGCTGGATTGTATCCTGCACTGTTTATGCGATATAGCTTTGCCAGTTCATAAAACCACTAGGTAGTTCTCTACATATAGCAATTTTAATACTGCCCTACCTACGCCTTTTTCTCTTTTGGCTTTCTTACAGTCTAGTGTGTGATAGACAGCATTAACTGTATATCAAACCCAGTTCACCTTTGTATTTGTAATCCAAGTAATAATTTGAAAAGACACAAATGTAATCAGTTTTAAACGTTATCTCTGTTTTGTTTTGTTTAATATGTTTATGACATGCATATTAACCTGAAATCGAACCCTGGTGAAAAGGCTAACAGCTTAATCACTGCACCACCATGCCCTTGTTTCTTAGTTTGACTTGTTCTAGGCCTCAGACCTGGAAATCGAGTTAAGACCACCAGTACAAGAGCTAAAAGTGCTTACCACTGCAACACAAAATGGATAGCTGGTAACATTAGACAACCAGAAATGGTTATATTTCTGTTAACAATGCATTTTGTCATCAGCCTACTGTCTGAGCACTGACAGCAACACAGTTAAGTTTAGAACAAGCGAGAGTGTGTGTGTATAGATTATTAGCCTCAAGTATTTAAAGCTTGTTGTATGTAGCGACCATCTTGTCCCGGTAACCACTGAGCATTTTTGTGTTTTAGCTATCCGCTTTAACCAATCAATTAAAGATAGTCTACTCTTAATTCTTGAATCGATAAATCAGAGTTTGTGTACACCGCTTGTCATTTATAAACCCATACCTGCAACCTATACTCTCTCTATACTGCAGTTTGATCTGAAAACAAGTTTCAATGGTAAAAGACTTGTCAGTCACCATACATGTAGCCTACACTAATTCTTTCTCTACCTAGCTATGTTTCATCACACATGGTAAACATCTCACATGTTCGTATCCGATTATTAGTTTATAAAAACTCAGGTCGATGACCTTGATGTATTGGGTATTTTGGGTAAATTCATTGGCCGTGGGAAAGGGTTGACCATTCTAAGTCCTATGACACCTCGCATGTTGATATTCGATTATTAGTTTATAAAATTATAGGTCAATGACCTTGCTGTTTTGGATTTTTTGGGGGTAAATTCATTGGTCATGGGAAAGGGTTAACCATTCTAAGTCCTATGACACCTCACTTGACCCTCTCCGATTATTAGTTTATAAAATCATAGGTCAATGACCTTGCTGTTTTAGATCTTTTGGGTAAATTCGTTGGTCATGGAAAAGGGTTGACCATCCTGAGTCCCATGACACCTCACTTGACCCTCTCTCATTATTAGTTAGCGAGATATTAACAAAAGTGTATTTAGGCCCTTTTGACAAAAATAAATAATACATACATTCAAAAACAGAATGTCACCTCAAGTCCAACGACCTCTCATACAAGTCCCTAGCCTCATTGGTTCATGAGATATTAAAAAGCTAATGACCTATTAGTTCTGGATCTTTTGGTGATTTAAAAAAAATAACTCATCTATCAATCATTATTCAAAAAGCCCGCCCGCTTACAAAAACCCCAAGTGCGCATGCGTAAAAACAAAAAACAAACATGTTAATTCATATTAGCAATCGGCTCTTCACACGCGTTTCATGTGGAACAACGTTCAATTTCATCATAGCATTAGGGACCATGGGCCAGTCCATAGGGACCAGTCCAAAGGGACCGGTCTAAAGGGATTAGCCAAAAAGGACCTGTCAACAAGGACTCGTCCACATGGACCTGTCAACAAGGACCCGTCCACAAGGACCCGTCAACAAGGACCCACCATAAAGGACCCGTCAACAAAGACCTGTCAACAGGGACCCGTCAACAAGGACCCATCCACAGGGGCCCATCAACAGGGACCTGTCAAAAAGGACCTGTCAAAAAGGATCCATCAAAAATGACCCCCTGTCAAAAAGGGCCCGTCCAAGGGGGGGGGGGGGGGGCTAGTCAACAGGGACCAGTCCAAAGGGACTAATCAACAGAGATCAATCAAAAGGGACCAATCAACAGGGATCAATCAAAACGGGCTATCACCTCAAGGCCTGACATGCCCCTCTTTGATTATTGGTTTGCCGATCGACAAGCGTCACTTAAAATACTTTTTGATCACCACTCGTGGGTTGGGTTAGGTTACACTACAGCCGCCATCTTTTAAAAAGCCCACCCTCTTACAAAAGCTATGAGTGGGCATGCGTAAAAGAAAACAACAAGAATGTTAATTCATATTGGCTTTCCATCGCACACATGTCTCTTGTGTGGAACAACGTTTAATTCCATATTGGTATTCAAACTCTCACATGTTACACTTGGAAAGCGAGATTTTCAAAAAATTACAATTTCACCCCCTAGTAGGGGTAGGTTTTATTTTGGGGTGGAAATATGTTATCCATTGGAAAGGGGGTGTCAGCCCGAGTTCAACAACACCTCATTCGTCAAAATCCGACCATGTGTTTGAGAGATATCGTGCCACCGCCATCTTGTGTGGAGGAATGTGGAGGTGGAGGGCCTAGAACCCCTCAAAAACCACTACTAGCGAAGTATTCCATCTAGAACATGCTTGCGGGTGACAGAGTTCGCTGGTAATCATGATTCAACGTTTGGCAATCGGTGTCAATAGACTAATAACTGGAAATTTAGAATACGCGGAATAGGTTTATCATTTTGTATCAATTTCCATTTTCAATGCACTTACAGGCTTTTCTAACTAGGTTCATTCAAATATTCAAAAGAATGTTTTAGAATACAATAGGAATTGCCTTACAATAAGACGAATATGTAGGAGTAATTTCTGAGATATGCGGCCATTATTAACATGATACCGTCTCAGAGTAGTACGATAATACACTCCAGTGGGGCTTAAGATTTACTGTATGTCTAATGTGAGCAGTAATTATTTCCACCAGGCTTCTCTCCCACTAACTAAGAATCCTTGGAGGTTTGCCTTCAGGTGATTCCACAACGCTTGCTTATTTTGTCATAAGAAACAGCCTACGGTTCTTAATCTGCAGCACAATGTGCGACGTGTGCACGTGTTAGCAAAACAAAAAGATGTACATAAAGAAGAAATACACATATGCTGCTTTTAAAATTCACACTAGCTGCTCAAAGACGTTCTTTACTTGTTGCTTATAGGGGGGAAGGGAATATGTCATCTTGGGGATGCTGGTCGCCTTTGTCAAACATAGCGTGCAGACCAATGTGTTTATAATGCTTCATAGGGTGCATAGAAAGTAGAATTTTATGTGCGTACTTCAGCTTATCAGCACTGTAATCCCTTAGGAGATAAGGAGACCACCATTTGGTGAAGTGGCTGGGGTTATTGAGGGCATGGATACCATTCCCTGCCCATTAAATGACCTATTAAGGAATAACTTAGCCTCATGATATGGTATTGGAACCTGGCTATGCTGTGACAGAAGGATAGGAAAGGATATTGTAATCCTACAATATGTATCCTCCAGATCAGGAAGCCTGTTTAGTGGTCCCTTGTCATGACGGGGAGTTCTAATCGGGTCTACTACATCCTTTCCGTATCTAGTGCTCAGACTACGGGCGAAACTGGCTGGGAATATTGCTCCAAGTGTTGGCCTACCACACCCCAATATTTCAAGTAGCCTGTTTGTACACATATTCCATTCAATTTGTCTTAAGTTATAAAGGTAGAGACGAAAATATTTGAGTCGACTCCTTCATTTGAAATAATTTGCATGTGTATTCTAAAACAGATCACAAATTACCAAATCGATCAACTCATTCCTTCTATTGTTTGCAATTTATCATCTTTGTTGGTAGGTCTTCTGACTTTTAAATATATTTCAGCGAATATATGCAATAAATTTTTAATTGTTGAAATCGGGACTGGCTGATCTGTTTACAATAAATTTTACAGCGTTTACTTTTAAAATGTACCTCTGCAGTATAGGGAATCGGTTGTAGTGTTTGATTTCAGAAGGAGGTTGCTACTAGGCCAATGTGTTAATTTAATCCCGTTTACTTCTGTGAATGTGGAGTATATACGAACACCTGTGTAACTGCGGTGGATGTACTAATGTGTATATTTGTATTCGAAGCTGGAAATAGGTAGGAGTCGTTAATAATGTTATTGGTTTTACGTCCATTTTAACTACTGCGGCTTTTAGAGACGCCGGGGTGTCGGAACTTTGCCCCGAAGGGGATCTGGCTCTCTCGCATTTCCGCAACCTAACTGACTTTGCCAGGATTCGATCCTGCAACCTTGGAAACAGGCAGGAGACAGCCGGGGGCATTAGTCAGGCAACATTTGCCTAGAGTAAAAATGATGTTGGTGGTGATAATTGTTGTTATAAGGTATCTAATATCTGGGTTATCGGCCCCTAATGGTTTGGGTGATAGTGAAAGATGAGATGAGAATGAAAAACTATAACAAATACTAACTACAAACTTACATACTAGAAGAAGAAATGGTAAACAAATAAAGGATAAGGCAAATAAAGGACAGGATGAAGAGAAATGCCCCCAACCCTCGAAGAATGAGGATTAAGGGTCTTGGAAGGAAGGAGAGCCATGAAATGCAGATATGAAAGGGAAAGAGGAGAGGGACCGCCCCAAGGTCAAAAGAAGAAGGGAAAAATGGACCCAGCTTAGGACCCCCTCGGGGTCGCCAACTCTCAAACTCACCAGCCGTGAGCCCTTGAGGGTGTAGCATTATCCAGGATGCACCAGAAGTAGTAGGGGTACATACAACCTGCCTCCTTGAGGACCTTGTGCAGAAGGCAGGAGATAACATAAAAAGAAAAAGAATGCTGACCCCTCGAAGAATGAGGGTATCAGGAAAGATGAGACAAGGGACAATAAAGGCGGGAAAGTGAAAGACTCCCTAGGCCTCGGATATCCTAATACCTTCGGGGTCGGAAGAGAACATTAGTTGACCAAGAGAGGTCGACAGGAAAGACGACGGAGAGGAGCCGAGCATAAGTAAGTGGAAGCAATGTCGGACTCAGCTGGGGTACCGTGGTCGCCAACCCATGTCTTACTAGATGTGAGACCCTGGGGGAGGGAGATACTCCGTCCCAACCCTCATACCATAATTAAATTCCATTGCAGAGCTGGGAATAGAACATTTTACATAGGCTACGGTATACCGGGTGATTCAGCAGCCCCTTCCAATATCGTTTTCTGCAACCCAACTAACGCTTGTTGGCAGGAAGGTCTATAATTTCTCTGCTGGCATCCCGTATGGTACTAATGCCCTACAGGCAGGGGCGTATATAGAGTTTTATTTCGGGGAATGCCCAACCGGGGGTGGGGGGGCATGGTATAGGCCCAAAGAATAGGGGGTCGGGGTTCTCCCCGGGAAACTTTTGTATAATTTGGGGCAAAATGATCAGTTTTAAGGCTATCTGGCATCACTTTTTCAACCAATTTGTTGTGATGTTTTGTGTTTGGTTAATGTGAAACACAACTTAGACCATCTTATGATACTTTTTATTAGTACAATCATCTTGCTCAATTAATAGTATTTACTTGGAATGAATTAATGTTACGGTACTGTTTTGATTTACAACTCACAATATAATATAAAGTCAAAGTTTCTTGAAGCATTGCCAAATCGGTGCATAACTTCATCGTCAGTGAGATGTATGTCTCTGTGAATAGATTACAATACTAGACCGTTGAGTCTGTTTTCAGAAGTAGAATTTCTTAAGTATGTTTTCAACCAACTCAAACTCCGTTCGGCAGTACCAGTTGCTACAGAGAGAGGCAAATTTGCTAAAAGTTTGATAAGGGTATAAAGTTAGGGGAAAAAACTTTTGTCACACGCTTCAAGGGCACTTGTTGCTGTTCTTAGTTCGTTCATAAGAGCGAAGGCACTGGAGAGAAATAAGAGGTTAGGCCTATGTTGTTACACATAAGATCAGAGCAAACTGATTGTCACACTGTTAACATCGCTCTACCTTCGCCATACGTCACTTAGTAACAATAGTACACGGTTGGTTCTTAGTGTTTTAATTCATAAACAAATAATATATGTTACAAATTTTTAGCCACCCTCCTTATATACGCCCCTGCCTGCAGGCATATCTTGCAAACGATACTCCCTATTATTTTCCCTCGATGTAACGAAGTTATACGCAAACGTCACTCAACCGTCTTATAGGTATCAGCGACAGGTTGCCTTCTGTGTGGAAATCTCTCCTGGTACAGGCGCTGTGCGTCTTATGCGTTCTGTCTTGCATCACCGTGGATGAAAAGCAGGTCAACATACTTGTCTGCTGAGAACATCGCGATGAAATGATCAGCACTTTTAGGCTGCACTCTGTGCCAAGCCAGTGCACATTGACCCCTAAATATGCACTGCATGATAATGGTCAAATGTGACACAAATGCTCTTGTATTTGATCCCCAAAGCTTAAAATGTGCATAAAAATATATTTTGGTGGTGGTATTTGAACCCGCCTCCCAAACACAGGTCAACTGCCTTCAACGCACTTGGACCATTGCTCCACATTTACTCGTCCCTTCACCTTGCCGGAAACCGTATGAGATGTGGTAATGCTTTCCGCTTTGGAGGTTCATTCACGTTTTTTATCAGTATGCCACCATACCCTGCGTTTATTTGGTATCCAACTAAACCGTATAATTGACATGTACCTTGTACATGCCCGAATGCCAGTTTGATGCATTGTATAATCGCTTGTCGCACATATGTTTTTGTAAAGGACTTGCTTAAATGTCGTCATAAATCTTGTAAAGTTGTTTAGGGTAATTGTTTATTGGCTATGGGCGGGGAACTGTTGACCATTCTGCTATCAGACTTTGGAAGTGTGGCCTAAAATTAGTGAAACAAGTAGTTCCTTGAAGAACTAATTAACCTATTTTCATATATCCTACTTATGTTAATTGCCTCTATCAACACACAAAATTCTAGTTTGATTGCTTTAATACATTGGTAGACATTGAGAAACCTCTAAATATTTTGGGCGGTCGCCATGTTGGATTTTGATATCTGTAGGCCATAGGGTCATGTACTATTAATTGAGATTATTGCGTGGATTTATTATTCAAACATTGACTTTGATCCCATGATTAGGACACAAGAAATAAAAACTTAACTTTAAAATGTCGCACAGCCGCCAAATGGAAGTTAAGTAAACAATTGAACTAAATTAGATGCCGGTGCATTACAATGTGTCCTATATAGCTTTGTTCTACCATGTTTCAATGGCTAAATCGCGAGAAAATTATATTTAAATGTTTAACTTCGCTAGGCCGCCATGTTCGTTTTGTACTTAACAGTGTTTTGTAAATCACATAGGTGAACGTCTAGTTGTGCCTGTTATCACCGTACGAAATTTCAGGGTGATATCAGTAATAGTTTCGGAGATATAGAATGCCGGTGAAATAAATCGCACGGCCACCATGTTGGATTAGTGAGACGTAATTAAATTTGAAGGGCACGTTCGGGATCGGTCGAAATAGTACTATGTCGTTACCGAGTTTCATTTGCATCGGTTTTGCCGTTTAATTGTTATTAGGGACACACACGGACAGGGGGCTGCGTACCGCAGTCGGTAGAGGCGCTGAACTTCTAACTGGAAGGGGTGGGTTCGATCCCCACCCAGGTAGTGGATTTTAGAAGTAAAACTATCACTTTCGGAAACTCAAATAGCCCAGGGGTTCACTCAGCCTACACCAGAAATGAGTACCAGGGTAATTCCTGGGAGCAATGACGGCCGGACGTGGAGCTGACAACTCCATCCCATCTAGTGCTGATGTCACAAAAAGTGGAAGCCTCTACCTTCCACTACTCCCAGGGCCTCCATGGCTTTTTATAATTTCAAATGATCTTGTCGACTTCATCATTATGCTTGAGTCTAACGTTATGCGTTACGGAGACGGCGACCATGTGACGTCATGCAGCCGCGCGGGAAGCCTAAGTTAATGGGTAATGGACGGCGAGTGCGTGACGTCATGCAGCCACGCGGGAAGCTTGAGTCTAACGTAACGCATTACGGAGACGGCGACCGCGTGACGTCATGCAGCCGCGCGGGAAGCCTAAGATAATGGGTAATGGATGGCGAGTGCGTGACGTCATGCAGCCACGCGGGAAGCCTAAGTTAATGGGTAATGGAGTCTGTTGAAAGAGTCCTGGGGCGTCGAGCGACCTGGGACTTAGAGCGAAGCGAGAAGGCAGTTGTAGCATGCGTCATTTGAAATGATATAAAGTCTAGTCTTTCAGACTGACTGTAACTTCTTTTTTTTTACACACACGGGCAAAAGGTGATCTCATAAGCCTATTTTTTTCGTTATGGTGTTTGAAGCCACTTTCAGTGTTCTCTTAGTATATCATAAATGAAAATAGTCTAATAGGGGGCAAAAGACTCACCCGGTATATTTGATTTCTTTATTCGTTTATCCGTTTTCTGTTGTTGTTAATTTCAATTTCGGCAAGTTTTTAATGAATATGTCAAAATCGTCCAGTCCCAGCGCAAAGGTAATTAACCATGTCAGTTTAAAATCCCCACGACTCAGCCAAGATTCGATCCTGGGACCTTTCAGGCCAAGACCTAGCATGCTAACCGATTAGTGATGGGGCCGGATACTCTGACCTCAGGGGTGCCAACAGACTACACTAAGAGTGATCTTTCTGCAGTTATTTGCAGGGTGCTCAAATGCGAGGGAGCCATGTCAGTAGATTTACTGGCACGTTAAAAATCCCCATTGGAGCAAAATTCTGGCAACCGGGCGTATCTTGAAGCGGCAGTAGTTAAAAGGAACGTAAAACCAATGATATTATAATATTATCTTCTGCAGTATACCTTGAAATTTTGTATAAATATGATTTTGAAACAACACTATTACCGTCTAGGATTCCACATAAAATATTACAGGTATAATTTATTGTATTTTTATATCTCAAAGGACAGACTTGTTGGTGATTGTTGCAATTCTGGAAAATATACCTCCTATCTTATAAACTGCGTATATGTTTATAATTTTGGTTTCGTAAATGTCGATCTGCTTAAATAATTTGTGTTATATAATCCACCTTGTCAACACTAAAATATGTAGTTTAATAACTTTTAAACGAATATGCTTCAATATACAGTACAATGATATCTTTTTCAGTCTTCAAAATAACGTTGAACATTTTTTTAAAAATCGAGCTTACCCTCCAGGGTGGTGGCTCCCACGGACTCAGCGAGGGAACTCATCCCTACCGCCATATTTCAGGCAGTGTCCTAGAGCGGGGAACCTCTAATCGGAGTGGATACAACTGGTGAGATGAGATTAGCACCTCGCCCAGGTGGCCTCACCTGCAAAGCGAACAGGGGCCTCATGAGGGAAGGGAATGGAAGGTCAGGATGGATTGGCAAGGAAGAGGAGAGGAGGCGGCCGTGGCCTTACAGTAGGCATCATCCCGTCATTTGCCCGATGACGAAGTGGGAAACCACGGAAAACCACTTCGAGGATGGCTGAGGTTGGAATCGAACACCCTCTACTCATTTGGACAACCCAAGGCTGAGTAGACCCCGTTCCAGTCCTCATACCACTTTTCAAATTACGTGGCAGAGCCGGGAATCGAACCCAGGACCTCCGGGGCGGCAGCTAACCACGCTTACCGCTACGCTACGGAGGCGACACGTTTAACATTAAAAATTTAAAAAAAATCGATATCCTTACAAATAATTTGAATTAAAATTTAAGTTCCAAAATATATATTTTTTGTTAACATTAGAAAGTGTTGTTTATAAACTGGAGTTGCGATGGACTGTGGTGATCCTGTAAATCTATCTTAAGAAATTCCGCTGACGGAAATATGATGATGATGATAATTCTTGTTTTAAGGGGCCTAACAACCAGGGTTTCGGCCCTTAATTGTTTGGGTGACAGTGAAGGATGAGATGAGAATGAAAACTCTAACTAATACTATCTACAGACTTACATACTAGAAGAAATGGTAACCAAATAAAGGATAAGGCAAATAAAGGACAGGAAGAAAAGAAATGCCCTCAAACCTCGAAGTACTCGTATGGGGATTGAAGGACTTGGAAGGAAGGATAGCCTTGAAAGTCATATGGGAAAGGGAAAGAGGAAAGGGCTCGCCCTAATGTCAGTGTAGAAAGGGGAAAATCGGACCCAGCTCAGGAATCAACCGTGAGCTCCTGAGGGTGTAGCAATATCCAGGGTGCACCAGAAGTGGTGGGGCTACATACACCCTGCCTCCTTGAGGGCCTTGAGCAGAAGGCAGGAGATAACATGAAAAGAAAAATATGGCTGGCCCCTCGCAGAAGGAGGGTATCAGGAAAGATGAGACAAGGTTCGATTAAGGCGGGAAGGATGGGAAGAGACACCCTAGGCCTCGGACACCCTAAGACCGTCAGGGTCGGAAGAGAACAAGAGTTGACCGAGAGAGGTCGACAGAACAGAAGACGGAGAGGAGCCCGGCACAAGTAAGTGGAAGCAATGCCGGACTCATCTGGTGTCCCGTGGTCGCCATCCCACGTCCCTGGGCCTATTGTACAGTGCATTTCGCCATGGGGACAGTTTTAACCAATTGTACACCCACTGCTTGATACTGTTGCCTTTTAGGGGCAGCGACATCGTGGTAATATGGCCTTGTGTATTTGGGTGTGTGTGGAATTCGTGGCATAACGTATGTTATTGTGATGGCTGTACTAATTGTGTGCATTTGTAAACTGGGGATAGGATTTGAAAGGAGGTGACCGTGGTCTTGGAACCATCTCAGTATTTACCTCAAATAGAAGTGGGAAACCACGGAAACCCGCTTCTAGTGTGACTGAGGTAGGAATCGAACCCACCTCTTCTCAGTTTTGCCTCATGACGCTGAGTGAACCACGTTCCATCCTCCTCAGACCAGAATTAAATTCCTTGGCAGAACCTGGAATCCAACATGGGCCTCAGCGATGACAGCCAAGAATGCTAGGCACTACGAAACGAGGCGGACTATGATGATGGTAGCCATGCGTGTAACACAGGTTATTTTGGTCAATAATTGCAGTACGTGCCTCAGAAATTGAAATAAGATACCATTTTAGCATTTTCCTGGAGAGAGTGTGGAAAGAACCACGGAAGAGCACACTCACGATGTCCGTGATCACCGCTCCTCCGATCGCCGAGCTTACTATTGCTATCCTGGATTGTGACTCAAAGTGCTCGACAAAGTTCACACGTTATGTAATTTTGAAATGGTATTAGTTAAGTAGGCGGCTCCGTGGTGTTTGAGAAGCACACCTGCCTCTCGCCTGGAGGGAATTTTGAAATTGAACGGCTGGAACGGGGTGCTCTCAGCCGCGTGAGTACAATTGAGTAGCTATCTGATTATTATTATTATTATTATTATTACTATTATTATTGATTAAATCGTTACGAATATACACATTTAACAAAATTAGAGAAAAACTGTACACATTTTACGAATTTCCTTACACTTCCTACTCATTGTTTAACCTGTAAATTTACCATTGAAGACTCCACGGGATAAACGTGGTAAGTCACATTCAGTAAATTTTTCAGGAGAGCAAATTTAAACTTTCAACACTAAAATTAAATACTTAAAACACCCCAATTTAGGGTAAGCAATATAGTATTTTTGCCAAATTTATTTCTTATAAAGGAAGTACATGTACAACAAATAACAACTAAAGTTAAATTATGAAGAAAGTGAGAGGATAAGGACGTTCTTTCCGTTACAACAAGAAATAAAAATCTCTGTATCTCGGCGACATTCCACTTTATTTGAAATTAATTTCAACTGATCTCTAGTGACAATGGCTGGCCATCAGAATGTACTGATACGCGCTACCCCTAGTAGCAAGTTCATTAATTGGATCAAAGTAGGTAAAGCACAACACAAATGGTCCTTTAAATAAATATTAGCTTTATTGCAGGTCAGAAATATTCACCACACAATAGGCACATAAAAACCATTAGCTGTCTTACTCAAGTTTGCTCCCTTATGGAGAACACTCACCCTTTCACTTGCTCATTCAGTTAATCTCTCACTAATGAGACCGGTGTCCTCGCTAGAAATAACAACAACTCTTCCTCAAGTTCACAAGCCACAGTCTGACACTCACTGTTTTTGAATACTACACACTGTTTCGCAATTCACACGTCACCGCATTACCTCTTTCGTACAGGTATAAACACACTCACTGACACTGGACAGGGTCGCTCTTTAGATATCGGGACTGACGACTCACAGATGTTTCTAGAGTGGACCAGGGTCCACAGCTACTCTCAGATCTTCTCGAGATTTCCAACACTAGTTGGGCCACGAAAATTCTCGACCATGCCTTTTGTTCTTGCTGCGCAAGCGGCCGGCGAACACAGAGCCCGGGGGTAGTCTCGGGCGGCTGTGAGTCACGCGCGAGTGAATGAAGCAACCCCGCACCCATAACAGTACTATAAAATCATTTCCGAAAAGAATGGACTTACCCCGTTCTTATCGCGGAGTTTTCAATTAATAAATTATTCTGTTACGATATGATAAAGACAGGTCGAAATAAGATATCAAATTCGTACAGAGCAGGAAGAGATATCACATATGCCACTAAAAGGTGCAACCTTGTAAAGAGGACCAGACATGCTGACCACAAGTTATCCCATAATATGTAGGCCAACAGGCAGCGGTCGCTTGGTAGGGCAAGGTCTTTCAGAGTTTTTTAAATTAGATAACTACCGTATGACTTCAGGAAGTAGTTTCTCTTAAGGCGATCATATCTGTAGGGCGGGGGTTTTAAAAACAACTCAAAATATTCATAGGTGCTATTGAACTTGAATTGCGGTACTATTCCATGTATTTAACGGAGTGTTACAAAGGCCCTGCGATAACCAAACTTAGAATGACCAGTTTCAACGTTGGGATGTGAGCCTTGATCTCCGGGCTGTAAAGTACCTTAGCTCATTGTTGAGTCTATCTTCACAAACGCAGTTACAAAGGTGCGTTTCCGTGCATTTAATCCAGGTTCTCACCTTCCATGTTCTTCACAAACACATTTGGCTGTTGACTTATTTATAAATATATGCTACTGCTAGCTCACAGTAAGTTTATGTTCTGAAATCGGAAAGGTAAATTCGATCGAAATCAATACTGTATTATTAGCCTACTTTTCACATTTTGCAAAAATGAGGAAAAAGTAGACTTATAAGATCGGGCAAATGTGTGTCTGTCTGTCTGTCTGTCTGTCCTTCTGTCTGTCTGGCTGTGTGTGTGTCCCCCCCTATCAACTCCTAAACGGCTGCAGCAATCGAAACAAAATTTGGTAGGAGTAAAGATCTATACCTGAATAGCTCACGCCCATATTTGAAAATGATGTCAGTGCTACCAACTGCTGAAAAATCGCAATTGAAATGTGAGCTCCATGTTGGATACCATGGAAGGTATGAATAGGAGCTATTTCAAAATTAGCACACGTATAGATAATAATATTGCAGTTTAATTTCCAGGAGGCCATACATCGCAGTGTTGCCAAAATTAATATACGCCTGCTGATAGGTCCAAATTTTAAATGCATATAACTTCTACACTATCAATTGGATTTCAACCAAATTGTGTATGTGCTATGTGTACATAAACATACATGACTGAACGTATTCTTAAGATCCACCAGGGCTGCCAACTGTTAATAAATGCTCTCAATTTATTTTATCCAAATACCAATATATCAGAAAGTATGCAAGCCGACAGCTCTATACTTTGCACACGTATAGTACCTGACATTCTATATTAATTTGGAGTAACTTATATACGTCAGTGCTACCAACATAACTCTAAGCCTGCTGAGAGGTCCAACTTTAAATACATGTAACTTCTATACTATAATTTGGATTTCAACCAAATTTCGTGTGTGTTATGTGTACCGTAACAGATATGTATATGCCGATTCTTAAGAGTAACCATGGCTGCCAACTCTTAATAAATACTGTCTCTATTTTGTTACCCTAATATCAATATATCAGAAAGTATGCAAGCAAATAGCTCTAAACTTTGCACACGTATAGTACGTGGCATTCTAGATTAATCTGGAGTAACTAATATAGGTCAGTGCTGCCAACATGATTCTAAGCCTGCTGATAGATCCCATTTTAAAATGCATGTAACTTCTATACTAACTAATGGATTTCATTCAAAATTGACACAACAATAGATCATATTATTTCAGATTATTTCTGACCAATACATGTATGTCATTGTTGCCAACATGATTTTACGCGCGCTGTTAGATCCAATGTTTAACTGCATGTAACGTCCATGCTCTCCTTTGGACTTCAACCAAATTTTGTATTCTGTACCTTAAGAGATGGAACTAAGAATATATTCAGTCACCAGGGCTGCCAACTGTAGTTCTCTTATTAGGCTACATTATGCCAGGTATACAGTATTTTGAACTAATTTGAAATTTCGATATTACCAACTTAATTTCGGCATTATTCTAGATAGAGGGGTAGATTAATCATTGGCATAGATCTTAAATTTCAAGAAAAGTAGGCTCTTTAGTTCGTTACGGAACTTCTTGTTTTTATCTTTATGCAAGGAAAGTGATACCCGCGCCCGCGGTGTTACGCAGACGCGCAGTCGGAATTGTTCTAGGAACAATGGTCATGACATGAGCTGGGATTTTATGTAGTAGTGTTGTTTGAGTCTTCAGTCTTTTGACTGGTTTGATGCAGCTCTCCATGCCTCCCTGTCCTGAGCTAATCGTTTCATCTCTACATAGCTACCACACCCTACATCTGAGGCAATCTGTTTATGCAGTATCAAGTGGAAATTGTGTATATGTCGCAGGCAGATAGTGAAATCCGTCATTTCATGAAGATCCTAGGCACTTCATGAAAAGCCGGCATATGATGTAAAATGAGATAGTTACACTATCTGACGCGTGGTTTCATGAAATGACTAAATTCAGCCGTCACATAGTGTAATTCTTTTTTACACTATCTGACGGAAAGTCCCGCCCGTCACTTCATGTCGGAAAGTTAATATGTATTATGAAAGAAAAAAACACTCATAAAAAACCTTGGTCTCAAGAAGAAATGGATAAGGTAAGAAAGACTTGTTTGGTATATTTTAGGTTATGTCACTTGTAGCCTTATTCTAGCCTATCGTATCACTCCTATGCCTAACATGAAATGTCGGAATATAACTCCGAATCCTAAATCAAAAATCAAAGGCAACAACAAAACCCTCAAATCATTAAACAACACAAAAACAAATATCGAATAACTATTTACATGAGTCTGGGCTCGATCGTGTTACACCTCACACAAGATTAAGAATCGAAATTCAAATAAATAAGCATTCAAAATAGCTAATCCTACCAGGATCTCTAAATTTATAACAAAGTAAAACGGTCTTAAAAATGAGAGCAAACTTGATCTATTTTTAAAATAATAATAATAATAATAATAATAATAATAATAGCAATGATAATAATAATAGTAATTATAATAATATTAATATTAATAATTATGTGCCTGTTTCCAGGTGGGAAATTCCCTGCAAGAAATAAATGCAGTATAGAAAAAAGTGAGGGGATTTTAGTTTCGTCAAGGCAAAATAAAGCGGTAAGTTGAGATCTACATATATCTCGGGGATTTTACGGGATGGGTAGGTGGGATTCATCAAGCCAAAATTCATTAAAGATCATAAAAATCAGGACACAATCTATAATCAGAGGAACCCCCTGAATAAGAAAATCCAAAGCACAAATCAACCTTTATTTGTTTACATATCTGGGCTTGAAGATCTATCAAATGTAGGCGTCCTCTGTAACAGTGGGAAGAAACTCTCATGTCCCTAAATAAAATTAACATCATCAACGTCAAAGGGAAATCTATGCACACCCATCACAAATTCCTATGTCTGACGTTCTTCGTCACATGGACACATGAGGTAACCCATCACATTCCTATTTCGTCTCGGTGACGTTCATATTTCTCTTTTGGTAACAATTCAACAAAATAAATGAATTTAAGTCTTATAAAGAGATATCTCCTGTTCCATGACAAAACCCATAATTATATCTATAAATTTCTCATTCGTTACAAAACTGTTCAAGAATATACAAAATTCCTCCTCACTCCATCAAATCGATCATAAAGTCTATAATTTTCTTATATTTGCGAATAATCATCTCATTTGTATATCACTTCAGAGAGCCGGAAATCAAACCCGAACCTCCGGGGTGACCACCAAGAATGCTAGTCGCTACACCAGCAGGTTTGAAGGATAATTTATTACCCCGTGGCGTAGCCGTGATCCTTAAATAGTGCACCACAGCCACGGGGACAGCTGCTTCAATTCTGGAGATTGGAGGTTCGAATCCCGATCCTGCGTGTGTTCTTTTTCCCTCACTCCCTCCAAACAATTGCCGCGATAGTACCTTACTTCAAATCCCGAGGCACCTATTACAGGGATCACAATATTACAGGTTATCAGACAAACTCTACACCCATCCGACTAAACGGGGCTGATGGACAAGATATCCCAAGCCCCCTTAAAATAATTAGCAACAATCATATATTATTTTTACCCACATGGCAAAATGGTTTTTGAGCTAATTTTGGAAAAGTTGGGCCAAGAAGAACCAAGCGAGAAACATATTTATCAGATACCCTCAATACAGACTCGTTATAACTTTAATCCTTTATAGGGCAGAATAGTACAGTAGTATAGTACATTATACAACGAGCCTTTAATGGCAATAATTAAGACACGAGTATGTTTATAAAACGAGCGTATGCGAGTTTTATAATTCCCATACTAGTGTCTTAATTACCATTATAGGCGAGTTGCATACGACTGTTTCTGTTCGACGATAATTATTATAACTATTTTATGTTCGAACATAAATATTCATATATATCTGTCGAGATTTCGCCAGTTCTATGTACTGAACAGAGCGCATGGGACGCAGAGAATGCCTTGTATTTGTCCATGGCCTCCTCGATTACCCCACTATGACACTAGGCAACGCAGTGAAATTTAAATTAGAACGCCTTGGAACTCAGCGCAGGTGCGATGCTATCCTTATCTAATTGGTCAAACAACTGTTTCTTGTGCTGTGATTGGTGGGAGAAACTGTTTCATAATGAAAAATAGTGCTATAATGACCATCATTATGATACAGTTTTCTGACATATAATAGTCAGGGTCGAACATTAACAAGTATTTTTTGTATTTATTTACATTTAATTATTTTAGTCTAATTCTAATACTAATTATTGAAAATCCACCGACCGGGTCAGGAATGGAATGAATGAAGCCCCCATCTAGCGGCGAAGATATGAACTGCGCAGGCTGCCGAAGCCTGTCGCACACCCTTGGGGCAATGATCAAATGAATGACAGATGAAATGATAGTGGAGAGTGTTGCTGGAATGAAATTTTTGACAGGGAAACCCGGAGTACCCGGAGAAAAACCTGTCTGCCTCTGCTTTGTCCAGCACAAATCTCACATGAAGTGACCGGGATTTGAACCACGGACCCAGCGGTGAGAGGCCGGCGTGCTGCCGCCTAAGCCACAGAAGCCTTAATTCTAATTATTATTAATTTTAATTTTTGTTTTCTTTAAAATTTTATAATTTTACAATAAGATGGTAAAATTATTAGAACATTCATTTTTATAAGCTTATTTATTTTCAAAATTTAGAGGCATATTAAGCATTATTAAACAATTAAAAATAGTAAACAATTAAAATTAAAACGTAAATAAAATTGGGATAATAAAAATAAAAATTAAAAATACATGATTTTTATTACCGTTTTCTTTTCTTTCTTACTTTTTTATTTTAGTTGTTTTTATTAAAACATTTATCTGGCACCCTAGGTCAAGGAGACAAACTAATAAATAATATTTGGTTTACAGAAACACTAACAATTCCACACGGATTAGTTGAAATATAAGTGAAAGATTCAACCATATGCATCTTTGACAATATAAATTGTCCTTTTGGTAGGTGGTTAATTTACTGACCCCCCGAAATTTTTGTCGCATATATTATTTGTTTACGAATACACATATATTAAAAACTAATATACTCGTACTTATCATGTACCATTATTACTAAGCGACGTATGGCAACGTTGCAAAGCAAGGCGACGGTAGAGCGATGTAAACAGTGTGACAATCAGTTTGCTCTGATCTTATGTGTAACAACATAACCTCTTATTACTCTCCAGTGCCTTCGCTCTTATGCACGTACCAAGAGCAGCAACAAGTGCCCTTGAAGCGTGTGAAAAATGTTTTTTCCCTAACCTTTATACCCTTATCAAACTTTTGGCAAATTTGCCTCTCTCTGTAGCTACCGGTACTGTCGAACGGAGTTTGAGTTGGTTGAAAACATACTTAAGAAATTCTACTTCTGAAAACAGACTCATCGGTCTAGTATTGTAATCTATTCACAGAGACATACATCTTACTGACGATGAAGTTATGAACCAATTTGGTAATGCTTCAAGAAACCTTGACTTTATATTATAATGTGAGTTGTAAATCAAAACAGTAACATTAATTCATTCCAAGTAAATACTATCAAGAGAGCAAGATGATTGTATTCATAAAAGGTATCATAAATTGGTCTAAGTTGTGTTTGATATTAACCAAACATAAAACATCACAACAAATTCGTTGAAAAAGTGATGCCAGATAGCCTTAAAATTCATCATTTTGCACCAAATTATACAAACGTTCCCCGGGGAGAACCCCGGACCCCCTATTCTTTGCGGCCTATACCATGCCCCGTAACCCCCGTTTGGGCACCCCCCGAAATAAAACTCTATATACGAACCTGCTGACCACTAACCTATAAAGGGCACATAAAAACTGGAGATTCATACAGTTCGCTCTCATACGTTAAAAGTATCGGAATAATTTTAATCGGCCCACACCTCAATGTTAGTATCTCAAGCCAAACACGTCCACAGTTGCCAACAAATGTTTCGAAAGTGCATATTTCACCATGCTCTCGCTCGCAGACTGGATCACAGAAACAAGACTCTCAACAACGTGCAATACGTAATGTTTCCTGCAACATTGAATAACGTGGTTCAGATACATAGAACAGCGGTTTGGAACCAAAGTTTGCCTGTGAATACATGGCTTTGCACTTAATGCTACTCCCCCAGGGGCTCACATCTAGTGGGACGTGGGTTGGTGACCACAGGACCCCAGCTGAGTCCGGCATTGCTTCCACTTACTTGTGCAGGGGTCCACTCCGTCTTCTTTCCTGTCGACCTCCCTTCGTCAACTCTTGTTCTTTTCCGACCCTGATGGTATTAGGGTATCCGAGGCCTAGGGAGTCTTTCACTTTCCCATCTTAATTGGCCCGTGTCTCATCTTTCCTGATCCCTCCTTCTTCGAGGGGTCAGACCTCAGGTTTTCTTTTCATTATCTTTCCCTTTCTCTTTAAGATTCCCGCTCTGTTTTTTGTTAATTGGCTCCCCGTCTATCTAAATTCCATTTAGCGATTTTTTGCATCTACACTCCATTTTGTAGGTGTTTTCAGTCTACGTTGCATTTTGAAAGTCTTTTCGATCTACAGTAAATTGCATTTGGCGAGTGTTTTCAACCTCAATTGCATTTTGTAAGGATTGACAATTTAATTGCTTTTTAGTAAGTCTTTCAATATAGGGGCTGGGACTTTTGTGAGTATTTTAAATTTTAATTGCATTTTGAATTTTTAACCTAAACCGCTTTTTGCATGTATTTTCAATCTAAGTTGAATTTTGTATGGTGGGCATTTCGCAAGTATTTTGATTCTCAATTGCATTGTGTGGGTATTTTGAATCCAAATTACATTTTGTAAGTATTTTCAATCAATTTTTTTGTAAGTATTGTCCATCCAATTGAGTAGTTTTCATCGACAGTGCATTTTGTAAGCATTTTCAATTTCAATTGCATTTTGTAAGTATTTTGAATTTCAATTGCACTTTGTGATATTTTGGAATCTGAAATGCGCGTTTTTCAATCTAAATTGCATTGTGTATTTTCAATTTCAATTGCATTCTGTAAGTATTTTGAACCTCAATTGCATTTTGTACGTATTTTCAATCTCATTTGCATTTTGTAAGTATTTTGAATTTCACTTGCATTTTGTAAGTCAAGTATTTCGACTCTACATTGCATTTTGTACGTATTTTGAACCTAACCTACATTTTGTGCGTTTTCAAAAATCTATTCCTTTTGTGAGTGTTTTCGTTCTAAATTCCCTTTTTCTGGTTTCCACTTCATTGTCATTTTCGCTACCACCCAGATCATTAGGGGCCGATAACCTAGATGTTGGGCCCCTTAAAACAACAATTATCATCATCATCATCATCACTTACTGCTACAGTTATCCAAATGGCACAGGCTATCCTAAACAATTCAAGACTCCAAAGCGCGCCCGAATAAGAGCCAAGATAAGAACCTTGCCCCTAAAGGGAACATTGCTGTTGATTGTTTAGAGGCTTTGTGACATCGTTGTCTTGAAGCTCCGTGTATTCGGCTTTGTATAAAAAATTGTCTGATAACCTGTGTCACTAAAATGACTAGTCTAGTAGTGTGTGTATTTGTAGTTTAGGTAGGATTTGGGTAGGAAGAGGCCGTGACTTTAAGTTAGGTATCATCCCGGCATTTGGCTGGAGTAGAGATGGGAAACCAGCGAAAATCACTTCCTGGATACCTGAGGTAGGAATCCAACCCACCTCTTCACAGTTATTCCTTACGAGGCTGAGTGTACCCCATTCATAAATACTCAGACAAGAACTTAATTTCTTGGCAGAGCAGGGAATTGAACCCGGGCCTCCGCAGTGAAAACCACTACGCAACCAGGCTAGTCATTTTCATTCATTGTCTGTGTACTCATTACTGGGAATTAGTATGGGAGGGGGTGGATATCGCGGTTAGTTACAGGCCGTTCTGATGTTTGCAAAGCCAACTCCGTACAGGCCATCGAGGCCCTGGGAGTAGTGGATGGAAGAGGCTTCCACTTTTTGTGACATCGGCACTAGATGGGATGGAGTTGTCAGCTCCACGCCCGGCCGTCTTTGCTCCCAGGAATTACCCTAGTACTCATTTCTGGTGTAGGCTGAGCGAACTCCAGGTCTATTTGCGTTTCCGAAAGTGGTAGGTTTGTTTCTAAAATCCACTACCTGGGTGGGGATCGAACCCACTCCGTTTCAGTTAGAAGCTCAGCGCCTCTACCGACTGCGCCACGCAGCCCCCCGTTTTGATGTTTACCTGGTATTTTACTGACAAAACCACAGAAAACAACTACTAGGATGACTGTGGTGAAGCACAAACCCATTAAATAGAATATAGACAGTATTTCGTTGTTATTTATTGGCCTTCTGAAAATAATGCTAAAAAATAAAGAATTTCTCGTACGTGCCAGGAGGATAATTTAAAATGGTTTAGCATTGAGAATTTTAGGTTTAACGAACTATTTTGTCAACAACAAGGGTGAATCTTACTGTAGCCTACATTGTTGTGAAAATGCTAACTGGTCCTCCTGAGCAGACAATTTTAATCTATATGTTTCGTTTAACACGAAGTTACTGTGGTAGTGAGATAAAATTTAATACGGTACTCCTATGACAATGTATTGCGTTTTACGTCCCTCTTAAATACTGCGGCCTTAGAGACACCGAGGTGCCAGAATTTTGTTTTTAAGGGCATCTTCAACATTCATGAAAATCTACAGACATCTCTCAATTAAGCACTCTGAAATGTCAACTGACTTCGCCAGGATTTGATCCTGCAAGCTTGGACAGAGTAGGCGAGAACCCTACCACTGCGCCACTTAGTCAGCCTTGATATAATTTATTCCGTGATTAAACTGAAATGTGAAATTTTACAATATATCTCTAAGACATTCACCAATAAACAACATTTCGTCTTGCCTACAGTAATACCTAATTGTTTGCGGTCATACTGTTGTTTATGAGATGTTGGCTCACAGTGTTGGCAAGGAGTGTGGAGGGGAGGACAATGGCGATGCGATGACGGGTCGGATTGGGGATTGACAGGGTATTCTGTGTTCCCTCTCTCCTCTGGCGCTCGAGCGAAACGGGCAGGCCCAGGCACGATACTACACAATGACACTCTGTGTTAACAATATCTGTTGCTTCAATCACATTAATAAGCTGCGTCACAATGGCGGCTCATTTTGCTTCCCAGCAGTTGATCTTGCCTCGTCATTATCTGGAGCTCCACTCACCTGCTGCAGTCCACTTCCTGCACTTGCTGTCCCACGGTCACTGACCATCAACCACCACCATCAAGTCCTCGTCGTCATCTGGCCCTGCGCCCACTTGATGCTTGTTGCAGTCACATCGTCACTGACCATCAACCACCGCCATCAAGTCCTCGTCGTTATCTAGCCCTGCGCCCACTTGATGCTTGTTGCAGTCACATCGTCACTGAGCATCAACCACCACCATCAAGTCCTCGTCGTCATCTGGCCCTGCACCACTTGCTGCTTGGTGCAGTCACATCGTCACTGACCATCAACCACCACCACCAGTCCTCGTCGTCATCTGGCCATGCACCAGTTGCTGCTTGGTGCAGTCACATCGTCACTGAGCATCAACCACCACCACCAAGTCCTCGTCGTCATCTGGCCATGCACCACTTGCTGCTTGGTGCAGTCACATCGTCACTGACCATCAACCACCACCACCAAGTCCTCGTCGTCATCTGGCCATGCACCAGTTGCTGCTTGGTGCAGTCACATCGTCACTGACCATCAACCACCACCACCAAGTCCTCGTCGTCATCTGGCCATGCACCACTTGCTGCTTGGTGCAGTCACATCGTCACTGACCATCAACCACCACCACCAAGTCCTCGTCGTCATCTGGCCATGCACCACTTGCTGCTTGGTGCAGTCACATCGTCACTGACCATCAACCACCACCACCAAGTCCTCGTCTTCGTCTGGCCCTGCACCACTTCCTGCACTTGCCGTCCCACGTCTTCGTCTGGCCCTGCACCACTTCCTGCACTTGCTGTCCCACGGTCACTGACCATCAACCACCACCATCAAGTCCTCGTCTTCGTCTGGCCTTGCGCCCACTGGCTGCTTATTGCAGTCACATCGTCACTGAACATCAACCACCACCATCAAGTCCTCGTCGTCATCTGGCCTTGCACCCACTTGCTGCTTGGTGCAGTCACATCGTCACTGAACATCAACCACCACCATCAAGTCCTCGTCTTCGTCTGGCCTTACGCCCACTTGATGCTTGTTTCAGTCACATCGTCACTGAACATCAACTACCACCATCAAGTCCTCATCGTCATCTGGCCTTGCACCCACTTGTTGCTTGGTGCAGTCACATCGTCACTGACCATCAACCACCACCATCAAGTCCTCGTCGTCATTCTGGCCTTGCACCCACTTGCTGCTTGGTGCAGTCACATCGTCACTGACCATCAACCGCCACCATCAACACCCACCCCTGCCCTTGGTGTCCCATATTCGATGACTATTAACACCCCCTCCCACTCAACATGCAGTCTCATCATCAGTAGCTTCACTATAGAATGACATATTTGACGAATAAGAGCAGAATTTGAACCCATTTCTCTTCTGACTTGTCTTCACTTGACTGAGTGTACCCCGGTCAAAATCATACTCCTTGCTTAAAATTCCCTATGACAGCCGCGATTGGAGCTTGCAACGTCTGCCAGAAGAGCTGTATTGCCAAAAACACTTACTTATCGCTAGACTACGACAGTAGTTGTCACCGGCAGTCGATTGTTCTGAGTTTGTGTATGTCTTGAGTGGAGGTCTCTAAATACACAGCAATCGCTCCTGGTGAGTTGTAAGATATTGCATTTTCAAGGTCTATAACAATTTTTTAATCATAGTCTCTGTAAATTATACAAGGGCCATTCAAAAAGAAACGAGCTGGAGGCTATAAAATGAAAACCGCTAATAGGACCGTAATGCCCTCACCTGAGGACGGCAGTGCGGTCCCTATGAGAGCGCTGAGGTTCCAAAATGTAAGCGGCTAGAGCGGTTTTAATGAAATTCGGTAAGGACTAACTACTACCTCTTCTGACCTCGACTGTGGCTTCCAAATTTTAAGGCGATAGTTTGGTGAGAAACTCGCAATAAATACAGTACCTAACATATAACCCGATATTTCAAAACATTTTAATGTTAGTACAAAATGTGTGTCACTTGTTTCAGAGAGACATATAAAGATAGGCCTACACAGTAATTTATATTGCTCACAGTCCTACAGTATTTTCATTATCACACTGATAATATAAGTCATAGATTTAAAAGTATTACAACAGTTGCCTACATTGGTGTACCTTTCTTCCCCAGAAATGGGTTGGCCTGTCAGGCTGATATTTTGAATTTACAGTAAACACGTGACACAGAGTTTTGATTACAAACATTAGTAAAATATATTCAGTAGTTTCTGGGAAACTGTAGTAAATACCGCAAACGTTTCATGAAAAACTGTGCAAGATGTTTTACAGATTTTCAAAATTGTATTTTTAACAAATAGTTCCATGAAGAACTATAAAGCCTATTTTCATATATCCTACTTACAGTATGTTAATTGTCACTATCAATATACAACATTTCAGTTTGATTGCTGTAATTGATTACTAGATATTGAAAACCGTCTAAATATTTCGGATGGTATCCATGTTGGATATTTATACGTAGGCCTTAAAGTTAAGTACTATTACATGAAGATTATTGTGTAGGTGTTTTATTCAAACTTCAATCGCATGATTAGCACACAAGAAATAAAAACAAGAATTTAACATTTCGCTCAGCCACCATTTTGTGGTTATGAAAATAATTTAAATGAAATAGATGCCAGTGGATTAAAATGTATGGTAGCATATACCGTGCCAAGTATCACTGAGCTCAGATGATTCAATCGCGAGAAACGTTCATTTGAATATTTGAAGTTCGCGTCGCCGCCATGATGGATTTGTGCTCACCAGGATATTGAAAGTCGCATAGGTGAACTTATGGTTATAGCCTCTATACACATAGAAATTTCAGTTTGATTGCTGTCGTAGATTAATAGATATTGAGAACCATCTAAATATTTCGGATGGTTGCCATATTGGATTTTAATATATGTAGGACATAGAGTTATGAACCATTAGATGAGGATTATTGTGTACGTTCATTATTCAAACGTTGATTTCGATCGCATGATTTGAACACAAGAAATAAAAACTTAATTTTAAAATTTTGCACAATCGCCATCTTGAGGTTATGTCAACAATTGAAATGAATTAGATGACAGTGCATTGCAATTTGCATAGTCATGTACCAAATTTCACTGCGTTCGTATGGTTAAATCGCGAGAAATTTCTATTTATATGTTTCAAATTAGCTTGGCCGCCATGTTCGTTTTTTAGTTAATAATTTTGTATAAGTTACATAGGCGAACGGCTAGTAGTGCCCTTTATCATCGTATAAAATTTCACGGAGATATGAGTAATAGTTTCGGAGATATGGTACGCCTGTGAAATATTTCGCACAGCCACCGTGTTGGATTGGTGGGACGTAATTAAATTTGAAGGGCTTGGTCGGGGTTGACCAGAATTGTACTATGACCTTACCGAGTTTTACTGAAATAGCTCCAACCGTTTAGAAGTTAGTAGGGGGACACACACACGGATGCATACAAATAAACACACATGCAAACACACACGGACAATAGGTGATCTCATAAGCCTATTTTTTCATAAATGAACATAGGCTAACAACCAGCCTAAGCAGAGTTATGATTCTAGTCATCATAATAAAACTGGGCGATTGCTTTATCTGTGGAAATTTACATTTCTATTTGATAAATTGTTTCTGAGAAAAAGGTATGGAGATAGAGAATACCAAGATAAGTTCATCTATGTCAGATTACAAACCCTGACAAGCACGACCTCAACATTAATGGCCAAACGATAGTCAAATATTGAAATATAATTTATTTGAGATTTAATCATCCGAACACAAACTGGGCACAATAAATAAATATACACGGGTTAATATAATAGTATTACATTTTATTCATTTGTTTTGACAATCTCAAGTTGGCAGTTGTGCTAAATTTTAAAATGAAGTTTTTATTTATTGTGTCCTAATCATGCGATCGAAGTGAACGTTTGAATAATGAACCTATGCAATAATCTGCATCTTAAAGTACATAACTCTATGGCGAACACATATAACAATCCAACATGGCGCCTAACTTAAATAATTAGCCGGTCTCAATATCTACATATCTATTACAGCAATCAAACTGAAATTGTGTATGTTGATAGAGGGTATTAACATAAGTTCACCTATGGATCATTCAGTAACCTGGTGAGCACAAAACCAACATGGCGGTGACGCAAAATTTAAATATTTAAATGGATTTTTCTCGCTTCTTTTCATCCGAGCGCTGTGAAACTTGTCACGGAATATATTCATACCAGCCTTAATATACTGACGTGTAATTTAATCGAATTTTATGAGAACTTAAAATTGGCGGCTGTGCATATTTTTAAAAATCTTGTTTTCATTTCTCGTGTCCTAAGTAATGCCAGTAGGATATACAGGGTGTCCCTTATTACCGTTTAAAACTCTCTTTAGAGACGTAGATGGACACTTGGGTCGCAAGTGTCCGGAAATACCTTAAAAGTGAACCACATGAAGATCAACAAAATGAAAACCAAAGTTCTTCTCTGTAGCCGGCAGTATGAACCTCCTCGTTGTACTTTAAATGGAGAACAGTTGAAAAATGTAGAGGATTTCACTTAGGCTACCTTGGTAGCAAAATAACAGCAGATGGAAGAAGTAGAAGAGAAATAGTCAGCCGCATCAACCAAGCCAAAATAGCATTCGACAAGAAATGAAAGCTCTTTACATGCAAGAACATTCGTATGAGCCTCAGGAAACGCCTTGTGAAGATATATGTGTGGAGCGTACTGTTGTATGGTAGTGAAATCTGGACTCTTAGCTTGGCTGATAAGAAACGAATAGTAGCCTTTGAAATTTGGTGCTACAGGAAAATACTAAAAATTCCACGGGTGAACAAAATCAGTAAAAAAGAAACGCTGAAAAGGATTGGAGAGAAGCCATGTTTATGGAATATGCTTACTCACCGAAGAGACAATTGGATTGGACATATCTTGAGGCATGAAAGTCTTCTGCACGCAATACTGGAGGGCAATGTGGAAGGAAAGAACTATAGAGGTAGACCACGGCCAGGATACATAAAACAAATCATTCACGACAAGGGTTGTGATAATTACTTGGACTTGAAGGGACTAGCCACAGACCGGAGTTCATGGAAAGCTGTTACAAACCAATCTTCGAATTGAACACCACAGAAGAAGAAGTAAGGCCAGTAGGATATACAGGATGTCCCTTATTAACGTTTTAAACTCTCTTTAGAGACGTAGATGGCATTGAGACAAGTAATTTGATATAGGACACTTAGGGTCGCAAGTGTCCAGAAATACCTTAAAAGTGAACCACAACTGTTAAACATATGACGTCATCAGGTGACGGCTGCGCTCGAGCGGTCTGCCCCGTGCTCCCTTACGCACACCAAAGCATCCAAAGCCAACGTTGAATGTCAGATCACTCTGGCTCCGAGTCTGCGTGTGCGACTCGGGCGCGTGGGGTTCGAGGTTCAAATCCGAGGCCTGTCCATCAGCTTTCTTTGTTCTCTCTCTTCTCCTTTCAAGTGGAAGCAGATTGTTTGTTGACATTAAGACACGGAACTAGAGTTTGCTTTGGTGTTTGCCTGGTTGGGTTATATTATTTCTTCACGGAACTACTTGTTTTTTCACATATTCCAGTAACTGGAATTTCGTGTTGACCGACTGAATGTTATATCAATCGAACAGTAATGATCTCGAGAAAGCACCGTAATTAATTAACTGATAACAACATCAACTACAGTAATATTACCTAACGTAGGCCTAAATGTGAAATTCACGTGAAATTTCATTCATATTTTTTTCCTGCTATTAAACAGAACCCGGTAACTAAGGTTTTCAATTGGGACCAGTTGACCTCTAGTGTTCATACCTAACCAATGGTAGGGGTGTGATGCGAACGATTAAGGAATTACAAGATTATATTGGTTGCGAGTAATGTGGCAAAATGTTTAAGCTTCGCAATTTAATTACACTGTCATTGCTTCTCACGGTTTGCATCTTCGAATGTAGAAAATTGGTGTAGGATTATGCATTCATTATTATTATTATTATTATTATTATTATCATTATTAGTATCATCACAGCCTCCGTGGCTTAGGTGGCAGCACGCTGGCCTCTCACCGCTTGGTCCGTGGTTCAAATCCCGGTCACTCCATGTGAGATCAGTGCTGGACAAAACGGAGGCAGACTGGTTCTTCTCCGGGTACGCCGGTTTTCCCTGTCAAAATTTCATTCCAGCAACACTCTTCACTATCATTTCGTTTCATCTGTCATTCATTTAATCATTGCCTGAGAGGAGTGCATTAGGCTTCGTTAGCCGGCACAGTTCATATCCTCGCCGCTAGATGGGGGCTTCATTCATTCCATCCCTGACCCGGTCTGTCGACTGGAAGCAGGCTGTGGATTTTCATTTTCATAAGTATCATCATCATCAGCAGCAGCAGGAGCAACATCATCGTTCCTATAGAATGAACACGCTAGATACTCGCTCGGCAACTTGATCGAATGCTCAGCCCCTACGCTGTGATGGCACAGCGTGCTCGTCACTAGTCAACGTGACAATCACTAATAGGTTTTTGCTCCGCCTCCAAAGCTACACGCACGCTCTCAGAACCCGTCGCTCCTACCTGAGCAACACTGAATTAAGAGCTTTGCGACATCATAGTCATGAAGTCCCGTGTATTTGGATGTGCCTAGAGCGTCTCTCATAACCTGTGTCATTGTGATGTTTGTAGTAGTATGTGTATTTTTAATTCAGGCTAAGATTCGGAGGGAGGTGGCCGTGGCTTTTAGTTTGGAGCCATCCCGTATTTGCCGGGAGTAGAAGTTTGAAACCCCGGAAAGCTGTTCTAGGACAACTGGCAGACCAGGGTATTTAACCCAGGACCTTTCAATCCGGAGTCTCAGTACGCATCCTGGGACTGCAGAAGGTGATGTTCTCGTATTACGCTACATATGTGAATTACAACCTACATTATTCGTTCAGGATGTAGTTTGTTATACAACCAGCCTAACCAGACGCTCGTTACCGGCGCCATGTGACAATGGGTGATACCGAGCTCCACTAATGAGTTCTCTCCAAGGGGGACAATTAGGAAAATCCTAACAGGGAAGTTGCCTGAGGCGTGTTTCACTGCCCCCCACTCCAAACTGGAAGTCAAGGTAAATATATTTTGGAATGTGTCAACCTGCCGTGATCATCTTTACGGTGTTCGTTACTATCTGCTCTTGTTATCTCAAAGACGTATTCGATACTACTCATTAGCAACGTTTGGTATTATACCAGATTCCTGATTTTCTTTAGCCTTGCACTTGATTAAGATAAGTTTCGGTTATTTTCTTAGTGTTTCACAGTTACTATTCAGATCTGCACATTTTAATTTTTATGTTGTGGCTTTGTGAACATGCAAGTTATAGCCTGCATTTTGAGCTTTAAAACGATATCTTGGGAACCAAAATGCTTATATGCATTCTGCTACTAAATAAGGTGAATTCTTAAATGAATTCCTTGTTGGAACACCTCCACTTTTGGCCCCGGTGTGACAACTCGAACTTACAACATTTATAGTTTCCTATCGCGCACTTCTATGACTGCACATGGATAACATGTTACCTGCACTGATTATGGTATCAACGGAAACTCCAGGGGGTCCAGGTGTACGTAGCTGTCAGTCAACTCATGGCTTAACCAACATTTGAGGAGAGGTTGCCTACCCCCACTCTGTTTCCAAACCCATTAGTGTGAGCTGACAGGACTGTTTGGATTTAACCTAATTAGCGGAGTTCGACCATCCCGGTGACAATGGTAACTCGTCTCTCTTCAGAACGCGACATCTGGAAATATTTACTCCCAGTTACCAAGGTCATTCATGAAGTCAATGAGGAAATCCTTGAGAGGAAGAAGACACCAGTGAATAAAGACGTAAGTAAGATGTCGGACCACTGTTGGTGGAGTTGAAGAGATAAAGTGCAAGCAGGTCTGTTTCAAACAAGGACACCTCTACTTTTTAACACTCCTTCCCCTTAACTAATGGAACACCCCAGCTTGCCGTTCTCTCATTACATAGACGTTAGACTCCCTGGATTTAGCCTTAATGAATGGTTCATATCGAGGCTGGATGGACCCCATCCATTTCTCGATGTGCCTAGCCAGCAAGCTTGCTCTCATAACATAACGCGACCCCCCTCCTCCCACGTCCAGCTGAGTAAAGCCACCCCTGTTCAGAATGGGCAGTTCCATTATTAAATCGTGACTCCCTCTCGGGCCGAGAATCTGAGACAGTCCTCGGCCAGTAGCAGGCATTAGCAAACAGCGCATACAGAGCTAGTAAAAGTGATTTGTGACACGGTAGAATCCTCTCCAATGCAAATCCCCTATTCTTCTGCTCTCCCTCGGAAAGCAATCCAAAGAGCCTCGCTAGAGGTAGGATTACTCTAGCCACGAAGGGCGAAATGACCGATTCCAATTATTATTCCAAGCAATAATATCAAAATAAACGTGCCTGGAGAAATTAAGGTGTTACGACCTGAACCTAAGCTTGGGCTGTCGTTCAGTTTGCTACTCCGGCCGGCGCTGTGTACGCCTTCTTTCGAACACTCCTGTTACAGACGCAGTCAATGTGAGGCGCGGGGTTGTAGCCATATGTGCTAAAGTGCTTATGCTTTTAACCCAACCCTTCTGTTTCTCCACCTCCAAGCCCCATCCCCTTTCTCTCATTTCCAGCAATTATAAAACTAAGGTCGTATCATAAGGAAAATTTTCTATCCAGTGTGAGGATTAACTGAAAACTCATGTTATTATGGCTAGTTAACAGCTATTTGAGGCGTAAATGTAATGTCAATGATTACCGTTTTTAATTTGAACTAATAGGAAATTATGATCACATCCTGGACCTGTGCTAGTAGTATATATTACTTGCAGGAGCCTGGTTGGGTTATATTAGAGAATATGGGGTAATTACAGCGCGACAGGACCTTCCCAGTGCTGTACTCAGGTGAAAATATTGGGAGCAGGCCGTACAAGACATAATGTTCCACGTGGCCGTACTTTCTAGATACACACAAAGGCAGTGGGTGTTACTTCAAATTACTCCATTCCTAGCTCCACAATCACCGTCAACTTTTAAAAGCTCACCTGTTTTACGATGAAAGCTGCTGAAAGGAAGATTTTAATGTATTTCTTTTACATTTCTTTTGTTTTCAATTCTCTGAACTGAGAAGGTACACGGTATAACTGAGAATTTTAATATAGGTCAAACACAAAGTTCTAGTAAGGTGATATTTGAAATATATAATTCCAAAAATGACATCTCATGAGCAATTTATTTCAGTTCTGTACTGTGGAATGGATTTTGGGAGCTGATATGCTATGGAACTTAGGGTGATTTATTATGGGATGCTGTTATTGACTGACCACGTAGTAAGCCTCACGTAAATTTTTCAAAGTTTGAACAATTGAAAGATTTGCCAACATTTTGCTTACAATTACTTTTCACAAAATGGAAGATAGCATGGTTTCCTACTTTTTTGCTTCTTATCCTTCATAAAAATGATTGTAAAATCACTTGTGGGTCAGTGTTCGTGTGTGTGTACAGTATGTATGTACGTGTGACTGTTCGTCTGTCCGGTGTGTATACTATATAGATCCTACTTGCCCCTATCAATTCTGCAACGTCTGAACTAAATTGATGAAACTTGTTCCACCAGTTGGTTATCGGCTGAAAAAAACATCAGATCCACACTACATTCAAATCAAACATATCATTCTCTCAGGGGAGATACTAAGGCCTCAACTTTCTTGGCTAATTTATTTCAATATGGCGGAGGTACATAATTTTCATGTTTACTTACGTTCTACTGGATCAATACTCACAAAAACTGGTATTCTGGTTGCCTGAGTTACAACATAATCAGAATTAATATAACGCGCAGCCACCATCTTTAATAAATAGAACTATAAAGGCGACTACTTACCATAACATAGCAATTCGAAACTTGACAGAAAGTAAGTACTCTAAAGGAAATTTAAACTGATGAAGGCACATGGGTATGGATTTCTAATTCCAAGATAATTCTAAGCACAACAATGTACTATGTGCAAATTGTGAAATTGCATGGGCATTAGTCAAACAAGGTCCAAAAGTCCAGACATAACAGCTAACCTTGTCACCAGTCTCCCGAATTTCGTGACCCTTAAAACGCAATCTCAACAACGACGGGTACGAAGAGCTAGTCTTGAATTTATCAAATATTTAAGTCGTTACCACAGAACACCAAAGAGCGATCATGATGGAATTTTGGAAGATGAAGGTAAAACATTAGAAACTAACTGTGCTAAGTTCAGAAAATTAACAGATTGAACATTATACATTACTGCCATCATGAAAACATAAAATATTAAAATTAATAACTTTCTGTCTAGTAAAGTCCATGAGCAAAGCTTGGTTAGACTTCTACTATGTAATGGGATGAAAATCAATAGCTAAATAGATTGAAGATGTCTTGCAAGCGTACTCTTAATACATTAAGGATTACATTGTGTAGACCAAGAGCTCATCCTATTCCAAATTAATAGGTTTGAAATATATGCATACTAGTACCTGTTGTGGCTTCCCTGGGTATGTGGCATGTTGGTTGTGGAAGGGCATGCTCTGGTTCTGTCATGCAGGGAAACCACAGAGGTGGTGATTTCTGCCTTAGGATAAATTATTTCCTACCTTTCGCTCAACTTCTCAAGAGTTGTAGATGAACGAGTTAACAAGACATATTTAGCCTGTTTTCATCATATGAAGAGATAGGCTATGAAATCAACTTTTGTCCGCGCGCGAGCATGTATTCGTATGTTTGTGTGATCTGTGTGTGTGCGCGTCCATAATACAATCTAAACAGCTGGAGCGATTTCAATGAAACTCGCTAGAGACAAACTACTATCTCGTCTGACGGTGCCTAGTTTTAATACATTTCATCAATCCAACATGGCGGTGGCACGAAATATTTCACCGGCATCCAACTGTATATCTCCGAAACAGTTACTGATACCATCCTGGAATTTTGTAAGGTGAGATACAATAGCCTGCTGAGGTAAGTTCACGTATGTAACTTTTAAAACTCTATTAAATACAAAATCAACAAGGAAGGCATTCGAAGTAAAAATATTAAAATTGAATTTTCTGGCGATTTAACCACCCGAGCGCAGCGAAACATGGCACGGTAATTGTTTCTGAAACATTTATTTTACTGGCATTTATTTAAATCAATTGTTTTCATGAACGCAAGATGGCGTCTGTGCAAAATTTTAGAAGTAAATTACTATTATCGTATACAAATCATGCAATCGATATAATCGTTAGTATAATTAACCAACCCAATAATCTTCATCTACTGGTAAATAACTCTATGGACCACATCTAGAACATTTCAATATGGCGAGCATCTGAAATAATTTACCGGTTCTCAATTTCTACGAATCTATTGCAGCATTCAAACAGAAATTTTGTATGTTTTGTATGCCATTCCAGTATGTTCACCTATGGAATTTTCATTTACCTGATTAGCTCAAAGCCAGCTTGACGTGTAATTTAAATCTTTAAATCGATTCTGTAGCTTACTTTTCGTAATTGACAGAAGCTGTACATTTGACTATTATTAAAATAAAATCCTATGACTCGTTACTGATGGATGCTATCTCGCGGGAGGAGTCTTAATCACCGATATTGAAAGTTATATATTCTAGCACATAATTTCTCATTGTAATGGTGTTGGTGAAGACTTAGGCCGTGAATAAAAAACTATTTATTACAGTGAAGTGAATGGGCAATCCATTTAATAGGTGGGAGAGTTTCAATGGAAAATACCAGTGGCATAAAGGCTATGAAAATAGGCTGTTAAGTTCTTCACGGAAGTAAGTTACTTGTTTATCCCATCATGTCTTACACATGGTCAATTGGAGACATGTCCAGCGACCATGCTGGCCATGAAAGTTGTTGCATATCTTGCAGAGCACGGGCAATTTGTGCATGAGAATCGTCCTTTCGGAACAGCCATCACCTTCCCGTTGCAAGAACTGATTCTGTACGCACTAAACATTGACCAGCGATCCATCAACACACACCAAAGGAGAATAAGAGCTGTAGCTTATAGCACCGCAAACCATGGGACCATTGTGTTATGGACAAATGCACTCCACGACAAGGGACACACCAGATTGAAGACATTCTTGTGATTGGCCATC
The DNA here is from genome assembly GCA_946902985.2 of Meconema thalassinum. Lineage (NCBI taxonomy): Eukaryota > Metazoa > Arthropoda > Insecta > Orthoptera > Tettigoniidae > Meconema > Meconema thalassinum. Next base: position 132,955,065 of record OX336389.2, read on the forward strand.
ACAGGTAAAATCTGCTTTCATCGATGATCACAACGAATGGATATTTCCATCATTCAGGTGTTCCACTGGCGTCATCAGTCGATCCGTGTATGTTGATGCTATGGTGTGAGTTACAGACGGGCTGGCGTTGAGGGTACTTGGTTCGTGCTGACAAGTCTGGTGCCACTTTGCTCATATAATGTAGTGACAGAGCGGTCTACCACTGTTGTGTTTACACTTGAACGATCAAGGTGGATTTCAGTGCTATGTGGACGTCCAGAATTTAGTTTATGGATGTAGACATGTTCATTTGACCACTGTGTCAGCGCCGTTCATAACTTACATGGCACGTCCAACGTGTGCGCCATTTCTCAGAGCGGACTAGACTACCATTGGGAAAGACTCCTCATTTCGTCTCGTTGACTGTAAAAAGCGCTAGTTGATTTCCGTGACCTCTGCCTGCCTTGCACGTCTACACCACAGTCAACGTTCTGGCAGAGGGCATTCACTTTTAGAATATAGGCTCATATGATTCATTGATGTTTCTTTCATAGATAGACTGATTGATAGGGAGGCCTATGCCACAACACCATCTCATGCAGGGAAAAGTAACGCTGGGTAGCTGCATTTATCAGCATTAGGAATAGTCGATGACCACTGGTACATATTATTTTAAAAGTGTATATTTAATGATATCGACTTCACTGGCATCGGAAGAGGGCTTGTTCGTATCCCATCTCAGCCTTCCTGAAAATTGTTTTTGTGATTTCCCATTTTCACCACCAGGCAAACGCCGGGACGGTTCCTTTGAACAGGTCCAACGCCGACATCCTTCCAAAATTTCTTCCATGACCCTTTCTTAATTAGACCCAAGTTAGCGGTCACCTGGGCGATCGGCCTGTCACCATCCACCATATCCATCTGCTGACAATGTGTGTTCATCTCTCAGACACCGTAGAGTATTGCTCCCACGCAGTGTCCGTGGCTGAAGCCAAGCTGAGAGGATACGCGATTCATAATAATAATAATAATAATAATAATAATAATAATAATGATAAAAAAGATACGAGCCTTACAGTAGTCGCATATGATGTGTAACATCTGACATGTTATCCTACTGGTATACTACACAGCTTGGACATTCTTCAAATGTTAATTTACCCTCCATTTTCAGACTGGTACTATGATGAATGTATAGATTGAATTGGAGATATGCTACTGTCACACTTGTGGCGCAGCGGTCAAGCTGTTAGTCTCTCACCAAGGTAGACCGGGTTTGATTCCCGGTCAATACATGTGAGATTTTCGAATTGAAATGCCATGTCTTGTGGTTCACATTCCACGTAAAAGGGAGGTACCGTGGATCATGATTGTGAGATTAACGGTCACGCAAAACTACAAGCTTCCTTCCTTCCTTAATAATTCATAAAAACAAAGTGACACACAACGTCGACTGTACTCTCAAATACTGTGAGCACACTCCTCAGTAACTATATCATTCATTATTCTCAAGACTCTCATAAAATTCGTCGTAAACAATCAAAACATGCTTTCCTACAATCATGAAATGACCTTGTCTCAGCTTTTATTCCACTCATATAACAACATTCTGTTATGCATTTAATATTTGACTAGCCTACTCAACCACAGCTTGACAATAATGCAGTTTACTTAAATGTCATTTGTCGTCTTTGTCCTACCCCATGTGATGTTCAACCTTGAACGCGAAGCTTCATAAACTGCTCAATGACAAATGAAAGTCGGTGAAACATTTGCCACTGTGCTCGTCAAACCAGTGCCTGCTAAATGCACTGCCTACTGTAATTCCATAATATTCTCGCGCTACAGAGCACACACTGCCTTGTTTCCAATACACACATTTTCAATTGTTATTGTAAAAGGGAGTGTTTTACAGATATTGTAGTTTATAATACGGAACTCATTTTATTAGATGATTTGTAGCTTCCACCAGCACTAGCCTAAATAAAGAATACGATATGGATCAACTCGATTAATAGACGCGACACCGCTCATAACCTTAAATTCCTTATAAACAGGTCCTCTTCATTCACAGATCAACACGTAATTTCATATGGATTCTGTTAAAATGAGTCATATTGATATGATAAATATCGTTTAAAATGATAATCTGGTAGCTGGATCGATCGATCGAGCGGGCAGTGCATACTTCCGTTTAGCACCACTGACAGCTAGTACACTTCCGTCCGATTGATCAAGCGGGCAGTGCATACTTCCGTTGTCCACCACTGCCAGCTAGTATACTTCCGTTTGATCGATCAAGCGGGCAGTGCATACTTCCGTTTTCCCCCACTGCCAGCTACTGTAGTACATTTCTGTTTGATCGATCGAGCGGGCAGTGCATACTTCCGTTCGATCCACCACTGCCAGTTCGATCGTTCCGTTCCACTTCCGTCCCCAATTTTCAAAATCACTCCCACAAAACTATCCAGCAACCGAGCGGAAAGATGTTACACATCAATAATTCGTAATATACCGTTGTATGTGTGGGTTATGATGGCTTCTTGTGCATGATAAGACAAATGATTCGTTACAGTACACGTATTGGAAAGTTTTCTTGAAAGGCGTGTGTCTTGCCAATACCGAAATGCAATGCGACATGATAGGCTATATTGGGAACAGGTAATGAAAGTAACAAGCGAACACATAACCACTCTGAAGCCACAAATTGGGACTGTAGCTGGCTCTTAATGAAGCCTACTTGCGTGAACTGTTAGCGAAAGTAGATATCTCCACTTATGTTACCTAAAATAGTAAAACGGAAGCATTTTCAGAAATTCTTAAACACGGAATATTAAATATAATTTTTAAATATTCTCAAAATGAGCTGAGATAATAATAACCTTATCCTTTAATGTACCTCCACGAATGGAAGAAGTAGTTAGCTGTGTGTAATAAAAACACAGGCTCTCTGGCTATGCGATTACTGGTAACTCGCATGAGAAATCCAATTGTTAGCTTATAATGAGAAAGCTGTACTGGAGAATTTTTATATCACTAAAGGAGACCATATTCAGAAGTGCAGAAATCACATAACAGGTAATGTTTGCAGTCTTGGGTTCTATTGGGCTGTTGCTGTGTAACACATTAGAGATACTTTCCATTCCTGGCCGAATGTCATCTACTCCTTACGTATTGTGACATTGTAGTTTATTTGCCACCCTCACTACATCCTCCGGCATGATCCTGACCTCATTCTCCTCTGCAAGATAAGTCTCTACTTACATTCAACAAGTATTGAAAGTAGATTTTGCAATCTTCCCCCTTATTTCCGTGAATTATCCAAAACACTACTCATTTCTGTTTTTCGTTCATTTCTAAGGTTCTTGACTGTCTGCGTGGCGCAGTGGTAACGTTATCGACTGCTCTTCCCATGGTTGCAGGATCGAATCCGGGCGCAGGCATTTGGCATTTGAGGGTGCAGAATGGTGAGGGAGCTGTGTCAGTAGATCTGTGACAGGTTAAGGATCCGCTTTGGGGAAAATTCATGCACCCAGGTGCCTCTAAAGACCTCAGCAGTTAAAAGGGACGTATTAAAAATCCTTTATGTTCGACCCTCATTATTATGTGTCAGAAAACTGTATCATAATGATGGTCATTATAACACTGTTTTTCATTATGATACAGTTTCTCCAGCCAATCAGAGCTCGTTCATTGACCAATTAGGTAACGATACCTTCGCGCACGCGCTCAAAATCCAACATGTCGGACATAAACACAACATCGAACTATAATAAATTACCGACATGGAATACGCACCGTCCATATGTTCGCGTAAATAAACTGGCGAATATGAGACAAGAAATAGCACTGTACCTTAATATCACCAACCCTAATTTCTACACAGCGCATTGTCTTGAAACGACTCCGGTGACAATATTACTGAGGGGCGGCAGATGTAAACATATGGCCTGCATATGGCATTGCAAGCACACAGAGCTCATGCGTCGGTCGTTCAGAGATCATGAAAGACAGAGATATCATACTTAGCGCTCGCTCTCCAATCACAAAGTTCAAGTGGCTGACTCTCAACAGATATTTATGAATATTTATTTTAAAACATATAATAAAGTTATAATTATCGTCCAACATAAACAGTCGTATGCAACTCGCCTATAATGGTAATTAAGACACTCGTGTGGAAATTATAAAACTCGCATACGCTCGTTTTATAAAAATTCTCGTGTCTTAATTATAGCCATTATAGGCTCGTTGCATAATGTACTATTATAACACTCCAAATATGCTTTCCTGCCGCTTGATCTGAGATTTCAAATTTATCTCCAAATTCCACCCATGAAGTCACCTATTATTTGTTTGGTTCTGTTTCTTTCCTCTACATAAAGATATTTGCCTGTTGGATTCCTTCTTTTGAGCCATTTTTAGGCTTTCCTTTTACTTTTACAAGCCGACTTCACTATGTCATTCCACCAGGATGTGCGTTTTTTCCTGGCTTTACACACTGTTGTCCCAAGACATGTCCTTGCTACTTTTAGTACTTCAGCCGTGTCTCCTGACCACTCCGTTTCAATGTACAGCCATATTTTTTACCATCTACTCTTTGGAATGTGTCATCAATCACTTCCATGCATACTGTATGTACGTAAGATTCTTATCCTAAAGATTTTCTACACTAATCTGTCTGAAAAACATACCTCACATTCTGCACCTATTTTCTAACTATGCTTAATTCACAGCAGATCAGTTTCTGGTCTGTTTCATCAAATAAGTCCTTAAATACCCTGGAATTTCTGAAAGTCATTAACGATCTAGTCCATTATTGACCTGGTTCCTCTATCCTCCCTTGTGATTCTCCTTATGCTTCGAGAATGAGATCGCAACTGATCACAGAAATCCAGTAAACATTTCCCATTGGTGTTTGCTTTCCTGTCCTCACTCCACTTACCCATTACTTTACCATACCCCTCAGTCCTATTTCCTATCCTAGAATTGAAATCTCCCATCAGTACTTCATTATTCTTATTGCTAACTCTCACTACCCCAAACGCTCAGTGCTTTTTGAAATATGTCTGCTTAGTCCAGATTCGCCTGTTCACATGGTGCTTACACTGAAACAATCCTTGCACAATTGATATTTTAATCTATCCACATCAAACTTTCATTTACGTACCGCACAGAAACTGTGTTGTGTTCTAAGGTTCCCTTGACATACCCCCCTACTCCCCACTTTGCCCTGCCTCGTTTTACATCTGACAGGTACACTGACAAGGCTGTGATCCTTTACCTCCTCCTGTTTATCTCCCGTTATTATCTGTCTTCATTTATCCCAAGAATACCCAATACCATCCTACGTAATGACTAAGCTCCTCTTTCCTTCCCTAACATCACTTAACATTAATAGCACCCCCATCAATTACCAGTTCAATTGGCTGTTCGTTTTCAAGGAGTTCCTGATCTGTCTGATGAGAGTAAGACTCTGGCACTCCCGTAGGTCCAAGGATTGCCCAAACATTGTTAGCAGGTTCAGAAAATGTGCTAGCAGGTTGCTAGCCTTACTTACTTAGTTTCACTTCAGGGAACAAACGCGTTGGATAGTCCCAGCCGCCTGAACACAAAGAGGCCCACAACTCAGAATATGTCCAAAATGCCCATTTGTATTCCATAGTAACTGCTATCCCGACTGTAGACTAAGGACCACTTAGTAGACCACTCGGCCATTGCCCATTGTTCACGAACTACGACGTGACTACACTATGACACAGAAAATAGTAGAATGAACAAAATACGCTGGTGTATACTTTTTGCCCTCTTTACACATTTTGTTAAAATGAGAAAAAGTAGACTTATGAGATCAACGGGGCAGATGCGTGTGTGTCTGTTCTTCAGTCTGTGTATGCGACCCTCCACCCATCAATTCCTAAATGGCTAAAGCTCTCAAAACCAAACTTAGTATGAATGAATATCTATACTAGAACATCTCAAGGCCTTACTTGATAATGGCATCAGTGTTGCCAACTGTTGAAAAAACAACATTAAAATTCCTCAGAAGGTATGCAGAGGAAGAATTCCAAAATTGGATCACATATAGACCCTAAAATTTCAAATCAATTTTCAGAAGCTTGTAAACGACAGCGCTACCAACTTGATCCACGCATCCTGATAGGTTCAGTACTTACCTGCATGTAACATCCATACTATCAAATGGATTACTTCCCATATTGGCATAGTTATAGACAATAATATTTGAAATTTATGTTAAGCGACAGATACATGCCATTGTTGCCAACATGATTCCACGAGTGCTATATGTTCAATGTTTATCTGCATGTAATGTCCATATTTTCTATTGGATTTCAACCAAATGTTTATGTGGATAGTGTACCTCAAGAGATGGAACTAGGCATATATTTCTAGTCATCTGGGCTGCCAAATGTTGATAAACACTGAGCCCTAGTCTCAATATATCAGAAAGGCCAACAGTTCTGTGCATTGACAACTTATAGAACATAAAATTGCAGATTAATTTTATGTAACCCTTACATGACATATCACGGAATATATGAGAGGAAACAGCTTCAAACTTAGGACAGTGTTAAGTCCACGATGTTGTAGATACGTTAAGAGAAAAATGTCAAAATTAGTGCTACTAAAATAATTCTATGCTGCATATAATATTTAATGTTCAACTGCAGGAAATTGCCGTTCCAATTAATGGATTTATACTAATTTTTTACGTGCAATATATTTCTTTCTAGTCATAATTCTGCCTATTTACAGAGTCCATAGGACAACCAATAATTATGTAACATACGGAGAACATTTCGACCCTAGATTCAATATCAATATCATTATCATATTCAATAAAATAGAATCCGTTCATATAAACAGTTTGAAACTCTATACACTATAATGTCTTTATATTACAGATGCATTTTCAGCAAAACTTACAAATACCAGTGTTACCAAAATAATTATACTTACGGTCATAAGTTGCTAGTTGCATGTAACATAATATTCAGTCAATTTTAATTAAATGTTATACAGTGTATGCCATAAGGGAGGTCTGAGCACATTTTCAGTCCTACTAACTTCCTTATAACTCTCCCTGGGTGTTTGAGCCGCCTGCTCTCAATATCTTAGAATCCATGCGACGAAACAGTTTCCAAAATACTGAACTGCTCCATTAGGTCACAATATGTTCACATTATCCCAGTGCTACCAGCATATTTCCGTAGATAAAGTTAATATTCTTAATAGGGTCTGAATCCAACATTTTAGGAAAATTGGTCCATTTAGTTTGTCTCAGAACAACCTGTTATACAGTAGGTCGCATTAATGAGTTACAGATATTTAAACACAAAATGTAATAAATATTCCGGCATTGATGAAACGATATTTTTGATGTGTAACATCTCTCTACTCGGTTGCTGGATATTTTGTGGGAGTGATTTTGAAAAATGGGACGGAAGTGGATCGGAACGATCGAGCTGGCACCAGCTGGCACACTTCCATTCGATCGATCGATCCAGCTGGCAGTGGTAAGAGAAACAATGAGCGCGTGGTGTCGGAAATTGATACCATGACGTACTCTCGGTCATTTGGAATGTATATGACATACTGAATGGTAAACGCTCATGCGAACTCTGGTTTCAAGTGATTGAAACAAAGCACATGGTACGTGTTCGAAGTCTTCGTATCGGTATTTAAATGGTTAAATGCCTTAATATCAAACATTGTAAGTAGTCGGCATTGCCGGTATTATGATTCTGCTCAATGGCTATTCAAATATTAACCCCCATAACGGTAATGTAGTCATCAATATAATATAATCGTTGTGGTTATACGAGAATTGAGCAAGCTTTAATGAATTGTTGCTGAATACATTCTCTTTACTCACAAGAGGGCCTATTCATAAGGCATTTGAAACTCAATTTCATGCAGGAACATTATCAAAACAAGCAAAATATAAATGAAACTTTATTCCGTAATGCAGTATTATTGGAACGTGGAAATAAGTCACCATCTTGTGCACAATATTTGCGTAGTCGAAATAGCCGTGGGGTTAGCGCCTATGACTGTGAATCTAGAGATCTCCGGTCGAATCCCGGACGGGGTAGATAGTTTTGCTACCAGATTATCATTTTAAACGATATTTATCGTATCAATATGACTCATTTTAACAGAATCCATATGTAATTACGTGTTGGTGTGTGGATCAGGAGGTCCTGTTTATAAGGAATTTAAGGTTATGCGCAATGTCGGGTCAATTAATATAGTTGATCCATATCGTATTCTTTATTTAGGCTAGTGCTGGTGGAAGCTACAAATCATCTAAGAAAATGAGTACCGTATTATAAACTACAATATCTGTAAAACACTACCTTTTAAAAGAGATTAATATTTGTGCCAATAATAGTATAAAATACCGGTGTATCAACAATTTCACGTAAGGTTTCTTCTTTGTCAGATGTTACACATCATATGCGACTACTGTAAGGCACGTAATTTTTAGCCTACTTTTCACATTTTGCAAAAATGAGGAAAAAGTAGACATGAGATCGGGCAAATGTGTGTCTGTCTGTCTGTCTGACTGGCTGGCTGTGTGTCCCCCCCCCTATCAACTCCTATGGTAGGAGTAAAGATCTATACTTGAATATCTCACGACCATATTTGAAAATAATGTCAGTGCTGCCAACTGCTGAAAAATCGCAATTGAAATTTGAGCCCCACATTGGATATCTTAGAAGGCATGATTGGAGGCTATTTCAAAATTGGCACACGTATAGATAATAATATTGCAGTTTAAATTCCAGGAGGCCATACATGGCAGTGTTGCCAAAATGATTATAAGCATGCTGATAAGTCCAAATTTTAAATGCATATAACTTCTACACTATAAATTGGATTCAACCAAATTTCATATGTGCTATGTGTACATAAACAGATATGACTGCGCATATTCTTAAGAGTCACAAGGGCTGCCAACTGTTAATAAATGCTCTCATTTAAAAAAATACATATACCCATATATCAGAAAGTATGCAAGCCGACAGCTTTAAACTATGCACACTTATAGTACCTGATATTCTATATTAATTTGGAGTTAGTTATATACGTCAATGCTACCAACATGATTCTAAGCCTGCTGAGATGTCCAACTTTAAATACAAGTAACGTCTATACTATCATTTGGATTTCAACCAAATTTCGTGTGTGCTATGTGTACCATAACAGATATGACTAGGCCGATTCTTAAGAGTAACCAGGGCTGCCAACTGTTAATAAATGATGTCTCTATTTTTGTTACCCTAATATCAATATATCAGAAAGTATGCAAGCCAATAGCTCTAAACTTTGCACACGTATAGTACCTGGCATTGTAGATTAATTTGGAGTAACTAGTATAGGCCTACGCCAGTGCTGCCAACATGATTCTAAGCCTGCTGATAGGTCCAATTTTCTATACTAACTAATGGATTTCATTCAAAATTGACTCAACAATAGATCATATTATTTCAGATTATTTCTGACCATTACATGTATGTCATTGTTGCCAACATGATTTTACGCTCGCTGTAAGATCCAATGTTTAACTGCATGTAACGTCCATGCTATCCATTGGACTTCAACCAAATTTTGTATTCTGTACCTTATGAGATGGAACTAAGAATATATTCAGTCACCAGGGCTGCTAACTGTAGTTCTCTATTTGGCTACATTATGCCAGGTATAGGCTACAGTATTTCGAACTAATTAGAAATTTCGATATTACCAACTTAATTTTGTAATTATTCTGGATAGACCCATATAGATTAATCATTGGCATGAATCTTAAATTTTAAGAAAAGTAGGCTCTTTAATTCGTCACGGAAATTCTTGTTTATATTTCATAACATCTCTGTGCTTTCAAAATCAGCTATGTAGCTCAATCACTCACTTTAATTCTGTTCTCTAACGCTAGCGACGCCTCCCTGGCCAATCAAATCACTTCGGGTTATTTTACTCTACCCGTGATCATAGAAAAATGAACCTTACGATATTCTTATTCGGAGCTATTGGCTATACCCTAATATGGCTGGGTCTTAAGGTGAAGTATGGAAGAGAATAACATTCTCATACAGCGCAGTGATGATACATCATTGTTCCTAAAACTCAAAACATTGTGTGATAAATACTGTATTTTTATATTGTTTACTTTCTGACGGAGAATTCTCTAGCTAACATTCAACTAGCTTTGATAACTCGTTGGTGACGAATCCATGGAGTAAAAACGGAAGGATGCATGTGGTTTTACGCGACGGTTAATCTTATGATAATTGGTCACATGATCATTTTAGGTGGAACCCGAAACATCCGACTTTACGTTGCATTTCACTGTGAAAATCCCTCATTCATAAATTCATAAATCGGGGAGGCAGTCCATGAAAACAACTTCTGCGTCATATATATCCCCTTCATCGAAGAAAGAATGGAAGAATGACGGGCAGCAGTTTAGATTACAGCTTTGGTACACCCTCTGTCAGAAAAGTTCGGTGAATGGGCTATATTACGAACGGATTGTTGGCCTACCTGAAACAGCCATTACTATCCTTCGAAGTAATCCCCGTGGATGGTTATGCACTTCTGAGAACGACTGAACAAGTCCTGGAAACTCCTGGCATAGTCTTCTTTAGGAATAGTCTTCAGTTTGGGTCGTCAAAACTCTGAATTGAAAGCAAGAGAGAAGCGTGAATTTATGCAACCTGCCTTGCTCACCTGATAGACGGGCGGCAGTGAGAAGGGTGAATTTATGCAACCTAACGTGCATACCTGTTCGACGGGTGGCAGTGAGATGGGTGAATGTTCCGTGGAATGGTCCTGTAAACTATCGTCACGGGTGACGAGACCTCGTGCCTGAGGTACGACCTCAAAGCCAAGCGTCAAAGTACGGAGTATCGGGGTCCAGGGTCGCCGAAAAGACCTGAAGGGCCAGAGGTTTTCGGACATTTCGGACATCCAACGTAATTTGACGGCCCAACTGAAGGCTATCCCTCCGAAAGGCTATGCCAGGACTTGTGTACAGCCGTTCTAAGAAGTGGATAACCATCCACGGGGATTACTTCGAAGGATAGTAACGGCTGTTTCAGGTAAGCCAACAATCCGTTCGTAATATCGACCCATTCAGCGAACATTTCAGACAGGGTGTATTTTAAACGTTAACTTACATTGAAGTCTAGGGAAGGAAATCAGTGTTAGCACCCTTTTGTGCAGGAAAGAACAGCGATCTTAGGTCGAAACATCAATAAAAACAAGAAGTTCTGTGACGAACTAAAGACCCTACTTTTCTTAAAATTAAGATTCATGCCAATGGTTAATCTACAGTATCTGAACCTATCTAGAATATTAGGGTAAAAAATATAGACAGCATGATTGCTTTTAAGAATACTTATAGTCATATCTGTTATGTTGCACATAGCACATACGAAATTTGGATGAAATCCAACTGATAGTATAGACGTTACATGTATTTAAAAATTGGTCCTATCAGCAGACCTAGAATCATGTTGGTAGAACTGACGTATATAAGTTATTCCAAATTAATCTAAAATGTCAGGTACTATATGTGTGCAGAGTTTAAAGCTGTCGGATTGCATACTTTCTGATATATTGGTATTTGGATTTAAAAATAAAGAGAAAGAGCAATTATCAACAGTTGGCAGCCCTGGTGGCTCTTAAGAATACGCTCAGTCATATCTGTTTATGTACACATATTAAATACAAAATTTGGTTGAAATCCAATTGTTAGTGTCGAAGTTATATGCATTTAAAAATTGGACCCATCAGAAGTCTTAAAATTATTTTGGCAACACTGTCATGTATGTCCTCCTGGAAATTAAACTGAAATAGTATTATCTACATGTGTACCAATTTTGGAATAGCTCCCATGCATACCTTCCAAGATATCCAACATGGCGCTCAAATTTCAAGTGCGTTTTATCAGCAGTTGGTAGCACTGACATCATTTTCAAATATGGGCTTGAGATATTCCAGTATAGATATTTACTCATACTAAATTTGGTTTCGATTGCTGCAGCCGTTTAGGAGTTGATAGGGGGACACACACACACAGCCAGACAGACATTTTCCCGGATCGATCTCATAAGTCTACTTTTTCCTCTTTTTTGCAAAATGTGAAAAGTAGGCTAATAAATTAATTCTAACGAGAATCGATCATCCTTACTTCTGGTCGGAAGGAGTTTATGTAGCTTGCGCATGGACCTATTGCACGGTCCGAGTGCAGTGGGAGTGTGTTACCTAGTGACTTGTTATATATAGATTGAGACGCATGCAGGTCAGACGGATGTACTTCTCGTCTTATCCCGGGAGTGCTAAGAGATTTGAACATACAGATATGTTTTTTTGAATCATCTAGGTGAAGGTTCGTTCGATCGAAATGTTATTTAGCTTAACATTTTCGCAATTCAATTTACTATGACTTTCGTTCAAATTACTTTCAAAATTAAACCACTCCTTCAGAATAACAGATCCTAGAACGATTCAGGTCATGACTACAGTAGGTTTGAAGCCAATCCATAACAAAAGGCAAATGAACAATCTTAGAAAAGTTTAACTCCGGACATATTTTCTTTATATTCCTTTTTCGGTTTAAATACTAAGTTTGAGCTGAAAATTGGAAATGTACGGACAGAAAGCTTACTTGCTATGTGGGACAGATGACTTTGCTGTTCCGCCTCTCAAATCAACAATAACTATTTAATTATTACTTTATATGTATATAAGATTATAATTGGCGTGCGTTTGACTTTCCCTAAAAAGGACTACTCTGACTCAACACAGAAAGACCTGATCTGTATTGGATCTGTCGTAATTAACGGATATATCGTCGCTGAACATGCAATACCACGTATCTGACAATGCTCTTATTTTCCAATATTTTCCTTTTATTTGTCACGCCTCCCAACCGTATGTGGATGAGCCGTCCAACAGAGCAATCCGCGTTAGGTTCATATTCCCGTGTCGCTGCATATAGAACAAGTAGTTCCGTCAAGAACTAAATAGCCTATTTTCATATATCCTACTTATGTTAACGGTCTCTATTAATATACAAAATTTCAGTTTGATGGCTGTAATAGAGTCGTAGATATTGAGAAACGTCAAAATATTTAGAATAGTCACCATGTTGGATTTTTATATATGTAGGTCATAGAGTTGTGTACTATTACATGAAGATTATTGTATAAGTGTATTCGAACTTCAATCGCATGATCAGGACACAAGAAATAAGAACGAGAATTTAAAATTTCGCACAACCACCATCTTGGGGTTAACCGAACAATAGAGTTAAGTTGGATGTCAGTAGATTACACTTTGTATGAACAAATACCATACCAAGCTTCACTGCGCTCGGATGATTAAATCGCGGGTAAATTCCATATAAATATTTTTACTTCACTTGGCCACCATGTTGGTTTTGTGATCACCGGGGTATTAATATTCCCATAGGTGAACTTAAGTTACTAGCCTATATCAACATACAACATTTCATTTTGAGTACGGTAATTGATTCGTAGATATTGAGAGCTGTCTAAATATTTTGGATGGTCACCATGTTGGATTGTTATATATGTAGGCCATCGAGTTATGTGTCATTGGATGAAGATCTTTGCGTAGGTTCACTATTTATTCTTTCACTATGATCGTACGATTAGGACACATGAAATAAAAACTTAATCTTAAAATTTCGCACAGCCGCCCTCTTGAGGTTATGTAAAAAATTGAACTAAATTAGATGTCACTATTAATATGTTTCAACTTCGCTTGTCCTCCATGTCCTTCTTGCACTTAACAGGTTTATGAAAGTCACATAGACGAACTTCTAGTAGTACCCTTTATCACCGTAGAAGATTTCAGGGTGATATCAGTAATAGTTTAGGATATATAGAATGTCAGTGAAATATTTTGCACAACCGTCATGTTGGATTAGTACGACGTAATAAGATTTCAAGGGCACGGTCGGGGTCGGACAACAACTTTACCGAATTTTATAAAATTTCTTCGGCCGTTTATATTGTACGGTACTGTACTGTAGAAGAATATATTTTCGTGTAATTATGCACTCCTACAGCACTGTTCATTTAAGGTTCATTTTCTTTGAGGTATCAACTACCGACACACTTTTGCTGTTACTCTTATGTATATCGTTATAAATTACTAGAATGTTTTGATAGTTAATCAAGAGTTAGCAATTGTTGTCCTAGGTCATAAACCAAAAGCTATTTCTTATATTACATGGGATATCTATTCAATTTAAAGGAGCGATTTCAGATGGCAAGGTCCAGTAAAATATATGAAAATAGACTTATTACTTATTTACGAAATACTTGTCGCTAGACCATGTACTATCTGCAGTATATCTTTCGTCTCTTTAATAATGCCTGAGTTTCCTGGCCGTCCGCTTAATTTTTGAACCCACGTGAGCAGGCAGTGTTAAAACTTTAGCTTACCATACCGTTGAGGCAGGCGTGATTTATAAGGTAGCCATTAAATCAAATTATATATAGAATTAAGTTCGCGTGAGCGGCGTAAAGGTGGGCATTAATGAAGTAACGCAGCAGTGCCAGCGTGGCGCTTGGCGACAGCTACAAATATCCATTCTAATAGCAACTACAGTAGTTCTCGGTACTAAACGATATTTGTCTGCGTATTTGTTGCTTTAATAGATGCAGGTATATGTGAATCTCTATAAAATTCCATACCGTTCTAACTTTCTCAACTAAAACTCATCAATTTTTCTAGGTTTCTGCCGTGCCTTGTGTGGGGTTTCGCCTAGGACACCAAGCTGGCCCATCAGCGGCTACTTGGTGTTCCCGCCCGATGCAGTTGCACTCTATATAAAGGGAGTTAGCGCGCAATTCACTACTCCTGTGGGGGTCCGGGCGGGAACACCAAGAGCCCGCTGATGAGCTAGCTTGGTGTCCTAGGAGAAACCCCACACAAGACACGGCACAAACCTAGAAGAATTGCTGAGTTTTAATTCACCGGCCATGAAAGCCAATATACCATCTTTTTGGAAGCCTTCATAGAGAGGTTCAGACTGCTTGAGCTTTTAGTTCTCGCAGTCAAGTGGTGCAGTTGCACCTAATATAAAGGGAGGTGGCGCGCAATTCGTCACTCCTGTGGGGGTCCGGGCGGGGACACCAAGAGTCCACCGATGAGCCAGCTTGGTGTCCTAGGCGAAACCCCACACAAGACACGGCACAAACCTAGAAAAAAATGCTGAGTTTTAATTCACTGGCCGTGAAAGCCAATATACCATCTTTTTGGAAGCCTTCATCGAGAGGTTATTGCTGCTTGAGCTCTTAGTTCTCGCAAGTAAGAGGTGCAGTCGCACTCTATGTAAATGGAGGTAGCGC
The DNA here is from genome assembly GCA_946902985.2 of Meconema thalassinum. NCBI lineage: Eukaryota > Metazoa > Arthropoda > Insecta > Orthoptera > Tettigoniidae > Meconema > Meconema thalassinum. The sequence goes on from OX336389.2 coordinate 132,970,457, forward strand.
GCAGTTCGCTACTCCTGTGGGGGTCCGGGTGGGAACACCAAGAGCCCGCTGATGAGCCAGATTGGTGTCCTAGGCGAAACCCCACACAAGACACGGCACAAACCTAGAACAATTGCTGAGTTTTAATTCACTGGCCGTGAAAGTCAATATACTATCTTTCTCAACTAAATTGCTGACTGAAGTTAATGTTTGGAAAGTACGTATTCGCCTAAAATCCTTGACACAACGTAAGCACTTATTGCGAAATTACTTCCACTGAATGCTCTCGAAAATAATGACTCAGAAGTGTTTTTCTATGCATTTTGATGCCAGGATTATTTATTTATTTATGTCTTGCTCCTAATTAATTAATTGACTATTATGTTTAATATACATTTCCTCTCGTCAACTATACAATATACCGTGTGGTCAGCCAGCCCTTTGCGATCAAGTTTTATGTATCCCGTCACATGTACTACAATTCTGAAAGACATCGGTCCCTCTCCATAAACCGGGGAAATATAACGAGATGTGTGTTTACGGGCTAGAAGACAGCAGGAATCGTGAGCGCTACTAATAATTCAGTATGGGTACCTCGAATGAACCCACAAAACGAGCACAGATTCGCAGAACACGTACTTTAATACAGGAGGTGCACGCACAGACCGAGAGCAGGTATTGTTTAGACTGGGAAGTGCGCCCTGCAAATCAAGCGTCGCAGTACCTCACATAGCAAGCGCACGAGGGGATGTATGTTAGTTGACAGTGCTCGAGGGTTCGAAGGTTCAATTCACATGCATTTTCTTTTGTTAATTGCAGTTGCCTGGGATATGGCAAGGTTGTATACTTAATAGTTTTCACAGACTGATTTGTTTATTTGGCTCTGTACAGGACCATGTAACCGCGGAGGCCCGGGTCCGATTCTCGGCTCAGCCAAGAAATTTAATTCTGGTCTGAGGGCTGGAACGGGGTTCACTCAGCCTCGTGGGGCACACACACTGAGTTGAGGTGCGTTTGCTTCCTGCCTCAGACATCTTGGAAGTGGTTTTCCATGGTTTCCCACTTCTCCTCCAGGTGATTGTTGGGATGGTTCCTTTTGACAGGTCTGCGGCCGTCATTCATACCCCTCCCTTTGCTGCCCTTTCCTTCACTAGACCCAAGTTCGTGGTCGCCTGGGCGATTCGCTTGTCACCATCCCCAGTTGTATCTGCTGACAAGGTGTGTTCAGCTCCGAGACACCATCCTGGAATTTGACAGTAGAGGACTGATCTGTCGCAGATTCCAAGGGTGAAGCTTGGAGCGTAAGCGATAGAAAAAAAAAAAAAGACCGTATGTATCGTTGCATAAGCTACTGTACTGGGTTGGACGAGGCTGAGGAGGTGATGGTCTGTGGCTTAACATTTATTGTAGTGTAGAAATGTATATTTCCTTGTAGTTATGCACTTCTCCAGTCTAGTATATTTAAGGTTCATTTCTTTGTGCTTATGCACAGGAAAATGAAACTATCGTGAATTGTTCTGTTGGATGATAATATGCTTTCTAAATATATAATGTCTATGTTTCTTGTCTGAAATAACTACAACTTATGGACATTGAGTTTAGAGTTTGAATTTCTTGCTCTATACTTTATCACAACGTAGGTCATGTACCAAAAGCTATTTAGCACATCACATGGAAAGTCGTATTAATGGGAGCGAGGGGTTTTAATGGAGATGACCAGTAGAATATATGAATACAGGCTATTTAGTTCTTACGGAACTACTTGGTTTTCGTATGCTATTTAATCGATCAAAGTGAATCAAAAAATATTGAACCACCATAATTGTCTTTATCCACGGGTGCTAATATCTCTATCTTACGATTTTGTAAATTATGGAAACCGTGCATTTGGGTTTTCTTAGAATTCACACCAGTGATTCGTTACAGAATAATGCCATCTCTGCGGGAGAAGTCATAATTAACCGCTACTGAAAGCTTTATAGCATATAATTTTATATTGTAACAGTGTTAAAGGTGCTTTCCTTAAAGACTGGAATAATCAGGTATTCTCCTCCAATTGTCCACTGTAATTATAAATTATATATTGTACTCATGTGAATTTCTCTAAATTAACATTACTAGCGGACCCGTGCGAGAACTCTCGCATAATGGGTTGTGTGAGCCCCATGTGTACAGACTACCCGCCCGGCTCTAGTGCTATGCGGGCTGTACACGGCACAGTTCTGGCAGAGACTATCGTCTTGTTTATTTGTTTAAACACACTTTATAAACAAATAAATAAATTTCTGTTGACTTTTCAAAAAATGCAAGATTTTTCCTGTACTATTGAGGCGATTTAGAAGAGTTTGGTACAAACCACACTTTCTAACTCCCTCTGGTTTAGGAGCTTGAGTTTTGTGAAACACACACCTTAGCGTATTATATAATAAGATTACTAATGTTCTATTGAACCGGTCATATGGAATGTTTTTTTATATTTTTTTTAGCGTATGGCTTTTAGTGCCGGGAGTGTCCGAGGACATGTTCGGCTCGCCAGTTTTGTAGCTGCTTCGAGACGGACACCCAATGGGTGAGCTACAAGTACCGTTGGGAAGGAAAGTTGGAAGGGAGGGTCGAGGAGTTGGAAGGTAGCGGCTGTGGCCTATAGTTAGGGACCAACCCCGGCATTTGCCTGGAAGGAAGATGGGAAACCACAGAAGACCATCTTCAAGGTTGCCGGCGGGTGGAATCGAACCTCCTCGCCTCCCGGATGTGAGCGACTGCCAACAGTCATGCCGCAACGACCTCAGCTAACTCACCCGGTTGGAATGTTGATAATCCAGTACGACATAATAAATATTCTGGTGCAAAATCATTTTGTGTTTTATTCATGTAATTCGGACAGAGTCCCATCGTGTGACTTTTGGCACATATTTTCCAGTGCTTTAGGTGAACTACCTTGAACAACTATGATAGATTTGGTTTAAAACATGGCAAGCACCAGTATCATAGTAAGACTATTTTGCTATCTCAAATATTATATTGATGCTTAATGTACATTGGCCGTCCCCGTGGTGTTGGGGTAGCGCGCCTGCCTCTCACCCGGAGGCCCCGGGTTCGATCCCCGGCTCCGTCAGGGATTTTAAAACTGACGTGAGGGTTGGAACGGGGTGCACTCAGCCTCGTGAGAACAATTGAGTAGCTGTCTGACAGTGAGACAGTGCCCCGGTCACGAAAACCAAGATTAACGGCCGAGGGGATCCGACGCGCTGACCACGCGTCACCCCAAAATCTGCAGGCCAATTGGCTGGGCAGCGGTCGCTTGGTAGGCCTAGGCCCTTCAAGGGCTGTAGTGCCAAGGGGTTAGTATTTAGTTAACGTACTGTACCCGATATCCGGATAGTAGGCTGTCAGATATCCGCCCCCTCAATCGGATTGCCAATAATCAAACGCACCGGCACAGATACATCAATGAAAATGGCACTGACAGATACTATCGAGATTAGAGCACAATAGTTAACAAGAAATTATTGTGGAACACACCAAAATATACGGGGGTTCATACTTACCTTTACTTACCTCTTAAATTTATCTCGGGGACTGGGTTGTCAACTGGATCACTTAAAGTATGCCCACACAATAACCTCCACCATGATATTTAAAATGAACCAGAACGGAGACGAGAAACTTTAAACTGCACAATAATTTATTTCACATAAAGAATGATTTAACAAAAAAACAACAACAAAATCAACGTGGCAATCAGAAGCCATCGACCACATAACCATGTCCTCCTGTAGGACTTGTATTCTCTATATATAATGTTTCAGCTTTCTCAAGCTCATAGCAACGTAAAAATAATAATGCACATGGAATGGAAACGGGATTTGGGATGAGACACATATATCAATTGTTTTGCGTGTTTATATACTTACCATTTTATTTATAGCCACAAGGCTATTATGGAACGTCCTTGGCCTCTGTAACACAGTTGTCCGGGCCAGCTGCAATGCACCTGTATTGTCAAAGCGGACTCCCGTTCGTTCAACCCTAGCATAAGCGTGTTACCTCAGAGCTTGGCTCTCCTTTTTAAAACACGTAAATGTTCACATCTCAACTGAAATATTTTCACGCAAATGTCTTACATGCTTCATTCAAACACCAGTGGATTACTCCAACAATCCCAAATCATGATTATTTGTTCAAACCACTTGTTTAACTAGCGTTGTTTAGAGTATAAAAAACTCTAAATGTTAATAACAAAAGTTCACTAATTATTTATAACAATAATAAATTGTTTATAACAATATCAAATGATCATTGAAAATTTTATACACGCCTGTATTAATCACTATCATTTCAAATTATTTAACAAAGATATTTACAAAATTATTTTACAATATTTATATTGTTTATATTATTTATACAAGAAATACATTAAACCACACGTTTATCCGGTTGATAATTACTCAAATCGTGTTGATATAATCGACCAATGAAGGTTAGTTATATATAACTGTCAAATTCAGGTTTAATAAGGTTTAATAATAATTATTAATATTTGTGACGGTAACCTCCATTCAAAATCTTTATCTCAAATTATTTAACACTCTTGTTAATTTTAACAGTATCTTCATATGAATAATCTTTCAAAGAACGAGAACAATATATTCAGCGGGAAAATACTTCGCTCAAGACGCCCAAAATTACACAACAATTGGCCCAAAATTCATCATATATCTTCATATATATGGCATAAAAATCTTCCAAACTACACACAAAAACCTCCACTTATTAATTCATCAACTTCATTAATTATTGTGGGAACCTCCTTCATTATTCAAGGGCATTATTCAACAGCGACTTTTACACGTCCACTGAACTAACGATTATACATCCATTGTTCCTCTTTAAAAATTCTTATATTCATCAATTGTAATAATGACTGTTATTATTTAACCTTCGTGGGTTTCATTCATGAATCGATATGAAGTAAAAATTTGCCAATCACAAATAAATTTAATAGCGAATACGATTAGACACTCCTGCCTGGTCTATCAAAATTGAGATTAACATCTTCAAAGTAACGCAGTATAAAAATACTATCTTCAATCAAAGTTCATCTAAACTGCAAAATAGTCGAATAGAATACAATTAGATTGTGGAATGCAAACATTATTGTTCCAATCTATAATTGAGAAAAACTCCTATCAAATGTTCATTACTATAGTGTATTCAATAAATTGTAATCAACGTTCATATTTCATAAAATTGTCTATAATGCAATGATAAATGTCTATGTTGCAATCATGTTCATAAGACGACTAGTATTTCAAAGATCGTCGATATCGTAATAGATTTTAACGCTCTAAAATCATTTAATTATTCTTCTTTCTTGAGGATGACAGAAAATTGGTCAAAGTAATTTACTGAATAGAATTACTTTAATAAAATGACACGCTGTCTGAATTCAAATCTGCCATAGCAAATCGTTAACTTTACAGTCAAATCGTGACTACAAAAATATGCAAATTACTGAAAGAATCTAATATCAGTCTCAACTGATCCAAAATTATTAAGTATGCCAATGACATAGCAATGTCTCAAAAATCGAAGAAAAAGGCATAAATCATCGAAGTGTACTGAGTACAGAAATATCAATCACGAAAATGGGGCAAAATATAGGACACAAAATATGGGAAGAATGGTTGCTCAGATATCGCTACAAGACTCAAATAATACAAGAAACGTTCACGACTACCTTATCTGTTGATTGAAGTTCCAGAGGAAAGTTTTCAAAGAAAACTGCTGTTGGTTCCATTTCACCAGCGTGAAGATGTGCTCCGTCCTCGAATTTGGAATCAGCGTCCTCGGAGAATCGAACTGCTTCCTCCTCTGAAATTGCACTGCTCCGTGGATACGAAAAACATCCTTCTGGCAAAACTCTTCTTTGTGCGCCGGGACAACCCTGGCCTCTCTTGAAAGTTCCCTGAAGTTCTTGCAGGAATTCGCCATGAAGTTTATTGTAGTTATTTCCGCAGAAATATTCATAGTTGTGGAGTATGAAAATATTTCCACTGTTATCTGGTATAATTCAGCGATGGATTCACGATGCATGAGTGTAGTTGGATGTTCACTACATGCTCGCTTTTGTAGAAAGACGATTAACGAAGTTCCATGCTGTTACTTTACTCCAACGATATATGTCCCAATTGCATTAAGGCCTTAGCCTTCCATCTCAACTACTGTTATAATCATTGAAAGCACTGCAAGATTATAATGTTCCATAGTCGAATGTATCGTTGTAATACCAAACGTATTCTCCAATATCACTGTTGCACTCCACGTGTCAGCCGTAGTGTATAATGTGGAATTTTAAGAGTGTTTCTCATGTGGCGAGAAAATCACTTTTGTTGGCAGCCTTAAAGTTCCAATATCTTTCGAAGTATAACTGTGAAATTGTTCAAATCTTGTACACACCTCAATGTTATACTGCCCAATAGAATTATAATAAAGGCTGAAGTTAGCGCTTGATATCTTGACTGGTGGAAACGTTAATGTGAGCGTTTCAACTTCACCTAGTTTCGAGCAGCGTAAAATGGAACTGCTCCGAGTTCGTTCGATGCGCCGGGCTTTAACCACGCTAAAGACAACTTACTTCACTGAATCACTTGAAAATAACTATATATCACCAGAAATATATATGCGATCTGACATATGAGATCTGAGTTCTGAGAGCTCCTCTCTCCTGTGCACGACCTTTTATCAACTTCTTAAGGGGCGTATCCATCCCTTCCATAGCCTGTTGCTGCGTCATTGCTGGAAGTTTTAACTTTGGCTATACTTGACGGATTTTCAAATTTCAAAAACTCAAAATTAATTTCTTCAAAATTCCAAATCAATGCCATAACTGAAAATAGATTTCCACAAATCTGCATGCCAAAAGTAATCAAATATCGTAGTTTCAGCAATCTCCGTCTTCCTTCCAAACTATCGTTCATTGGTTCGAGTCTCTCCTCCAATAGCGTAGCTTCTTCCTTAGCACAATACCTTGTTTCCTGCGACTGCGTCGTAAATCTAAGATCTTTCTCGAACAACATCATGACGTCACCAAGAATCTCAGCTCAATCAGCCTACTGGCATGAAATCTGCGTCATCCGTGCCTACGTCATGAATATCCACGTCATAACTATGACATTCATAACTTTACTCATATATGCCAATACAGCCATCGTGGTCTCAATATAATTCAAATTCCGGGGGCATTCTCCCTTCACCACGTTTTAAAAACAGTTGCAAATTGTTTTTAAACCCTGTGTTATAAATATCTCAATTCACTTGAACACGAAATTGAATTATTATTGGCTTACTCTTGGATAATATTTCTTCAAGTTCCCAGCATTGAACTTGCCATAAACGACATTATTCTCATCATCGTAAAGTTCATAACAGTTGTTTCCATAAGCATTCGTAATTCTGAACGGACCCATGAACACTATTCCAAACTTGGGTTAGATTTTCTTACCCACGTCAGCCTTGACAGGTCTGCGTAATAATACCAGATTTCCAATTTCTAAGGGGGCACCAAAACGTTTTCCAGCTACTCTTTTCAGTCGTTTTTGTGCTGCTTTCTGGAGTTGTTCCTTCGCTCTGTCTATTCTCTGCTGCCTTCCTAAGTCGGGATCTCTAGGAACGTGGTTAAAAAGATTATCCCACGGCCTTTCTGGGTTTCTTCCTAGATGAAGTCTCATTGGCACCTCTCCTGTGCTCTCCTGCACTGTAGAATTTAGACATTCCTCAATAAGGGGTACAAATCTCACCCAACCAGAATGATCATTCGGACAGAAAATTCGACAGAATTTCGAAAATTCAGCCATATATCTTTCCGAAGAATTCGATTCCGGATATCGCACGCTTGAAAATATGTGCTTAATACCAAGCCTTCCCATATCTGCAGCAAATTCTAAGGACGTAAACTGAGCTCCATGATCCGAAAGTAGATATTCTGGTTTACCAGCTTTTGGAAATACAGCATGTTCCAGTCTGCTTACAACGTTCCTCGTGTTAGCTTTTTGCATGGGACTCATTGTTACAAATTTTGAGAAGACATCCACGGTAACCAACAGATACTGATTACCCTGATATCCCTTCGGACAAGGACCAAATATGTCTGTCGCCATGAGTTCATTCGGTTTAGAGGGAATCATAGCCTTAGGTTTTCCTTTTAATAGAGCGGAAGCATACTTTGCTCTTTGACATTTATCACATGGACGAATGACATTAGCAATGCTGGAACGCATGTTAGTCCAAATAAACCTCTCTTTAAGAGTATCAAGAGTTTTATCTAAACCCGCATGTCGAGTTGCGTGATGAGCTACCCACACTAAATTGACAACAAGTTTAGGTGGCACGACTATTCGAAGCTTTGTATGCGCAGAGTCAGCATACTTACATACGATGTCTCCACTCAAGACAAAGTGTCGTGAATCTCTCTGTGTAGCTGCATAGTCAACATCAGTATTGTCCATGTAACCCTTAAGGAACCTGTACATTTTTCTGATTGGAGCGTGTCTCTTCTGTGACACACCGATTCGGGCTAACCTCCTAACGGTCTCTTGATCTTGCTGCTCCAATTGTACATGGTGTATCTGCACATTTTTGATAGGGTTACGTGATAAAGCATCAGCCAGTAAGTTATCTTTCCCAGGCTGATGGACGATAGTGGCGTTAAACTGTTGGGTGAACAAAGCCCAACGTGTCAATCTGTCACTAGACATGTCAGTTTGTAGCATAAACTGAAGTGCTTTGTGATCTGTAATAATGATAACCTTATGTCCCAGCAACATTTTTTTCCAAGCTTGCAAAGCTGTTACAAAAGCTAACGCTTCTAGTTCTATCGTAAAGTAATTTTCCTCGTGTTTCTTTAACTTCCGACTAGTGAACGCAATGTAGTGCTTGTTGCCTGCCTCGTCTTTTTGGTATAAGACTGCACTAATGCCTATTCTTGATGCATCAGACTCTATATAGAACACCTTCTCAAAGTCTGGGTACTCCAGTTTGACGTTGTTTCTGAGCATCTCCTTTGCTTTCTCAAAAGCCTCGTCTGCTGCGGTACTCCATTTCCATCTATTATTTTTCTTGAGTAAATCATACAGAGGAGCCATAATTTCAGAGTATCTCGGACAGTGGCTGCTAATGAATTGGCATGCGCCTACAAATTCTCTGACTTGTTTCACCTTAGTTGGCTTTGGGAATCTTGTGATCGCATCTACTTTCTGCATGTTTGGATGATATCCATCTTTATCAATGGTATGCCCCAAGTAATTGATCTCCTTCTTCATGAATTGACATTTTCCAAAATTGACCTTGATATTGGCTTCCCTTAAATTTTCAAACAACTTTCTCAAGTGCACTAAATGTTCTGCGGCGTTGGGTGAAGATACAATTAAATCGTCAATGTAGCAGATTACATTCTCCTTTACTTCGTCAGTGAGCTTGCTATCAAGTGCTCGAATGAGTGCTGGTCCACTGTTGACCATTCCAAAAGGCATTCTCACAAAGACCCATGACGTCTGGTCAAATAGGAATCCAGTGTACTGCATACTTTCTTCCTCCAGTTGAACTTGGTAAAACGAAGATGTCAAGTCAAGAACACTGAAACATGCTCTCCCTTTGAACTTTCTAAGCAGATCTCTGATCTTAGGTGGTCGGTCATTTTCTGGAAGAATCTTCAAGTTGATGGTCCGAGCATCGAGACAAAGACGTATCTGACCATTACTTTTCTTCACTACAGTGATGGGGTTTATGTAAGACGACGCCTGTTTTTTAATAATCCCGTCTACCTCCATTTTTCTGATCAACCCTCGTACTTCTTGATAGTATTTCTCAGGTATGGGGTATATTCTCTTTTGGTAAGGGGTTTCATCGGTCAGCCTTATCTTATACTTATAATCTTTAATCAATCCAGGTTTTTCATCGAAAATATCTTGGAATTCCTTTATCAAATCCTCAAATTCCCCCTGAATTTCTTCAAATCCTTCAGTTTTTCTACTGGGTATTTCTGTTATATTCTCCACTTCGTTAATAATGGTATTTAAAATTTCTTCCCTAAGGTCTATCTCCAGACTGTTTTTCACGTCCTGTTCTTCGATCTCTTCTGTGATCATGTACCCATCATTAAAGCTAATACTACTATTCTTCATATCAATAATGGCTCCAACTTTCGATATAAAATCGATTCCTAGCACAATATCGAAATGGATCTTGTTAACCACAATAAAGATCTGTTCATAATTCCTTCCATTAATTTCAAAGTTCAACAGCACTTGGATCTTGCATTTCACTGCCTTGTCTTGGAAAATTCCTCTCACTTTGACGGTAGAAACTGGTAAAACTGTCATGTTTTCTCCTTTTAACAGACTTTGATAGCATTCATCAGAAATGATAGAAATAATTGCACCAGTATCCATAAGAGCTTTATACTGTTGGCCATCTATCAGTACAGAAATAATAGGTAATGCACATGGTCTTTCCTCTTTGACGATTCCCCTCTCTTCTAATAAATCCTCATCAGTTACTTCGTAAATTTCGTTAATGGTAATCAGGTGTGGTGCGGCAATGTATTCATGGTTTCTCACTGTCGTTGAGAAATCGGCGTTTTTTTTTGTGTTACCAATCTCAAAGTTCCCCTGCTGACTTGTAGAAGGACCAGGATCGATCGCTACATCCTGTCTTTTCTTTTGATTTTCAGCTTCCTTTTCTCGTAATTCCTTCAGATATTGCTGACTTTCTTTCTCTCTTTCTTGATACTTGTCGGGTGTCATAATCTGACCTTGAGAATTCTGATTCTGATTCTGGTACTGGTTATTTCTGTTATAATTTCGATTATAACCATTGTTGTAGTATCTACCTCTTCCGTTGTTGTAATTCCCTCTATTATTATTCCAGCCTCGTCTTTGCTGATATGGAAGGTAACCTTGCGATCTGTGGTTGCGGAAATACTTATTCCTGTGAGGACCTACATTTTCAGTTTTTCCTTCCTCAGGCTTATCAGTTTGCTGCACTTGATCCATGTAGACCGTATTAACGTCTTTGAATTCGTGCCTCTGACCTTTTTGTACCAAATTTGGCATTGGACTCGTGTAGTCAAGCCTTCTCAACAATTCGTCCATACTTGTCAAATCTCTAATGTTTGACGATATGATCAGTCTTCTTACCTCCACAGGCAGCATACGTGAAATCGCATCTATCAACTGCTCTGTTGACAATGAGGGTTGCAAAAATCTCAAGCGTGATAGTTGACTCGTGAAGAAATCAGCGTACCGTGTTGGAAGAGTACCTGAATACTTTCTCGAGTATACCTCGGCTCTTAGTGAATTCTGAGCTTCTATTGACCAGAATCGTTTAATCAGTGCCTCTGCAAATTCGTCAAAATTGCTGAAAGTGTACCGAAATGCTCTAAACCATTCGAGGGGTCCTCCAGCTAGAAATCTTTCTACGATTCTCATCTCTCTCTCTCTAGGAATGTGGGCTTCTATGAAATAGTCTTTAAGATTCCTGATATATTCGATCGGTGTGAGACTATCAGTGTTGCTAAATTTTTGAGGTTTGTCTTCAAAATTCCGGATGACTGTCACATTTCTCGGATATGAATCCATATAATTCCTCCCACTATCACGATACTTCCATTCGGGTTCAATATTCCGATCCTCTTCTTCTTCCCTGAATCTGGATATACGTCCCTCAGGACTAATATCTCTCTCTTCTGTATTAAGGTGACCTCTTCTCACGTAATTTCTCTCCTCTTCACCAGTCAATCCTTCGGTATCCTTGTCTGTGATTTCCGTGATGACTTTCCTAATCAACTCTTCCTTATAGGTTTCCATCATGCTAGCTTCTCCTAGTTTCAAATTCTGCAGTTTGCTCGTAGTTTCGTTAACATCAGAGACAACCTTATGAATCTGTTCCTCTAACGCAGTTTTTAATGCTTGCACGTCCTGACCTATTTGAGTTCTATCCTCTACCTGCTTTTCGGATAGCGAATCCATCCTTACATTCAAGTCTTTCCTAATCTGAACTACTTCATTGTTAATGTCTACTTGTGTACTGGCAAGTTTTCTTTCAATTCGTTCCTGAATCTGATCTACATGTTCCCCACTTGACCTGTTCCATTCATCTTTCCACACTGTTACATTTGCAGTTAACATTTCTGCAATATCTACTTCGATGTCCTCCTTAAGTAAACGATTGTGATCTAATACTTGGGTTCTCATGACCTCTACATCGTATTTTAAACCAGCTAAAGAAGCTGTTGTCCTAACAGACTCGTCAACTAATCGAGTTGTTAATGCACTAATGTTACGAGTACAAAGCATTTTTGAAGTTTCAATTTCCTCCCTAACTTTGTTAACATCAGTCTGAACTTTAGCAATGTCTACAAAAACAGTATTGACTTCTACTTGTATTTTATTGATATCGCTTTGCATATCGTTAACATCTGAATGAATATTATTGATGTCAACTTGAACATTTGACACATCAGTTCGAACATTACTAACCTCTCTTTGAACTTCTTCTACTTTGTCTTGTACAGTAGCAACATCATTCCTAACAACAATTACTTCAGCTCTAGCACATGAAATATCACCCCGGACATTAGCAACATCAAGATTCAACATGGTAAGATCTTTTTGTACCTTAGACACATCAATTTTAACAACAGACACATCTTTATGCACATTGGACACGTCTGTGCGTATGTCAGTTACAGCATTCTCGATTCCCTGGGTATTGATCTGTAAACGCGACATATTATTTTCTAGGTTTGCAGAACTGGTCTGAAGAACTTTCAAACTTTCATCCATTCTACTAGCATTCCTAGCTTCCATCTCCTCCATTCGACTAGTATTCCTAGCTTCCATCTCCCTCATATTGTTGGACATCTCCTCCAACATTTTCTTAATACTATCATCTGCCATTTCAATAATATTTCAATAATAAACTGCTTTAGGGACATACATCAAACAGAGCAAAATAACAACATCTGAGCAACATTCTTCACCATATATAAATTTGAGCAATTTTCTGTCTTAAATCTAACTTATAATTACCTTATAATTAACCTTCGTAGACACTTCATGTTGAAATAAACTCAAGCACATGTTCAAGTTTCTTTGGTTCATTTTAAAATATCCTAACACAAATAATTTACATTTATAATCCAAATAGTTTAATTTTATCTTTAATATGACTATACATGTCATAAGCCGGTCAAATAAAATAAGATTCCAGATCATAGGCGATTTTTCTATGTTTCCAGCCTATTTAACCTCTCTCAAGTTGTATAAGATCTGATCTTTTCTGAGTGTAATTTTACTAATACAATACAACATTTTATCCCTATATAATCACACTCTCAAATTCTACAATTGGCCAAGACATCTAACAAAGAATCAACCTCTTTATTTGAGTCTTCACAATCCCTTTGACATCGATAACTTGGTAATCCAATGTTATTTGAACACTCCACAAAAATTGCGGTGTCAATTCTACTGCAATAACTTGGTAATCCAATGTTTTGCTGATCGAGCCAATCGAGACAATCGAGCCCCAAGGAATTGCGGCGCCAATCCTACTGTACCCGATATCCGGATAGTAGGCTGTCAGATATCCGCCCCCTCAATCGGATTGCCAATAATCAAACGCACCGGCACAGCTACATCAATGAAAATGGCACTGACAGATACTATCGAGATTAGAGCACAATAGTTAACAAGAAATTATTGTGGAACACACCAAAATATACGGGGGTTCATACTTACCTTTACTTACCTCTTACATTTATCTCGGGGACTGGGTTGTCAACTGGATCACTTAAAGTATGCCCACACAATAACCTCCACCATGATATTTAAAATGAACCAGAACGGAGACGAGAAACTTTAAACTGCACAATAATTTATTTCACATAAAGAATGATTTAACAAAAAAACAACAACAAAATCAACGTGGCAATCAGAAGCCATCGACCACATAACCATGTCCTCCTGTAGGACTTGTATTCTCTATATATAATGTTTCAGCTTTCTCAAGCTCATAGCAACGTAAAAATAATAATGCACATGGAATGGAAACGGGATTTGGGATGAGACACATATATCAATTGTTTTGCGTGTTTATATACTTACCATTTTATTTATAGCCACAAGGCTATTATGGAACGTCCTTGGCCTTTGTAACACAGTTGTCCGGGCCAGCTGCAATGCACCTGTATTGTCAAAGCGGACTCCCGTTCGTTCAACCCTAGCATAAGCGTGTTACCTCAGAGCTTGGCTCTCCTTTTTAAAACACGTAAATGTTCACATCTCAACTGAAATATTATCACGCAAATGTCTTACATGCTTCATTCAAACACCAGTGGATTACTCCAACAATCCCAAATCATGATTATTTGTTCAAACCACTTGTTTAACTAGCGTTGTTTAGAGTATAAAAAAACTCTAAATGTTAATAACAAAAGTTCACTAATTATTTATAACAATAATAAATTGTTTATAACAATGTCAAATGATCATTGAAAATTTTATACACGCCTGTATTAATCACTATCATTTCAAATTATTTAACAAAGATATTTACAAAATTATTTTACAATATTTATATTGTTTATATTATTTATACAAGAAATACATTAAACCACACGTTTATCCGGTTGATAATTACTCAAATCGTGTTGATATAATCGACCAATGAAGGTTAGTTATATTTAACTGTCAAATTCAGGTTTAATAAGGTTTAATAATAATTATTAATATTTGTGACGGTAACCTCCATTCAAAATCTTTATCTCAAATTATTTAACACTCTTGTTAATTTTAACAGTATCTTCATATGAATAATCTTTCAAAGAACGAGAACAATATATTCAGCGGGAAAATACTTCGCTCAAGACGCCCAAAATTACACAACAATTGGCCCAAAATTCATCATATATCTTCATATATATGGCATAAAAATCTTCCAAACTACACACAAAAACCTCCACTTATTAATTCATCAACTTCATTAATTATTGTGGGAACCTCCTTCATTATTCAAGGGCATTATTCAACAGCGACTTTTACACGTCCACTGAACTAACGATTATACATCCATTGTTCCTCTTTAAAAATTCTTATATTCATCAATTGTAATAATGACTGTTATTATTTAACCTTCGTGGGTTTCATTCATGAATCGATATGAAGTAAAAATTTGCCAATCACAAATAAATTTAATAGCGAATACGATTAGACACTCCTGCCTGGTCTATCAAAATTGAGATTAACATCTTCAAAGTAACGCAGTATAAAAATACTATCTTCAATCAAAGTTCATCTAAACTGCAAAATAGTCGAATAGAATACAATTAGATTGTGGAATGCAAACATTATTGTTCCAATCTATAATTGAGAAAAACTCCTATCAAATGTTCATTACTATAGTGTATTCAATAAATTGTAATCAACGTTCATATTTCATAAAATTGTCTATAATGCAATGATAAATGTCTATGTTGCAATCATGTTCATAAGACGACTAGTATTTCAAAGATCGTCGATATCGTAATAGATTTTAACGCTCTAAAATCATTTAATTATTCTTCTTTCTTGAGGATGACAGAAAATTGGTCAAAGTAATTTACTGAATAGAATTACTTTAATAAAATGACACGCTGTCTGAATTCAAATCTGCCATAGCAAATCGTTAACTTTACAGTCAAATCGTGACTACAAAAATATGCAAATTACTGAAAGAATCTAATATCAGTCTCAACTGATCCAAAATTATTAAGTATGCCAATGACATAGCAATGTCTCAAAAATCGAAGAAAAAGGCATAAATCATCGAAGTGTACTGAGTACAGAAATATCAATCACGAAAATGGGGCAAAATATAGGACACAAAATATGGGAAGAATGGTTGCTCAGATATCGCTACAAGACTCAAATAATACAAGAAACGTTCACGACTACCTTATCTGTTGATTGAAGTTCCAGAGGAAAGTTTTCAAAGAAAACTGCTGTTGGTTCCATTTCACCAGCGTGAAGATGTGCTCCGTCCTCGAATTTGGAATCAGCGTCCTCGGAGAATCGAACTGCTTCCTCCTCTGAAATTGCACTGCTCCGTGGATACGAAAAACATCCTTCTGGCAAAACTCTTCTTTGTGCGCCGGGACAACCCTGGCCTCTCTTGAAAGTTCCCTGAAGTTCTTGCAGGAATTCGCCATGAAGTTTATTGTAGTTATTTCCGCAGAAATATTCATAGTTGTGGAGTATGAAAATATTTCCACTGTTATCTGGTATAATTCAGCGATGGATTCACGATGCATGAGTGTAGTTGGATGTTCACTACATGCCCGCTTTTGTAGAAAGACGATTAACGAAATTCCATGCTGTTACTTTACTCCAACGATATATGTCCCAATTGCATTAAGGCCTTAGCCTTCCATCTCAACTACTGTTATAATCATTGAAAGCACTGCAAGATTATAATGTTCCATAGTCGAATGTATCGTTGTAATACCAAACGTATTCTCCAATATCACTGTTGCACTCCACGTGTCAGCCGTAGTGTATAATGTGGAATTTTAAAAGTGTTTCTCATGTGGCGAGAAAATCACTTTTGTTGGCAGCCTTAAAGTTCCAATATCTTTCGAAGTATAACTGTGAAATTGTTCAAATCTTGTACACACCTCAATGTTATACTGCCCAATAGAATTATAATAAAGGCTGAAGTTAGCGCTTGATATCTTGACTGGTGGAAACGTTAATGTGAGCGTTTCAACTTCACCTAGTTTCGAGCAGCGTAAAATGGAACTGCTCCGAGTTCGTTCGATGCGCCGGGCTTTAACCACGCTAAAGACAACTTACTTCACTGAATCACTTGAAAATGACTATATATCACCAGAAATATATATGCGATCTGACATATGAGATCTGAGTTCTGAGAGCTCCTCTCTCCTGTGCACGACCTTTTATCAACTTCTTAAGGGGCGTATCCATCCCTTCCATAGCCTGTTGCTGCGTCATTGCTGGAAGTTTTAACTTTGGCTATACTTGACGGATTTTCAAATTTCAAAAACTCAAAATTAATTTCTTCAAAATTCCAAATCAATGCCATAACTGAAAATAGATTTCCACAAATCTGCATGCCAAAAGTAATCAAATATCGTAGTTTCAGCAATCTCCGTCTTCCTTCCAAACTATCGTTCATTGGTTCGAGTCTCTCCTCCAATAGCGTAGCTTCTTCCTTAGCACAATACCTTGTTTCCTGCGACTGCGTCGTAAATCTAAGATCTTTCTCGAACAACATCATGACGTCACCAAGAATCTCAGCTCAATCAGCCTACTGGCATGAAATCTGCGTCATCCGTGCCTACGTCATGAATATCCACGTCATAACTATGACATTCATAACTTTACTCATATATGCCAATACAGCCATCGTGGTCTCAATATAATTCAAATTCCGGGGGCAGTACATTGATAGGATATCGGATTATGAGTTTGAAATTTTTGCGAGGAGAATTGCTTACTCAATGAATTGTGGAAGAGCCTAGCAAAAGATCACCTCCTCGAGCAATTCTTGCACCATCAATTATTATTCTCCCCTTCATGCAAACATCTTATTAATGACTTATTTTCTCTTGTAACTCGTGTCTATGTGGCCCACAATTATTATCATAATTCAGCTCAAAATAAATTTATCAATATGTTGTAGAGTTTTAATAATTTTCCGAATTGATGCGTGACGCAGCTGATATGGTTCTCGCCTGCTATGCTCAACGCGGCGGCATCGCATCCCTGTGCAGTTATTTGTCAATGGAGGGAGCTTAAATGTAATATACCCATGCTAGTTGATTTAATGGCACGTCACTGATCCACTTCATAACAAAATTCTGGCACTCTGGCTTTTCTGAAGCCTCAGGTATTAAATAGTACTTAATATCAATTATATTATTATTATAAATATTATTAAATTTTAACCATATGCAATATTGTGCCGGTATTATAACTTAATGAAACGTATGGAAAATCCATTTATTCACGTGCATAAATTTGCATATTTAAATATTCATTTATACTTTCATTATTTTACACTTCTATGTATATTTTAAGTGATTTCAGATCAATTGCCTTTCCCAAAGGTTAACTTTTCATCTTTTTTCTTTTATCGTTCTTTTAAACATTTACTGGCATGTTAAAATAGACCATCAGTACGAACTTCTGCCACCACCAGTGTCTCCTAAAATCCTTTAAAGAAAGTGATCTAATCCAAGTTTACCTTATTTTATTTTATCTAATCCCAATTTAAGCGAGACTAAAGGCTAATCACAATCACTGCTTATCTATAAAAGACCATTTATTTCATTGAGACTATCTGGAGAACAGTGGATGGTGCTGTTTGATTCTTTCGTCTTCGAAGTCTGGATATAGCCTTGCCCCATAGTCTTACATGTTATCTCGCCGAGCTATCCCGATTGGTATCTGATATCTATGATGTATTCTAAATTGCCCAAGAAAGGAATTTAGTCCAAACTTTGGCAACACAGCGATCCTGTGGATCGAGGTAAGAAACTGTAAGGTATAGTTTAACCTTGAGTGGGCAGTACGCTTCTTGCTGGAGCTTCACTTTATCCCGCTCGTCGAGGGGCCAGGCCATCGTAAACCTCTAATCCAAGCAAGTTCCTTAAAGGAAAGCACGACAAAGGGACGCGCCGGTCTCCATTGACCACACACATTAATCCACGCTATAAT
The DNA here is from genome assembly GCA_946902985.2 of Meconema thalassinum. Classification (NCBI taxonomy): domain Eukaryota; kingdom Metazoa; phylum Arthropoda; class Insecta; order Orthoptera; family Tettigoniidae; genus Meconema; species Meconema thalassinum. The sequence continues at coordinate 132,989,212 of OX336389.2, forward strand.
GGATGTGGCAATGCCATCGGAGGCTCTTTGATTAAGGTAGCCTGTTAACGAAGTAAGGTCATCAAAGCGGTGACCCTCCGTATCTTCCAGGTAATCAATTTCTACTCTTAACTCGTCTTCCAACTAAGGAATGTTTGTTTTTCTCTTTTAAGAATGTTGATCTAAATCGACATTTCTTGTAAAATTTCTTCAGTGGGCCTATAATATATGTCCTTTTATTTTGTGGTTATTTATTCATGATATGCCTAATTTGTCGGCATGACAATTAAGTTGTTGATGTTGTTGTTGCTTTACTTTTGGAATTGGAGTTTCATCACTACTAGGTCTGTCTACTTGGGAGTATGACCATCATCAAGATCTCCCAATCATTACATATACATGTAGCATATGTGGAGAGATCTTTATTTTTTAAAAATTTTCTTGAAGAAAACAATATTGTATTGAGAGCATATTTTGGGTTTGTGGATTTTACTCATTGGAAGAGACAGAGTAGTGAAGAATTTTGAGGAAAAGGATCTAATTCCTGCAGTGAGTTTCGCAGCGCATGAGAGTTAGTTTTTCCACCTCTAACCTATGCTCACTTTCGGTAGAGGTAAATGGCAGAATAGTTAATTTCTTCCACCGCAATCTCAGAATAATGATCAAAATAATGCAAATACAACAGCCACAACTCTTTCGTAATACTTCGTTCACATTCATATTAGTAGACTTTTTCATGTACTATTGAGACCGCGATGTTTACTTTAGAACTTTATTAAACAGTAAGATATTTCGAATACTTGTAGCACTGAACTGGAACTGAACATTCTTGTCGTAGAATACTGCTGTAATTTTCAAGACATATGCTTGATTTAGTACTCGGTTTGCTATTTTATACTTCCTCCTGTTCATTAAGCGTTCGAGTTACACCAAGTCACTGCATGTGGACATTCTCACGTAGGAAGAAATCAGATTTTAGGAATACACCTGTTCTTTTATAAGCTTATTTTCAAAGCTGCAAAATCCCTCCTGGGAAGGTGAATTTGTTTCTTCTTTTGAACTCGGACACTTTTCTAATGAGGTGATGCATGTTAAACAATACAGAATCAACAACGTTGCATTAATTTGAAGAGAATAGCCTACTGAACGAAATCTAGGACACCATCGATGGTCTGTGGTCTCGGAGAACGTATTGAGACTTCGGATCCAATGGACCTGGGTTTGATTTCCGGCTATGCCAAGAATTTAATACTGGCCTTATGGATGACATGGGTTACACTGAGCCTCGTGAGAAGGTATGGGTTCGATTCTCTCCCAGAAGTGTTTTTCCGTGGTTACCCAGCTTCACTCCAGGCAACTGCCAGGATGGTTCCTGCCTCAAAGCCACGGCCGCCACTTTCCAAATTCTAGCTTCAACTTCGAAAGCACACCCGACCACAGCCATCGAAATCACACATTTGAAAGTACACGAGGATTCATAACTATGGAGTTGATATCCCCTAATGTGAATAACAACAACAACACCAAAGCCGTAGGTCAATTTTTAGCCTGCTTTTCACATTTTACAAAATTGAGGAAAACGTAGACTTATGAGATCGATCCGGGAAAATGTGTGTCTGTCTGTCTGTCTGGCTGTGTGTGTGTCCCCCCTATCAACTCCTAAACGGCTGCAGCAATCAAAACCAAATTTAGTATGAGTAAAGATGTGCACCGGAATAGCAAACCTCTATATTTGAAAATGAAGTCAGTGCTACCAACTGATTAAAAAACGCACTAGAAATTTGAGCTCCATGTTGGATATCTTGCATGGGAGCTATTACAAAATTGGCACACATGTAGATAATACTATTTCATTTTAATTTCCAGGAGGCCAACCATGACAGTGTTGCCAAAATAATTTTAAGCCTTCTGATAGGTCCAATGTTTAAATGCATATAACTTCTACACTATCAATTGGAATTCAACCAAATTTTGTATGTAATGTCTGTACATAAACAGACATGCCTGAGCGTATTCTTAAGAGCCACCAGGGCTGCCAACTGTTAATAATTGCTCTCTCTATTTTTTTTAATCCAAATACCAATATATCAGAAGGTATGCAAGCCAACAGCTTTAAACTATGCACACGTATATTCTGACATTTTAGATTAATTTGGAGTAACTTATATACGTCAGTTCTACCAACATGATTATAAGCCTGCTGATAGTACCAATTTTTAAATACATGTAACTTCTATACTATCAGTTGGATTTCAACCAAATTTCGTATGTGCTATGTGTACCATAACAGATATGACTATAAGTATTGTTAAAAGCAATCAGGGCTGCCAACTGTTAATAAATGCTGTCTATATTCTTTTTACCCTAATATCAATATATCAGAAAATATGCAAGCCAACAGCTCTATACTTTGCACACGTATAGCACTTGACATTCTAGATTAATTTGGAGTAATTGATACAAGGCAGTGCTGCCAACATGATTCTATGCCTGCTGTTATGTCCAATTTTAAAATACATGTAACTTCTATACTAACAAATGGATTTCATCCAAAATTGGCACAACAAGATATCATAATAATTCAGATTATTTCTGACCAGCACACGCATGGTATTGTTGGCAACATGCTTTTACGCGTGCTAATAGACCCAGTGTCTAACTGCATGTAACGTCCATTGGACTTCAACCAAATTTTGTATTCTGTACCTTAAGAAGTGGAACTAAGAATATATTCAGTCACCAGGGCTGCCAACTGTAGTGCTCTATTAGGCTACATTATACCAGATATATTTTGAACTAATTAGATATGTCGATATTACCAACTTAATTTCGTCATTATTCTAGATAGGTTCATATACTGTAGAATAATCATTGGCATGAAAAGTAGGCTGTATAGTTCTTCACGGAACTTCTTGTTTAATTTTCCATGGAAAAATAAAATACAATATGTATTAATAACTGCAGGATGATGTTTCTCGAATGACAAGAGACGCTACTCCTTTCTACAGGTTGGCCAATGGTTAAATAAGTATATTTATGTTCGACCCTGACTATTATGTGTCAGAAAACTGTATCATAATGAGGCTTATTATAACACTATTTTTCATTATGAAACAGTTTCTCCCACCAATCAGAGCTCAAGAAACAGTTGTGTGACCAATTAGATAAGGATACCTTCGCGCATGCGCTCAAAATCCATCATGTCTATATAAATTACCGTAAGTGCACCGTCCATATGTTCGCGTAAATAAACTGGGGAATAAGAGACAAGAAATAGCACTGTACCTTAATATCCCCAAATCCAATTTCTACACAGCGGGTGATTTTCAAACGACTTCGGTGACAGTTTTACTGAGTACTGATGCACAGAGCGCATGCGTCGGTCGGCCAGAGAGTTTGGAAAACGGAGATATAGGCTACTACCCATCGCAGCACCCGATCACAAAATTTTAGTGACTGAAGAGATATTTATGAATAGTTATGTTAAAACATATAATAAAGTTATAATTATCGTCGAACATAAACAGTCGTATGCAACTCGCCTATAATGGTAATTAAGACACTCGTGTCTTAATTATAGCCATTATAGGCTCGTTGCATAATGTACTATCTTGTCTCATGTATTTTACCGTCATGGATTTTAAAAATGACATGAGGGCAGAAATACAGGTCAATCAGTCTCTTGAGGACAACTCAGAAGCTGACTGATCCAATGGGTAACAAACCTGGTCAGGGATGCTGAGGAGACTCGTCGCACTGACCACGTGACGCCTCGCAATCTGCACCAAAGCCCTCTGTGGGCTGAAGATCTACAAGCAGGAGGGTCTGAGGGATTGCTCAATAATACGGAAGTCTTTAGCTTTAATGACCATTCCAGCGTGAGTGAATGGTGAATCACGTTGCACCTCCGTCTTTATAAAAAGGGAAGCTTGAAGTTTTACGAGGCCTTTAATCTCACGATCATGAGCAACGAGTCCTCGTTTTTACGTGATATCTGAACCACAGAACTTGATATTTCACTTCAAAGATCTCACACGCATTAACCTGGAATCGAACCCGTTTCACCTTGGTGAGAGACAAGCAGCTTGGCTACTGTGCCATCACGCCTCCCATCGTCTTTAACCTCTATATGGTAGTCCATGGTACAGTATGTAAATCTACAGACATAAAGGACAATTTGTCAATCATGGAGCTAAAAATTGGCTAATCATGGTTTCCACCTAACTTCAGTTGGTTTGGTAGGTTCCTCAGTTTAGAGGCTGCGACAACGTGGTCATGTGGCCCCGTGTACTTTGGGTGTATGTAGAACCTGTCTTATAACCGGTGTTAATTGTGATGGCTGTATTAGTGTGTGTTATCTGTTTCTAATTCAAGTAACGACTGCAGGCATTCAATTTTCAAGTAGCTCCTACTTTTGCTACCAAACGTCACCGTCAACGACAACTAGTTCTGAACTTGGCTACTATATGCCACCGCAATTGACTCCTGGCGACGAACGTTGGAACATAAGAGCGTTAGTGAAATCTAACCTATTATTAAGCTTCACACAAGTGTAATTAGTGGAAGATTCGTTTACATGCCTTAAATGTATAGCATGAGACCGCCGCACCGGCTTTACTTCCCCTCCGAAGGAAGGCATACTGAGGGAGTTTTAACGCTCTTAAAAATCCGACGACTTTGGCCGGGTTTGAACCCGCAACCATGGGCTTAGGAGCTCAGTATGCTACCAACTACGCCACCGAAGCCGCCCCACTTCAACAAATTGCCTACCAGAAGGATTAATATTTCTAAGGCCACCTTGTGGTGTAGCGGCTAGCTTTCTGAGCGGTCGCGCCGGTGGTCTGGGATTGAATTCCGGCTCTGCCAATGAATTTAAAACTGGTCTAAGGACTAAATGGAGTTCACTCAGCCTCGTGAGGCAACTCTGCCATCCTAGAAATGGTTCAAAGTGGCTTTCCATTTCTATTGTAGGCAGGCAAATACCGGGATGGTTGAAAACTTAAGGTAGCGGCTGCCTCTATACCAATTCTTGTATGAATTACAAATACACACACTAATAAAGGAATCACAATAACACAGGTTATCACACAAATTCTATACACACAACCAAGTACACTGGCCAGAAATGGCCACGATGTTCAAGCTCCTAAATGAAACAGAAACAACATTTCTGTAATCTAAACGTATTTTCTGGATCTCCATGAACTACTGGAGAAAATAAAATAAAATAAAATAAAAATGATCGTGTGGCCTCCTCAGAGGCCGAGTGTAGGTCCTTCTAGTTGACGTCCGTGGGCGACCTGCGCGCTGTTTTGAGGATGAAGTGATGATGAAGACGTCACATACACCCTAACCCAGAGTCACGGGAATTTATACCAGGAGATTAAAATCCCTGATGGCCCGGCCGGAAATCGAACCCGGGACACTTCGGGCCAAAGCCTAGCGCGATAACCAATTCGCTATTGTGCCGGATATTAAATAAAATGAATCACTATTACAATATACTTGGTAAATAAGTTGCCCCTAATAATATTGTTTTGTGCAGCCCAACGAACGTGTGCTATCAGGAAGGTCGATATTTCTCTGCTCGCATCCCGTATGGTACTAATGCACTCCAAGCATATCCCGCATATACGAGGGTCTTTATTTAAGTAATGCCCGTTGTGATATTAGGCTTGCGCCATTGAAGCGCTGCGGTTGGCATTCCATGCAGGTGCGCTGTGTACCTCCATCTATTGGCAAGGCTGAGACGCCATTACGGCAACAGTCGCCCATGTGTGGGTGTGTTGACAACATTTTGAAATGGCATCGTCCATCGCGAGACCCGCCGACTGGTTGAAAACAGAGCGAATTCCCCTGTAATATATGCTGCCATTTGGCCACTACTGTCAGGCAAATTGCGTGCTTACACAGGAGAACTCCGTATGTTTAGGAGTTTTCCTGAGCACATACGCAATTTGACTGACAGTGGTGGCCAAATGGCAGCATATCTTACAGGGGAATTTGCTCTCTTGTCAACTAGTCGGCGGGTCTTGCGATGGACGATACCATTTCAAAATGTTGTCAACACTCCCACACATGGGTGACTGTCGCCGTAATGGCGTCTAAGCCTTGCCAATAGATGCAGGTACACAGCGCACCTGCACGGAATGCCAACCGCAGCGCTGTAATGGCGTAATATCACAACGGGCATTACTTATAAAACGCCCCTCGTATGGTACTACAGACCATTACGAGGGAAAAATAATAGTGATCAGTATCGTTTGCGGGATATGCTTGCAGTGTATTAGTTCCTTACGGGATGCGAGCAGGGAAATATTGACCTCCCTCTCTTCCAAAACGCATTAGCTGGACTGCATAATACAATGTTATTAGGGGCAGCTGATTCACCCGGAAGAATTGTGTTGAAATGTTCTGAACAGACAATATTTTGTTCTGATGGCTACTTGCCATTGCCAATCTGCTCAACGAGAGCAAACAGTTCTAAGTTTTAAGCTATACGAGGAACTATTGACGCCGAAGTGGCAGGTGAAAAGCTAATGGTAGTAGGAGACTTCTGCTACTTAGGAAGCAAAATAAGTAGTGATGGACGAAGCAAAGATCATACAAAACTAGGCTGGCTCAAGCAAGGAAAGCATTTCTACAGAAAACAAATCTGTTGACATCATATATAGATTTAGGTAAAAGGAAGTCATTCTTGAAAGCCTTTGTCTGGAGTGTGGTGCTCTAGGGAAGTGAAACATGGACTGTTGGCGCAGCAGAAAGGTTAGGAATTGAAGCGTTTGAAATGTGGTGTTACATGAGAATGATGACGATCAGATGGGTAGATAAGGTACAAATGAAAAAGTATTAAGACAAGCGGGCGAAGAGAGATGTTTCTGGCGACTGCAAATGAAGTGAAGAGATAGGTTGGTAGGACACATACTAAGACACCCAGGAATAGTAAACTTAGTTATAGAAGGAAAGGTTGAGGACAAGAATAATATGGGTAGACCAAAGTTAGAATATGTTAAACAGATTGCCTTAGATGTAAGGTGTGCTAGCTATATAGAGATTAAACAGTTAGCTTAGAACAGGGAGGCATGGAAATCTGCATCAAACCAGTCAAAAGACTGAAGACTCGAGCACGAGAGACTACAATGAATGAATGGGAAATAATTAACTTGCAGGGTATAAATTAAGAGTAATATTAAATGGTTGCAGCTATATTCCACAAAAAACACAATGTTCAGCTCTCATTCCTCTTCAGTGACATTTTGCAACTATGATACGAAATAACAAATTAATTTGGATTTCTTTGCAGACTTTTGTTTGTTTGTTATACCAACCCTAAACTTGAAAGCAATTGCTTTCTGTTTTTAAATTTGGCCACTATTGGTGTAGGGCTTTGGATAGTGTAATATACAGTATATAATGAAGATGAAATAATCCTAAAATGATATTATAAAAGTACTACTACTCCTCTCGCAAAATGTATGAGGGTAAATCATGCACCTCATGAATATAATAATTGTAAAAGGATGTCACAGCCAAAACTGTTCAATGTAGGTTTATGTTAATATTTCGCTCACCGGCGTATCACAGATTCTTATCTAATCTTCTATATGAAAAGTGTATTAAATCAATAGGATAACTTATTAATTCCTTTAATTGCCATGACAGTCTCTTTTCATCCGTTTAAAAAAGATAACAGAGAAACAAATGACAATCATAATGCAGTGTTTCTTTGCCCCAAAAATATGACAACCTCCCCTGCATTAGCACCTCTAGGATTTTTAGCCTACTTTTCACATTTTGCAAAAATGAGGAAAAATTAGTCTTATGAGATCGATCCGGGAAAATGTGTGTCTGTCTGTCTGTCTGGCTGTGTGTGTGTCCCCCCCCCCCCTATCAACTCCTAAATGGCTACAGCAATCAAAACCAAATTTAGTATGAGTAAAGATGTGCACCAGAATATCTCACGTCCATATTTGAAAATGATGTCAGTGCTACCAACTGCTGAAAAACGCACTAGAAATTTGAGCTCCATGTTGGATATCTTGCAAGGTATGCATAGGAGCTATTCCAAAATTGGCACACATTTAGATAATACTATTTCAGTTTAATTTCCAGGAGGCCAACCATGACAGTGTTGCCAAATAATTTTAAGCCTTCTGATAGGTCCAATGTTTAAATGCATATAACTTCTACACTATCAATTGGATATCAACCAAATTTTGTATGTAATATCTGTACATAAACAGATATGACTGAGCGTATTCTTAAGATCCACCAGGGCTGCCAACTGTTAATAATTGCTCTCTCTATTTTTTTAAAATCCAAATACCAATATATCAGAAAGTATGCAAGCCAACAGCTTTAAACTATGCACACGTATATTCAGACATTTTAGAATAATTTGGAGTAACTTATATACGTCAGTTCTACCAACATGATTATAAGCCTGCTGATAGTACCAATTTTTAAATACATGTAACTTCTATACTATCAGTTGGATTTCAACCAAATTTCGTATGTGCTATGTGTACCATAACAGATATGACTATAAGTATAGTTAAGAGCAATCAGGGCTGCCAAACCGGGTGAGTTAGCCGAGGTCGTTGCGGCATGACTGTTGGCAGTCGCTCACATCCGGGAGGCGAGGAGGTTCGAATCCCCCCGCCGGCAACCTTGAAGATGGTCTTCTGTGGTTTCCCATCTTCCTTCCAGGCAAATGCCGGGGTTGGTCCCTAACTATAGGCCACAGCCGCTACCTTCCAACTCCTCGTCCCTCCCATCCAACATTCCTCCCCAACGGTACTTGTAGCGTGTCCGTCTCGAAGCATCTACAAAACTGGCGAGCCGAACATGTCCTCGGACACTCCCGGCACTAAAAGCCATACGCTAAAAAAAGGGCTGCCAACTGTTAATAAATGCTGTCTATATTCTTTTTACCCTAATATCAATATATCAGAAAGTATGCAAGCCAACAGCTCTATACTTTGCACACGTATAGCACCTGGCATTCTAGATTAATTTGGAGTAATTAATACAAGGCAGTGCTGCCAACATGATTCTATGCCTGCTGATATGTCTAATTTTAAAATAGATGTAACTTCTATACTAACAAATGGATTTCATCCAAAATTGGCACAACAAGATATCATAATATTTCAGATTATTTCTGACCAGCACATGCATGGTATTGTTGGCAACATGCTTTTACGCGTGCTGATAGATCCAGTGTCTAACTGCATGTAACGTCCATTGGACTTCAACCAAATTTTGTATTCTGTACCTTAAGAGATGGAACTAAGAATATATTCAGTCACCAGGGCTGCCAACTGTAGTGCTCTATTAGGCTACATTATACCACGTATATTTTGAACTAATTAGATATTTCGATATCACCAACTTAATTTCGTCATTATTCTAGATAAGTTCATATACTGTAGAATAATCATTGGCATGAAAAGTAGGCTGTATAGTTCTTCACGGAACTTCTTGTTCCCTTTAATCTGTCAACAACACAACAACAATAATAAAAATAATAGTAATAATAATAATAATAATAATAATCATATTATGTAATACGCTAAGGTGTATGTTTCACAAAACTCAAGCTCCTAAACCAGAGGGAGTTAGAAGGTGCGGTTTGTACCAAAATCTTCCAAATCGCTTCAATAGTACAGGAAAAATATACAGTCAGTCTGAGAGACTAGACTTTATATAATTTCAAATGACGCATGCTACAAATGCTACACATGTTAGAAAGGCTCAGGACCCAGGACTCTTTCAACAGACTCCATTACCCATTAACACAGGCTTCCCGTGCACTCTGCTGCATGACGTCACGCACTCACCGTCTCCATATCGCATAACGCCAGACCCCAGGAGTAAACTCAGGCTCAACAGACTCCATGACCCCTTAACTTAGGATTCCCGCGCGGGGGCTGCATGACGTCACGCACTCGCCGTCTCCGTTCGCATAACGCCAGACCCTAGGAGTAAACTCAGACTCAACAGACTCCATTACCCTTTAACTTAGGCTTCCCACTCGGGGGCTTCATGACGTCACGCACTCGTCGTCTCCGTTCGCATAACGCCAGATCCCAGGAGTAAACTCAGACTCGGTGCATATGCACTGAACAACATGATGACGTCATACACGCCGTAACCGTGACGCATAACGGTAGACCTAAACATAACGATGAAGTCGACAACATCATTTGAAATGATACAATCATGCATTTCTTGAAAAGTCAACGGAAATATATTAATTTGTTTATAAAGTGCTTTTGAACAAATAAACAAGACGATAGCCCTTGGCAGAATTGTGTCGCGTACAGCCCGCAAAGCACTAGAGCCAGGTGGGTAGTCTATACACAAGGGGCGCACATAACCCATTATGCGAGAGTTCTCGCACGGGTCCGCTAGTAATAATAATCATCATAATTACAATAATAATAGCAAAAAACGTTCTCAAAAAGTGTTAAATATTAATTAACCAATACCTCATTGGCATTAATATTCATGTATCAAAGGTACATGTTTCAAGCTAGCAATGAGGTTTTCTTCGACCAACATCAAAAATATAATAATTAAAATATTATTGATATATCTGAGTCTACCATGTAATCTTGGATAAGTAAGGAAATCTATATTAAATATTTTAATTAAATGTAAAACAACGCAATGAAATGGATATTCTTACAAAGTGAAATAATATTGAAATATAGGCTAATATAATATATGAATTGCAGCCAATGGACATAGCAGGGTATTTTAATTGAACCCCTGTGGGCTCCCAGCAAGTACAATTTCAAGTAGTTTCCAACTTGGGCTACTAGATGCCACTTTCACTGACACCTAGCGGTGAACGTCGGAACTTGATAGACCACTTCTAACCAGCCAAATATAACCTACAAATTTGGCTACACACTACCAATTGTAGCGCTAGGTTCTTTTACATGCCATAAATCAATCACATGGGCCCGCCGGCTTCACCTCCCCTCCAAAGGAAGGCATACTGAAGGATTTTTACGCTAACAAAAAAAAAACGACGATTATAATATAGGGCTTCTCACGAAAATCTGGTTTTGTAGACTATCAAATAGAGTTTATCTTATCCAAATACGTTGTTTTACATTTAATTATAATATTTAATATAGATTTCCAACATAGGTTAGTAGACCTAACACAATAATATTTAATTCGGCAGAAACAATGACCTATTCTACACATTTTATTTTAGCATGAAGAAATACAACTATACAGTATTTATGTACACTGTTCGAAAGAACACTTCTTACAGTTGTTGACACATGTAACTTTTTATACATGATATTCTTCAGGTTTCCACCATTGTTCGCGATGAATTCATCTGCACGAGCACGCACATTCATCATACTGTAATACCTTGTGAAGAATGTCGTCTGTTATGGCCTCAATTTCGGCGTTAATGTTGTTATTCAAGTCCTGAATAGTTGCTGGCTTGTTAGCATACACCTTGGATTTGAGAAATCCCCACAGAAAGTAATCACAAGCCAATAAATCCAGGCAATGGCTGGTCAGACCCGAACCCATCTCGTAATTGTCTTCCGGGATGGAACTTGATTGACCGAAGTCATAATGTTGTCGAAAAAACGATCCGCAGGACCTACTGGTTCGACCATCAACACTCTAAACCAACGTGTCCAACAATGGTGCGCTATTTAAGATGGGTCATTGTTTCTGCCGCAACCTGTATATTCTTGAAGTTGGCAGAAGGAGATCTCATTGCTTGGTTAAAACATGCTTTAGTTAAGTATTAATTGCCATATATTTAACAATGTTTGAGAACCCTATCTATGAATACGGATATCACAAATACTTTGCTAATATGGCACACAGACATCGGCAGCTATGATTGATAAAGAACATCGCTAGACCATGGGGTTGAGCTGTCTACAGACTCGGAAGGCGAGTCGGATCGTAACACACCGTCAGCCGCTTTAGACATGTTTTTTTTCCGTGGTTCCCCATTTTTACCTCCAGGCAAATTCCGGGATGGTACATTCTAATAGATCATGGCCGCTTAGAAACAACTCCGTATTCAGATTCATTCATATTTAATCTTTTCATTTCCTATTACAGTAACTCGTATTTTAAGGCTGGTATGAGGAGAAGCATCCAGTAGTAAAAACCACCTGGCACATAGAAATTAATCACATCTATTACTGACCCCGTAATAATGGGAATAATAAGGGGTAGATATACATACATACATACATACATACATACACATATGCATGCATACATTCATTATGTGTGTCTATCCGCTATCAACTTACTCATATTACAGTAATATGAGGTCGGGAATGATAGAAGAATTCTCCATCTGTCCAATGATTGTTACGTTCCGATGCTCTTTCTGAAGTCAAACTCATCAGAGTAGTCGAAGAGAGATAAAATGAATGACTATGAATGACACTGGGTGAGCAGTTGGATGGAAGTGGCCTTGGCTTACTAGAATTTGCCACCCTTGCATATGCCAATAGTTCATAATGGGAAACTATTCAGTGGCGTAACTTCGTGGAGGGGGAGGGGGAGGGGGTGATCAGGGGTATCAATCCCCCCACCTCTCAGAGCTGAATGATAAACATATTACATTTCTTGAAGCATATAATTGAAATTGAAACCAATCGCCGGACTGATGGACTGATGACAAATGATTGGATTATTTAAGTTTATACTGACCAATTTGAAAGCATTTCTTTTAACTCGTGTAAAAAAATTTTGCGTCAGCCTAAGTTAACACTAAATGAGCAAAATAATCAGCTGTTCAATTAGCCAGAAGGGTGGTAGTATCTGAGTCTTAGTGTCATTGTGGAAAGTGGATATTGTGTTAAGTTGTATTGCTGTTTTAATTTATACTTAAGTCGGGAACTGTAATATATACAATGACGGAAAACATAAAGGGCCAGATATTTCGTGAAGGAAACTGGACATTATAATATTAACAAAATTGGATATTTTCAAACACTTATACAATGAAAAGTGCAAATACAAACGCTAGAGGAACCAAACATAAAACAAATATAGATAGGACGTTTTGAAACATCGGGATCGTAAATATTTACTTTCATTGTTTGTTTCATTATGGCCAACCTTTCAAATGTTATTTTGACCGAGCTCATCCCTCACCAGAAGCAAAACCTTGTTACGCCACTGATAATAATGATAATAACAATAATAATAATCATAATAATATAATATTATATTATAATAAAATAAGAGTAGCTCACGAATCCCAATTTTTGCTTACTTGGGATATCACTATAAGTTACTGTATAGGCCTATAACGGAAACTTCAAATGTCATGAAGAGAAGCGGAAGACAAAGCCAAGGATGTTCTCTTTCCGCTTTGACCACACAGATTAATCCATGCCATAATGGTATCGGCAAGACTGTTCTTTGTTGAAAAGACGCTGGCATGCCGGTCGTTAACGAAGTCATGCCATTACAGCAAAACGTCTCGCTTTAATCTCTGCTAAACAATCGAAATAGAGTTTAACACGCTTGCAATACGACGAACAACAAGTATCATATCGTCCCGCCTACGTAGCCTCCCGTCCCCCTCCATGGAGTTCCTTTGTTAGCCCCACAATATATCTATAAAGTCTAAGAAATCATATTATTTTTTCTCCTTTATAGTCTTATGATTTGTACTTTCCTCTCCATCGTCTTTTACTCCAACGTTTTTTTTTTCTCTTTTTTTCGAATCGAGTGACTCAGTTCAGTGACCAGACTAAACTGTGCTCTCCCGCTTGGCTGATTCTCGCCTTCCTTCCCCTACTCTCCCCTCCCTCTAGTTTCCCCCCACTCCTCACACCACACCCACACTTTATTTAAGGTGATCTTATAGTCCGCCAGAGCACAATGTCAGTTGGACTTGGATAAAGCCCTACAGACTTGGTCTCAGAGCTCCATCATGTCAATCAGATATAATTGAACTACTGCATCTAACACTCATGAATTCACATCGGCGTTGTCAGATACAAGTCGAGCAATAATGCGAATGAAGGGTCTAAACTGTGCTATATTCTCCTCAATTATACAATATTGCCAAATAGTATTGCCTCGACGCCTCTAAAGTTATAGTCCGCCTCGTGGCTCAGTGGCTAGCAATCTTGGCTGTCATCCTTGAGGTCTGAGTTCGATTCCTGGCTCCTCCAAGAACTGGTCTGTGGACTAGGACGAGATTCACTCAGCCTCATGAGGCAAAACTGAGAAGAGATGAGTTTGATTCTCATCTCAGCCATTTTTGAAATGTTTTTTCCCACTTCTGCTCCAGGCAATTGCTGGTATGGTTCCTAACTTAAGGCCATGGCTCCCTCCTTCCCAATGCACACCTCAAGTGCAAATACACACATTTCTACATATACCACAATAACAGAGGTTATCAGACAAAATTTATGTGTACATATATTTATTTATCGTGTCAGAAGTACAAAGTAAACATAGAAAAATGAAACAATAGAAATATTAAACACTGGTTGACCAATAATTTGCCACGACGAGTGCATTTGAAGTAGCTCCCATTAAGTCTTTAATGGTGCAAGTGTCTGGAGAAGAAGGACACAGTAGAAGATGATCATTGGTCTGCTCAGCACCACACTCGCAGTAAACTGATTCCACAGGAAGGCCCCATTTCTGCTGGTTAGTCTTGCATCTCGTGGTACTGGAGCGTAGCCGATTAAGAGCCTTCCATGTTGTCCACTTTTCTGAATGTCCAGGGGGAAGCTCTTCCTTTGGGACCATCCATTCTCTTAAATATTGGCATTTTCCCCGCCACATATATTCATACACACATGCAAGTACGTGGGGTTAAATGAATACGGTATTCAAGCCCCTAACTTAAGAAGCCTCCGTGGCTTAGGCGGCAGCACGCCGGCCTCTCACCGCTGGGTCCGTGGTTCAAATCCCGGTCACTCCATGTGAGATCTGCGCTGGACAAAACGGAGGCAGACAGGTTTTTCTCCGGGTACTCCGGTTTTCCCTGTCAAAATGTCATTCCAGCAACACTCTCCACTATCATTTCATTTCATCTGTCATTCATTTAATCATTGCCCCAGAGGAGTGCGTCAGGCCTCGGCAGCCGGCACAGTTCATATCCTCGCCGCTAGATGGGGGCTTCATTCATTCCATTCCTGACCCCGTCGGAGACTGGAAGCAGGCTGTGGATTTTCATTTCATTCAAGCCCCTAACTTGAAACAACAACGTCTAAAGTTGCAGCAGTAAAAATATATTCAATTCTTCTTCTCATTATTGTTATTATCAGGGGCGGCTCCTGAGGTGGTGCCCGTGTGCCATGGCACCACCAATGTAATGAAAAGAGAATATGTGACTTTTCCCTCTCAAGAACAGTTTATATTACATTTACATTTTGAGGAAATTGTATGCATATTCTGCATTTATTTGAACGAGCGAGCAAACTGACATGCGTTCTGGTGGCGCTTTATTGAATTACTGAGCCAGACCCAACCGGCACTACCTAAGAACATCAGACCGCATCAGACACTGAACTGCAATAAGGACTAGTTTGGCTTGAGTGTGAGTGTGTTGTGTTGAGACGCATATTACCCTGAGGTAGAGCCAACGGCCCCGTGACGCGGAGCTTCAATTCTATCCACGAGATAGCAGCACGTCACAGGTAGGCTACAAGCACAAATTACATACACGTTAGAACTGCTGAACTGCTTTATCTTTCCACCACTAGAGTGCAGCATATGGCAGCACAGCTCCAGTGGTACCAGCTTGACGATATATCACTGTGTCTGACTATTAAATAAATTCAAACTACAAAATAGTATTAGTTCTTTATTGTTTGACATTTAGCAACTTTTTAGGCGCATATTGATGACGGGGAATATTTGTTTTCTCTTTGTAATGTAAAAATTCGGATTTTTTCAACGAGTTTTACTGTGTTTCGTTAGTTTAATTTGGCGGCACAGTCTCACGTCCCAAGCGTAAACACAAATTCTCAAGTTTGACTGCAAATGTGTATGAATAGTGTCCGTCGTTAAATAGCTTTTGTGTTCATTTATATTAGATGCAATCTATATGTATGTGCGATAAGTAAGGTTGTCTTAGAGGTAGGACATCGTGTTAATTTCATATCATCTATTTATTTAGAGACTGCAACTGAAATTGCGACAAAGAGGCTGTGCACGCGTGTGTGTTTGCAATAGTCATGCTTATTTATTCTTATATAGGCATGTTACTTAATCTTGCATAGCATTGTGTATCATGCGGCATTGACCATATAAAAACGTTTTAATCTAAGTGTGCTTTTTGAATCGTTATATTATGCAAGCTAGGTTCCTTATTAAAATTTGATTTGTTTCATGATTGAAGATCACACAGTTCGAGCGCGACGTACGAATCCGTAGGATTCACAATGAGCTCTGTGTCACCTTTCGGAAGTGTAACAATGAATAAAATAAGCGAGTTGTTACAATCTCCATTTAGCAATAGGACCCTCACTGAAAAAATAGACATTAAAAATCTGGGTAGGCCACTTCCAAATTTAAATCTCCAGCAACAGTCAAAAAATCGATGCCGCAAATTCAATCCGGAGATTTATAGCAAAAACAAATGGATTTGTGGTTCCGAAGAAGACAATGCATTCTTCTGTTTTCCTTGTGTGTTGTTCGGCGGTGATGGGAGTTGGAGTAAGACTGGTATTAGGGATATAGGGCACATATGGTCTAAAATTAAAGTCCATGAATCATCAAAGCGACATATGGATAATGTTTTAAGCCTCTCATTTCTGGGCAAAACGAACATTCAGAGCAGGTTGGATAGTCAGTACAGACAAACTATTATCACTCACAACAAACAAGTAGATAAGAATAGGTATGTCTTAAATTTAATTATAAACTGTATCCGCTTTTGTGGTGCCTTGGAATTAGCCCTTAGGGGACATGATGAAACAGAAACATCCGAAAACAAAGGCGTATTTCGCGAATTGATTCTGTTTAGTGCTGAATTGGATAAGGACTTGAAAGTTCATCTTAGCCAGTCGTCCGTGTTTAAAGGCATCTCCAAGACTATTCAAAACGAACTGCTCGAATGCATGCTCCAGGTGTATCACGACGAAGTGTCCAAAGAAATAAAAAAGGCTGACAATATAGCAATAATCGCTGATGAAACAACTGATGTGTCTTGCAATTTTCAATTGGTTATTGTTTTGCGCTACATTGTTGAAGGAAGACCAGTAGAAAGATTTTGGAACTTTATAAATCCCGAAGGTCAAAATGCTCATGCCATTGCAGACAGCATTTTAAGTGAAATCGACCCCTTAGTGGGTGATCAACCCCGGAAATTGATTGCCCAAAGTTATGACGGAGCATCCGTTATGAGTGGTGGATTAAATGGTGTGCAAAAGTTAATCAAGGATAAATACCCTAATGCAAATTTTATTCATTGCTATGCGCACCAACTTAATCTCATAATGTCTACAGCAGCCTCCGTTAATCGACAGACTCGCATCTTTTTCGCTCATCTCACAGGAATTTGTTCTTTTTTTTCGCATTCGCCCCAAAGATCGAAAGTGTTGCGCGAGATCATAGAGAAAAGTTTGCCTCGAGTATCACTCACACGATGGAATTACCATTCGCGTGCTGTGAAAGATATTTATGAAAATAGAGAAGACCTCGTCAAAGTTATGGACTCCATCGAAAGCAATGAGTCCATTAAGTTACCTTCCACCGTTGAAAAAGCTGGAGCCTACAAGCAAAGGCTTAATGACAAGAATTTCATTTTCTGGCTAACATTTTTCAAGAAGATAATGCCTCATGTTGACATAATTTTTAATCAGCTGCAAAAGAGAATTACTGACCCAATTAAAGTGAAACAAGACATTCAGCATTTTGAAGGTATCATACAGGCAATCAGGGACAATATTGATGAAATAATGAACGAGACTTTTATCAAAAGAGGCGAATCCTTACCTTCTAAAAGACCCCGAATTGGTGAGGACTGTAGATAAAGGGACGCTCTGGAAGTATGTGATGATATCCTTTCAGAGATAAAAATTCGCTTTCAGTTCACTGGACACCTCACAGCTACCAACCTATTTGCAGTTCAATATTTTGACAATTATATCAAAAGCTTCCCAGACCAGTATCTTGACGAAATGACGAGCGTATATACATTTCTTGATAAAAGAAAGTTGAAGGGTGAGCTGCAAGTATTCTATGCTAGGCCTGAATTGAGAGCGGTCTCTGGTGCCGTTCCATTCCTTTCGTTGATTCTGGAAGATGAGCTATGTGATACTTTTGAAGAGACAATCAAAATCTTGAAGTTGCTGATCACAATGCCTCTCTCAACATCGGAAGCGGAGCGGTGTTTCTCAATGCTCAAACGGATAAAGACCTTTCTTCGGAACACAATGAAGGAAGAGAGATTAAGCGCCTTAGGAATGTTGTCGTGTGAGAAATCATTTGTGAACAAGATTGAGAACTTCAATTCAAAGGTGATAGACGTATTTGCCAACAAGAAAGAACGAAGAATGGACTTTCAGCACCGCTCTTATTAATTCAAATGAAGGTGTCGATCGAGGTTTTGGAACAAATATATTTGGTGAGTAGGCCTAGTATAAATGTTGTTTTCTTTAAATGATTTTTCTGAGAGGTTTGTTCAATTATATTTTTAAAAAGGGTTTTTATTTAAAATGCATATGGATCAAAATATGTGTATGATATAATATCGTATGGCCTCGGAGCCAGGTGCAAGCTTTGTTGTTTGAGACCCAGAGGGCAGCTTGCATATCGAATTTTCGTTGTTCCTTGGAGGGCTATGAAAGTCAAGGAGGTTAGATATCTAAGCTCCTTGACACTATAGCGCTTTCTAGTAGAGAAAGGAGGAACTTTTGTGTTGGCAAAAAATCCCGAGATTAAAATATTTGTAGTAGTTACGCAATTTCTAAATTCGCTTCAGCTGACACTTCAATTAAAACGTCTTCTACAATAGCACAGTTAAATAATGTTAAACATATAACTTATTGCATAAAATATGCACTATCCGTACTTGCAACTTTGAATGATTTTATTGCAAATTTTTAATTTGCTGGCACCACCAAGTGAAAAATCACCAGCCGCCACTGGTTATTATTATGATTATGATTATTATTATTTCTTTATTTCCTCAACTTAGAGTTGGTAACATGATTCATATCGGTACATCAAGTACCAGAAACTGAGTAAAGACACACTTTGAAGAGCCTATAACGTAGATTCTTAAACTATACACCATAAATATCTGACAGTAAAATTGTTTCCAGAAATGTGATATACCGCGTCTCCTTCTTGGTTGGTTCCTAAGTTTAGGGGCTGCGAATACGCGGTCATGTAACCCCGTGTACTTTGGGTGTGTGTAGAATCTGTCTGATAACCGGTGTTAATTTTGATGACTGTATTAGTGTGTGTTATCTGTTTTTAGCCTACTTTTCACATTTTGCAAAAATGAGGAAAAGGTAGACTTATGAGATCGGGAAAATGTGTGTGTCTGTTTGTCTGTCTGTCTGTCTGTCTGTCTGTCCTTCTGTCTGTCGGTCTGTCTGGCTGTGTGTGGGTTCCCCCCCCCCTATCAACTCCTAAACGGCTGTAGCAATCGAAACAAAATTTGGTAGGAGTAAAGATCTATATCTGAATATCTCACGGCCTTATTTGAAAATGATGTCAGTGCGACCAACTGCTATGTGTAGCCTACATAAACAGATATGACTGAACGTATTCTTAAGAGCCACCAGGGCTGCCAACTGTTAATAAATGCTCTCAATTTTTTTTTATCCAAATACCCATATATCAGAAAGTATGCAAGCCGACATCTTTAAACTATGCACACGTATAGTACCTGACATTTTATGTTAATATGGAGTAACTTATATACGTCAGTGCTACCAACATGATTCTAAGCCTGCTGAGAGGTCCAAATTTAAATACATGTAACTTCTATACTATCATTTGGATGTCAACCAAATTTCATGTGTACCATAACAGATATGACTATGCCGATATTTAGGAGTAACCAGGGCTGCCAACTGTTAATAAATACTGTCTCTATTTTTGTTACCCTAATATCAATATATCATAAAGTATGCAAGCCAATAGCTCTAAACTTTGCACACCTATAGTACCTGGCATTCTAGATTAATTTGGAGTAACTAATATAGGCCTAAACCAGTGCTGCCAACATGATTCTAAGCCTGCTGATAGGCCCAATTTTAAAATGCATGTAACTTCTATACTAACTAATGGATTTCATTCAAAATTGACACAACAATAGATCATATTATTTCAGATTATTCCTGACCAATACATGTATGTCATTGTTGCCAACATGATTTTACGCGCGCTGTTAGATCCAATGTTTAACTGCATGTAACGTCCATGTTATCCATTGGCCTTCAACCAAATTTTGTATTCTGTACCTTAAGAGATGGAACTAAGAATATATTCAGTCACCAGGGCTGCCAACTGTATTTCTCTATTAGGCTACATTATGCCAGGTATGCAGTATTTCGAACTATTTAGAAATTTCGATATTACTAACTTAATTTTGGCATTATTCTAGATCGATCCATATAGATTAATCATTGGCATGAAACTTAAATTTTAAGAAAAGTAGGCTATTTAGTTCGTTACGGAAATTTAGTCAATTTACCCTCTAGGTTGGTGGTTCCCACGGACTCAGCGAGGGAACTCATTACTACCGCCTGTATGGGCAGTGTCCTGGAGCTTGGAACATGTGGTCGGGATGGATACAACTGGGGAAGTGTGATCAGCACTTCCCCCCCCCCCCCCGGCGGCCTCACCTGCAAAGCGAACAGGGGCCTCATGAGGGATGGGAAGGGATGGAAGATTGGGATAGAGAGGCGAGGAAGAGGGAAGGAGGCGGCCGTGGCCTTACAGTAGGTACCATCCCGGCATTTGCCGCAGTGGGAAACCACGGAAAACCACTTCGAGGATGGCTGACGTGGGAACCGAACCCCCTCTACTCATTTGGACCACCCGAGGCTGAGTAGACCCCGTTCCAGTCCTCATAACGCTTTCCAAATTTCGGGGCAGAGCCGGGAATCGAACCCAGGACCTCCGGGGCGGCAGCTAACCATGCTGACCGCTACGCTACGGAGGCGACTGTCAGTGTTAGAGCTCGTTTTATAAAACACAAGCCCGCAACCAGCTCTATAGCTCCCTTCCCAACGAGACAGTCAACAGCGGCATCGGCCTGCATTGCTCCTGTACAGTACTATACTCCAGTTTACGTATCACTAATAGTTGAATGTGGCCTGTTTGCCATGTCTTGATGAATGCAGTATATTTGCATTTGTCTGTTGGCACAGGCTAGAGTAAAATGTGGCTTTTCACCGCTGTCTCAGTCTCACTCATGGCTGTGATTATATGGAAGCTACTGAGGAATGGGTGGTGCTTAGTAATGACATTCAGCAGTGCCTATGGATGCTGTGAAAGGTTCTACTCATAGGGTTAGAACTGCTGTTCTGACTCAGTGGGGAAAGCAATGGCAAACTACCTCACTCCGCATCTTGCTTAGTACGCCTCAATATAGTTCTGCCTTGGGTTTTGTAGGTATCTACCCACATAACCTAACGGCGGTACTTTTTGAGGATCCAACCAGCTTTCGGGATGACTACCTAACAGACAGAATAGTTGATCCGTTCCTCAGCCAGACAGCAATACGGACAAGCAATCGACTTTCTTTCCTAGAGAAACTAAAAAACACGTCAATGTATTTTTTACAGAGTAAGTCCAACATTCAAGAATTAATTCAAAATAAAAACGTAGTTGCCACCTACCGCCATCACCTCCATCAATAAGATCTTGCAGTAACTCCTCGTCCCAGTGTACAACAAAATGTTCACGGCTGCGGAAGTCTCCTTTTAATTTGGAATGGTCTGCGGCCCTCCTATTTTGGTACGCTCTGCGTGGAGAAGAGCGTATCAGAAGCATTTGGAACTCCTTGGCCAAGAACTTTTGCTGTGGCACCAAGAAAAAATGTCCCCTTTCTCTCAGCTATACCCGTTCGATGAAAAGAAACCGTCAAATGATCTGTTACAGAGTAGTAATTATTAATTAATGTATGCTGTAAAGTGCATTCTGAAACAAATTTTAAAACGGGTATTTTTCACCAAAGAAACACATGCAATATTTCGAATAAAACTACATTTATTAAAACTTTGTTACTTCCGTGGTGTAGTGGTCAGCGTGCTTATCTGCCACCCGGGAGGTCCGATGTTCGATTCCCGGGTCTGCCACGAAGTTAGAAAAGTGGTATGAGGACTGGAGCGGGGTCTACTCAGCCTCGGGTGGTCCAAATGAGTAGAGGGGGTTCGATGGTATCTACTGTCAGGCCACGGCTGTCTCCTTCCCTCTTCCATGTATATCCCTCCCATTTCTCCCAGCTCTTCCCATCCCTCGCTTTGCAGGCGAGGTGCTAGTCCCCTGACCCGATGTCAAGCTCCAGGACACTGCCCGTAGAGGCGGTAAAGGTCCCTCGCTGAGTCCGTGGGAAAAGCCTACCTGGAGGGTAAACTGACTACGAAAAACGAAAACAAATTAAAACCTTAAGCGACCTGTGGCGTAATCCCGTCCGATTTTGATCGGGTTGGTGTTAGAAATATTTTTCGTTAAAAGGAACCATTTAAGGTTTTGGCGCGGTAACATTTCATACATTTTGGATTTCTGAATCTCTCTACTGTATTAATGTGTGTTTAGCCTACTTTTCACATTTTGCAAAAATGAGGAAAAAGTAGACTTATGAGATCGGGCAAATGTGTGTCTGTCTGTCTGTCTGTTTGTCTGTCCTTCTGTCTGTCTGTCTGTCTGGCTGTGTGTGTGTGTCCCCCCCTATCAACTCCTAAACGGCTGCAGCAATCGAAACAAAAATTGGTAGGAGTAAAGATCTATATCTGAATATCTCACGGCCATATTTGAAAATGATGTCAGTGCTACCAACTGCTGAAAAATCGCAACTGAAATTTGAGCTCCATGTTGGATATCTTGATAGGTATGAATGGGAGCTATTTAAAAATTGGCACACGTATAGATAATAATATTGCAGTTTAATTTCCAGGAGGCCATACATGGCAGTGTTGCCAAAATGATTATAAGCCTGCTGATAGGTCCAATCTTTAAATGCATATAACTTCTACACTATCAATAGGAATTCAACCAAATTTCGTGTGTGCAATGTGTACCATAACAGATATGACTATGCCGATTCTTAAGAGTAACCGGGCTGCCAACTGTTAATAAATTCTGTCCCTATTTTTGATGACCTAATATCAATATATCAGAAAGTATGCAAGCCAATAGCTCTAAACTTTACACACGTATAGTACCTGGCATTCTAGATTAATCCGGAGTAACTAATATAGGCCTACGCCAGTGCTGCCAACATGATTCTAAGCCTGCTGATAGGTCCAATTTTAAAATGCATGTAACTTATATACTAACTATTGGATTTCGTTCAAAATTGACACAACAATAGATCATATTATTTCAGATTATTTCTGACCAATACATTTATGTCATTGTTGCCAGCATGCTTTTACGCTTGCTGTTAGATCCAATATTTAACTGTATCTATCGTTCATGCTATCCATTGGACTTCAACCAAATTTTGTATTCTGTACCTTAAGAGATGGAACTAAGAATATATTCAGTCACCAGGGCTGCCAACTGTAGTTCTCTATTAGGCTACATTATGCCAGGTATACAGTATTTCGAACAAATTAGAAATTTTGATATTACCAACTTAATTTCTTCATTATTATAGATAGATCCATACAGATTAATCATTGGCATGAATCTTAAATTTTAAGAAAAGTAGGCTCTTTAGTTCGTCACGGAACTTCTTGTTTTTAATCAGACGATGATAGGAAAGGAGCCGTGGCCTTAAGTTAGGAACCATCCCGGCATTTGCCTAGAGTAGAAGTGGGAAACCACTTCCAGGATGGTTGAGTTAGGAATCAAACTCCCCTTTTGTCCTACGAGGCTGGATGTACTACGTTCCAGGCCTCAGACCAGAATTATATTTCTTCGCAGATCTCCAGGGGAAAGTCAAGGATGCTAACCGCTACACCACAAGGTGGCACAATAATTATACTGTAATACGACACAGCAACTTGACGTCAGACAAGTGTTTCATATAACTTTCATTGTTCTTCTTCTTCTTCTTATTATTATTATCCCTTGTGCGTCGGGGTAGCCTCGTTTTGTCCATCTCTGCCACTCCGATCTATCATATTCCGTT
Organism: Meconema thalassinum; assembly: GCA_946902985.2. NCBI lineage: Eukaryota > Metazoa > Arthropoda > Insecta > Orthoptera > Tettigoniidae > Meconema > Meconema thalassinum. Next base: position 133,013,489 of record OX336389.2, read on the forward strand.
TCCATTGCGGTCGTTGTCGTCGTGTAGATCCGTCCAATCCGAGGCTACTGTTGTTTCTTTGAATCATTTCTACACCCGCATGGGTGATTAGCCCAATATGGAGTGGTTTGTTGGGTTGCCTTCCCAGCCTCCTTATTTATGTCCCCAGGAGACAGGGTGGCCCAGTTATACCTCCAGGCACCGGGTACCCATTTTCGTCGCCTTTTACGACTCGCATGGGCTACGGTGGGACAATTCTAAACCCCGGTCACCACACGGGGGTTCATTGCTTTTGAATTATTAAATTATTAAATTACTTGTTGCCAGGGGGTTAAGGAGTTTGGGAGAGGTGGAAATTTTTGGTGGTGGGTGAGTTTGGTTTTGGGATTTGGAAGAAAGTGTGTTAGGATTGTTAGTGGAGGCATTGTGGGGAGATTTGGAGAAGGGCGGGGGCGAAGTATTGTTTTGAGCAGGAAGAGGTAGGTGCAAGAATGGGGATGTGGGAGAGAAGGGTGACTGCTTTATTTTTTGTAAGTATAATTTCTTAAATGTTGGAAATTTTCGACGGACCAAGAAAAACACGGAAACACGGAAACAACTGCTGCAAGTGCCAAAGTAGACGAAGGAACTTCCATTGCTCTGAGATTTGTGTGAATTTTTAAACGAAGTAAGTTTGGTGGAGAAAAAGAAAAGGGGGGATGAATTTTCGTCCAGATCATAAGGTGTTTTTTTTAATGAATGATGGCGATGAGAAGGGAGTAATGAAAGATGTTCGTTGAGATGAGAAGGAGAGTGGTATGGTAGTAAAGAGATGGAAAGAAAGAATTGTATAGCTGGTGGTTTGAGGACAGTGGCGAATGGATAAGTTGAGATGAGGGGAGTGGTAAAAGGAAGAGTGTGATGGTGTCGACGTTGTAAGATTTGCAGGTGAATTGGTGAGAAGATGAACATGATGATGATTTTTTTATGGAGATGAACAATGTTGGTGGGAAGGGGGTGATGAATGATGATTGTTGAGATGAGAATGAGACTGATAGTATAGAATAGAGAGAAAGAAAGAAAAGTAAGAAAGAGAGAAAAGGAAAAGTAGAATAGTATAGCTGGTGATACGAAAACATTGGCGAATTAATGAAGTGAGAGGGGAGGGGGGGGGGGGTAGTAGCGGAGGAAAAGAATGAGTAGTGAAAGAGTTATGATGTCAACGGCGTGAGGTATGCGTGATGGAGATGTTGAAAGTTTGAACCATTGGTTGCTACTTGAACCGTTGGTCGGTGCTAGAGCTGGTGGGTGAGGCGTATGTTGCTGTGTGTTTGGTGACCAACGCCATTCTCAGTTAGGGACTGGAGGCAGTGCCAAAAGGCTGTAGATGCCCAGTTTTGTGCGCACCGGGGCACGATGCGCTTGTTGGAGGAGTGGCGTGACTATTGGGTTGCCGGTTCTTTGCGCCCTCAGGAGATATCGGCGATGCCGGAGGTCTATGTACGTGGTGAGCGGTGGCAGTGGCATCCTGTCCAGCAGGTCTGCAGTTCGATATGTGAAAGGCAACCGCATGGCGACCCTGACGAGGCGGCGCTCTAGTGCAAGATAGGGGCGAAGGAGGCATTCGGGGAATACTGCCCATGCCGGATGCCCATACTCTAAGAAGGTGCGTATGAGGACCTTGTAGGTATTGAACCCGAGGAGGTTATGCTGACCGGAATCGAACGTGGTTCTCAGAGACTGTGATCTCAGTATAAAGGTTCCACGAGGGAACGAACCCGAGGTCTGTGGAGGGAGTTTCATTGTAAAAACCCCTAGAGAGAAGTGTATATTAAATCACTGGTGTGATTTCAGTTGCAGTGACATTATTTATTAAAATAATGAAGGGAAATTGAGCAGAATACAGTATTATTAGACTACTTGGTGTAGGCTATATGGGGCTTGGAGCACTGCAAGTGCAGAGTGGACGTTTTACAAATTAGCCCAGAATTGTGGGAGGTGTTCAGTGGAGCCAAGTCAATCATTCTGACCTCATTCTGTCGTCTGGAAGAGGGTGAGGGCCTGAATAATGACCCTGTTCTTCCCCGACGGAGAATGGATTTGAGAATGGTGGGGAGAGATCACAAGGAAAATCATTGATTACTCGGGATTGGAGTAACGAAATGACATGAGACTTGCCCACAGGTGAATCTTTAGACTGGAGGCTAATTTTAGAGCCTTTAATCTGCGAAATTGACGCATATTTAAGGAAGTGCGGAAGGACCGTAGGACTATCATTGTTCGCGGCGGGATTTGAGGAGGTCGCCAGGGAATCCCGGGAGATAGCGTCCCCACGCTATAGAGAAAAGAATTAATATTAATTAATTGGCCGAGCGATTCTTCAGCACGCAGTCAGTTCTGGGATCAGAGAAGAAAAAGGAACCCAATGAACATGGTTTCGAGACCAGAATCATGCTGGGAGAGGAGCCGAGATCCCGCGGGAAGATTGCGCTCTACTTTCTGTGTGAATCCGATATAAGGGAGTCGACCCTTAGCAGAGCAGTTAGTTGCACTTCAGTCTTAAGCCAGTCTCACACCAGTTTGTCACAGTTTGTCAAGAGAGGCGCAGACAGTCGTCATGGCGGAACATATGTTGGTCCGGTGCATGAAAGGACGCCCGCACAAAGAGTTCTACATTTGAGTGAAGCATTTAATAAGCTTTTATTAATAATAATCGCGCTGCAGGTATACTCAGCAGTACGAACAATGGCGTGTTCACGTAGGAAGCATCGTGTAAGATGAGTGGCAGAACTATTGTAAATAATAATAATAATTTGTGTAAAGTTATGGACAGTGTTAAGCGCAATGTATCAAATATCGACTGATCATTCATGTCTAATTACGCTTGAATGCGCTGGGAGAAACTTTACGAAGGATTTGGTAATGTTTTAAGGATACCAAATAATAACGCTCAGGACGGAAGTTAGCATATTTATGCGACGCAGGAAGCCTACCGTAGGGGTATGGATAAAAACTGTTGGTGAATTCCGAGGGCAGGTAAACCAGACTTTCAATCAGGAGTTGGTAGGAGCACGGGAGATGCCGTCGACACCTGCAATTTTGATATCTTTGCTAGGGAATTTCAAGCAATGAAAAGTGTACACAGTGACGTGTGTTATGTATAAAGCATATGTAAAATATCTTTTAAAGTAGTGATTTTATAAGTGTTATAAAGTGTCACATGTTTGGGAGCAATAGCTTCCTTATAGAAATTTAAAGTGCCGTATGGTTAACGGAAGTTGTGTGTCATAAAATGTGTGTATTCAAGATGAATATGTCGCGTTAAACCTGCATATGGCAAGCGACTTGGAAGGATATGATTGGTTGGAGCCACCATGAGAAGCCTTGAGATATGTGAGTACCCCACAAATTATGGTTAATTAGAGAATATAGACCACTGCATGTGATGTGATTTCAGTAAAGATGCCAGTAAGAATCAGATTAGGAGGTAGACCCTCCAGGTTTAATCATTATTGTATTGATTTTCATAGAGTTGAGATGTTAATGTGCATCAATAAGTGGATTAATCATTACCACTATTAATTAAGATGGCAATCAGTTATGTAAATGTTACGAGCACAGTTGTTCGAGTTTTGAGATGATTGGTTGTGTCGGATTTTGGTAAATTATGTCAGAAATATAATAATAATAATAAGGAATGATTTTGGTAAATTATGTCAGAAATATAATAATAATAAGGAATGATTTTGGTAAATTATGTCAGTAAGAATAATATAATAACAATTATGAATATTAAAGGTATTAATGAACGCATCAGGTAATTGTTGTAAACAGGAAATAATTACGCTAATTGCAAGACTTATCGATCCAAGCAGTAAGATTATACAGTAAGATTACCTTACGGGATTAAAGAAAGAGTTTGATATCAGAATATATTGTATTAATGGGAATATAATTATGCCAGGAATGGGAGAGCTTTTAGTGAATTGAATTTGCAGCTTATGTGAGAAGCTTATAGAGTAATTGATAGATTTCTCTTAATATTATAGGACGAAGTCGTAACATTAGGTAAGGAGCCAGGTGGTCTATTCTACGTATGAAATCTCCTATGCCGGGGGCATAGCGGAGATATACTTTGTGCCAGAGTGTTTAGTGTTGGACCCTAACTCTGATGAAGGATGGAATGTTCCGGGTTGGAATCCCGTGATTAGGTGCGAGGAAAACGAGAACACCTCGACACTCTAATGATTCCCCGAGAACTTATTATTGTGAGTGATTCGGCTTGTTGAAGCGAACCTCATACCGGCAGCATTGGGCTGACCGCATATTATTTAAGACACCGGTTGCCTATGAGACCAATGTTTTACGAACCTCGTACCTTCATGTTGAATGGGCCTAGTTTGGTGCCAGTAATTATTTTATCCTCGGGGTAGGAATAAATATAAAGCTCATTCACTACCTGTGTGCATAATATTCAGTTAAAATCCATTGAGATATGTGTGTCATTGGGAGCACAGTTTGTCTTGTAAAATCTTACAATGCTTTGGAAATAAGCCTTCAAATATAAAAGCGGGGGTCGAGTTAGGGTGGAAACCCAACCCACTGCTATTGTATACCGACCGCTCGAGGAGAGGGTCTGGGGACGGTCAAGGCGAACCGTGAAAGCAAGTTGAAAGGAACAGATTTTAGACCCTGTTAATGACATGAATGAAATATTGTTATGTCGAGTAATGAAGCCATGTGGTTTAAGAACACATTGATAATTATATATTACCCTGATGGTTCATGATTTTAGCTATCTAACGAATGGTTAGACGTTGCATTTATACTGTCACTGACAACTTTTTCAGAAGTTGGTTACCAGATTCCACAGGCTACGCGCGCAAGGTAGTTTGATTATACCATCCGACACAACAATAACATAACGTTTTTTATATGAAATCACAAAACGGCATGCAGTGGAACTATATAAATAGTGGAGTAGGGGTAGCTTACATAAATATGGAGTTGCACGTAGTTTGCTGTGCAACACCAGAATAGGCTAATGCATGTGAAGCATTTGGTGGGAAAAGAAAGATCAAAACACACACGGTACACATAATTGTCAAATTAAGAAGGTTTTATGAATCAGTAATGTTGTGATATTAAAGAAGTCACATTGTATGACAGTAGTGTCAATGTACAGTTTGTTTCTGAAGTTGTACGTGCATCAGCGCACTAGAATATCTTTGTGATGTTCACATAAGGGTAAAGGTTTGTGGTATGATATGATTTATTATGATTATATTATGTTCATATTGGTGGATTGTGGAAAGTAATTTTTGTTTGCTTTTGTTTTATGGTTATGGGGATTGTTTCATCTGTTTAAAGCCATGATTTTATTTACTGAATTAAAGTTTTAGAATAGAGTTGTGCCTTATCATTGTAGAGTTGATACCTCTTAGCCTCAAATCCAAAGTATGCAACTGCTCAGTGGGAGGACGGTACACCCTCGAGTCCTGAAGCTAGCTGGAGGCAGAAGCATATTTTCCATCGAGATTATACGCATGGGTACATGGAAAATGATGTCCTGTACAGTGATTTGAGCTATAGGTACAACTAAACTCGGTCTATATCTAATGCATACAACTCTATTAGAGTAACAATTAACATGAAGTAGGGGAGGACCGCACCTAATATTGCTAAGCTCTGATACGCACAATATAAATTTTGATAATGCAATACGCCTAGTATGCATATATTTATCATGGCCCAAGCAACGTGGGGCGGTATTAATTCATTATGGAACCGCCTGCGTCAGTGCAATATGAGCGATCTTGGCATTGCACATGCATGGCATACTTGACATCATTACATTATACATTATCATGGCGAGACCCAAGTGGGGCATTCGACAGTACAACCGAGACCTTGGAGGGTTGCTGTTGTGTCTTAACGTGGACCACCTCCCATGACTCTTTATACATTATCATGGCGCCCAGATTGCGGGGATCTTATGGGATTTAGGGAAATCCCATAGATTTTTTATGGTATTTCATGGGGAAAACCATAGTAATTGTTTTTTTGCCTCAAACTGTGTTTGAGTGATTTTTGAGTTCAGTAGGCTTTTGATGAAACGCAGAATCTCTCTATTGAGAAGAGGATTACCCAAGGGTATGAGCGCTACATACCAGATCCACAATTTATCATAATATTATCAGGTTTTGTACGACGTTACAATATGTGTACAGTGTTTGATGTTTCTTTTCAAAACATATCCACACATTTTTCCAGGAAGCCTGCCTGCATATTTAAGTGTATTATTGTGAAACTGTCAGGCACGGAGGAGATTTTGCAGGTTATTGCAGGGTTGAAACAGCATTTTAATGTTGTTAACGAGCAGAATAGGCTGGAAGCTAAGGCTTTCCAGGAGGGTATAAACACTCGTTTTGATGCCAACCAGGAGGCAATTAATCACAACCAGGTTGAATTGAGCAATCGTTTAGATGCTAATAAGGTTGAAATAAACAATGTTAGGTCAAATGCAAGAGGTTATTAAGACCGAAGTAACAGAAACTGTTGTAAGCATTGTATCGGAAATGCAGGTTAAAACAGATAAACGTTTTGAGGCCATAGAAGCCAAACTTGAAAGTAACTTACAAGCGTGTAAGCATGCTCAGGATGAAACCAACAGTAGGTTAGACGCGTTATCTAACGACATTAAGGATATTCAAATCCAAAATGAGGCGAATCTCGAACGCCAAGCGATACAATTTTCAGAGTTTACGAGAACGGTAGACCAGAGATTAGAGGAGAACGACTCTAAATGGGACCAGAAATTGAAAAGCTATGCTAGAGCAATTAACGGTGATCTCAAGAAACAGGACCAGAATATATTAGGTCAATGTCAAGAAATAGGTGAAATCAAGGCTGTCGTTAACGAGAGTAAAGAGCTGATAGGAAACATGAAGGGTCAGATTAGCAAAGTTCATCAAGAACTGGACCAAGTTCAGAATGACATTGTTGTAGTCAACAAAAGGCAAGAGGAGAATAGAGGTGAAATTATTAAGGTCCAGAAGGAAATGTCAAAGGTCAATGGACACATTCGAGAAGAAATCAAAGGATTGAGGGAAGAACTCGAAGTGAGAGAAGGCCAGAAAACAGATGCAAGCGACAAGACCCTTGCTCAAATTAAGGAAGATGTAGAGGATGAAATCTCCCATATCAAACAAAGTCTGAAAGAAGACAAGAAGAAAATCTTTCAAGTAGCCGAGGAAAATCGAGATAGGCTTACAAGAATAGAGAAAGAAGTCATTACTCGTCTGGAAAGAGCAGAAATGCGCCACAATCAAATGGAGACTAGGATAATCGCACAGGAGGAAACACTTCTGAAAGATCCTAAGTCAAGCGAAGGCAGCATGAAAGATATGAGGAAAACAAGGTGGGCAGACTTAGAAACCCAACCTGTAATAAGGAGTGCTACAGGCCCAGGCGAAAGTCCTTATATGACGCCAGGTATACCAGTCGCGGCATCGACGCCACATGAAAATGCTATGCACACCCAGGTGATAAACGTCATCAGGGCAAGCGAAGAAAAACCAAGGAAATTCTCAGGTAGCCACTGTAATATGACACCAAAATATTGGTTGAAGGAAGTGACTGAATATCTGAATGATGCGCGAATACCACAGGAGCGCAGGCTACGAGCTATAAATTAACAGAGGGGGAGTGTGCATTATGGTTTCGCAGCTTCCGCTACACTTTCGATACTGTTGAGGAGTTTCGGGAGGCATTTTTGAAGAGATACTGGGACGCAGCGACCCAACAGAATTTACGGTTGGATTTATATGCAAAGAAATACAGTACCAACAACCCAACGAAGTACGCAGAATTTTTTATATCGCAGATGTGTCGCTTCAAAGAACTGGATCAAAAACCGAGCGAGCTGGAATTATGTATTGCCATCGCCAAGCAGCTTCCATACGAGATCCAAAGACTACTAATCTCGGCTAATGCGAAAACTGCTATAGAAATGGAGACAGTTCTTAGACAACTGGACCTCACAACAGCAAATACGATGCGTCAGAGTCGAACCGTGGAACAGGTACACGTGACCAACACGCAGACTGACCAACAGCAAGCTCCAAGGAACAACAAAGCTACGAGCACTGAAACATTAGATTCCTATGGACGGCAATGGGAACAGGAACCCAGAAGATGGCAGTCAAAGTACAAAGGGAATGCTAATAGAGGAGGAAGAGGTCGAAACTCGTGGAATAAGCAGAATACCAGGGGTAAACCGTACCAAAACAATGGAGGTAACAATGGCCAAGAAGGCAGCAATAGAAATTGGAGACCCCAAGAAAGAAGAAGTAACTTCGATGACGAGGTAGAAGAACGATATCACGCTTCTTTGCGATACCTCGAGGAGAGGGGAGATGAGTCCCAGAAACAACAAGTCCGCTGGCAAGAAGTTATGCAGAACAGGACATCGCCAGACAGATATGGAGATGGAGCTAAGAGTTTGGAGCTACAACGCAGCGAACAGGGGACAAGAAACTCCAAGGGGACGGGCGCTGAAGAAAAAAAACGCCAAAATTAGAAGAGTTCGAGAGTGAGGGATGGAAGTCTGTTAACATCATCAATTGGATAGCCAAACCGGAGGAGCTAATCGAGGATACAGGAGGACCACAGGTCATGGTCAAGCGAGAATTGCCTATTATAATGGTAAGAGTGGCAGGATTAAAAATAAGAAGTCTGTTAGACACGGGGTCAACAGTGAGCCTCATGACACAAGCTTTATATGATGAAATAGCCCGGAGAGAGAATATTTTGAAAATACCGATCTCTAGTGTCAAAATAAAAGGGGTAATTCCAGACAGAACGATGATATGTAAATATCAGGTATTCCTAGATTTACAAATAGGAGGCTCTATTTTCTCACAGAGTTTTCTGTTAGTAAACAAATTGCCTTATAACCTACTTATTGGGGCAGAATTTATAAGGGAATACAGAGTGATAATCGACCTAGCACAGGACAGGGTTATGTTCCATGTGAATGAAGAAGCTGAAGGCTTGGAGGTCGCACTCAATGAGATTGAACCAGGGTCAAGTGAACAAGTATGGCATACATACAGAGAGGTGGCTGAGGAAGAAGTGTTAGTTATTGAGCAGTTAGAAGAAGAGCTGAAAAACCTAGCCACAGACCTGGAGAAAGATTTGGAACCCAAACTGGAAGAATATATTTCGGAAAAGCTAGAAGAAGCGAAAATTGGGCTAAAAGAGAAGGAAAACTTAAAGCAGTTATTACTGGAACAGAAGGAAGTCTTTGATTCGAGACCTGGTCGTATAAAGAACTTCACTTATGCTTTTCAAGTCAGTGATTGGACACCATTTAGGCAGAAACCCTACCCTATAGCAGAAAAGCATTATGCTAAAGTGAAAGAGACAATTCAGGAGATGTTGGAGGCCGGTGTTATTGAGAAGACACCTACGCCTTATGTAAGTCCATTGGTAATTGTACCAAAGACAGACGGAACTGTCAGAGTCTGCCTGGACCTGAGACATTTAAATTTGAAGGTTATTCCAGAATTTGACCAAGTGCCACCTATTAAAGAGATCCTCAGGAAGTTCAAAGGGAAAACCGTATTCACAAATCTGGACATCACATCCAGTTTCCATCATCTTGAATTAGAGAAGAAAACTAGTCTATTGACAGGATTTATGTTTGATCAACATACATACACATTTTTAAGACTACCTTTTGGGTTGAAAACAGCTGGTTCAGCACTGATAAGAGCGTTAGATCGCAATCTATCAGATGAAGTGAAAGAGAGTACCATCAGATATGTAGACGACATTCTACTCACATCAGAATCTCTGGAGGAGCACATGAGAGACCTGAAGAAGTTGCTAGATGACCTTCGAGAAGCTAACTTTAAGGTTAATATCAAGAAATCGCACTTCTGTCAGAGGGAAGTCAAATTCCTAGGGCATGTTATTGATGCAAATGGAGTGAAGCCTAACCCAGATAAATTGGAGGTAATTCGAAATTTCCCTCGACCCACGAAAGTAAAGCACGTCCGACAGTATTTGGGAGTAATTGGATTCTTTTCGAACCACTGCCCAAACTATACTGCGACAGTAGCACCCCTGCAGGACCTATTGAAGAAAGGCGGCAGATGGAATTGGACGGAGCAATGTCAGGAAGCATTCGTGAGGTCAAAACAAATGCTTTTGGAATATGTGAAGCTGGGATACCCGGATTATACCCAGAAGTTCATCATACAGACGGATGCATCACTTATTGGGATCGGAGCGATGCTATTCCAGGAAAATGTTGACCAGCCTGAGAAGAAAGTTTTTATTGCCTTTATAAGTAGGAGGCTGAAAGCCCATGAGAAAAACTACACGATTACAGAGATAGAGTTGCTCGCAATTTTGTACGCGTTGCAATCTTGGCATAAACTCGTGTATGGCTTCCAAATAGTCCTCAGAACAGACCATAAAGCTTTAACATTTTTGTTAAAAACAGACTTGTCTAGCCAGAGATTGACAAGATGGTCCCTGTATATTCAGCAATTTAATGTGGAAATAGAATACTGTCCAGGGAAAGAGAATGTAATACCGGACATATTAAGCCGTTACCCTAGAGAAGAGGAAGCGTTAGCTGTCCAGATTGAGAATCGAGATCAGAAGACGTTGGATGACTTGAGGAATCTTACCAACCTACAATGCGAAGACCCGTGGTTGAAGATGATGATCGATTACTTCGAGGGACGCTTAGCAAGGGGAACTGCAATATACGGAGAGGCAGAGGCATTGGCAACAGATTATGTATGGTATAATCAGATATTACACAAGTGGGATGATGTAGATCATACACGTCAAAGGATTGTGATTCCTGCATCTTTGCAGAGGAGATTGGTGTGGCTAGCACACAGAGAATTTGGACATCCAGGGATAGACAAAATTTGTGCTCTGTTGAAGGAAGCATTTACTTGGCCTAAGTTGAGAGAAACGGTGAGAAATGCTATTAGGACATGTGATCTATGCCAAAGGGTAAAGCCAAATCCCTTTTTAATGAGGCAACGACCTATCCCGTTGTTACCGGAGAAGCCAAGGCAGCTATTGAGTATAGACAACTTTGGACCATTGCCTAGAGCACGTAGAGGCAATAGACACATTTTTGTAGCCATGGATGTATTTTCGAAAATGGTGGTATTATGCCCCATACAAAAGACAAGTTCAAAGCAGGTCTTGAAACGCCTGAAAGAGAGAGTTATTCCGATTCTTGGGAAGCCGGATAACATTCTCTCGGACCACGGAAGTTGCTTTACGAGTGCAGAATTTCGTCGAGAACTGGAAACTCTAGGAATTAGGCAGATTTTATCTACCATTCGCCATCCTGAGGCAAGTCCAGTTGAAAGAGTAATGAGAGAGATCCAGAAATACATGAAGATCTACTGCTCTGAAGCGAATTGGCGTTGGATTGAATTCCTAGAAGTAATTGAATACTGTATAAATAATACTGTACAGGAGGCGACAGGTCAGGTTCCCGTGACTTTACATCTGGATCAAAGACCGGAGAGACCGTGGACTGGTGTTATTCCATTACCAGTAGACGCACAGCCAGGTCGAGAATTGAGGATCCAACGAACCTTCGAATATCTCAAAGCACAGGCGGAGAGACGTCAGATAAGAAATCGTGCGAAGAGGTATCATAGACCGCTTCTCGTCGGAGAGAAAAAATTTTAATTAGGAAACCAGCCAGTTCAGATCCAGAGGCACGGAAGTATAAGAAGTTCATTTTTGCTTACCACGGCCCGTTCGAGGTGATAAGAGACCTACAGAACAATGCATACAGGTTAAAGCATTTAGAAACTGGAAACGAGGTCGTTATGAATGTAGCCAATTTAAAGGTTTATTATCCGCCAGAAGAATTCGACGAACAAGAAGAAGTATTAACAGCGCACACCCAACTCAACGTGGAGAGCGAAGTCAGCCAGGCAGTCAGAACTGAAAGTTCGAGCGGCAAGACGGAACGAGAAGCAGACAGTTTGCCCAGTGGAAGGGACGAACAACAAAGATGCCAGTGTCTGCGAGAATTCTATGAAGAAATGGTTGCAGCGGCGAGAGAGGTTGAGGCAATAAATACGACCCTCCGCCTGGAGAATGAACAGCTTAGGAAGAGCGCAGAGTGGAATGGGGAGCTGTACTAACCTACTCGCAGCCAGACGAGGTGAAGGACCCCAGATGTAAACACAGACAGTGATAGACAGTCAGCTGGTTACTTATAGAGAGCCACTTGCAATTGACTTCTATAAGTTTCGCAAGGGGAATATGAACCCGAGGAGGTTATGCTGACTGGAATCGAACGTGGTTCTCAGAGACTGTGATCTCAGTATAAAGGTTCCACGAGGGAACGAACCCGAGGTCTGTGGAGGGAGTTTCATTGTAAAAACCCCTAGAGAGAAGTGTATATTAAATCACTGGTGTGATTTCAGTTGCAGTGACATTATTTATTAAAATAATGAAGGGAAATTGAGCAGAATACAGTATTATTAGACTACTTGGTGTAGGCTATATGGGGCTTGGAGCACTGCAAGTGCAGAGTGGACGTTTTACAAATTAGCCCAGAATTGTGGGAGGTGTTCAGTGGAGCCAAGTCAATCATTCTGACCTCATTCTGTCGTCTGGAAGAGGGTGAGGGCCTGAATAATGACTCTGTTCTTCCCCGACGGAGAATGGATTTGAGAATGGTGGGGAGAGATCACAAGGAAAATCATTGATTACTCGGGATTGGAGTAACGAAATGACATGAGACTTGCCCACAGGTGAATCTTTAGACTGGAGGCTAATTTTAGAGCCTTTAATCTGCGAAATTGACGCATATTTAAGGAAGTGCGGAAGGACCGTAGGACTATCATTGTTCGCGGCGGGATTTGAGGAGGTCGCCAGGGAATCCCGGGAGATAGCGTCCCCACGCTATAGAGAAAAGAATTAATATTAATTAATTGGCCGAGCGATTCTTCAGCACGCAGTCAGTTCTGGGATCAGAGAAGAAAAAGGAACCCAATGAACATGGTTTCGAGACCAGAATCATGCTGGGAGAGGAGCCGAGATCCCGCGGGAAGATTGCGCTCTACTTTCTGTGTGAATCCGATATAAGGGAGTCGACCCTTAGCAGAGCAGTTAGTTGCACTTCAGTCTTAAGCCAGTCTCACACCAGTTTGTCACAGTTTGTCAAGAGAGGCGCAGACAGTCGTCATGGCGGAACATATGTTGGTCCGGTGCATGAAAGGACGCCCGCACAAAGAGTTCTACATTTGAGTGAAGCATTTAATAAGCTTTTATTAATAATAATCGCGCTGCAGGTATACTCAGCAGTACGAACAATGGCGTGTTCACGTAGGAAGCATCGTGTAAGATGAGTGGCAGAACTATTGTAAATAATAATAATAATTTGTGTAAAGTTATGGACAGTGTTAAGCGCAATGTATCAAATATCGACTGATCATTCATGTCTAATTACGCTTGAATGCGCTGGGAGAAACTTTACGAAGGATTTGGTAATGTTTTAAGGATACCAAATAATAACGCTCAGGACGGAAGTTAGCATATTTATGCGACGCAGGAAGCCTACCGTAGGGGTATGGATAAAAACTGTTGGTGAATTCCGAGGGCAGGTAAACCAGACTTTCAATCAGGAGTTGGTAGGAGCACGGGAGATGCCGTCGACACCTGCAATTTTGATATCTTTGCTAGGGAATTTCAAGCAATGAAAAGTGTACACAGTGACGTGTGTTATGTATAAAGCATATGTAAAATATCTTTTAAAGTAGTGGTTTTATAAGTGTTATAAAGTGTCACATGTTTGGGAGCAATAGCTTCCTTATAGAAATGCAAAGTGCCGTATGGTTAACGGAAGTTGTGTGTCATAAAATGTGTGTATTCAAGATGAATATGTCGCGTTAAACCTGCATATGGCAGGCGACTTGGAAGGATATGATTGGCTGGAGCCACCATGAGAAGCCTTGAGATATGTGAGTACCCCACAAATTATGGTTAATTAGAGAATATAGACCACTGCATGTGATGTGATTTCAGTAAAGATGCCAGTAAGAATCAGATTAGGAGGTAGACCCTCCAGGTTTAATCATTATTGTATTGATTTTCATAGAGTTGAGATGTTAATGTGCATCAATAAGTGGATTAATCATTACCACTATTAATTAAGATGGCAATCAGTTATGTAAATGTTACGAGCACAGTTGTTCGAGTTTTGAGATGATTGGTTGTGTCGGATTTTGGTAAATTATGTCAGAAATATAATAATAATAATAAGGAATGATTTTGGTAAATTATGTCAGAAATATAATAATAATAAGGAATGATTTTGGTAAATTATGTCAGTGAGAATAATATAATAACAATTATGAATATTAAAGGTATTAATGAACGCATCAGGTAATTGTTGTAAACAGGAAATAATTACGCTAATTGCAAGACTTATCGATCCAAGCAGTAAGATTATACAGTAAGATTACCTTACGGGATTAAAGAAAGAGTTTGATATCAGAATATATTGTATTAATGGGAATATAACTATGCCAGGAATGTAAGAGCTTTTAGTGAATTGAATTTGCAGCTTATGTGAGAAGCTTATAGAGTAATTGATAGATTTCTCTTAATATTATAGGACGAAGTCGTAACATTAGGTAAGGAGCCAGGTGGTCTATTCTACGTATGAAATCTCCTATGCCGGGGGCATAGCGGAGATATACTTTGTGCCAGAGTGTTTAGTGTTGGACCCTAACTCTGATGAAGGATGGAATGTTCCGGGTTGGAATCCCGTGATTAGGTGCGAGGAAAACGAGGACACCTCGACACTCTAATGATTCCCCGAGAACTTATTATTGTGAGTGATTCGACTTGTTGAAGCGAACCTCATACCGGCAGCATTGGGCTGACCGCGTATTATTTAAGACACCGGTTGCCTATGAGACCAATGTTTTACGAACCTCGTACCTTCATGTTGAATGGGCCTAGTTTGGTGCCAGTAATTATTTTATCCTCGGGGTAGGAATAAATATAAAGCTCATTCACTACCTGTGTGCATAATATTCAGTTAAAATCCATTGAGATATGTGTGTCATTGGGAGCACAGTTTGTCTTGTAAAATCTTACAATGCTTTGGAAATAAGCCTTCAAACATAAAAGCGGGGGTCGAGTTAGGGTGGAAACCCAACCCACTGGTATTGTATACAGACCGCTCGAGGAGAGGGTCTGGGGACGGTCAAGGCGAACCGTGAAAGCAAGTTGAAAGGAACAGATTTTAGACCCTGTTAATGACATGAATGAAATATTGTTATGTTGAGTAATGAAGCCATGTGGTTTAAGAACACATTGATAATTATATATTACCCTGATGGTTCATGATTTTAGCTATCTAACGAATGGTTAGACGTTGCATTTATACTGTCACTGACAACTTTTTCAGAAGTTGGTTACCAGATTCCACAGGCTACGCGCGCAAGGTAGTTTGATTATACCATCCGACACAACAATAACATAACGTTTTTTATATGAAATCACAAAACGGCATGCAGTGGAACTATATAAATAGTGGAGTAGGGGTAGCTTACATAAATATGGAGTTGCACGTAGTTTGCTGTGCAACACCAGAATAGGCTAATGCATGTGAAGCATTTGGTGGGAAAAGAAAGATCAAAACACACACGGTACACATAATTGTCAAATTAAGAAGGTTTTATGAATCAGTAATGTTGTGATATTAATGAAGTCACATTGTATGACAGTAGTGTCAATGTACAGTTTGTTTCTGAAGTTGTACGTGCATCAGCGCACTAGAATATCTTTGTGATGTTCACATAAGGGTAAAGGTTTGTGGTATGATATGATTTATTATGATTATATTATGTTCATATTGGTGGATTGTGGAAAGTAATTTTTGTTTGCTTTTGTTTTATGGTTATGGGGATTGTTTCATCTGTTTAAAGCCATGATTTTATTTACTGAATTAAAGTTTTAGAATAGAGTTGTGCCTTATCATTGTAGAGTTGATACCTCTTAGCCTCATATCCAAAGTATGCAACTGCTCAGTGGGAGGACGGTACACCCTCGAGTCCTGAAGCTAGCTGGAGGCAGAAGCATATTTTCCATCGAGATTATACGCATGGGTACAGTATATAGTAGTAGCTTTTCGTTGAGGCCCCAGGTGGTCCCTGCCAATCGCCTCAGTAGATATGCGCGCTTGCGTGCATTGGGGAGTTTCAGTTTGAAGTGAGGGCGAAAGGTGAAAAACTCATCAAAGATCATTCTAAGGGTCCTACTGTAATTTAAATGCATATCATCTTGCGAGTCATGGAGTTAAGTGTACACATACAGGGCACATGAACGTAACTTGAGTCTTTCTGTACAGGTTAAGTATGAACGCTGGAAGAGGAAGTATAAAAATACGTAATTTTTAATCCACAGAATGTTTTTCTTCACACGAGTGCAGCAAGTAACAGTCACCTACTTTAATAACTTTACTGAACACAGTTAGTAAATGTACAATTGCTGGCTACTGACTAGCCTGCCATCTCGCGTCATATTAACACACTACACACCTACATCGACTCGCGCTGGCTTATTGGTTTCTTCTTTCACATTACTCTTCAAGTACTGCACCTCGCAATGGCCATCCTGAGTGTGAGGTTCCCCCAGGATTAACCAGTCACTGCAGACAAATGCAGTGATAGTATCTTACTTAAGTCCTGAGCATCTGCTCCAGTCCTATATCCCAATAACCCAAGGCTTCATAACTTAACATAACGAAAATGGTTGTTAGGGTGGATTATGTAACAAAATGGGTCTTGGTCACATAGTGGTCGTTACGTTTCATACCCGGACGTCATTTGTATCGCATGGTATCGTTATTGGTCCTTATAACGTTATTCTGATATAGGTTATCGTAGGAACGATATAGTATTGTCCGACAGAAATAACGTTAATTGAATAAGTCTCTCGAAAAATACCCCCTAATACCGTTATTCGGACTAATAACGTTATTCGGATATCGGTTATTGTAGGAACGAAATGGTAGTGCTCACTAGAAATAACGTTATTTGAATACATCGCTCGAAAATTATTCCACCAATACCGTTATTCAGACTAATAACGTTATTCGGATATCGGTTATCACAGGAACGAAATGGTAGTGCTCACTAGAAATAACGTTATTTGAAATCATCTCTCGAAAAATATTCTCCCAATACCGTTATTCGGACTAATAACTTTATTCGGATATTGGTTATCTCAGGAACGAAATGGTAGTGCTCACAAGAAATAACGTTATTTGAATAGTTCTCTCCAAAAATATTCCCCCAATACCGTTATTCGGACTAATAACGTTATTCGGATATCGGTTATCGCAGGAACGAAATGGTAGTGCTCACTAGAAATAACGTTATTTGAATACATCTCTCGAAAATTATCCCACCAATACCGTTATTCGGACTAATAACGTTATTCGGATATCGATTATCGCAGTAACGAAATGGTAGCGCTGACTAGAAATAACATTATTTGAAAACTTCTCTCAAAAAATATTCCCCGAATACCGTTATTCGGACTAATAACGTTATTCGGATATCGTTTATATATTACAAACGGCATCATCGATTGAGAATGGCACCATTTTGATACATTTTGTGTTGGAGAACTCCATAGAGTAGAAAGAGTGGAAGTGTCACTTAGCGACCTACGTCGTGTTAGGTTCTGAGTTTAGCCGCGAGGTTAATAAATACTCGGAAGTGCTTACCGTATTGGGGTATTGTAATTTTAGCCTACTTTTCACGTTTTGCAAAAATGAGGAAAAAGTAGACTTTGAGATCAATCTGGGCAAATGTCTGTGTGTCTGTCCTGTCTGTCTGTCTGTCTGTCTGTCTGTGTGTGTGTGTGTGTGTGTGTATGTCCCCCTCTATCAACTTCTAAACGGCTGAAGCAATCAAAACAAAATTTGGTATGAGTAAAGATCTATACCTGAATATCTCAAGGCCATATATATGAAATTGATGTCAGAGCTACCAACTGCTGAAAAACTGCAATTGAAATTTGAGCTCCATGTTGGATATCTTGGAAGGTATGCATGGGACCTATTCCAAAATTGGCACATATTACATAGATAATAATATTTCAGTTTAATTTCCAGGAGGCCATACATTACAGTGTTGCCAAAATTATTCTAAGCCTGCTGATAGGTCAAATTGTTAAATGCATATAACTTCTACACTATCAATTGGATTTCAACCGCATTTCGTATGTATTATGTGTACATAAACAGATATGACTGAGCGTATTTTTAAGAGCCACTAGGGCTGCCAACTGTTAATAAATGCTATTTCTATGTTTCTATCCAAATACTAATATATCAGAAACTATGCAAGCCGACATCTTTAAACTATGCACACATGTAGTACCTAACATTCTAGATCAATTTGGAGTACCTAATATACGTCAGTGCTACCAACATGATTTGCTGATAGGACCAATTTTTAAATACATGTAACCTCTATACTATCAATTGGATTCCAACCAAATTTTGTATGTACTATGGGTACGTAAACAGATATGACTATGCGAATTCTTAAGAGCAACCAGGGCTGCCAAATGTTGATAATGGCTGTCTCTATTTTTGTACACTAATATCAATATATCAGAAAGTATGCAAACTAGCAACCCTAAACTTTGCACACGTATAGTACCTGACATTCTAGATTAATTTGGAGTAACTAATATATGTCAATGCTGCTAACATAATTCTAATCCTGATGATAGGTTCAATTCTAAAATGCATGTAACTTCTATACAAACAAATGGATTTCATCCAAAATTGGCACAACAATAGATCATAATATTTCAGATTATTTCTGACCAACACATGCATGACATTGCTGCCAACATGATTTTACGTGCACTGATAGATCCAATATCTCACTGCATGTAACGTCCATGTTATCCATTGAACTTCAACCAAATTTTGTATTCTGAACCTTAAGAGATGGAACTAAGAATATATTAAGTCACCTGGGCTGCCAACGGTAGTGCTCTATTAGGCTACTTTATGCCAGGTATATTTAGAATTAATTAGAAATGTTGATATTACCAACTGATTTCGTCATTAACTTAGATAGTTCCATATAAATTAATCATTGGCATGAATCTTAAAGTTTAAGGAAAGTAGGCTCTTTAGTTCGTCACGGAACTTCTTGTTGAACTAGTGAAAATGGCGAATGTCCGGAAAATAACTATTAATTGCGATTTTGAAGAAAGGAACAACAGACCGACACCAATTGAAATACATAGGCTTAGGTGGATAGCAAACGACCTGAACCTTAATAGAGATCAATTCTAGCGAATCAACTAGACAACGGGGAAAATTCAGTGTACATTAAATTAGTGTCCACCTTACTGTATGAAAACATATTATCTCGACATGAAGGTGTGATATCCTTCCGGCTAGCTAGCGGTAACACCACTAAGACTCTTTGACAAAACGTGTGCTTGTCTGTTTAATCTACCTCCCGAAGTCAACAACGAAAGGCTCTCCCGCGTGCTTTCTACGTATGGAGTTGTCAAGGACATACGGAACGAGTGCTGGAATGAAGTATACGAATTTTCTGCTGTAAGTAATGGCTTACGTATTAACAATTGAACTTAAATACCCCATTCCATCATATTTGACGGTCAATGATTATAAAGTTCTGTTAACATATGAAGGACAAGCTAAGTATTGCTTTTATTGTAAAGAAACTTCGCACTTACAAATAGACTGTCTGAACAAAAGGAATCACCCGGTAAATGTCAGACAACAAACCTACAGCACGGTGCTGGGTGAGTCTGATGGGAGTAGTAAGCTAAGCAACACTACGGACATGGAAACTGCAGTACATTCCCCTGAATATCCAACCATATCAGAGGCACTTGATAACAGGCCCCATTCTACGAACACATATAGCATTGCGGAAGTAACTCAACCATCAGATAACGTAGCTGAAACATCCATGACTACTTTACATACAATGAAGAGGGAACTGTGACGTCACGATCGGACAGCACGGGTAAGACACACACCAGCCAGCCAACACAGCATTCTGTAGAATAGCCAGATAACATTAAGGCTAAATGTCCCGATTTTTAGCCTACTTTTCACATTTTGCAAAAATGAGGAAAAAGTAGACTTATGAGATCGGCCAAACGTGTGTCTGTCTGTCCTTCTATCTCTCGGTCTGGCTGGCTGTGTGTGTGTGTGTCCCACCCCCTATCAACTCCTAAACGGCTGCAGCAATCGAAACAAAATTTGGTAGGAGTAAAGATCTATACC
The DNA here is from genome assembly GCA_946902985.2 of Meconema thalassinum. NCBI lineage: Eukaryota > Metazoa > Arthropoda > Insecta > Orthoptera > Tettigoniidae > Meconema > Meconema thalassinum. The sequence goes on from OX336389.2 coordinate 133,033,815, forward strand.
TGAATATCTCACGGCCATATTTGAAAATGATGTCAGTGCTACCAACTGCTGAAAAATCGCAATTGAAATTTGAGCTCCATGTTGGATATCATGGAAGGTATGAATGGGAGCTTTTTCAAAATTGGCACACGTATAGATAATAATATTGCAGTTTAATTTCCAGGAGGCTATTCATGGCAGTGTTGCCAAAATGATTCTAAGCCTGCTGGTAGGTCAAAATTTTAAATGCATATAACTTCTACACTATAAATTGGATTTCAACCAAATTTCGTATGTGCTATGTGTATATAAACAGATATGACTGGGCGTATTCTCAAGGGCCACCAGGGCTGCCAACTGTTAATAAATGCTCTCAATTTTTTAAAACCAAATACCCATATATCAGAAAGTATGCAAGCCGACAGCTTGAAACTATGCACACGTATAGTACCTGACATTCTATATTAATTTGGAGTAACTTATATACGTCACTGCTACCAACATGATTCTAGGCCTGCTGAGAGGTCCAACTTTAAATACATATAACTTCTATACTATCATTTGGATTTCAACCAAATTTCGTGTGTGCTATGTGTACCATAACAGATATGACTATGCCGATTCTTAAGAGTAGCCAGGGCTGCCAACTGTTAATAAATACTGACTCTATTTTTGTTACCCTAATATCAATATATCCGAAAGTATGCAAGCCAATAGCTCTAAACTCTGCACACGTATAGTAGCTGGCATTCTAGATAAATTTGGGGTAACAAATATAGGCCTACGCCAGTGCTGCCAACATGATTCTAAGCCTGCTGATAGGTCCAATTTTGAAATGATTGTAACTTCTATACTAACTAATGGATTTCATTCAAAATTGAGACAACAATAGATCATATTATTTCAGATTATTTCTGACAAATACATGTATGTCATTGTTGCCAACATGATTTTACGCGCGCTGTTAGATCCAATGTTTAACTGCATGTAACGTCCATGCTATCCATTGGACTTCAACCAAATTTGTTATTCTGTACCTTAAGAGATGGAACTAAGAATATATTCAGTCACCAGGGCTGCCAATTGTAGTTCTCTATTAGGCTACATTATGCCAGGTATACAGTATTTCGAACTAATTAGAAATTTCTATATTACCAACTTCATTTTGTCATTATTCTAGATTGATTCATATAGATTAATCATTGGCATGAATTTTAAATTTTAAGAAAAGTAGGCTCTTTAGTTCGTCACGGAACTTCTTGTTAGTTTTGAATTCTGACACCATGTAGCAGCACCAAAGTGAGACAATTTCTTTTTTAAGTTTTCTCTTGAATGGAAGCTCTTATTTGCGATGTGAAAACCACTTTGCATACTAGAGTGCAATAGAATTGATATTAATTCAATGTATTTCCCAAAATGTGAAAAACAGAAACGTTATTAGCAGTTTTTTTATATTTCTGCTTAAAATAGGAAAAAGACCTGGTAATACGAAAGCGGAGATTTATTTCCTGATTCCAATGCATTTGTAGCCTACTTTTCACAGTTTGCTAAAATGAGAAAAAAGTAGACTTATGAGATCGGGCAAATGTATGTCTGTCTGTCTGTCTGTGTGTGTGCCCCCCCCCCTATCAACTCCTAAACGGCTGCAGCAATCGAAACAAAATTTGGTAGGAGTAAAGATCTATACCTGAATATCTCACGGTCGTATTTGAAAACGATGTCAGTGCTACCAACTGCTGAAAAATCGCAATTGAAATTTGAGCTCCATGTTGGATATCATGGAAGGTATGAATGGGAGCTTTTTCAAAATTGGCTCACGTATAGATAATAATATTGCAGTTTAATTTCCAGGAGGCCATTCATGGCAGTGTTGCCAAAATGATTCTAAGCCTGCTGGTTGGTCCAAATTTTAAATGCATATAACTTCTACACTATAAATTGGATTTCAAACAAATTTCGTATGTGCTATGTGTACTGAACCCTTCAGAATAGCAGTGTTTTATGCAAGAATCTTAGATCAAGGGGTCGCGTTCAGTTCATAGTGTGGTGTTTACGTCCGCCAAACTACGTGCTTTTCTGAGGCAAGGGTTATAGGATAAAAACTATAATTAAGAAAGTAAGGAGACAAAACGTAAGATAATAACAAGATTTAATAACTAATTTGTGCATAAAAGAATAAAACAAATAATAATAACAAAAATCCTCCCTGAATTTTTCCCTGACAGGAATATTTATCACTTTGAGGAGTCAGATGGATCTCCCCTTTTCTAATAAAATGTGGATCCAAGTTCCACTATCTTGCATGTGAATTTATGTTCGCGTGATGACTATCTACGAGAAATGAGTACTTGGATGATCGTTCGTTCACAACGGGTTAACAGCCACGGTGCTCACGAACAATCATCTCGTAAATCAACGTTTATGGATATGGGCATAACATTAATAAAAATCCTTAAATCTAATTCTGACACACATATTACAATTCTACTATTTACAGGCATCTCTCTGAGACCCTTATTAGTGTGGTGACACACTTAACCAAATGAGCTGCCACAATGGCCAGATACTCAACAACAAGGAAAAGCAGCGCCGCACGTGACTCACGGGTCACTGACATGGAAAATAAACATAGAATAAACCAACAACAACAAACCACCTGAGTGGATAAGATTACTTTATATTAACAAAACTGCATGTTAAAGAAACGCTTCGAAGATTATCGTGTTTCGTAGGCAACTCCCATTTATTTAAACAGTTTTACCATTGATCAGTTTCTCACATTTATATTTATTTTCAAGTAAATTGGGAGCCAGACGTACACTCCACTAATGATGAGCTTGCTTGCGAAACTCAGCCAGCCCTTGTGACAACAACTCACCCTTTCCACAATACCAGTCATGTCCCCCTTCCAGTGTATATAAATAGCCGACCAGCTGGACTGTTATCTCAAGGAATCAACAGCAACTAACATCTCCTCCAACTCAACATATGGTCAGACAATAATCACATATCCATAATTGTCCTCGCAAGGATACAATATGAATCTGGTACCAAGCTGACAGAAATCAGTCTCTGCTGAAATTCCCGCTTGTAATACCACAAAAAATATACTCACAATACACACATCTGGGACTGACATAACGCCTTTCACACGGGTCTGCTGAATTAGAGCTCGCAAACGTTTAACACAATACTTAAAACCTACGATAGAGCTGAATACTCTTCGTCACAAATTACATTGCTCCAAAGGCAATAATCACACTGAATCTGATCAATAATAAATCTCAACAAAATTTAATTACCCTCCAATCTACTATATAATTATATTACTTCAGTCCTACTTCTGAAACACGACATATCTCCGAGAGACGTTTTTAACCGCACTTCGTAACCTAGGCGAACACGGCCGTTCACATAGCTACGTTAGTTAACACAACACAAAGAAAAGAACTTTCCATCAACTACAATTTTGCGAGCTGCTTCCAAACAAAAGTGTGTCAGATCAAAACTAAATATACTACATTAATCACACAAGCAAAGTATTTACAAAATATGTCCCATACACCATAAGTTAATTTATTAAATAATAAAATATTATTTTGTACTCATCTCTTTTGTAGTCACCCGTCAAAGAACATCAGACGCCATTCCCCAACTGGATGGTTCTTTATCTCATATCAGCCATCTGGACGGACTGTTGAGAATTCCAAACTTCCTCTGCATTCATCGATGTCATCCTTGCGCTGATACAAAAATTAGGTTATTATACACTTTATGTCTGACTACTAAATTCGCTTGTTCAGGTACTAAATTCCCTGTCACTGTTCGTTGGCGAATTACCGACGATACTGCCCCTATAATTATAGTACTATGACTATCTATCACTGAATTTAACACTTTACAATGAATATCTTGTGTCCTCGACACACAGAATACAAGTCTACGTCCTCAGACGAACAGAATAGTAATAATGTGTCCTCGACACACGGAAATAAAGTCAATGTCTTGGCTCTTCGACACACTTATAAATGAACTGGCCCTTGGGTCTAGATGGAGGGGGATTTTATGTAAAAAATTCTCGAAATAATTGTGATACAGGAATGAAATAAATATCACTGAACTCGTAATATTGCACAGGTCAAGAATATGCCCATTAATCCTAGAATCGATCGTAGAGATTTTGTCTAGGCGATTTCCCGCGTGAATACTAGCCGCCGCGTACCCCAGCCGGAGTTGGCGCGCAAGTAGGCATTCTCTTCTCATTGGTTCTCCATTTTCTGTAATTTGGCGGTTTCTAGTAGATCTTGGCGTCTTGGGAGTGTCTATTTTCTTCATCAGCCATTCACGTTACTGCATCATATTTCTTCTAGGCGCGAATAACACAATGAACATACCAGAACCATGTCTCACCGCGCGTCGCTTCTAAAATTGAGGTAGCCACACCTGTCCCTGTGATACATAGCTATGCTATTTCTTTTCATAGCTCAAGTATTTAGCCTTTTGTTAAACTGTCGCAGGTATGTCCCTACTGTCTCCAACAAATGCTTGAAATTTCCTCATCACTGTCTGGCTACTTTCATGATGCTGGTTGAAATATTTATTAATTGAAGAAATAAAAAGTAGAATCATTTAACCAACATAGGGTAAAGGGTTCACAACTCTCCCACTCACAAAATTTCGAACTTAGGAATAAAGTCGACAATTTTACAATACTTCCGTAGGCCAATTTGTTTTAATTCCAGAATCACCCCTTTTTCTTACTTGGTCTAGTCGCTCCTGTCTTCAATGGCATTTACTCGTTTTCATATCCTGCTTGTATCTCCCCCTTCCAATCTTGCGTGACGCTCTGATGCCTGCGGCAACACCTTGCTCGCCTCGTTAATGTTTGTCAACAACAGCTCTACTTCCTCCTTCATCACGTGCCGTACTCAACTGCTCCCCGTTTACTTTGTTGATAGTAGGACGTCCGTATATTCAAACAGCGTCATTATTTCGGCGCTACCATGGTTCACTTCGACGATATTTTTTTAGGTTGGCAGCGTTGTAAACTGACATTGTTCCTGTGCTTAATTCTTTCACTGTGTAAGCATTATTTCCAAGGTTTCTTACGATAGAATAGGGTCCTATGAATTTCTCGCAGAACTTACTAAAGATTTTCTTTTCTGGGTCCGATGTAGCAGGTCGTTTTACCAAAACGAGCTGGTTGACTTCAAGATCACCGTGGAACCTCTTATTTCTTACTCGCCGTAATCTGCGGTCTGCTTGTTTTCTCATGTATGCTCTCGTTCTTTCAATTCGCAGGTCTGGTGCTATCATGGGATCTTGTGGACAGTTAATGATGCTTTTCCACGTTCTTACTGGATACTCGTTCTTGTGTAGGACCATAGGGATTTGTCCTGTTGACTCGTGCCTGGTAGAATTCATGCATGTCTCTACGTCCTTAATTTTATCGACCCATTTGTGGTGTTCGTTCGGAATGAAGATCCTTAAATATGCAGTTACACATTTAATTACTCTCTCGCTTGGATTAGCTTGGGCATGTCGGATACTGCTTAAAACATGTTTTATACCCATGTCTTCCATTCCTTTCTTGAATTCGGCGCTTGTGAAATAACTGCCGTGATCTGATAATATAAACTCTGGTTTTCCAAGGGTTGGAATAACTCTATTACGAATGCGACTGAGTACCTGCTTCGATGTTGTTTTCTGAATAGGGCATAGTACTACAAACTTAGAAAATACATCAATGCACACTAGCAAATGACGGCAACCTCTCCTTCCCTTCGGAATTGGACCAAGACAGTCCACCGCCAGTAGCTCACATGGTTTCTGAGGTAGCAATGGTCTAGGATATTGCCTCAGTAAATAATTATTTGGCTTTGTTCTCTGACACGGGTCACAAGTTGTAATGACGTCACATATAGTTGTTCTCATACGTGGCCATGTAAATGTCTCTCCTATTGTTGCTTCGCCCTTGTCTAAGCCCACGTGACAGTAACTTTCGTGCGTATGCCATGTCAATCCTCGTTGTAACGATGCAGGTACTAATATGCGTAACTTGGTGTGGTCATTATCTACCCATTTGTGCAGCAAATTGTTGACATAAACATATCTTCCTTCTTTGGCTTTCGCTTCTCGAAATGCAGGTGTTCCTGTAGGTAGTTGCTTTTTGAAGTATTTAATTAATAGCATCATCCATGGTTCCGCTTCCTGTTCTCGCTGTATCTCACGTAACTTCTCCAAGAATTCCCGGTCCTTCGGTGTTAACTCCAAGTGTTGTACCATCGCTGTTTCTTCATTATCAGGCTCTGGGTTCCTGCTGAGTGCATCCGGTATCACGTTCATCTTCCCTGGACAATGTTCAATTTCAATGCTGAACTGCTGAATGTATATAGACCAACGTGTCACACGTTCGCTTGCCATCGACGTCTTAAACAAGAATGTTAGTGCCTTGTGGTCAGTCCTGACAACAATAGGGTAACCATAGATTATTCGTTTCCATTGTTGGAGCGCATGAAGGATGGCCAACAATTCTAGCTCGGTTACAGTATAATTTCGTTCGTGCTTACGCAATTTTCGGCTGACAAATGCCAAATATGTTTTGTGCTGCAGGTTAGCTGGATCCTCTTGGTAGAGCATAGCACCTATCCCAATTAGTGAAGCATCCGCTTGGATTATAAATTTGTGCTTGAAATCTGGATATCCTAATTTAATGCAGTTTTCCAATAGCTGTTTTGTTGCTTGGAATGCCTTCTCACATTCCGCGTTCCATGACCATTTGTTATTTTTCTTTAACATTTCTTGCATTGGAGCTACAGTCTCCGTATAACCTGGACAGTTTTCTTTAAAGAATCCCGTTACGCCTAAGAAAGCCCGAATGTGCTTGACTCTCGTTGGTGTAGGGAAATTCTTTATCGCTTCAATCTTAGCTGGGTTTGGCTTCACTCCCTCCTTGTCAATGACGTGACCCAAATATAAGATCTCGCTCTTGAAGAAATGCGATTTCTTCAGGTTTACTTTGAAATTCGATGCTTTTAGGTTGCCCAATACTTTATCTAAATTTTCCATGTGAGTTTCAATGTTGTCAGATGCCAACAGAATGTCGTCAATGTATTGCACCGTCATCTCCTTTACTTCCTCGGTTAGGTTCCGGTCCAGTGCTCGGATTAAAGCACAGCCCGCTGTTTTGACTCCAAAAGGCATTCTGACGAAACAAAATGTCTGGTTATCGAATAAGAAGCCAGTTAGAAGCTGTGACTTCTCATCCAATTCAAGATGGTATAACGAGCTCGTCAGATCGACTGATGAATAAATGCTCTTGTTTTTAAAGCCTTTTAATACGTCTCTGATAATTGGCGCTCTGTCATACTCAGGAAAAATGAGTCTCATGTTGAGGTTTCTGGCATCTAAACAAAGTCTAATAGATCCATTTGGTTTTGTGACTGCCAAAATCGCATTTAGATAAGGTGTAGGTGTCTTCCTTATCACTCCAGCTTCTAACATCTCATCTATAATGATTTTAACTTGACCACGATATTTTTCAGGAATTGGGTACAATCTGCTTTTGAAAGGTGACCAGTCCTCGACTTGCATAGAGTACTTGAAATTTAATATTTTCCCAGGTACTGTATCAAATACTGTTTTGTGCTTCCTTAAAATCTCTTCCAACTGTTTTCTGTGTTCACCCCCAAGTTGAATGTCATTGAGCCGCTCCTGTAGTAACTCTTCAAATTGTGCATCACTGTCATCTCCTTCTGTTAATAAAGACCATATCTCCTGGGATTCTATCTCCTCATCTAGTTCCACAACAGCCCCTTCTATGATGTTATCTTCTGCCTTTCGTACCTCCTCTTCCGTCTCTTCTGATATTGCTTCCAATGCCCAAGAATTTACATTTCTTCCGGTAGTGATTTCATCCATATGCAATCCCACGTTTTTCAGCTGGTCATATTCTCTAAAACTGACTGTATTCTTGTGTAAATCTATCACTGCTTGATAGTCACAAATGAAATTTGCACCAAGAATTATATTGAAATTCATCTTTGCCATGATAATGAATGTTTGCCCAAAAGTGTGTTCCAATATGTTCAGCTCTAAGTATGCCTGACGTTTACAAGTGACGGTGCGTTCAGGAATAACACCCCTCACTTTGAGCTGTGGTACCGGAATTACAGGAATATTCTGAGTCCGTCCCAACTCTCGAACCAAGGCCTCCGATACTAGACTGATCTGTGACCCCGTATCCAATAAACATCTTATATTAATTCCACCAATCCTTGCGTAAATAATGGGTAATTGCCTAATTTCATCGTTCCGTGGTTTCACCGTCTCCTCCAGGCAGTCTTCTGGTAAAGCAATCCATTCTTGTATGTTCGCTACTATCCATCCATCTTCAACTTCCGACTGTTGTGTTTGGAGACTGTCTCCTTGATCCAAAATTAACACATTTTTTTTAGCTCCATATCGACTCCCATCATCCTTCTGTCGCTCATGTCCTTGATATTCCTCTTGTCTCAGTAGACTTCCAGCTTCCTCAGTATGTGTATCTGGGTTCTTTCTGTTCCCAATGGCCTTTTCCCATCTTCCTAGCTCTCCACCTTGACTAGCGTGTAACTCCTCTAAGTAATTTTGTGATTGAGCGTGCCTATCATCCCAGTCATCTCGATAGTTACGTTGATCTCCTTGATTTTGATCTCTCCTTCCTTTCCATCGCTGATTGGCATTGTAATCATCGTATCTTCCATAAGGCCTGTCATCCCTTCGATTATCACGCCATTGTTGATATCCTCTTTGTTGGTATCTATTGTTGCCCTGGTATCTATTGTTGTAGTGATTTTAGTTGCGCTGATATGGTCTGTTTTCCCCTTCTTCCTGGTTTCGCCTAGGTGTGGAGGTGCTTGTATTAGTACCCTGCGTTTTAGTATTTCCCTGTTTTGTTTTTACGACCTCTGTAGTGTTGACTAATTCCAGTTGTCTTCCTCCTCTAAAATGACTATGAGATGTGGTCTCATCTATTTGCCGTAATATCTGCTCTGCATGTAGGGCCGTACTAACGTTTGCTGCGACTAGTACTTGCTGTACATTAACTGCCATTTGCTTTGCTATTGTCATCACCAAATCTGCTTCGTTTAATGGGTAATCTAGGTCGCGAAATTTTAGCATTTGCATGTTAAAGAAATCTGAGTATTTCGTCTGCTGGGTAGTTTGATATTTTCTAGAGTAAAGCTCCATTCTTAAACTCTGTTGTATGGCGGGAGACCAGTATTTGCGCAGAAACGCTAAATTAAAGTCTGACATGGTTCCAAATGTATATTTGAAACTTAAAAACCAGGTGAGAACATTTCCTGATAAAAATCTCTCCATCATTCTCAATCTACGTGCTTCAGGTACCCCAGTGTCATTGAAGTGGTCTTCAATCTCTTTAATAAAGGCCTTAGGTGTTACCCCTGAATTTTCTGTGTATTTCTGCGGTTTGTAGTCATTTGAGCGAATTACTTGAATAAGTTGTGTGGGCTGATGACCGTCCTGTGGTGTTGAGCTCCTATCTACGTCCTTGCGAAATCCTTCCGTGTTTGTTGTTAATGGGCTCTCTGCTTGAGTCTGACTTCCTGCTATGCTGGGTTGGGGACTATGTGAGTCATCCTGCTTGTCTTTCAATGCTCCCGTTTTAAATATAGATGATTGTTCTAATGAGCGGAGTTCGGCTTTAATGATCCTGTCTGTCTGCTCTTTACGTTTATTTTTTACTTCTTGCTCCAAAGCTTGAATACGCGTGTGGTTTTCGCCTACTGTTTTAAGAATAGTGGATCTTTCCTCTCTAGAATCAATATTCATTTTCTTCCAATCTTTCCTGATCTGTTCTTTAATCGTGCTTATTTTTTCTTCAATTTGGCTCTTATTTTCATCCTGATTATTTTCTATCTGGCTTAGCCTTTCGTCTAATGTACTCTTAAATTGTTCTTGTTCCGTTTCTAGGCTTTTCCACTGTTCCGCTGATTTTATCTCGAGACGGTCCATATCTTTAATTATGCCTGATATGTTCTCATCTACTGCTGATATTTGTTGTTGAATGACCCTGCCACTTTTCTCCATCTCCTTGAATCGTCCTTCCAATTTATCCTGAGCTATTTTGACCTCGCTTGTATTCATTGTGCATGCTATTTCAATCTGCTCTAATTTAGCTAACACCGTTTCATCGAGAATGCTAAGTTTTTTATCAAAAATTCTCTCCATTTTTTCAATCTGCTCTAATTGTTTCTCATTATTTTTGCTTACATCAAGGGCCAGTAATATCATCTGTTGGTTTGTGTGCTCTTTCATCTCTGCGGTTAACGAAGCTAATTGGTTCGTGTTTTTATTATTTTGCGCCTCTAACTGTGAATTTATAGTGTCATTAATTTCACTCTTTAATAACCTAGCTTGTTCCGCCTGATATTCATTTTGCTCAATTCTACTGTTATTTAACTGTGTCCGCAATGATTCACTTTGTTCTAACAGTTCAGTATTTAGCGATTCACTTTGTTCTGACATTTTCGTATTTAGCGATTCACTTTGCTCTAACAGTTTAGTATTTAGCGATTCACTTTGTTCTGACAGACTAGTGTTTATTTGTTCAGATAATTTTGTATTCAACGCTTCACTTTGCTCTAACATACTAGTGTTTATAGATTGACTCTGTTCTGCTAGTTTAGTATTCAACGCTTCGCTTTGCTCTAACATACTAGTGTTTATAGATTGACTCTGTTCTGCTAGTTTAGTATCCAACAATTCCTGTGTTCTCCTTGCTGCACTCTCAATGATCTCCTGTATCTGCGCCACCGTTGCCATGTTTTATAATTTATATGAGACATATGGGAAATGGCATACGCCAATGCCCTTTGACACGCACATAAATCCAATGCACATTTAATTTCTTTATCCTACTCAGTTCATTTTTTTTAACCTTTAATCCCATTAGTCGATTGCATCTCTGAGTAGTTCTAGTTTTACTCAATTTAATTTTAACCCCAAGCACATATTTAGTCATTAAACAGTTATCCTGATCTGATATTAACACTGACTAATTAACAAAGTATTAATTGTCATTTTAGGCTACAGCCTCCTAATATTTCCATGAGTTTGACTTTCTACACAAATCTAGTTTTAACTTTATCATTGGGCGCCCGGTATCACATCTTAATTTTACTTTAATTTAAAAGACAACAACGTGAACCGTATTTTACTTTGCAAACTCCTGATTTTAATTTATCTTTCACACATTTGGCGGTATCCACTTCGCCTCAACTACTTTTAATAAAATATCACTTCCCGGTGATTAAATACTGTCATATCTGCCTGCACTTGCGGCATGCCAGTTTTACTCAAATGCGCCACTATTGACATGTGTAATCTCCCCGTTACACCACAGTGAATAGCCCCACCGTTGGCCGCGCCAGTTTTCACCTATGAACCCTTCAGAATAGCAGTGTTTTATGCAAGAATCTTAGATCAAGGGGTCGCGTTCAGTTCATAGTGTGGTGTTTACGTCCGCCAAACTACGTGCTTTTCTGAGGCAAGGGTTATAGGATAAAAACTATAATTAAGAAAGTAAGGAGACAAAACGTAAGATAATAACAAGATTTAATAACTAATTTGTGCATAAAAGAATAAAACAAATAATAATAACAAAAATCCTCCCTGAATTTTTCCCTGACAGGAATATTTATCACTTTGAGGAGTCAGATGGATCTCCCCTTTTCTAATAAAATGTGGATCCAAGTTCCACTATCTTGCATGTGAATTTATGTTCGCGTGATGACTATCTACGAGAAATGAGTACTTGGATGATCGTTCGTTCACAACGGGTTAACAGCCACGGTGCTCACGAACAATCATCTCGTAAATCAACGTTTATGGATATGGGCATAACATTAATAAAAATCCTTAAATCTAATTCTGACACACATATTACAATTCTACTATTTACAGGCATCTCTCTGAGACCCTTATTAGTGTGGTGACACACTTAACCAAATGAGCTGCCACAATGGCCAGATACTCAACAACAAGGAAAAGCAGCGCCGCACGTGACTCACGGGTCACTGACATGGAAAATAAACATAGAATAAACCAACAACAACAAACCACCTGAGTGGATAAGATTACTTTATATTAACAAAACTGCATGTTAAAGAAACGCTTCGAAGATTATCGTGTTTCGTAGGCAACTCCCATTTATTTAAACAATTTTACCATTGATCAGTTTCTCACATTTATATTTATTTTCAAGTAAATTGGGAGCCAGACGTACACTCCACTAATGATGAGCTTGCTTGCGAAACTCAGCCAGCCCTTGTGACAACAACTCACCCTTTCCACAATACCAGTCATGTCCCCCTTCCAGTGTATATAAATAGCCGACCAGCTGGACTGTTATCTCAAGGAATCAACAGCAACTAACATCTCCTCCAACTCAACATATGGTCAGACAATAATCACATATCCATAATTTATTGTCCTCGCAAGGATACAATATGAATCTGGTACCAAGCTGACAGAAATCAGTCTCTGCTGAAATTCCCGCTTGTAATACCACAAAAATATACTCACAATACACACATCTGGGACTGACATAACGCCTTTCACACGGGTCTGCTGAATTAGAGCTCGCAAACGTTTAACACAATACTTAAAACCTACGATAGAGCTGAATACTCTTCGTCACAAATTACATTGCTCCAAAGGCAATAATCACACTGAATCTGATCAATAATAAATCTCAACAAAATTTAATTACCCTCCAATCTACTATATAATTATATTACTTCAGTCCTACTTCTGAAACACGACATATCTCCGAGAGACGTTTTTAACCGCACTTCGTAACCTAGGCGAACACGGCCGTTCACATAGCTACGTTAGTTAACACAACACAAAGAAAAGAACTTTCCATCAACTACAATTTTGCGAGCTGCTTCCAAACAAAAGTGTGTCAGATCAAAACTAAATATACTACATTAATCACACAAGCAAAGTATTTACAAAATATGTCCCATAAACCATAAGTTAATTTAATAAATAATAAAATATTATTTTGTACTCATCTCTTTTGTAGTCACCCGTCAAAGAACATCAGACGCCATTCCCCAACTGGATGGTTCTTTATCTCATATCAGCCATCTGGACGGACTGTTGAGAATTCCAAACTTCCTCTGCATTCATCGATGTCATCCTTGCGCTGATACAAAAATTAGGTTATTATACACTTTATGTCTGACTACTAAATTCGCTTGTTCAGGTACTAAATTCCCTGTCACTGTTCGTTGGCGAATTACCGACGATACTGCCCCTATAATTATAGTACTATGACTATCTATCACTGAATTTAACACTTTACAATGAATATCTTGTGTCCTCGACACACAGAATACAAGTCTACGTCCTCAGACGAACAGAATAGTAATAATGTGTCCTCGACACACGGAAATAAAGTCAATGTCTTGGCTCTTCGACACACTTATAAATGAACTGGCCCTTGGGTCTAGATGGAGGGGGATTTTATGTAAAAAATTCTCGAAATAATTGTGATACAGGAATGAAATAAATATCACTGAACTCGTAATATTGCACAGGTCAAGAATATGCCCATTAATCCTAGAATCGATCGTAGAGATTTTGTCTAGGCGATTTCCCGCGTGAATACTAGCCGCCGCGTACCCCAGCCGGAGTTGGCGCGCAAGTAGGCATTCTCTTCTCATTGGTTCTCCATTTTCTGTAATTTGGCGGTTTCTAGTAGATCTTGGCGTCTTGGGAGTGTCTATTTTCTTCATCAGCCATTCACGTTACTGCATCATATTTCTTCTAGGCGCGAATAACACAATGAACATACCAGAACCATGTCTCACCGCGCGTCGCTTCTAAAATTGAGGTAGCCACACCTGTCCCTGTGATACATAGCTATGCTATTTCTTTTCATAGCTCAAGTATTTAGCCTTTTGTTAAACTGTCGCAGGTATGTCCCTACTGTCTCCAACAAATGCTTGAAATTTCCTCATCACTGTCTGGCTACTTTCATGATGCTGGTTGAAATATTTATTAATTGAAGAAATAAAAAGTAGAATCATTTAACCAACATAGGGTAAAGGGTTCAGTACATAAACAGATATGACTGGGCGTATTCTTAAGAGGCACCAGGGCTGCCAACTGTTAATAAATGCTATCATTTTTTAAATCCAAATACCCATATATCAGAAAGTATGCAAGCCGACAGCTTTAAACTATGCACACGTATAGTACCTTACATTCGATAATAATTTGGAGTAACTTATATACGTCAGTGCTACCAACATGATTCTAAGCCTGCTGAGAGGTCCAACTTAAAATACATGTTACTTCTATACTATCATTTGGATTTCAACCAAATATCGCGTGTGCTATGTGTACCATAACAGATATGACTATGCCGATTCTTAAGAGTAACCAGGGCTGCCAACTGTTAATAAATACTGTCTCTATTTTTGTTACCCTAATATCAATATATCAGAAAGTGTGCAAGCCAATAGCTCTCAACTTTGCACACGTATAGTACCTGGCATTCTAGATTAATTTGGAGTAACTAATATAGGCCTGCGCCAGTGCTGCCAACATGATTCTAAGCCTGCTGATAGGTCCAATTTTAAAATGCATGTAACTTCTATAATAAATAATGGATTTCACTCAAAATTGACACAAAAATAGATCATATTATTTCAGATTATTTCTGACCAATACATGTATGTCATTGTTGCCAACATGATTTTACGCACTGTTAGATCCAATGTTTAACTGCATGTAACGTCCATGCTATCCATTGGACTTCAACCAAATTTGTTATTCTGTACCTTAAGAGATGGAACTAAGAATATATTCAGTCACCAGGGCTGCCAACTGTAGTTCTCTATTAGGCTACATTATGCCTGGTAGCCTATACAGTATTTCGAACTAATTAGAAATTTCGATATTACCAACTTAATTTCGTCATTATTCTTGATAGATCCATATAGATTAATCATTGGCATGTATCTTTTTTTTAAATGAAAAGTAGGCTCTTTAGTTCGTTACGGAACTTCTTGTTCATAAATAAAATCGGATGAATGGAATCGTCAGCATTAGTTTGGGAATCGTTTATTTAAAAGGGTGGTAGGAGTAGCGGCACCACTTCACAAGATCTCTTGCGCAAGGAAAATGATGAACACGCCGAATTGACGAATACCGTATTGTAGTTCGGCGAGTTACATGTACCTAGGTACAAGTGCCTAGGCGCGGAACAATATCTGAGAAATAAAATTATAGTAATGTCACGCTTATGTAACGTTTACACAATGTGTTTGTACAGATACTTTCTTACTTCCTCAAACATTCTTGTTCTTGTTGATAATAATACATTGTAGGGACTTGGGACATCTTGGTCATCAGTCGCGTGTAGTTGACTATGTGTGTTACTGTATTGGAGTCAGGGATGGGGTAGGTGCCCTGAGTCTTCAAGTAGCCTAAGGTACTATCTCGGCATTTACCTGGAGGGAGTGAGGAAAACCCTGGGAAACACAAGACACAACTGAACTTCACGTGCAACCACAATGGTAGGTTAAGGAATTTCTGAATGGCAATAAGCATCTGCTGTAAGAAACATTGTTTCAGTTCCTTACCTTTTCTTTCGTTCAATATGCCAATACACAAGCTCTGCTGGGAATTTTCTTCGCTTTCTGTGGGCGTACAAAGGAAGTGGATATTTATGCAGGACGCTTGCACCTAAACAACATGGCACTTGACTGTCGTCAATATTTACGGAGATCAATTTTCCATTTTCACAATGGCTACGTCTTACTTTTCCACACAACGCATTGTTTCCATTTGAATTCGAACTTGCTTCTCTGAAAGAAAGTTGTCACTGAATAGTTCGTGCTCTTGTACTCTTACACTTATATATTAGAAGTTAAAAAAAAAAGACTAAACCCGTGGTGCGACAGCCGTTGAAGGGCCTAGGCCTACCAAGCAACCAACCGCTGTTCAGACATGTAGCTTGCAGATTGTGGGGTGACAGATAAAATATCAGTGAAATCAAAACTGCTCAGTACTTAACAGATTCTCTAATGCAAGCGTAAAGAAATATATAATTTCAAATATAAACTAGGGGCCTGGCTTCCTTTTCTTGGTACAGTACTTAGTCGCATTCCCCCCTGGGATTTCGTGGTATGCCCTTGAACCAGGGCTGACATGCAAACCGAAATGCATGGCTGTGGGGGCGAATATATTTGAATTTCGCCGTGAGCGCGATACTTGGGAGCGAAATGATAATGATCGTCGGCGGGAAATTAAATCGAAGCGAAACTTAATTCGAAGTGAAATGACGTAGCGAAATCAACGCGAAACTTAATAGCAACGCGAAATTACATTGTTCAATTGAATAAAATTTCACTCCCGGCGCGAAAACAAATTCGTTACAATCTTTTAATTTCGCTCCCGGCGCGTAATACAATTCATTACAGACCTTAATTTCACTCGCGGCGCAAAATAAAATTCGATACAGACGTTTAATTTCGCTTCCGGTGCGAAATAAAATTCGTTGCAGTCTTTTAATTTGACTCCCGGCACGAAATACAATTCATTACAGACTTAATTTTGCTCGCGGCGCAAAATAAAATTCAATACAGACATTTAATTTCGCTTCCGGTGCGCTCGCTGCGCGAAATTAAACTCGGTTACAGACTTTATATTTCACTCCCTGCGCGAAATAAAATTCGTTACAGACTTTTAATCTCGCACCCGGCGTGAAATAAAATTCCTAAACGGTATTTAGTTTCGCCCTCCGACGTGAATTTAAAATGCATGGAACATTTAATTCCGTTGTTGAAATTAAGATGTATTCGTTTCGCGAGTTAAAATATGTTCGGTGCGATGTTCAAAGTCTTGACGTTGGCAGCAGTAGCAGTCTTACCGCACACCGCCTGCACAATCTGTCGGGCTGCAACAGCAACGTGAGTCATACAATGGTCATCACTTCAGAGTAGGAGAAAGTCAGTGCTATGGCATCAAAATCACCATTGTCGTTGGCTGCACCTCGGACTCGTGGCTGACTCTCCCTGACGTTCATAACGCAATACTTTGAGTACAATGGGGCAACGAGTACCTCTACTTGTTCCATAGCGAACAAGAAGACGAATGTGCTGTGCGAACAGACATTCAATATAAGTGAAGAACTCCCATTACAATACAAATTATCAGTTGTAACTCTTCAGTCAGTCAATACTAATTTGCCCAATAACAAGGCGGGGTTCAATGTACAGTACATGTAATTAACACTCACGGAAAACTTTACGTGTATTAGTTTATGGTCACTATTATAATGCAGCAATTTTAGTGATCTTAAATCTAATACATGTAATTATTTCCAGGAGTGTTACTTACATCTTATATACGATGTATCCCACCCAGTTATTAGTCCAGTCAAATTAGGAATTTTTGCTGCATTAAATCGTGTAGTTCCAAATATATTCAGGAAGAATGTGTAGGGGGAGGTCCCCTGAACAACACCTAATAAAGTCCCGTCAATTTCAGGTGCCGCGGGGGGGGGGGGGGGGGGGGAGCAGAGGGGGACTCAAAGCCCACCTTTTTTAGATTTTGGCGTATAACTTTAAAACGGTGCGTCGCACACATATATTTATAATTTTCAAACATAAAGTAAATTAAATGCTCTACAAAATGGTGTATTCATATTTATCTCTGTGTGTTACCGTCTCCGAGATATGAGCCGGTGAATATAAGATATTTGCAGAAAAATGTGAAGCGCCTCATGTTTCTCGTCTAACTTGCCCGTCCAATCCGTTTGCCTTCCATTTTACAGGAAACTCGTGGGGAAGAAAGTTGTAGAACATTACATTTCCTTTAGAATATATGTACTTATGCTAATTTATCTTCGACCAGTCAAACGTTAGAGCGTTTTGACTTAACGGGGTCGGTTTCGAGATTTTGCTAGTGAACTGCTCATTAGTTTACTTCGGTTTTCAACGGCTTTAACTCTCTGTATCACGTTATTTATTGATTATGTAAACATAGATGGTATTATCAACCATATAACTAATAATATATACCTAGAAAGTACATGAACGCAGTGGCGTATGCAGGATTATGTTTCGGGGGAGGCCAGAATTTCGGAAAACAATTTCGTTTTTATGGGAATGAAAACATGATCAAGATCTAATAATTTACAGTCCAGCCCATCGGAGTATGTATATGTTCTGAAAAGTTTGTTATATTTTGTTGTTTATATTCTTTTAAAAATTATAAGTTATAAGTGACATTTTTTTATTAACAGCACTGTTACCCTCTTAAAATAAAAATAAATGCACTTGCTCGACAAATTTGATGTTCAATAACAATTTGTTGTGTTGAACCTGTAGAAACACACTCCACGAGTTATATAGAGCAGGTAGGTGGCAATGAAGACAAGTTTGCTTTCATCGTGGCTGACGATTTGACGAAGCACATCTACGCGTGAATAGAACATAAGAGAATATAATATTTATTTATCAAACAGCATGCTTCAACGAAGTTAGTACATGCAACACAAAATGAAATGTACCTGTGATAATTGAGGTCATACTCGTGGAGTTGTGTCGAATACATCAGTAGGAACATATTTTGTTCCCTAGCTTCATTGATGTCTTCTGGCGTGGACGTGGAGCCATAAAGACTTCAGCGATGCTTTCGGTTTCGTACGGATACCGCTCCAAACATTTGATTTGCTTTACTTTTCCCAAAATTAGCGGGGCGGTATCACATCCAGTGAAGCTATGGATTAATAGAATGTACTGGCAGATTGGCAAGGCCTGAAGTTGTTGGGAAGAGTACAGTTTGTCATCTGTGTTGCCTCGTCCAGGCTCCAGGAAAAGGACATTCGTGTTTCGTGGTGTGAGTGCCATGAGTAAGACGAGCAGGTCTACGTCCTCGACAACTACCATCACAGTTGAATGAGGGGTATTTTGTAATCCACGCTTGACAATGCTGCAGTAAGTGTCTCCTTTGGCTATGGTGAATTGTATACATTTTGCATCCCAGGCCTGCGCTAACATAGTTAGCAGCTTAATTTTGTTCTATTCGTTGTAAAGGAAGTTTTCCTGCTTAACAGTAGCCACCATGTTCTCATCAAAGTCTGTTTCACTGATGTTTTACTTGATGCTCTTCGATGTTGTTCGTCTCTTTTCGTGGAACTTGTGTCTTCATCAAAGTCAAACACAACAGCAGAGTTGTAACAGTAATGGTTGATAACGTAAGACACATATTGGTTGCAGATAAAGGCGAACTCAGTGTCGTTCCACTTTACCCTATGAAGAAGAAAGTCACCATCGATTACCGCGAAACAGATCTTCAGGTTGGTTATTTGACTGCATGAAGGAAAGGCATCGTAGAGAGCGGACTTTTTCGTTTTCCTCATGATCCCTTCGTCAAAAAGAGTCGTGGGATATGGGGCTAACTCACACTTCAACAGTTCCTCCACATCCCCTTCAGTTCTCTTGTTAATTAAGGTTCTCTGGAAAATCATTAAAGGCTCGACCACCACTACATCATTGTCCAGTTTGATAGTGTTGCTCATAGCAGGCAAAGGGACTTCTGGGTTTTTCTTACACTGCTTAATTTCTGCAAAGTTACTTCCAACAAAAGTCCCCTTTGTAGGGGTTCCGATTCCCAATGGTTGGCAACAGTTGATGTTGCTGTGTACTATTACTCCGGTTGAAAGGGACATCAAAGAATCACGTACAGAAAAAGGTGGGTGATCAGTCAACTACTGTGCAAGCTTCCTTCTGTCTTGGTCATCCCTGCTCATTCGTGATGCTCAAAAGTTGACATGCTGTTCTCCACTTACAGAATGGACTCCGGCAAAATGCTCTACGCTTAGTGAAGAACCTATGGCTGTACCTGTACGAGCCCCTCCAACCCATTTCACCAACACAGGATCACTCATGCCTCTCCATCGTGTTAGTCCCCCCCCCCCCCTTTCACTCTTCACATCACACATCAGTGTCACTTCAATCGCCATATCAGACCACACTCCAGCCATTGGTATCAGTTCAAATAGCCACGATCTTTGGAGTTTTCAACCGTACCGGATTGGGAAAGGGATCAGTTACTTAGGCATATCCCATGGTATCTCATATTCAAGAAGATTATTTACTTTCCTGGGTCGTCAGATATCTCGGAATATTATTATTCCTTCCGTTTAGGTCGTCTGTTGTCCACAATTTACGGTTTTTAATTCGATGTTTCGCCGTCTCTGTCTTGACTATCTCTCAGTATCAATTCTTTCCTCTACTTCTGTCTTATATTCTTATTTGTGGAATATCATAGGATACAATATCATAATAAACTTAGGCCTACTTACCTTAATATTATGTAAACAGCGTATTAAGTACATTCTATTTCAGATGGGGAGGGGTCTTATACATGCATATTAAAAGGATATGAAAAAAATATTCGCCGTTTGAAAGGCCTACTAGATTTTTAGTGTTTATTAGTGTTGCAAATTAACAGTTGACACACATACTTTCATATATAATATATACAGGGTGAACAAAAAATGCCGCACTTGGAGGTCGGCATGCAGTTCCTCGTCGAAATTCACGACAAAAATTTATGTTGCAAATCCTAGGCCAATAGGTTTAACAGAAATGCATGTTAAGAAACGAGGCCCTGTCAACGCTGTAACTACATGTAGCGTGGCCAAAAACAGCTCGCAGGAACTCGGTGCTTTATCTGTACATTCCGATGCACTGCAGGATGTGACAGTGTTGCCAGCTCTCGTTTTCATACTTGTGTTTTCAAACAGCACCCGATCCGATTTTGCTATTGAACCTTTTGTCTTGCAATTGGATGAGGAATAGCATGCCGACCTCCAAGTGCGGCATTTTTTGTTCACCCTGTATATATTATATATTAGTTATACGGGTAATAAATACCATTTATGTTTGCAGAATCAATAAATATCGAAATACAGAGTGTTAAAGCCGTTGAAAACGGAAGTAAACTAATGAGCAGTTCACTAGCAAAATCTCGAAACCGGCGGCCATACGTCAAAACGCTCCAACGATCGACAGGTCGAAGAAAAATTAGCATACGTATATATATTCTTGAAGGAAATTTAATGGTCTACAACTTCCTTCCTTACGAGTTTCCTGTAAAATGGAAGGTAAAAGGATTGGATGGGCAAATTAGACGAGAAATGTGAGGCGCTGCATATTTTTCTTCAAATATTCCATGTTCACTGGCTCATATCTCGGAGACAGTAACACATAAAGATACATATGATTACACCATTTTGTAGGGCATTTAATTTTCTTTACGTTTAAATGGTGTACAAATTTCTCTGCGATGCACCGTTTTAAAGTTATGCGCCAAAAACTAAAAATGGGGGCTTTGAGCCCCCCTCTGTCCCCCACGGCACCTGAAATTGACGGGACTTTATTAGGTGTTGTTCAGGGGACCTCCCCCTACACATTCCCGAAACATTTGGAACTACATGATTTAATGCAGCAAACGCATAATTTTTGTTCTAATTTGACTGGACTTTATCGGGCAAATTAGTGTTGAAGGACTGAAGAGTTACAAACAACAGTAAATCGTCTGTGGTAGTACCAGCGGCGTATATGGAGTTCTGTTTCGGAGGGGGGTTACTCGAACAACAGGGGTGAGGGGTCATTCCTCTCATTTCTACATTCCTTACTACTTCCTTCTTACCCTCAGCGCATTTATACTGACCACGGCACGACATCAAACCCCTGGGCCACGTACAGTATTTCGTTTCGCACTGCAATTAGTTTTGCGTCGCTTTTCACTATGTTATTGTGCTTTGAATTAAATTTTGCTTCCATTTTAATTTTCGCGCTGACAATATCATTTGCACCCGAATATCGCGCTCACGGCGAAATTAAAATGTTAACGCGTCCACAGCCATTTTGTTTCGCATGTTAGACCAGATTTAATTTCAGACATGAAATGAAATGTTCCATGCATTTTAAATTCACACCGGGAGCGAAACTAAATGTTGTTTGGGAATTTTGTGTCATTAAAATAAACCGTGGCACTACAACCCATGAAGGGCCTAGACCTACCAAGCGACCGCTGCCCAACCATTAAGTCTGCAGATATTGGTCAGCGCATCAGGTTCCCTCGGCCGTTAATCTTGGTTTTCGAGCACACCGTTCCAACCCACACGTCCGTTTCTAAAATCACTAACGGAGCCGGGAAGCGAACCTGGGACCCCCAGATGAGAGGCAGGCACGCTACCCCCAACACCATGGGGCCAGCAATTTTTGTCATACCAGGAGCAAAATTAACAGTCGTTAAAAAATGTTATTTCACGCCGGGAGGAAAATTAAGAGACTGTAACGGTTTTCATTTCGTGCCAGGAGCGAAATCAAAAGTCTTATAACGAATTTTATTTCACGCCAGGAGCAAAATTAAAAGTCTGTAAATAATTTTATTTCGAGCCGGGAGTGAAATTGAAAGTCTGTAACGAATGTTATTTCGTGCCCGGAGTGAAATTCTCTGTAATGTTTTTTTATTTCGCGCCGGAAGCGAATTTAAAAGACTAACGTTTTTTATTTCACGCCATGAGTGAAATGAAAAGTCTTATAATGAATTTTAGTTCACGCCAGGAGCAAAATTAAAAGTCTGTTAAGAATTATGTTTCTAGCCGGGAACGAGATTAAGAGTCTGTAACGGATTTCATTTCACGCTGGGAGCGAAATTTAAAGTCTGGTACGAATTTTATTTCGCATCGGGAGCGAAATTTAAAGTCAGTGATGCATTTTATTTCGCCCCTGCAGCGAAATTAAATTTCTGTTAATAATTTTATTTCGCGCCAGGAGTGAAATTTTATTCCTTTGAACAATTTAATTTCGCGACGTTAATTTAAATTGATAATACATTTCGTTTTGCATGCCAGTCCTGCCTTGAATCGGTTTTGGTGCTGGCTCCATTTTTCACCTTAAATGTAAAACTAACTGCACTTGGCGTTTATAAATGACTTACCAAATGGGATTCGCAGTGACTGTCGATTGTTTGCGGATGATTGTGTAATATATCGAAAGATACATAACTCACAAGACAATGCAGTACTTCAAGATGACCTGAACCTGGTCTATAAGTGGGCGATTGAAAATAAAATTAAAATAAACACAAGAAAATGTAGTCTAATAAAAATAGGGAAAGTGCGAAGGCCAGATTTTCAATATAACATTGGCTCGGAAATACTTGTAGAAGAAGATTCTTGCAAATATTTGGGCGTTCACTTAAGAAATGATATGAAATGGAGTAGTCATGTAGGATGTGTAGTTTCTAAAGCTTACAAATCCCTGCACTTTGTAATGAGGGTATTAAAAGGAAGTAGTACCTCTGCTAAAGAATTAGGATATTAGTCACTTGTAAGACCTATTCTGGAATACGCCTCGGCGGTTTGGGATCCATATCAAGTAGGGCTCATAAATGAGTTGGAAATGGTACAAAGAAAGGCCGCTAGATTTGTGCTCAGTGACTTTAATCCCAGGAGCAGTGTGAGCCGTACTGTGCCCAACTCTAGGAATGGGTATTCCGAGTTTCAGACACCTAGATATCAAGGGAAAGGCTGTAGCCGCTTTTGAAAGTTCAGATATTTGAATATCGCGCTACATTGCTTCGAGAAGCATTTAGAAGAATTTTACCGATAGTTGGATGTCAAGTGACGTAGCGAGTAACAGCAGAGGTGGAGGCTATTTATTGATTAAATAGTTAACTATGGAGTAGAGACTTGAGACTGGGATCAGATTACTGGCACGGCCAAATGAAAGAGAATGCAATTAGTTTCAAGTAAATCGGACCAGGGATTCAAGAGATATGAGGATTTCTAGATATCAGGTGATGACGCGTGACCCTGACCGTTTTGAATAAAAGCCAGCTGGAGGAGGCATGGTCAGCTCACTTCAACACAAGCACTTGGCAAGCAAGTTGCGTCTACGCTGAGCCAAGGCACATGGTTGCCGTATCTACGCAGAAGTTCTTTTCAAGTCGTGATAGTCACGAGAAGTGCTGCGCAAACGAGTTGGAACTTAGTAAGTTTCTGGTGAGGAGAATCACTGAGGTGATTGATATTTCTACAGACATTGGTGGAAATATTTATATTTCTGCAAGGACATATGCTAGACTTTGTCTAGAAAATAGTATTTTGTCACAGTCCAGTAGTAACTTAATACTTGGATGTTTAAATCCATTCAGTCAGTTTTTCATATTTTGTAACTAGTTAACCACTTCGATCTGTCAGTACATTGAAGACTAGTCTATAACGGTGGCGTTCATTAGTCTACGCAAGGGAAACTGCAGGTTGCTTAGCGCATGGCAGATGGTGATATTAATAAACCATGCCCAGGGAACGATCTTCAGAACAGCCGTTAATTGCTTAGACTGTCAATGTTTTTCTTGTACTGATGAGATTACAGTGAGTTATGTTACAACTGACATATTTAAGAAGAGATCACTTAGATCTGACCCTATTTCAACAAACTGTTATGGCTTTCATAGAAGCCCATATTAAAATGGAACCACAGTTTATTCAAACGTCGAAAGATACTACCACTATGTCAGACTAGACGAATTGTGGGTATATGATGGCGGCGGATACAAGGATTATACGTGCTTGTCCGATAGGGCATGTCTACGGATAAATCTGGTATAGACCAGGTTTACTACACTTCAAGACCATCAAGAAATGTAAGCCACATTTGAATTATTTTATGCCTAGCTAATTGGAACAAACTATTTTTTCTGCAGATGACCAACACATTTTTTTCGTCGTATTTAAAGCTTGCAATGATTTACGCAAGACTTGTTAGAGTTATTCTGAGCATTTTCAGCACTCAGAACAGTTTAGGATCGATGACCGAGCATTTCGAGTATTTATTTGAATTTTTCATATTTTTGGGAAATCACGGTAATCAGCCGATGTAACTGTAAAAGTTAAATTTATTTTTGTTGAGGAATGGATTTTTTTTCCATATTCGAAGGTTCGAACATGTGGATTCTCACATAATGAGATGATAATTAAATATATATAACAAATAATAATAATAATAATCCACTAATAATAATAATAATAATTTTTATAATTTTTCTAAATAATTCTTGGATATTATATTTTCTAATAATCATATGTATTGATAAAGAGCCTATGAAGTAGTTTAATCATTTCTAGTCTGGAACAGGAGATTTTCCGAAGGAGAGTGGTTAGCGCAAGCCCGCATTCAACCAACATTTCAGTTCTGGTTGAACAGTTGATATTTGCTATGAGCAAAGTATATTTTTCATATAACACGGAGAGGCATGAAACGGGAAGCAATTGATATTTGTATCAAATAGGATATTTTTGTATTTATATAAAATCATGACGTAAATACACTTCGAAAGTGAAATGAAGATTTTCATAAGTATGGTAAATTCACGGGTTAAACTGAATGGTAAAATAAAATAAACTTGTCAGTTTATTAATCTTCCAGTGTTGATAACAAGCAGAGGCTTGATTTATTGTATAAATTTTGGGAAGATAATTTATGTGTGTGGAGTAGTTGAATGCCATTCCCAGGTGCGCATGTTAAGTCGCAGGAATGAAGGTTTTTTCGAGCATCAATCAAATAGCAGGTTCGATGGCTCAGGTTTATTGTAGGAGTATTGGAACTACACATTTCGTCGTATGAATAACCCGAAGGTTATTCTTTGAAACCATCAGTTCTTATTTCAACCTTGTTTACGAATTCCATTTAGACTTTGATTTTGCTAGAACCCGGATTTGTCATGATAGTAGTTTATTCTTCTTCAGAGGAAGACCTTTGCCGTTGTTGTTGTAATATTGTGTTCTTACACAAATAATAGAATGGGCCACTGCCAATTAAAAATAATTCTTTAACCACGAATAATTTGAAGGATATTTTCAATCCTAGTGCCATGAACTAAATGAATTCATTATAAAACTACAATTCTTATTTCCGCATTCTGTCGAAGAATTGCAAGTTGTGAAAGTTACTAGAAATGGCCATGAATATAAATATTTTTTTCATAATGATTCCAAGTGGAAAATCTAATAGTTGAATGGTTCAACCATTTATTGATCAAGTTAATGATTCAGAAATCATATATTTTGTTTGGAACTTGAGGTTCATAATCGAGTCACTTCTCGAATGTTTAATGTCAGAAGAACAATTAATTGTTGTTGTGCTTCGCACAGTTCTTCGATGCTATGCTCATGGTCAAATACTTTTCAGATGTTATTAATATGTGTTAATGACTTGTGTTGCTTCGATGATAATAATATTTTCGACGATATATTTTTGAAACTGGAAAAACAAGTGAAAGTTAAAAAAATTCTATAAACATTTATTCTACGAGTGTTAATATATGTAAATATTCAAACAGTGATCTACGATATTTCCAGTAGAGACAATTAACTTTGAACTGGAATTAATCATTAATAATTTTGGAACACAGTCTACAGGACTATTAATCGGACTTGTGTTTCCAAAAAGATTGTCAAATGTGTTTGGAAAATTTCTGTATATTGTGTAAATAGGAGTGTGGGTCGCCACACGTGAGTGATGCTACTTTGAGCATCTTTGCAGTCAATTTTAACTTCAAAATAAACTGAGATAATTTTACCAGATGTGTTTCTCCCAATTAAATCTCCTTCTATCCTTATTGTTGCATTGAGCCAAAAATCAGTAAAGCATTTTTTTTAATTTGATGTCGTTTTTGCGATTTGCTTTAACCCATCTGGCGCTCCGGGATATTTTGACTCTCGTGCTGACTGATTATTGGTAAAATGCATATGTGGTCGTGCGGACTCCGGTCTAAACGGGCACAGTACGTTAAAGAGACTTGGGTGGGAATCATTTGAGGCTAGGAGGATGAAATCTAGACTCTGCGCTATGTACAACACGTATACAAATCAACCAGCATGGGGTGAGCTTAGCAAACGTATGGAAAAGCCTACTTACATGGGTAGGAGCGATCATCCTTTCAAAGTTAAGGGCCGACCACAGCGAACAATTTATGGTAAATATTATTTCGTAAACCGTGCCATTGATAATTGGAACTCTCTACCTGCCGCAGTTTTAGAGCCTTTTCCCAAACATATAGGTGTGTTTAAGGAAAGACTGACTATTTGTGTAAATTCTCCAGTTTAATTGTTAGTGAATTGTTATGTACAATTATTTATTTTGTTATGTATATCTAATTTGCCACCGGGGGACACAGCCCCAATTGCAAATAAACGAATGAAGGAATGAATGAATGAATGATGACCGTAATGCTCTCCATCAGTCGTACCTATATGTACATCGTACACCTAACGAACACTAAAAATAATACTGTTGCAGGTAAAATAGATTAAGTAAAAAGTAATTAAAGGGATCAATGAACTAAAATCAGGAAAATCATCATAGAAAACTAGAAGTAGTAATTACAAACTGGTAAGATATCAAAGGATCACTCAGAAATATCCAGAACTGGCCAATAATTCAGAACTAGCCATCACAGTCACAGTAAATCACAACATCGGACTAGATGCTGAGGAATCCATACCGTCAGGTAAGGTCATCGCTCTCTCACTTGACTTTCGTTCCCCTCCCCTCACTCCCGTTCTCGCCGACCTTGTTCTACTATAGGCTACCACGCCTTTTGTTCCAAGTACAGTTACACTCTTATTCAAAAATTCCCCCAAGTGATCCCGACGATTCTATTCAACCGATTTAGGTTTTCGATACGGCTTTGGAATCAGTGAATAAAACTCAACTATCTTATTACCCGCTTTTTTAAAATTGTAATGAGATATTTAAAATATAAACAGCAACTTTTCTGTTTTTGATATTAAAAATTTAGCGACGAATTAATCTCAATTCTCCTACTAGACAGAGTACATAGCAGTTTTCAGATCGCAGATCGGAGGTCCCCTTTAAGAAAAAAATTATAAATAAATTCAGCTTCGTTTGTGATGCCATCTGTTGAAACATTTTCTTACCAAAATGTCGGGACATTTAGCCTTAACGAACCTGTCACTAATGACGTACCCAAAACCCAATTTACGTGGTCGAAAGACATGGAATTTCAGGATGCCATACAAGAAGAACGAGAACACTCACAAGTTATAGGCTTCCCAACAGTCTCAGTACATTCGAAGCACCCTCCAGCTAACAATACCGTTCGCTCCTAATTACTTCACGCGCAAAGCACAGACATAGTTCAGGAAACCCTATCTACTACATTGGGGGCAGAGTTTACATCCACCTCTGATGCTGCAATCAGTTTCAGTAAAAAAAAAGTCACGGACGTCAGCGGAAGTGCCCTACCTCCACAAACAGGAGCTAAACCCATGGCCACAGATAAATCCAACATTAATGAGACCCATGCTCTTCACATGAAAACTGTCAACAAAATCACTGCGAGGGAAGAAGTTAAATCATATTACACACAAACACGAAACGCATCACGTAGTCGCCGTAAATCACTGGAAGTGCACACCAGTAAAACATCACTCCAATGATCCCCTCAAATAATTGCTCATAGTCGTTTAAATGCACTCAAACATACTGATGCCTGTCATCGTCATCCTTTTGTTCTTGCATATGAGTGTCTTGCGTTGTTTTGCCACATTAAATATCAATGGCATCATAAGTTTGACGACACGTTTTCTACTTCAGGATTTCTTTCAGGACTTATGATATTGACATGTTATTGCTTCAGGGAGTAAATTATCCAAACTTAGACTGGTTGAGTGGGTACGGATACATAGCAAATATTGGCCCATCTCTCCGAGGCACAGCTGTCGTTTACAGATCAGGGTTAATTTATTGTTTCGGATGTGGAGTTACACCCGAGTGGCAGAATAATTACTCTGCAATGTGAGGACACAAAAATTGTTAATGTCTACGCCCCTTCTGGATCACAAGGTCGTCTGGCAAGAGAACATTCATTTGAAGTTGACATCAGATATTTTCTCTAGGGCCCTATCAATACTATCATATTAGCAGGCAATTTTAACTGTGTTTTAAACACTCGAGATCAAACTGGCGCTTTCAACAACTGCCGCAGCCTCAAAAGTCTCGTAGACGGATTTAACCTCCTTGATGTGTGGGAACTTAAACATGGAACAGACGTACAATTTACTTTTTATCGTGCCGGATCAGCATCTAGAATAGACAGGACATACGTATATAGCACGAGGAATGAGAGATAGCCTGCATAGTTCCACAGTAGTGCCAGTATCTTTCAGTGACCATCACGCACTGTTCCCTCAGTCATAGAAGAAGAACGTTCATCACTGTTCCATATCTTAACAAAAAGGCGTAAAGGGCAGCGAAAGACCATTACTAAACTTCGGGACGAGCATGGCTGCACTCAGTCGAACATGGATGATATCCTTTAAATTGGAGCAAAGTATTTCACAACATTTTTCTCCGACGTCCTACAAAATAGTGAGCAAACAGACTGACCGCAGAGGATGGATCTATGCTGGCAAGTGGTATTACTGTACCTCGGCAGAGATTTTCACAACACTACGCCCAACTCAACGTAACCGCTCTCCTGGTCCCGATGGAATACCATATGAATTTTATCAATTAATGTGGAATATACTAGGAAAAGACCTCCTTAAAATTTACCAGGAGATTAGAGGAAACCCACAAATTATAACTGAAGAATTTACTTCTGGAATTATTATTTTAATTCCGAAGATCATAAGACCACTTGGAATGGAGGATTTCAAACCTATCACACTTCTCAATACAGATTGCAAAATCTTAAAAAAAAAAAAAAAAAATAGGCGGCTTCGGTGGCGTAGTTGGTAGCATGCTGAGCTTCTATGCCCAAGATAGCGGGTTCAAACCCGGCCGAAGCCGTCGGATTTTTTAAGAGCGTTAAAAATCCCTCAGTATGCCTTCCTTCGGAGGGGAAGTAAAGCCGGCGGTCCCATGTCATAGATTTATGGCATGTTAAAGATCTTTCCACTAATTACACCTGTGTGAAACTAAATTGGATAGGTTAAGAATATAAACAACGCTCTTAGGTTGCTACGTTCGTTGCCAAGAGCCGACTGCGGTGGCGTCTAGTAGCTAGTTCTGAACTAGGCCTAGTAGTCGTTGACGGTGGCGTTTGGCGGCAAAAGTAGGAACTATTTGAAAATTCAAAGTTGCAGTCCCTACTTGAATTAAAAAACAGATACACACACTAATACAGTCATCACAATTAACACCGTTTATCAGACAGATTCTACACACACCCAAAGTACACGGGGCTACATGACCGCGTTGTCGCAGCCCCTAAACTAAGGAACCAACCAACCAACCAAAAAATAATAGCATCCCGAATCAAACCGCAACTGCTAACAGTGGCAATCCTGTGCGACTCCAGGAAATAAATGTCATCTCGAACTTGTTGGTGTTAAGCAATATTATTATTGTAAATGGGAAAACTTCACCTAATCTTCCTCCTACGACACTAGTCAGTCTCGATTTTCAAAAGGCCTTTGATAGAAAAAAAACACATTCATTTCTATGGTCTGCAATGCGAACCTTCGGGTTTCCTATCGGGTTGATTAAATGCATTACAGGACTGTACAGAACAGCACAATCTAGAGTAATCATTAATGGACATCTAACATCGAATATACTCATCCGTAAATCTGTTCGTCAAGGATGCCCACTTTCTATGATCCTATTCATCATAGCACAGGAACCCTTCCTCCGGAGGAGGACGATCAATGAGAAGAAAGTGGCAGTACGAGCATATGCCGATGATGTATGTATTGTTCTCACAGACGAAAACGACGAAGACCGTATGCTGACTATCATAAACGAGCTTCAGGAAACATCTGGATCCCAAGTCAATCCAACATGTTTCAGGGATTTTTTTCTGAAATCTTCAGTGCAATGCTTTTTAACTGACCTTCGGTGGAAATACACAGGAGTTCACTGGCCACTGAGACATTGCGTTAGTCGCTGATCCTAAAGTGAAACATTCCGTGAGACTATCAGAGATATTTTATGGTGCACTGAACATCATGTGTGCTTATTGCCATAGCCTTCATTGAGTTATCAACATTAGCTCAATGGAAAAAATATGGCCTGCTTTCCAGTTCGATTCCATGAATCTACCCACAGATCAAAGTTCAAACCCTGCCTGGGGCAACGTGATATACTTTTATTTTTCCCCAGTCTTATACTTAACGAAATTGATTATTAAGGCTTGTACATCTCGTTAAACATGGTTATTTATTACTATTATCGTTAGTTTACTGGACTATCGGATAACTATTCCCGGGAAAGGCGAGTAAACTTTCACTGAAAACTTCAGTGGATTTTCACTGCTGGAAAGGTCAGTGGATATTCACTGTGATTTTCAGTGAAGTTCCATTGAAGTCAGAACTGTGAACTTCAGTGATTTATATGGCCTTTAAGCCACTGATATGAACCGATATCTGAATAACGTTATTAATACGCATTGCACGATTAAGGTGCTCTTTTTTTACGAGCGAAGATTTTATTTAACATCCTTTCTGGTGGGCGCTACTTTGTTGTTCCTACCATAACCGATATCCGAATATTAGTCCAAGTTACGGTATTAAGGGATATTTTTTGAGAGACTTATTCAAGTAACATTATTTCTGGCAACACTACATTTCGTTCCTGTGGTAACCGATTTTTATATGTGTAGGCCTTAGAGTTATGTTCTATTATATGAAGATTAATGTGTAGGTGTATTAATCAAACTTCAATCGCATGGTTGGGACACCAGATTTTAAAATTTCGCACAGCCACCATCTTGTGGTTCTGAAAACAATTGAAATAAATTAGATGCCAGTGGATTAACATTTGTATAAGCATATACCGTACCAAGTTTCACTGTGCTCGGATGATTAAATCGCGAGAAACGTCCATTTAAATATTCAAATTTCGCGTCACCGCCAGGTTGGATTTGTGCTCCCCAGGTTATTGAAAGTTCCAAAGGTGAACTTATGTTTATAGACTCTATCAACATGCAAAAATTTCAGTTTGACTGCTGTCATAGATTTTGTGAACCGTCTAAATATTTCGGATACTCGCCATGTCGGATTGTATTATACGTACAGTAGGCCATAGAGTTATGTATTATTAGATGACTATTATTGCGTAGGTTCATTATTCAAACGTTGACTTCTATCGCATAATTGGGACACAATAAATAAAAAAATAATTTTAAAATTTTGCACAGCCGCCATCTTGAGTTTATGTACACAATTTAACAAAATTAGATGTCAGTGCATTACAATGTATATAAACAATTGCTGCACCAAGTTTCACTGCGTTCAGATGGTTAAATCGCCAGAAAAGTCTATTTAAATGTTCAAATTCGCTTGGCCGCCATGTTCGTTTTGTAGTGAACAGGATTTTGAAAGTCACTTAAGTGAACTTCTAGCAGTGCCTTTTATCACCGTGCAACATTTCAGGGTGATATCGGTAACAGTTTCAGAGATATAGAATGCCAGTCAGATATTTCGCACAGCCACAATGTTGGATTGGTGAAACATAATAAACTTTGAAAGGCACGATCGGGGTCGGCCAAAATAGTACTATGACCTTACCGAATGTCATTGAAATCGCTCCAGCCGCTTAGATTTTATTAGGTGCGGGAGGGGGGGTTGACACCAAAGCCCTTGTAGGTAGTGCCTGTAGTATATCCTGTTGCACCCTTTTACTTTTGCTTCCAACACGAGGAAGACACGAAAACATGGATCGCGTAACATTTCTGAAATGTTACAGATGCATCTTAGATCTATGTCGGTGATTCCTAAAGTTTGCAGTGAATCTCCTTCTTAATTATGTTGTTTGAACGTGAGCTAGGTTATCAGACACTCCGCAGTGTGTGCAGCATACGGTCTCACACATGAGCAACCTTTGCCTCCACCTATTTGTGCTTGGATACTCCCTTTCATGAGTTCTTCTGGATAAGTTGTTTTCCATAAAATATGGTGATTAGACACTTTCGCAATCAACCAGCAAGTTCATTTTGTTTTTTCCATACATCCGCTTAATCCTTAAGTCTCAAGTATTCCTTTGGCTCCTAACTAGTAAATCACCGTCTCCATCGTTACCACCATTTTCATCATCATCACCGTAATGGCAACCACATTCGTTGTACAAACACAAATTACGCACCACGTCACCATGCCTTCAAGCAATTCTTACACTCTCTGTATATATGTGGCACAGTCTCCCTACATGATGATTACTATACTTTGGATGTTCATTCACTGAAAATTGCGAAATCAACTTCGAGGTCTTCCTATGCCCAGAACATAGAATGCAATGAAAATCATATGGTCTTAAATACGATGTGTGGATTACATATAAATATGCAATTGGATTAACTCACGATGGCAACTTGTAGCATTGGCCTTTGAGAATATTTTACGGAAGCTATTCTACCAACTCTACGAGGTGATTTTCTCTCAGAGTATCCATATGAATGTTCGAATTGCAGAATAAGAATGTAGAAAAAAAAGGAAACACGTTCCCACTGACCTGGTGCAAGTCCTCGAAATGAACACCCCCTTGATGACTTACGTATCATCGACACAATTTCAGTACCTCAAAACGAAATTAAATTTCTTGGCAGGGCAGGGAATCAAACCCGGACCACCGGGGCGACAGCCAAGAATGTTAGCCGCTACACCACAAGATGATATCTTTCATTGTCAGCGCAATCTATTGCACGATGCACTGTAATTTCTGCACGAACTATAATAGTATACATTCTTCGTACTTTTGGCATTATATAGCCCCTGGTAAGTTAAAGAGATGGTTCGCATACCATAACCCAAGAGCCGAATAGTTCCAATAACCAACAAACAACCGAAAGAAATACCGACAAGCTGGTAGAAAGACAGACAACATATTTTGTAATTTTCAGAGCAAAATAGTTTTACAATGAATAGCACTCTTGGTCTCCAAACTGTAGAAATAATGAAAATTGTCCTAAAACTTCAAAAGTTAAAAGGATTTCATGTCAACTTGCTTATTTTGCCGTATATCTTATGTGTAGGTAAATTCGATGAGTTATTGTTTCAGGCGATGTTGAAAATACGAATAAAAGACATAAATTACCTAAGATGCGACGGAATATTGTTCAGTTTAAAAACCTGATAAATTTACTAACGCACGTTTCTCGAATTCACATATCCCTGAACAGCATCAATCTAATCCAGGGCCATCCAGACAGTGCTCCGGCCGCACTCTAAGCCAGTGCTCCGAGCGCTTTGTTTGAAGGCAGTTTCAAAAGTGGTGGGAGGAGCTTGGCTGGCTGAGAACGCAGAAGTGTGCAGCCGAACCATCAGTCGCTAGTCTAGTCCAGTGCGCTTTGTTGACAGCGTGTAAGTAAATCAGTTTCGCAGTGGTCATGACTGAACAGCATACAAAAAAAAAAGGAGTGGTGCAACAGCAGTCTTTAAAGCAGAATGGGAAATTTCATTTTTCTGTACAGCTTATAAAGGGCATGCCAAATGTTTAGTGTGCATCAGAGATGTAATGTGTTAAAAAGAACACAATTCGTTGTTGAATTTTCCTCTCTAATATGTTCACATTTCAGTTTGGAATAAATCACAATACTCTTTACTTAACACTTGTGTTCGTTTCCTTCACATTCCATACATCGGCGTACCATTCGATTTGTGTATGCGGTATATTTGTCATGGCAAAACAGACCTATTAATATGTCAACAATTCCACAAGAGCCGTCGGCCGCACGACTGTACGTACGTATATAGTCAGCGTGGTCCGAACATCGTCTGTTTCCTCGCTGCCAGAGTGTAGTGGTGGTAAGGGGAGGAGCACTAGTCTGACTACCCAGTGCTCCCCGAGCGCGACCGCGCTCCCGGAGCGCTATAATGACTGGATGGCCCTGATCTAATCAGTTGGTGAATTCAGAATCTTGTTATTGAAATAGACTATAGCTTTATAGTCCTAATGTAGTTTTTTGTTCTACCCATAATTATTTCGGTTGCTATGAGGTAGGGGTTGTGGTGAGACAGTTTCCTTGTGGGAATGATATTACGGATAGATGCCCTTCATGACGTCAATCTCATGAGGGGATTTCATGACAAATGAAATTAATGAGGTAAGGCATGAAATGGCTGTGTGTGGTGTTTCGAGTTCGGTGTAGACTGACCATGCACGTTAGCGTGTGTAGCTACCTCGGCTGGTTTGTGACATTATGTCAACAAATTAAAAAAACATATTTTAACTCTCCAGATTCCATACCGGCCCCTGTTACTGTAACATGCATGATTACCAATATGCTTGATTCCTTTTTTTAGGATTATTATATCTCGCTGTACCTGCTGTATCACCAAAAAGCAGGGGCAAATGACCTCGTAGTTCTGCCCCTTAAAACAACAATAACTAAGCCAAAATGTATGCAACTTCCTGTATCCTTGTTGCAGATCTGGTTCATGTACGTGAAAACATCATGTTTTATACGTCATCGGTGTGTTTCTTTAATGTGTGACTTTCCCACTATGATATTTTTGTGCTCCCCATGCCCAAAGGCGTTATGAGCACGGCAGACCACACGCATATGACAAAATGTTGGGTCTAGTGCGCCTCGAGTCCAGGCTCTGCGCTCAGTACCAAACGTATTGCAGCACCCCGTCAAATGGGCAGTGTTTGTGCGCTGCAGTGCTAGTGTGATGTTGTGCTGCACTGCTCAGAAATGGGCAGGATAGGGCTGCGCTTCACCGGCACGAGTACTAAATTTCTCGCTAGCACTGCTTAACCTTGCTCATTGCACGGCCCTGGTGCACACACACGGACGCACAAACACACGGACAAAAGGTGATCTCATAAGCCTATGTTTAGCCTAATTTCGATTTTTGCAAAAAATGAAACTAGACTTATGAGATCTACACAGGGCCAAAAATTGTGTGTCTGTCTGTTTGTGTGTCTGTGTGTGTGAGAGTGTGTGTGTGAGTGTGTGTACTCGGAATGTCTGTCCCCCCTATCAATTCGAACACGGTGAAACCGAATTGAACGAAATTTGGTACAGAGGTGGAAATAGCAAAGGGCACCTCAGTGTCATGTTTTATATCGCCGTCATCTTGACGGAAACGTAATGGCGGCCACCCAAATGTTCAAAGCTTAAATCAAATTACGACTAACCTAATCATCCGATCTCTACCAAATTTTGCAACAACATATACGGATATGGCGACCGTCTTTTGACTAAACTACAAGGTCATCAGCCCAATAATTTGCAGATGGTGGCCATGTATGTGTGCAAATCGATTCCCCCAATCAATTCGAACACGGTGAAACCGATTTGAACGAAATTTGGTACAGAGGTAGCACTAGCAAGGAACACCTCAGTGTCATGTTTTATATCACCACCATCTTGACGAAAACGTAATAGCGGCCACCCAAATGTTAAAAGCTTAAATCAAATTACGACCAACATAATCATCTGACCTCTACCACATTCTGCAACATTATACCTTTCTGTATGAAGAATCTGTTGACCAAACTACAAGGTCATCAGCCCAATAATTAGCGGATGGCGGCCATGTATGTGTAAAAATAGATTCCCCCGATCTATTCAAACACGGGTAAACCGAATTGAACAAAATTTGGTACAGAGTTAGCACTAGTAAAGGGCTCCTCGGTGTCATGTTTTATATTGCCGTCATTATGACGAAAGCGTATTGGCGGCCACCCAAATGTTAAAAGCTCAAATCCAATTACGACCAACCTAATAATCTGATCTCTACCAAATTTTGCAGAAACATACCTTTGACCAAACTACCGCAATAGTTTGTAGATGGCGGCCATGTTTGTGTGCAAATCGAATCCCCTATCAATTGAAACACGGTGAAACAGAATTGAACGAAATTTGGTAGAGCGGTAGCACTAGCAAAGAGCACCTCAGTGTCATGCTTTATATCACCGCCATCTTGACGGAAACGTAATGGTGGCCACCCAAATGTTCAAAGTTTCAATCTAATTACGACTAACCTAATCATCCGATCTCTACCAAATTTTGCAACAACATATATTTATATGGCGAGCGTCGTTTTACTAAACTAAAAGGTCATCAGCCCAATAGTTTGCAGATGGTGGCCATGTATGTGTGCAAATAGATTCGCCCTATCTTTTCAAACACGGTGAAACAGAATTGAACGAAATTTGGTACAGAGGTAGCACTAGCAAAGGGCTCCTCGGTGTCATGTTTTATATTGCCGCCATCTTGACGGAAACGTAATGGTGGCCACCCAAATGTAAAAAGCTCAAATAAAATTACGACCAACCTCTACCAAAATTTGCAACAACATACCTTTATGTGAGAAGCGTTCTTTGTCCAAGCTACAAAGTCATCAGTCCAATAGTTTGCATATGGCGGCCATGCATGTGTGCAAATCGATTCCCCCTATCAATTCAAACAAGGTAAAACCGAATTGAACGAAATTTGGTACAGAGGTAGCACTAGCAAAGTGCACCTCAGAGTCATGTTTTATATCACCGCCATCTTGACGGAAACGGAATGGCGGCCAACCAAATGCTAAAAGCTTAAATCAAATTACGACTAACCTAATCATTTGATCTCTACCAAATTTTGCAACAACATACCGTTTTGAGGGAAGCACCTTTTGACTGAACTACAAGGTCATCAGGCCAATAGTTTGCATATGGCGGCCATGTATGTGTGCAAATCGAACCCCATATCAATTCCAACACGGTCAAACCGAATTGAATGATTTTTTTACAGAGGTAGCACTAGCAAAGGGCACCTCATATTCGTGTTTAATATCCGTATAGCACGTTGTATTTCAACAAGCTACTACAACCAACATTCAATTATACTCCTTGAAAAGTACCAAGAGTTATAACAATACCCATACATTTAATAGAAAGTTGGCTATATGCTTTTACTGAACATCTTATTTTATAAATGGAAATAGGCTAAATACGAGATTTTAAAATTCCGCACAGCAGCCATCTTGTGGTTATGAAAACAATTCAGTTTGGTTGCTGTCATAGATAAGTTGACTATGAGAATCGTCTAAATATTTCGGATGGTCGTCATGTTGGATTTTTATATACTTTGTAGAACATAGAGCTATGTACTATTAGATGACGATTATTGCGTACGGTAGGTTCATTGTCCAAACGTTGGCTACGATCGCATGATTAGAACACAAGAAAGATAAAACGTAATTTTTAAATTTCACACAGGCACCATCTTGATGTTATGTAAACAATTGAGCTGAACAAGATGTCAGTGCATTACAAGGTGTATAACATTTGCTATACCATTTGACGGCACTCGGATGGTTTAACCGCGAAAAAAAAAACTATTTTAATGTATCAACTTCGCTTGGCCTCCATGTTCGTTTTTTACTTAACAGGAATTTTGAGAGTCCCATCTAGTAGTTCATTTAACACCGTACAAAATGTCAGGGTGATACCTGTAATAGTTTCGGAGATATGGAATGCCAGTGAAATATTTCGCACAGTCGCCATTTTGGATTGGTGAGCTGTAACAAAATTTGAAGATCACTGTAGGGGTCGGACAAAATATTAATATGACCTTACCGAGTTTCATTGAAATCGCTCCAGCCGTTTATATTTTATTCGGGGGGGGGGGGGGGGACACACACATACGCACACACACGGACTAAATGTGATGTTATAAGCATATTTTTTCATAAATGAAAATAATAAAGAAAGCTTTTCATTCGGTCAACACGGAATTAGTGTTGACCGACTTAATAGCTTTCTTCATTAGAAATAACCATCACTGAAAAATGGCTTCTATCACTACTAAATGAAAATAGGCTAACAAGTAAACGAAAAGCAAGAACTGGCGGTTTCATTTAGGAAAGAAATACCCTTATTGGTCACAAAGGAGTGAAAGTTTGGTGTGTAGGTTACACTCTGCCTTATATGGCAACACTGCGAGATGGTGAGTTCGATTCCAATCTTAGTCATCTTAGAGTGTTTTTCCGTGGTTTCCCACTTCTACTCCAGGACAATGCGTGGATAGTTCCTAAGTCAAGGCCATGTCAACTCCAAAAGTAACAAAGTTTATCAGACAAATTCCATAAACACCTCAACTACATGGGACTGATGAACAATAGGCTATGTTCCAAACCCCTATATGAAGCAACAAGAAATATTTCGAATCAATGGGATCCATCGTATTGATTTTAGGAAACATGTTTCTAACGTAGGTTACAGTATGACCACGATCGAAACGAGCAAAGTACCTTGCCCTGTCTGATGGGGCACGCGCTCAGACTGAAATCTCTATGTTGAATAACATTGATATTTCAAGAAGTAATTATCCTATGTTTGAATAAATAATTGGCCTGGAATTACGAGTACATATGGCCCAGCATCGTCAGAGTTCACGGTCACCTTCAATGCTTGTCCGGGTAGCGGGCAAATAGACACTTCCATAACATTATTGACGAGAATCTTTTCTGAAATAACGGAAACAATTTCTCCGCTTATAATAACGTTACTGATAGCGCATAGCTGTTAAAAATCGCCTGTATACCGTTACTAGACTTATAACGTTGTTGGTGGGTTCTCATTTCGAAATAACGGAATTAATTTTTCTGCCCTGAATAACGTTATTGATAGCGTATAGCTGGTAAAATTCGCTCGTATACCGTTACTAAACTTGTAACGTTATTGGTGGGTTTGCATTTCTAAATAACGGAATTATTTTTCAGCCATGAATAACGTTATTGATAGCGCAAAGCTCGTAAATATCGCTCGTATACGGTTACAAAGCTTATAACGTTATTGGTGGGTTCACATTTCTAAATAACGGAATTAATTTTTCTGCCCTGAATAACGTTATTGATAGCGTATAACAGGTTAAAATCTCTCGTATACCGTTACTAGGCTTATAACGTTATTAGTAGGTTTGCATTTTGAAACAACTGAATCGATCACTCTGCCTGAATAACGTTATTGACAGCGCAAAGCTCGTAAATATTGCTCGTATACCGTTACTAGGCTTATAACGTTATTAGGAGGTTTGCATTTTGAAACAACTGAATCGATCACTCTGCCTGAATAACGTTATTGATGGCGCGCAGCGAGTCAAAATCGCTGTCATACCGTTACTAGACTTATAACGTTATTAACGGGAGCGCATTTTAAAATAACGGAATCTTTACCTCTGCTGGTTATAACGTTAATAGCACAAACCAGGGAAAATTGTAACCCCTTATTTCGTTGCCGCACTAAAATCGTTATTCATATACCATTTGTTTTGGGTACGGAAGCAGTAACGTAACAAAAATTAATTCGTTATTTTTGACAATTCTGTTACGTTATGAAGCCTTGCAATAACCACAGCTACTTACATTACTACAGCTATCACAATAACAGAGGTGTAATGGCGCAGCAGTCAAGCAGCCTGACCCTCCTCAAGATGCACTGAATTTGTTTCCCCATTAATATATGTGAGAATTACGAGCTGAAATATCATGGCAGGTGATTCGGTTTCCATCTAAAAGTAGATCTCGTGTCTTATGACCGTAAGATTAAAAGTGATGTAAAGCTCAATGTTTCAACTTCTGTTAACATAATAACACAGGTTATCAGACAAATGCCATTCACATGCTAGTACCCTAGGCTGATGATTGGGATGGATCTGTCCCCCTTAATAAAATCTGAACGGTTCAAACGATTTCAACGAATCTCGGTAAGAACATAGTACTACGTTGTCCAACACCGACCGTGCCTTTCAAACTTGAATAGGTTTCACCAATCCAACACGTCAGCCACGCGGAATATTTCACCGGCATTCTATATCTCCAAAACTATTACAGATATCACCCCGAAATGATGAAAATGGAAATCCGCGGCCTGCTTCCAGTCGACCGACCGGTTCAGCGAATGGAAAGAATGAAGCCCCCATCTAGCGGCGAGGATATGAACTGTGCCGGCTGCCGAAGTCTGTCGCACTCCCCTGGGGCAATGATTAAATGAATGACAGATGAAATGAAATGATAGTGGAGAGTATTGCTAGAATTAAATTGTGACAGGGATAACCGGAGTACCCGGATAAAAATCTGTAGCCCTCCGCTTGGTCCAGGACAAATCTCACATGGAGTGACCGGGATTTGAGCCACGGACCCAGCGGTGAGAGGCCGGCGAGCTGCCGCCTAAGCCACGGAGGCTCAGGTATGATGGGCTGTGATAACAATCATTATCTCATGGCACTAAATTCTGCAGCTTGCTTTTTGTAGATCATAGAAGCCATGTATTTGACGTTACTAAAAATTAATTCCCGTGACGCGTTACAGAAAGTTGCCGTCTCGTGGGAGGAGAGGAGTCTTCATCACCGATATTGAAAGCTATGTGTTCTAGCACATAACGTCTCATTGTAATGGTGTTGGTGACGACATAGGTCGTGAAACAAAAGCTATTTAGTATATCACAAGAAAACTGCTTTTAATAGGCAGGAGGACTTTAATAGAAAAGACGAGTGGGATATATGAAAATTCGCTATTTAGTTCTTCACGGAAATACTTGTTTTTGCCAGTGTTGGAGCTCGATTTATCAAAACACATGCCCTCAACCAGCTCTATAGCTCCCTTCCCAACGAGACAGTCAATAGCGGCATCGGCCTGCATTGCTCCTGTACAGTACTATACTCCAATTTAGGTATCCCTAATAGTTGATTGTGGCCTGTTTGCCATGTCTTGATGAATGCAGTATATTTGCATTTGTCTGTTGGCACAGGCTAGAGTAAAATGTGGCTTTTCACCGCTGTCTCAGTCTCACTCATGGCTGTGATTATATGGAAGCTACTGAGGTATGGGTGGTGCTTAGTAATGACATTCAGCAGTGCCTATGGATGCTGTGAAAGGTTCTACTCATAGGGTTAGTACTGCTGTTCTGACTCAGTGAGGAAAGCAATGGCCAACTACCTCACTCCCCATTTTGCTTAATGCGCCTCAATATAGTTCTGCCTTGGGTTTCTGTGGGTATCTACCCACATAACCTAACGGCGGTACTTTTTGAGGAACCAACCAGCCTTCGGGATGACTACCTAACAGACAGAATAGGTGATCCGTTCCACAGCCAGACAGCAATACTGACAAGCAATCGACTTTCCTTCCCAGAGAAACTAAAAAAAAAACACGTCAATGTATTTTTTACATTGTAGCTCCAACATTCAACAATTAATTCAAAATAAAATCGTAGTTGCCACCTACCGCCATTACCTCCATCGGTAAGATCTTGCAGTAACTTCTCGTCCCAGTGTACAACAAAATGTGCACCGTTGCGGAAGTCTTCTTTTAATTTGGAATGGTTAGCGGCTCTTTTATTTTGGTACGCTCTGCGTGGAGAAGATCGTATCAGAGTCATTTGGAACTCCTTGGCCAAGAACTTTTGTTGTGGCACCAAGAATAAATGTCCCCCTTCTGTCAGCTGTACCCGTGCGATGAAAAGAAGCTGGTTACAGAGCACTAATTATTAATGTATGCTGTAATGTGCATTCTGAAACAAATTTTAAAACGGGTATTTTTCACCAAAGAAAAACATGCAATATTTCGAATAAAACCACATTTATTAAAACTTTGTCACCTCCGTGGTGTAGTGGTCAGCGTGCTTATCTGCCACCCGGGAGGTCCGATGTTCGATTCCCGGCTCTGCCACGAAATTTGAAAAGTGGTATGAGGACTGGAGCGGGGTCTACTCAGCCTCGGGTGGTCCAAGTGAGTAGAGGGGTTCGATGGTACCTAATGTCAGGCCACGGCCGCCTTCTTCCCTCTTCCATGTGTATCCCTCCCATTCCTGCCATCTCTTCCCATCCCTCATGAGGCGCCCCGTTCGCTTTGCAGGCGAGGTGCTAGTCCCCCTGACCCGATGTCAAGCTCCAGGACACTGCCCGTAGAGGCGGTAAAGGTCCCTCGCTGAGTCCGTGGGAAAAGCCTACCTGGAGGGTGAACTGACTACGAACAACGAATACGAATTAAAACTTTAACCGACCTGTGGCCAAATCTCGTCCGATTTTGATCGGGCTTGTCTTAGAAATGTTTTTTCGTTGAAAGGAACCATTTCAGGTTTTGGCGCGGTAACATTTCATACATTTTGGATTTCTGAACCTCTCTACTGTATTAATGTGTGTATTTTAGAATCAGGTGAGGATTGGAAAGGAGGCAGCCGTGGCTTTAAGTTAGGAACCACCCTGGCATTTGCCTGGAGTAGAAGTGGGAAACCACTTCCAGAATGGCTGAGTTAGGAATCAAACTCCCCTTTTGCCTCACGAGGCTGAGTGTACTACGTTCCAGGCCTCAGACCAGATCTCCGGGGGACAGTCAAGAATGCTAACCGCTACACCACGAGGTGGCACAATAGTGGGGAGCTAATGTTACACTGTAATACGACACAGCAACTTGACGTCAGACTTTCATTGCTTTTGAATTATTAAATTACTTGTTGCACAAAATAAAAGCTATTGAAGTTTCAGTGTTGCCTGGTTCTATCATAGAAAGCTTTTCAGTCGGTCAACACAAATTGTTTCCAATTACATTTGGCGGGAATAAAAGTATTTACATACTTACTAACTTACTTACTCCTTGACGCTACGGTCCTTGCAGAACCTTGGTCTCCGCAGTTATTGTATCTTCTTCCAAAGCTCTCTGTCGATTGCCTTGGTCCTCGATCTCCTGACTCCCATGGTACGTAGATCGTCCTCCACTTCCTCGATCCACCTTGGCATACTTCTATGTCGTCTACCTCCTGGATGCCCCTCCAGCACTTTCTTAGGTTCTCTTATTTCCTCCATTCGATGGACATGTCCTAGCCAACGCACTCTAGCAGTCTTCGCCACTGTTACTGCAGTATATGCTGTTCATTGTACAGGTCTCTAAGCTCCTGATTTGTTCTAATGGACCATCCCAGCTCCGTTTTAACTGGTCCAAAGATCTTCCTCAGTACCTTTCTTTCCCATGGCATTAACTTTTTTTCCCTCTGTTTTATTTAATACCCAAGTCTCAGCTCCATATATAACCACTGGTCGAATGACAGTTTTATAAATTGTAACCTTAGCTGTCCGTGATACTTGCCTGCTCCTTAATGTTGGAATTAAAGCAGCATAACATCTATTTCCTGCTGTCAGTCTGATGCTGATTTCCTTCTTAACTTCGTTTTGTGAAGTGATCAAAGAGGCTAGATATCTAAATTCCGACACCCCCTCGAAACACTTTTCTCAACTTCTAAATGCTTGTGCAGGTTGACTCGTTCTGGAACTCACCTAAAAGAAACATTACATCAGAGATTTATCACAAATGACACGCTTTTATGTACAAAAAGACGGGGCGTACTTAATTAACTGACATGTTTTCATAGTCAAGCGGTCATTATCAGATCCTGCCTACTTAGGCTTAGATAAGTTGTGATGTTTATTCACAAATATATGTACAAGTAGCGGACCCGTGCGAGAAATCTCGCCTGTTCGTAAACCACACTTTCCCCAATAGGTTTATAATGAGAGACTTAAGGAGAAAGGTTGTTATGTTTTTCTTTAATCCAAATGATTATAGAACACTATTTACATTTCAGTTAGAATTCCAAGTTCTACGTTCCCTAACTTAAAGGCAATCACTGAAAATTGGATCATCATAAAACTCACCGGTTATTCGATATTTATGAAATTATACGATTTGAGTACGGTACTCATTCCTTTGATTTACTGTTTCTGAAATCCATGCAAAATGATAAAGGAAAGAATTCAGAATGTTAAAATGACA
Organism: Meconema thalassinum; assembly: GCA_946902985.2. NCBI lineage: Eukaryota > Metazoa > Arthropoda > Insecta > Orthoptera > Tettigoniidae > Meconema > Meconema thalassinum. The sequence goes on from OX336389.2 coordinate 133,078,621, forward strand.
TGAAACAGGCGTCACAGCGGCCAAAATGTGAAGTGGACAGCAAATATGGAGCCCATTTTCCTACATTATTTTAAAGTCATTTTTTAAAGAAATTACACCCTACATATTTATGAAATTAGAGTGCAATTTGTCACTGCTAATGTCTATTCCCTTTCATTTGAATGCTCATTTGTCACGATCGGTCGCTTGTGAGTGCCGCGGGAGGGATCTAGTATACTACTGAAATAATATTTATTTTATATTGTTATTTGTTTTACGTCTCTTTTAACATCTGCGACTTTTAGAGACGCCGAGGTGCCGGAATTTTGCCCCGAAGGAGATCTTGAATGTGCCAGTAAATCTACTGACACAGCTCCCTCGCATTTGCGCACCCTCAAATGCCATCTGACTGCACCGGGGTTCGATCCTGCAACCTTAGGCAAGCGAGAACGTTACAGCTGAGCCACGCAATATTTAGGTCACAAAAGTTGGTAAAAATTGTGAAAGGTGTCAATCCTATTTACAGATATTACTGCTCACTTCTATAGTTGTTACGTTATCATTAATGTGTAAGTTAACCTGAATCTATTATATAGGGTGATCCTTTTGCTGGAGTGGGGCCAGCGACCGGCTGCCGGGCGCGCCCGCCTTCCGCCAGCCAACCGATCTCGGGCCGCGTATAGCGCGCAGACGGAAACCGTTACAAAGTACATTAATAAATGGAAAATTCATCAGCAAATGATAATTAAAGAATTTACCTTTTCACAGAAGATGCTGAAAATATTCTCCTTCAGCTGACAGACAGGCGCTGTACAGTGTAAATAAATTAGCGTTTACACGTTTAATTCCCTTCTGTTGTGAGGGATATCTGCTGCCGTATATTGTTCTCCAGCTCCACTAGAGTACGAGCAATTCATCTGTGCACTTTGTATTGTAAATTTCCCCACAATTAAACATCAAACGCTCTTAGGTCCATGCTTCGATTAATTACAGCAAGCACGCAGGGAGGAACAGGAGTAGCTACATAATGTAACGATGTGACTTCCAAAGTAACTGTCTGTCAGCTGAAGGAGAACATTTTCAGCATCTTCTGAGAAAAGGTAAGTTCTAACCTTTAACTGGTGAAGTGAGGACATCCAGATTCCCAAAAAAAAGAAACAAGAAACCATCTGTGCTTCTTTAATTAAATCTTGCAAGAAACTGTTGTTTATGTTACCTTCTTATCTGTGCGCTGACACTTCACACCCTCGTTGATCAAAACGTAGCGACTTAATGACTTAAATGACCCTGATTATCTCGCCTGTACGCTATCCACGGCCCGATCTTGGTTGGCTGACGGAAGGTGCGCGCGCCTGGCAATCGGCCGCGGGTCCCGCTCCAGCAGAAGAATCATCCTGGATTATTATCGTCATGAGCTTCGGAAATGATTTTCTCTACACTATATTGTTATTTATGAACTAATTCTACCGTTCCTATTTAATCTGGTGGCCTAATGTAATGTGGTTAGCTTGTCAATATAGAAAGTACACAAATGATACAATACACTAGAGTTGAATAAGATTATGTAAACTTAGCTGGTATTTGCATCCCGAGTCCTTTACGCCATATTGTGCCCGTTTAGACCGGAGTCCGCACGACCACATATGCATTTTACCAATAATCAGTCAGCACGAGAATCAAAATATCCCGGAGCGCCAGATGGGTTAAAGCAAATCGCAAAAACGACATCAAATTTATAAAAATGCTTTGCTGATTTTTGGCTCAATGCAACAATAAGGATAGAAGGAGATTTAATGGGGTAAGACACATCTGGTAAAATTATCTCAGTTTATTTAAAGTTAAAATCTGACTGCAAGAATAATGCTCAAAGCAGCATCATCCACGTGTGGCGATCCACACTCTTATTTACACACAATATACAGAATCTTCCAAACACATTTGACAATCTTTTTGAAAACACAAGTCCGATTGTTAGTCCTGTGGACTGTGTTCCAAAATTATTAACATTTTATTCCAGTGCAAAATGAATTGTCCATACTGGAAATAACGTAGATCACTGTTTGACTATTTACATGATATTAACACTCGTAGAATAAATGTTTATAGAATTTCTTAGACTTTCATTTGTTTTCCAGTTTTCCAAAATATATCGTTGAAACTATTATTATCATCGTAGCAACACAAATTATTAACACATATTAACAACATCTGAAAAGTATTTGACCATTGAGCATAGCATCGAAGAACTGTGCGAAGCACAACAACAATTAATTGTTCTTCTGACATTAAACATTCGAGAAGTGACTCGATTATGAACTTCAAGTTCCAAACAAAACATATGATTTCTGAATCATTAACTTGATCAATAAATGGTTGAACCATTCAACTATTTGATTTTTCCACTTGGAATTATTATGAAAAAAATATTTATATTTATGGCCATTTCTAGCAACTTTCACAACTTGCAATTCTTCGACAGAATGCGGAAATTAGAATTGTAGTCTTATAATGAATTCATTTGGTTCATGGCACTAGGATTGAAAATATCCTTCAAATTATTCGTGGTTAAAGAATTATTTTAAATTGGCAGTGGTCCATTCTACTATTTGTGTAAGGACACAATATTACAATAACAACAACGGCAAAGGTCTTCCTCTGAAGAAGAATAAACTACTATCATGACAAATCCGGGTTCTAGCAAAATCAAATTCTAAATGGAATTCGTAAACAAGGTTGAAATAAGAACTGATGGTTTCAAAGAAATAACCTCCGGGTTATTCATACGACGAAATGTGTGGCTCCAATACTCCAACTATAAACCTGAGCCATCGAACCTGCTATTTGATTGATGCTCGAAAAAACCTTCATTCCTGCGACTTAACATGCGCACCTGGGAATGGCATTACAACTATTCCACACACATAAATTATCTTCCCAAAATTTATACAATAAATCAAGCCTCTGCTTGTTATCAACACTGGAAGATTAATAAACTGACAAGTTTATTTTATTTTACCATTCAGTTCAACCCGTGAATTTACCATACTTATGAAAAGCATTATTTCACTTTCGAAGTGTATTTACGTCATGATTTTATATAAATACAAAAATCCTATTTGATACAAATATCAATTGCTTCCCGTTTCATGCCTCTCCGTGTTATATGAAACATATACTTTGCTCATCGCAAATATCAACTGTTCAACCAGAACTGAAATGTAGGTTGAATGCGGGCTTGCGCTAACCACTCTCCTTCGTAAAATCTCCTGTTCCAAACTAGAAATGTTTCAACTACTTCATAGGCTCTTTCTCAATACATATGATTATTATAAAATATAATATCCAAGAATTATTTAGAAAAATTATGAAAATTATTATTATTATTATCAGTGGATTATTATTATTATTATTATTTCAAATATGTTTAATTATCATCTCATTATGTGAGAATCCACATGTTCGAACCTTCGAATATGGAAAAAATATCCATTCCTCAACAAAAATAAATTTAACTTTTACAGTTACATCGGCTGATTACCGTGATTTCCCAAAAATATGAAAAATTCAAATAAATGCTCAAAATGCTCGGTCATCGATCCTAAACTGTTCTGAGTGCTTAAAATGCTCAGAATAAATCTAACAAGTCTTGCGTAAATCATTACAAGCTTTAAATACGACGAAAAAAATGTGTCGGTCATCTGCAGAAAAATAGTTTGTTCCAATTAGCTAAGCATAAAATAATTCAAATGTGGCTTACATTTCTTGATGTTCTTGAAGTGTCGTAAACCTGGTCTATACCAGATTTATCCGTAGACATGCCCTAGCGGACAAGCACGTATAATCCTTGTATCGGCCGCCATTGTAGACCCACAAATCGTCTAGTCAGACATAGTGGTAGAATCTTTCGGCGTTTTAAATGACTGTGGTTCCATTTTAATATGGGCTTCTAACAAAGCCATAACAGTTTGTTTGAAAAGGGTCAGATCTAAGCGATCTCTTCTTAAATGTGTCAGTTGTAACCTAACTCACTGTAATCTCATCAGTACAAGAAAAACGTTGATAGTCTAAGCAGTTAACGGCTGTTCTGAAGATCGTTCCCTGGGCATGGTTTGTATATCACCATCTGCCATGCGCTAGACAACTTGCAGTTTCCCTTGCGTAGACTAATGAACGCCACCGTTATAGACTATTCTTCAATGTACTGACGGATCGAAGTGGTTAAATAGTTACAAAATATGAAACTGACTTTAAATGGATTTAAACATCCAAGTATTAATTTACTATTGGACAGTGACAATACTATTTTCTAGACCAAGTCTAGCATATGTCCTTTTTTTGGAAATAGAAATATTTCCACCAATGTCTGTAGAAATACAATCACCTCAGTGATTCTCCTCACCAGAAACTTACTAAGTTCCAACTCGTTTGCGCAGCACTTCTCGTGACTATCACGATTTGAAAAGTACTTCTTCGTAGACGTGGCAACCATGTGCCTTGGCTCAGCGTAGACGCAACTTGTTCGCCAAGTGCTTGTGATGAATTGAGCTAACTAAGCCTGCTCCAGCTTGCTTTTATACAAAAACGGTCAGGGTCACGCGTCATCGCCTGATATCTAGAAATCCTCATATCTCTTGAATCCCTGGTCCGATTTACTTGATACTAATTGCATTCTCTTTTATTTGGCCGTGCCAGTAATCTGATCCCAGTCTCAAGTCTCTGCTCCATAGTTAACTATTTAATCAATAAATAGTCTCCACCTCTGCTGTGACTCGCTACGTCATTTACCATCCAACTATCGGTAATTTCCTTCGAATGGCTTCGAGAAGCAATGTAGCGCGATATTCAAATATCCGAACTTTCAAACGCTGCTACAGCCTTTCCCTTGATATCTAGGTGTCTGAAACTTGGAATACCCATTCCTAGAGTTGGGCACATCCACCCCACACCTAGCAAAAAATAAAAATTGAAAAATTTTTATTTTTCCTATCTACACATTAAATTATCTGGTTCTTGAATAATAGATCTTCAAATTCGAAGCATTATAAGTTCCCACGATGTTACCAGTTCGTGTATTAGCTACTTCATAGCTTCCATTATTGTTTACTTCCACAATATTCAAAATCCTTAATTTTACCATTCCCCCGGGATTGTTGTGTTCCCGATGGACCTGGATCATTGGGCCTCTGCTCCACAAATTGTAAGTTATCTTGGTGTCTTGCTTCCAAGTTTTTCCTCGTCTCCTTGTTAAATTCTTCGTTGGACTGACGAGTATCTACATTCCCTCTGTTATTATAGTTATTACCATAGGATCTCCTTTCCTGGTATCTTCCTCGAGTATCACGTGGTCTTCTCCATCGAGTGTTGTATCGATTACCACCATCCGGTCTTGCATATGGTTTGTAACTATCTGTTACGGTATTGGTTCCATCCTCTCGTATTGGAATCTTCCCTCGGCGATTTCTCTTCTCGCTCCTCTCGAATCTCTCGAGGTGTCTGAGAATAACTGTCAGCCATAACAGCATACACAGCGTTATTACTCTTTACTCCCTTCTGATGAAAGAATTGAGCGTTTGTATGATCCAGCTTTTGCAATACTTCATCAAACTGTTCCATATTGTAGATGTCAGCAGCGATCAAAGTCCTCTGGACGTCTGCTGGAAATTGTCGTATCAAAGCAGTAATCAACTCGTTATCTGGCATTGGCGGATCTAAATGTTGGAGTTTAGACAGCTGTCCAGAAAAGTATGTAGAGTATCGAGTAGGTTGTGACGTCGAGAATCTCTTCGAATACAACTCTGCTCTAACTTGCTGTTGGGTTTCAGGGGACCAAAACTTCTTCAATAGCCCACGAGAAAACTCTTCAAAAGTATTTAGAGTGGATCTAAATGCTCTAAACCACAAAAGTGCGGGACCTTCCAAGAACTTCCCTATTACCCTGATCTGTCTTTCTTTAGGGATCTTAGAATCTTTCAGGTAATCACCTGCTTCTCTCAGAAATTCCACGGGTGTTACAGAATCTCGCCCTGAAAATTTAGAAGGCTTGTCTTCTATATTCTTAAATACAGTTATGGGGTTGGATTGAAATACTGTCCTGACCTCATCCTGTCTATCAGTCTCTCTAGCTCCTCCTAGATTTATCTGCATCGGTTCCTTTCCCCTTACATTCGGCATTTTCAAAAGATGATCAGACTGTTTCTCATCCTTTATTTGAGTTTTCATAGCCTCAAGTTCCTTCTGGTTTTCTTCTGCCATCTTCTTGATTGCTTCAGTCTCCTTACTATTTTCTTTAACATCAATGGATATCTGGTTCATAACAGCCTCATGACTTTTCAATGACCCTGTCATATCTGATATGTCCTTCTGAGTTGCTTGAATATCCTTGGCAGTTACTTCAATGTGGGATGACAAAGATTCCCTAATCTCCTTGATTCCCTCTTGATTCTCCAGCTTGAGTGTGTCTTTGATTTCATTGACAACTGTGGTTTTAATCTCAGTTTGCAATTCATGAATCACACCTTCTCTTATTTCTCCCATGACAAGTTCCTTGAATTGTTCCGTTAAACGCTGAACAACTAGAATTCCCATCTCGTTACTCTCCTTCTTCACTCTGACTTCCAGGTTGACCATGTCTTCACCAACTTTCCTAAGACCATGTTCTATCCTATCAGCTAAGCTTTGGGATCGAAGATCGGCATCGCGAAATTTATCGTCCATTAAACTTGCGTTAGTAGCTAATGAAGTTTCGAGGTCATGTGGTTTTTCGCATAATTTATTCATTTTACTTTCAAGTGTCATTTTCAAAATTTCAGAATTCTCTTTAAATTTACTTTCCATTGAATTAAATTTACTATTTAAATTTTCCTTTAAGTTATCTTTTAACCTGCTTTCTAACAAATCGGAATTTTCTTTGAGTTTATCCTCTAAACTTTCTTTTAAGTTACCTTTTAACCTGCTTTCTAAAGAATCAGAATTTTCTTTAAGTTTATTTTCTAAAGAATCAGAATTTTCTTTAAGTTTATCATTCAAATTTTCTTTAAGTTTATTCTCTAAAGAATCAGAATTTTCTTTAAGTTTATCATCTAAACTTTCTTTAAGTTTATTCTCTAAAGAATCAGAATTTTCTTTAAGTTTCTTTTCTAAAGCCTCAGTATTTTCTTTCATAATGGCTGCTACACGCAGTCCAGCCTGTTTTGAACTCTCCTCCAAACTCCTCATCATTCTCATCATTTCTTCCATAATTTCAATTATTCAAAACTTAGGGGTATACAACAGTGGCAAACACAAGCTTATAACTAGAACAAGAAATATGAATAGCTAATTGGAACACTATAATAAAATGAGATTTGTCCTAATATCGACGTGATGGAAAAACAAAATTCTCTACTTTTACGAATTACATTTACCATAATATCACAAGAAAAATATGCTAGTTCTCAAATATCCTCCACCTGGATTCTAATAATGTGTATCTCCAGTCATCGAACGTTTACTACTGAATTTACTTGACGCCCTAATGGTTAAGCCATTATCAAAAATAATCAAACCCATTCTAATTATTAACCAAGTTAAATTTTTAATTTTCCCACTAATTGGGTTTCCTACTAATTTATTCATCCAAACCAGACATCTCTCAACTCCCAAAATATTTCTATAAAAATTATCACAATTTCAAATCGGCATGCGATTGACCATGTCTAAATCGGGACCCACGTTCGAAGCCATTTCTCTATCTTATTTTATGTGCCCGTTTAGACCGGAGTCCGCACGACCACATATGCATTTTACCAATAATCAGTCAGCACGAGAATCAAAATATCCCGGAGCGCCAGATGGGTTAAAGCAAATCGCAAAAACGACATCAAATTTATAAAAATGCTTTGCTGATTTTTGGCTCAATGCAACAATAAGGATAGAAGGAGATTTAATGGGGTAAGACACATCTGGTAAAATTATCTCAGTTTATTTAAAGTTAAAATCTGACTGCAAGAATAATGCTCAAAGCAGCATCATCCACGTGTGGCGATCCACACTCTTATTTACACACAATATACAGAATCTTCCAAACACATTTGACAATCTTTTTGAAAACACAAGTCCGATTGTTAGTCCTGTGGACTGTGTTCCAAAATTATTAACATTTTATTCCAGTGCAAAATGAATTGTCCATACTGGAAATAACGTAGATCACTGTTTGACTATTTACATGATATTAACACTCGTAGAATAAATGTTTATAGAATTTCTTAGACTTTCATTTGTTTTCCAGTTTTCCAAAATATATCGTTGAAACTATTATTATCATCGTAGCAACACAAATTATTAACACATATTAACAACATCTGAAAAGTATTTGACCATTGAGCATAGCATCGAAGAACTGTGCGAAGCACAACAACAATTAATTGTTCTTCTGACATTAAACATTCGAGAAGTGACTCGATTATGAACTTCAAGTTCCAAACAAAACATATGATTTCTGAATCATTAACTTGATCAATAAATGGTTGAACCATTCAACTATTTGATTTTTCCACTTGGAATTATTATGAAAAAAATATTTATATTTATGGCCATTTCTAGCAACTTTCACAACTTGCAATTCTTCGACAGAATGCGGAAATTAGAATTGTAGTCTTATAATGAATTCATTTGGTTCATGGCACTAGGATTGAAAATATCCTTCAAATTATTCGTGGTTAAAGAATTATTTTAAATTGGCAGTGGCCCATTCTACTATTTGTGTAAGGACACAATATTACAATAACAACAACGGCAAAGGTCTTCCTCTGAAGAAGAATAAACTACTATCATGACAAATCCGGGTTCTAGCAAAATCAAATTCTAAATGGAATTCGTAAACAAGGTTGAAATAAGAACTGATGGTTTCAAAGAAATAACCTCCGGGTTATTCATACGACGAAATGTGTGGCTCCAATACTCCAACTATAAACCTGAGCCATCGAACCTGCTATTTGATTGATGCTCGAAAAAACCTTCATTCCTGCGACTTAACATGCGCACCTGGGAATGGCATTACAACTATTCCACACACATAAATTATCTTCCCAAAATTTATACAATAAATCAAGCCTCTGCTTGTTATCAACACTGGAAGATTAATAAACTGACAAGTTTATTTTATTTTACCATTCAGTTCAACCCGTGAATTTACCATACTTATGAAAAGCATTATTTCACTTTCGAAGTGTATTTACGTCATGATTTTATATAAATACAAAAATCCTATTTGATACAAATATCAATTGCTTCCCGTTTCATGCCTCTCCGTGTTATATGAAACATATACTTTGCTCATCGCAAATATCAACTGTTCAACCAGAACTGAAATGTAGGTTGAATGCGGGCTTGCGCTAACCACTCTCCTTCGTAAAATCTCCTGTTCCAAACTAGAAATGTTTCAACTACTTCATAGGCTCTTTCTCAATACATATGATTATTATAAAATATAATATCCAAGAATTATTTAGAAAAATTATGAAAATTATTATTATTATTATCAGTGGATTATTATTATTATTATTATTTCAAATATGTTTAATTATCATCTCATTATGTGAGAATCCACATGTTCGAACCTTCGAATATGGAAAAAATATCCATTCCTCAACAAAAATAAATTTAACTTTTACAGTTACATCGGCTGATTACCGTGATTTCCCAAAAATATGAAAAATTCAAATAAATGCTCAAAATGCTCGGTCATCGATCCTAAACTGTTCTGAGTGCTTAAAATGCTCAGAATAAATCTAACAAGTCTTGCGTAAATCATTACAAGCTTTAAATACGACGAAAAAAATGTGTCGGTCATCTGCAGAAAAATAGTTTGTTCCAATTAGCTAAGCATAAAATAATTCAAATGTGGCTTACATTTCTTGATGTTCTTGAAGTGTCGTAAACCTGGTCTATACCAGATTTATCCGTAGACATGCCCTAGCGGACAAGCACGTATAATCCTTGTATCGGCCGCCATTGTAGACCCACAAATCGTCTAGTCAGACATAGTGGTAGAATCTTTCGGCGTTTTAAATGACTGTGGTTCCATTTTAATATGGGCTTCTAACAAAGCCATAACAGTTTGTTTGAAAAGGGTCAGATCTAAGCGATCTCTTCTTAAATGTGTCAGTTGTAACCTAACTCACTGTAATCTCATCAGTACAAGAAAAACGTTGATAGTCTAAGCAGTTAACGGCTGTTCTGAAGATCGTTCCCTGGGCATGGTTTGTATATCACCATCTGCCATGCGCTAGACAACTTGCAGTTTCCCTTGCGTAGACTAATGAACGCCACCGTTATAGACTATTCTTCAATGTACTGACGGATCGAAGTGGTTAAATAGTTACAAAATATGAAACTGACTTTAAATGGATTTAAACATCCAAGTATTAATTTACTATTGGACAGTGACAATACTATTTTCTAGACCAAGTCTAGCATATGTCCTTTTTTTGGAAATAGAAATATTTCCACCAATGTCTGTAGAAATACAATCACCTCAGTGATTCTCCTCACCAGAAACTTACTAAGTTCCAACTCGTTTGCGCAGCACTTCTCGTGACTATCACGATTTGAAAAGTACTTCTTCGTAGACGTGGCAACCATGTGCCTTGGCTCAGCGTAGACGCAACTTGTTCGCCAAGTGCTTGTGATGAATTGAGCTAACTAAGCCTGCTCCAGCTTGCTTTTATACAAAAACGGTCAGGGTCACGCGTCATCGCCTGATATCTAGAAATCCTCATATCTCTTGAATCCCTGGTCCGATTTACTTGATACTAATTGCATTCTCTTTTATTTGGCCGTGCCAGTAATCTGATCCCAGTCTCAAGTCTCTGCTCCATAGTTAACTATTTAATCAATAAATAGTCTCCACCTCTGCTGTGACTCGCTACGTCATTTACCATCCAACTATCGGTAATTTCCTTCGAATGGCTTCGAGAAGCAATGTAGCGCGATATTCAAATATCCGAACTTTCAAACGCTGCTACAGCCTTTCCCTTGATATCTAGGTGTCTGAAACTTGGAATACCCATTCCTAGAGTTGGGCACAATATGTTGTGACACACAACTCACAAGGACCTTGCAAGGAAGTGGAAGGAAGCGGCCGTGGCCTGTCAGAAGGTACTGTCCCAGCATTTGCCTGATGTTGAAAATGGGAAACCATGGAAAACCATTTCAAGGACGGCCGACGGTGGGGTTCGAACCCACGCGTCTACCGAGTCAGCAGAGAGCTTGGCCCCTTGACCTAACGCTGCGCTTTAGCCAGCGTAGCCACTGCTGTCAGTAGTTTAAATAGGAACCCCTTATTAGCCTACTTTCGATTTTTGCAAAAAATGAAAGTAGACTTGTGAGATCACTACTGGGCCAACAATTGTGTGTCTGTCTGTGTGTGTACTCTGTCTGAATGTCTGTCCCCTCCCCTATCAATTCGAACACGGTGAATCTGAATTGAACGACATTTGGTACAGAGGTAGAACTAGCAAAGCGCACCTCAGTGTCATGTTTTATATCGCGGCCATCTTGAGGAAATCGTAATGGCGGCCACCCAAATGTTCAAAGCTTAAATCAAATTACGACTAACCTAATCATCCAATCTCTACCAAATTGTGCAACAACATATATTTATATGGCGAGCGTCTTTTTACTAAACTACAAGGTCATCAGCCCAATAGTTTGCAGATAGCGGCCATGTATGTGTGCAAATCGATTCCCCATGTCAATTCAAACACGGTGAAACCAGATTGTTTTTTTTTTACAGAGGTAGCACTAGCAAAGGGCACCTCATATTCATGTTTAATATCCGTATATTACGTTGTATTTCAACAAGCTACTACAATCAACATTCAATTATACTCTTTGAAAAGGACAAAGAGTTATAAAAATACCCATGCATTTAGGAGAAAGTAGGCTATATGTTCTTTACTGAACATCTTGTTTAATTCAAGTAAGGACTGCAGACTTTTGATTTTTTCAAATAGTTCCTACTTTTGCCACCAAACGCCACCGTCAACGACTACTAGTTCAGAACTTAGCTACCAGACGCCACCGCAGTCGGCTCTTAGCAACGAACGTAGGAACCTAAGAGCGTTGTTTACATTCTTAACCTATACAATTTAGCTTCACACAGGTGTAATTAGTGGAAGGATCTTTAACATGCCATAAATGTATGACATGGGACCACCGGCTTTACTTCCCCTCCGAAGGAAGGCTTACTGAGGGATTTTTAACGCTCTTAAACAATCCGACAACTTCGGCCGGATTTGAACCCGCGATCTTGGGGATAGAACGCGTCTCCTTCTAACAAGAGTGTCCATGGAAATCCTAGTTGATACTCAAAAGCCCTCCAAGGATGCTGCAAGTTTCAGAGTTGTACCCTTTTGTGCAATAATGTGGGTAGGTATCGGAATATTTACTATGGCTGGATTTACTGAACTAGATTTAAGTTATAGGCCAGTGGGATAAAGGAGGGAATGAAGGATTGTTACTTTATTTTGCCTCCGGGGTCTCTCTACCTCCATAATTTTGGGCATATTTATCAATCCTCTCCCTGTATTAGTGATTGATATTATGGTCATTCGGGAGAGCATTGTCAATCAAGTACGTGTGTTGGTTTTTCTTGTGAGTTAAAGTTACGCCTAGTCTATTATGAGTTGTTTTGTCAGTTTGAATAGTGAGATCCAAACAGATATTGTAATAATCTTTTTCCAGCACACATTCTGGAGAGTATTTGAATAAGGAGTCCTGTCGTGTGTGAGAGATCGGTGAATTGATGAATGACTTGGGACATATCATTGTACCTATTGGTGTAAGATGTCGGTGATAGAATTCTGCAGCTGCTGGTGATATGCTCTATGGTTTCTGGGTCGGTATTGCACTTTCTGCACTCGTCACATTTAGCAGTATGAACTTTCAGGATGTGTTTCCTGTAACTTATTGTAGTGATAACTTTGTCTATATCACCTGGTTAAATTCATCAGTTTCTGGGAACAGCTTTCCCCTTGACAACCGTGCAATTGAAAGTTGTTTGACAATATTATTGTCATTGTACTGGTTGTAGGATGGGCCGTGAAGTTCTTTTCCTGCACATCTCTCCACCTTCTGTGTGTTCAATGTATTAATTTTTCTATTATTATTAATATTATTATAATTATTGTTAATATTTTTAGTATTAGTTCATTTTCTAAAATGGCAGAATATGCAAGAAACTGTGCACTAAAAAGGCAAATATGCTCTGAATGTACAAAATATCAGCATCATAGAAATGGCAAAGACATAATTCTGATTATTGCACTGTGAGTACATTTTACCATCCATCGATTAGCCTGTAGGCTGCAGTGAAGAGACGTGCCTAAAAGGAAATACACTTCGTGGATGGTGGTGGAATACTGTATTTTATTTTACCTCATCAACTCGATGCATTTGTGATTAAAATAAGCCGTTTAAATGGCACAATAACGCTGAATTTTTAACCCGAAAGTGGAAGTAGTATGTTTTTAGGATCTTCACAAAAACCATTAAAATCACATTACTGTTGGATTTGACACACATCCATGGTAATTTGCAGGTCAAATCTTCTGCAATTTTAAATAACTAAAAAATTAATGTGAGAGTTTCGAATTATTAAGTCACCTTCATGGCTTCCAGGAATATAAGCCGAGGTCCTGTGACTCCTTATCGCGAGATTTTATAGCAATGAAAACAACAGGTTTGATTTTGAAGAATGTTTAAAATTCAGCACTATCAATTTGAGTCCCGCCGCATAACCGTGCTCGTTAAATCGTGCACCACGGCCGCGAGAGCAGCTGCAGTACGTCCGGGGATTGAATCCCTGCGCTGACATTGGCTATACTGAGTGTGTTTCCCCGTGTTTTTCAAACTACCTACAGGCGAATGCCGGGATAGTACCTTACTTCAAGTCCGGTGACACCTACCCCACCCCTGTCCCTAATAGAGTTACACACACTACTACAGCCATCACACAATTACAGGTCATCAGACAAGTTCAACATACAGTTAAGTACATGGGGCTGATGACCAAGATGTGCCAACCCCTTAAATGAACTCACAATAACAATACATTTGAAGGCATTTAATTTCTTTCCCTGGTAGCTGGTCACTGAGTACATTCAACATCCCGGTATGAATAAAGCATGGAAAGTCAAATCCAATGTCAGGGTTACGTTTCCGATTTAGGATTGGAAAATTTCAATCCTCATATGACATTTCAAATGAACTGCCTGCAGGATCGTGAAAACAATAGAAAAGAAATCCTTTCGAATCCCACCTTACCTATTCTAGAGCGGATTTCCGAAATTATCCTCTTCAACCTTTCACAATGGCCCCCTCATTCAAAATCCTGCAGCAAATCTCATATATTCATAGCAGTACAGGCAACACAGTAACACAGCTCATCAGTCAGAATCCACATTGATCCAGGTGTATTCAGGACACAAAGCCCTAAGCCCCTGAATGAAAAACCGGTCACACCATACTGTGCATTAAACCCCAGTTTTGGAACTATTTCCTTGTAATCTACAAAAAAAAAAACACTCTTGTTTTACATTTGATCGCTTCTGATGCTTTAATTCCGATGTCGATAGCAGACAACTAAGTTTTGAATCGGAGTGAAGCAAAGACTGGACATGTCGTTACTCATTACCTCGATGTTAGGCCCCTTAAAACAACAATTATCATCATCATCATCATATTGAGTAGCACCGGGAACATGAACCCAGTACATTGGGCTGTAGTGGTCAGCTGCGTGGCACATTGGCCTGCTGTACCAAAGGTTACGGGATCAATTTCCAACGCAGTCAGTTGGCATTTAAGGATTCCTAAATGCGAGTGAGTCGTTTCAGTTGATTGACTAGCACGTTCCAAAAACGCCTTCAGGGTACAATTTAGGCGACCTGAGGTCCCTAAATGCCAGAGTATTTTAATGGGACGCAAAATCCACAACTTTATAAGGCCTGTGATTATTATTACTAATATATTTATAACCTGTGCTTCTGCACTACTGAACTAGTGTAAATGTATTAGGGACAGGTATGGGGTCGGAATCCCTAGATTTGAACTAAGGTATTATTATCATTATTATTAGTAGTAGTATAGAATTATTACTAATGCTCTCCTGGGGTCTAAATTTAATTGCACTATTATTCTGACAAGGAAAGAATCAGGTAAGAGAGGTCGAAGTCTATCTTGAAATTTTGTGGACGCAATCGATGTATTATAAGAGGACAAAGTGCGGAAAATCAGCCGCCAGATTGTATTGCAAGGCTACAAAATCGTATCTGACATCCTGGTACGCAGACATGACGGCTCGCGGAGCTGGACATCCTGGTGGTACTCGGAGTAGTAGCGAGGTGGGGCGTACTTGCTGACTGGAGCGTGTGACTGCTTCCCACCGGGCTTGAGCACTTTGGCCATCAGGGCTGTCCCTTCCAACATGTACGGTACTTGCTACTTCCCATTGATTTATATCAGAGACTCGCCACATGATGTCGGAGCCTTGCAGTTCAATCAGACAGCTGATTATTCGCACGTTGTTCTCTTATAGTACAACGATTGCGTCCACAAAGTTTCAAGATAGGTTTCGACCTGTCTTCCTGATACTTCCCTTGTGAGATATCTATTTCCACCAGTCAATTTAATCCTAAAATTCCAATTCTTCAGAAATAATTTCAGAGTATGGCGTTTCAAAATGCAAGCAAAGCTCAAATGAAATGAGCTGAACTGCCTTCAATATCAGTCTTACATGGTACTATATTGTAACCGTCTGTGAATAATGTAGACCATTTGTATAAGTAATATCAGCTGGACCTCGGGGTCATACCGGATTCTTTCTGATTAGAAACACTACATCACATTGGGAGGTCTACATACAGGTTCTTAAGAGTAATGAAATAAACAACAAATACAGTATCATTCGCTAAGAATTTGTATTTATAAATTTATAAAAAAGAAAACTATATGACAACAATCTAAAAATATTAAAAAAAGATCAAACAAGTACGTTAATTAAAAATGAACTGAAATATCAAACAAGAATTTACCCCTGATTTAAAATACTGAAATTGTAACACAATTATTATTATGACCAATGCTTTCTTGGAGTCCAAACATAATTACACTGTTATACTGACAAGGGAAGTATCAGGTAAGGCCGGTCGCCTTCTTTGAATAAAAAAGAAATCGAAGATCACAAAGATCTAGAACTTCACAAAGTTACCAAATGATCTAAAATGATCTATAAATCTATCAAAATTTACATAAAATCACTAGAACCTGACAATATTTCTGTCGGTAAAAATCTCTTCTAGCAATCAATTGACGTACACTCGAACATTGAAAACAAAAAATATTTGGTGAATAAACTTTAAATTGCATTAACTTGCATATTGCTGACTTGTGCCAAAGTCAAAAGGTATCAATTATTACGTGAGCTTATTTGTGCACTAAGCCTCCGTGGGTTAGGCGGCAGCTGCCGGCCTCTCACCGGTGGGTTCGTGGTTCAAATCCCGGGCACTACATTTGAGATTTGTGCTGGTCAAAGCGGAGGCAGAAAGGTTTTTCTCCGGGTACTCCGGTTTTCCCTATCACAATTTCATTCCAGCAACACTCTCCACTATCATTTCATTTCATCTGTCATTCATTTAATCATTTCCCCAGGGGAATGCGACAGACTTCGGCAGCCAGCACAGTCCATATCATCGCCGCTAGATGGGGGCTTCATTCATTCCATCCCTGACCCGGTCGGTCGACTAGGCAGGCTGTGGATTTTCATTTGTGCACTATTTTATGTGATCTTAGGCGTAATAGAGTGACCTAATTTAATAACATGGTTAACATGTTTGATGGAGAAAACAATCAAGATCTATTAATAAGTTGTTACATGAAGTCACTTGATAAGTGAGAATTTACGACTCCTACCATCCAAGAATGAGGGAGCAAAATTTTACAGCTGTGACTGGGGCCCCACAATTGACAAAAATACCAACGTAACTATGCCCTAAAATGCAATCGCTCACAGAGCGTTATTGTGGCGTGAGTTCAAAATGGGTCGTTAGCAACTACGTAATAAATCTAAATTTGATCAGAGATTCGTCGTCTCCTTACGATACATTCAGTTTAGTTAAACAAAATATCTTTATTCGTCCCTAAGACATATTATAGGAGTACATTTAAACACGGTTCTAAATTCACACCAAGTCGGAAAGTTACTACCACGAATATCTATGCAAGAATTAGCAACTATTTCGTTACGCATTGCCAATGCCTCTTATTCAAATATATTCGGGTGTACTTACACTTGTGTCAAATAAAGTTACATGGATCACGAATAACTCACATCAAGAGGTATCTATCTACCTAGGTTAGATTACTGACTGTGGTTGATAGAACAGGGGATGATTGTGACACTTACCTATTAATTCCGTTCTTCTGAGTACTCTTGTTCACTGCGTTCCTAGTGTCGTTTCATTTACCTTTCAAAGGACTGCTCCATCCCTGAATTCTATTCTCGTAGATTTCAGAGGACTATTCAACCCCTGAATTTTATATGAGGTCTTACTTATTGACCCTAATTATATCGTCGACGTCTGGCACTCAAGAGAACACTTTACTTACCTAGTACCCAATCTGATACTCGAAGTACATAGATCCCTTTACATTTTTGTCACAATAATACGGCGTTAGATATCCTTTGACATCCACGTCTCAAATATTCTAATAAACATCCTGTGTTTAGAAACTTCATAATATCTTCCAATTATGGGAATTCACATATTTTACTGGTCCAATTCAAAGTAGACCTACTTACATCTCTAAAATTTATTATCTTCCTGTGATCGATGGTTTTACTCTGCCATTGAAATTTACGTCATTATTATTATTATTATTATTATTATTTTGAATGACTATATTTCTGGGTTTGAAAAATAGTCCTGGTTTGCATCTATCATTTAGAAAACCCGTCTTTTAACTAAAAAAACATTTAATACATTTCTTGCCCATTCAAAACATTACCTCGTAACACTTATTCCAACGTTTTCATTCCATTATTTCTCCATTAATTCGCAAATACATACCAAACTATTAGTTTCACATCCACATCTCGTCTATTCAACGCTGCTTTTATCAAGATATCTATTTTTCATATATTAGCATTTTAAATGATCTTGTCAACTTCATCGTTACGCTGAGGTCTGGCGTTACGTTACGGTCACGGGACGAAATGTACCGAGAATGCACTGAGGTGTGTGATGTCATAGTACCGCTTGAGCTTCCTCCTTTCCCCGCGCGCTCCGGTGAGTGTGACGTCATCCAGCCAGCTACCTCCTTTGACCTAGGTTTGCACTTGCTAATGGACTTTGAGTTCACGCAGTTCGCTGCATGATCATGAGGCTTTAACCCAGCATTTTTCAGCATTTGTAAGATTTGTAGCATTTAAAATTATATAAAGTCTAGTCTTTCCGACTGACTATCACTCTTTTATATCCTAAATTACACTGAGAAACGTCACAATATGCCTGAAACCGGTACAATACACATTGACTCATGGTTATATAAATTTTATTATAATTACATCGTCAATAAGGATTCGGGCTTTCATGGTCATTTTTAGCCTACTTTTCACATTTTGCAAAAATGAGGAAAAAGTAGTCATGGGATCGGGCAAATGTGTGTCTGTCTGTCTGTCTGGCTGACTGGCTGTGTGAGTGCCCCCACTATCAACTCCTAAACGGCTGCAGCAATCGAAACAAAATTTGGTAGGAGTAAAGATCTATACCTGAATATCTCTCGGCCATATTTGAAAATGATGTCAGTGCTACCAACTGCTGAAAAATCGCAATTGAAATTTGAGCTCCATGTTGGATATCTTGGAAGGTATGAATGGGAGCTATTTCAAAATTGGCACACGTATAGATAATAATATTTCAGTTTAATTTCCAGGAGGCCATACATGGCAGTGTTGCCAAAATGATTATAAGCCTGCTGATAGGTCGAAATTTTAAATGCATATAACTTCTACACTATCAACTGGATTTCAACCAAATTTTGTATGTGCTATGTGAACATAAACAGATATGACTGAGTGTATTCTTAAGAGCCACCAGGGCTGCCAACTGTTAATAAATGCTCTCAATTTTTTTAAAATCTAAATACCCATATATCACAAAGTATGCAAGCCGACATCTTTAAACTATGCACACGTATAGTACCTGATATTCTATATTAATGTGGAGTAACTTATATACGTCAGTGCTACCAACATGATTCTAAGCCTACCGATAGGTCCAATTTTAAAATACATGTAACTTCTATACTAACTAATGGATTTCATTCAAAATTGACACATTAATAGATTATATTATTTCAGATTATTTCTGACCAATACATGTATGTCATTGTTGCCAACATGATTTTACGCGCGCTGTTAGATCCAATGTTTAACTGCATGTAACGTCCATGCTATCCATTGGACATCAACCAAATTTTGTATTCTGTACCTTAAGAGATGGAACTAACAATATATTCAGTCACCAGGGCTGCCAACTGTAGTTCTCTATTAGGCTACATTATACCAGGTATACAGTATTTCGAACTAATTAGAAATTTCGATATTACCAACTTAATTTAGTCATTATTCTAGATAGATCCATATAGATTAATCATTGGCATGAATCTTAAATTTTAAGAAAAGTAGGCTCTTTAGTTCGTCACGGAACTTCTTGTTATGGTATTAAATGTTATAATAATGTATCAAAACACTCTTGATGGCTATTAATTATGTATTATATTAATCATATTCCAATTGATACAGAGAGGCTATCGTAGATTTTAACTAATTTTATAGTTTAGGATAACGCATCCTGTACAGTGTTGCCAAATCGTGGAATGGGAAAGAATTAAACCCTGCGCTTTAAAACACCAGAAAAACACCAGCTGGGCTCTATGATTCAAAACACTACAAAAACACAAAAAACATATAAATATATAAATGGATTTTCTTTTAACTTATATTTCTTTCATTAAAAATCTTCTTTTTCACTTTCGGAGCCTGCTACCGCTATTACATCTTTAGAACAGGAAGGTGTAGTACTGCTGTATCTCTGCATACTTCGAATTTTGGTCAATATATCCCACAGCCTACTAGCCTACTAGGCAACGAACAAACAGCGACCGTGGGTTTGAGATAGATTTACAATACTGACTGTGGTTGCGTAGGAGCCTTCGCATGAAACTGGGAAATCCCCTGGCAGCTGGGAAGAAAATAGAGTATAGGCGGATTCTTTGTACAAGTGCACTTGCACTGAGCCCTGCATGTTGAGCTTACTTAGTAATTATGCACGAGAATGAGAATTTCAGGGACTTCCCCTGCTGGAGTGGTGACCGTGACACGTGAAAGGTGAATTTTACGTATCTTCTTTGATAACTTTATTAAAATTATTACATGGCTTTCAGGATTTACTTATTCGTCTTAGGAGAAAATTTCATGGAAAATCCGTTAAGCACCAGATTTGACACTGATTTTAATGAAAAAAAAAACCCACCAGTATTTCGCTATGGCGCTATATGAAAATTTCTGTCACTAGATGAACTTTAGAAACACCAGATCTGGTGCTAAATACACCACATTGGCAACACTGAATTCCTGAATCCTTATATTTGTTTCACATGCATCTACTGTATGTTGTAAAACATCAGATATCGGCCGCCGTAGGTTAGCATAATTCGCATTACATAGAAACGTCCCTGAAAAACTGATGCTGAATCAATGCCTAGTGTAACAGCCATACATTCGGTTACTAAGCAATTAATGTTATTTGAGTATTACCGTTTACGTGAAACACATATTTTGAAAAATTAATTATTTTCATTGAGTTGTTGATGACATAGCTCTTTCGCATTTCTCATCGATATTAAGATATCCAGACAAGTTTGAAAGATTACCTCGTGATGTAGTGGCTAGAATTATTGGCTTTCAACTCTGAGATCCGCCTTCGATTCCCGGCTCTGCAAACAGATTTACAGTAGATCCATTCTGAGGGATGGGAGGGAGTACGCAGAGCCTGCTTAGGCATAACTGAGAAGATGTAGGTTCGATCCCCACCTGTCATCTTAGAAGTAGGTTTCCAAGATACCCCACTTCTGCTCCAGCTAAAAGTTGGAATGGTTCTAATTTTAGGCCACGGCCACCTCCTTCCCAATCTTAGTCTCAATTACAAATGCACAAACTAGTAGATACCTCACAACAATACAGGTTACCAGACAAATTCCATACAGACCCAAGTAACCAGAGCTACGACTAAGCCTCAAATCCCTAAATGAATTATCAACAGATTTGAGGCCCTTGTACTCTCGTGCAATGAACATTCCTTTTCTCAACTCATGCCACCGCACCGCGCTGTCTATCTTATTACAAACCCCTGCAGTGATGACTACACGCAACACTGAACAGTGTTTCAAATTGCCTACCTAATAAGGTACTCCTTGTCATGGATTTCTGTGATCACAAATCAGTATGAATGATTGCTTCTTCGGTTAAGTGCATTGCTAAGAATTGTACTCGTTACATAAACCAGGAAATAATTTGCAGGGCCATTATTACTGAATATAGAGCCTCCGTGGCTTAGGCGGCAGCACGCCGGCCTCTCACCGCTGGGTCCGTGGATGGAATCCCGGTCACTCCATGTGAGATTTGTGCTGGACAAAGCGGAGGCAGACATGTCTCTCTTTCCCCGGGTACTCCGGTTTTCCCTGTCACAAATTTCATTCCAGCAACACTCTCCACTCTCATTTCATTTCATCTGTCATTCATTTAGACATTGCCCCAGTGGAGTGCGACAAGCTTCAGCAGCCGGCACAGTTCATATCCTCGTCGCTACATGGGGACTTCATTCATTCCCTTCCTGACCCGGTTGGTCGACTGGAACCAGGCGGTGCATTTTCATTTTCATTATTACTGAATATATATTGCTCCCTTGCACCCTACAACATAGGAGAGATATGTTTTTGTTGTTTGAGTCTTCAGTCTTTTGACTGGTTTGATGCAGATTTCCATGCCTCCCTGTCCTGAGCTAATCGATTCATCTCTACATAGCTACCACACCCTACATCCGAGGCAATCTGTTTAACATATTCTAACCTTGGTCTACCCCTACAGTTCTTGTTCTCGACCCTTCCTTCCATAACAAAGCTTACTCTTCCTGGGTGTCTTAGTATGTGTCCTACCAACCTATCTCTTCTCTTCATTAGCAGTCGCCAGAAACATTTCTCCTCTTTCACTCGTCTTAATACCTCTTCGTTTGTAACCCTTTCTACCCATCTGATCTTCATCATTCTCCTGTAACACCACATTCCAAACGCTTCAATTCTCCTCTGTTCTGCTGCACCAATAGTCCAAGTTTCACTTCCATAGAGCGCCACGCTCCAGTCAAAGGTTTTCAAAAATGTCTTCCTAATACCGAAATCTATATTCGATCTCAACAGATTCCTTTTCTGTAGAAATGCTTTCCTTGCCTGAGCCAACCTACTTTTTATATCCTCTTTGCTTCGTCCATCACTGGTTATTTTGCTTCCTAAATAACAGAAGTCTCCTACTTCCTTTAGTTTTTCCCCCTGCCAATTTGATGTCCACAGTGGTTTCTGATTTATAGCGGCTGCATTCCAATATTTTTGTTTTACATTTATTAATTTTCACCATGAATTCCTTCCTCAAGATGGAGTCCATACCATTCAAAAACTCATTTAAATCCTGAGGCGTGTCGGCTAAGATGACGATGTCATCAGCAAATCTCAGAGTTGAAATTATTTCTTCTTGAATCTTCACTCCCACTATAAATTTCTCTCTAATTTCCTTCATTGCTTGTTGAATGTAAAGATTGTAAAGTATGGGTGATAAGTTGCAGCTTTGCCTCACACCTTTCTGAATACCAGCTTCTCTCTCATGTCCATCAGCTCGAATGACTGCTGTCTGGTTTCTGTACAGATTGTAGATCACCCTCCTATCCCTGAACTTTATTCCAATCATTTTCAAAATGTCAAACAATTTAGTCCAATCAACGTTATCAAAAGCCTTTTCTAAGTCTACAAATGCCATGAACGTTCTCTTATCTTTTCTTATTCTACCTTCCAAAATCAGCCTAAGACTTAGTACAGCTTCCCTCGTTCCTACATTTCTCCTGAAACCAAACTGGTCTTCACCCAATTCCGCTTCTATCTGGCTTTCCATCCTCGTGTAAATTATTCTGGACAGGATCTTTGAAGCATGAGTAATCAAGCTGATTTTACGGTAATCAGGAGACATATAATAAGAATAATTGTTGAAAATTTCAATTCAACGCGACCAATAATATGACATATTCTACGAAAAAATTAGATGGGGATGAATATTAGCACCCTACGAGAATTATAGCAACGTTTTCCCCGGGTAAATATAAAGCTATTCACAAAGTTTCAGGGTAATCCGTGTAAACCATTCCCATGCCATAAGTAAACCGACAGAATGACAAAAATCCAACAGTACATGTATTGTGTTAGATTTGTATTTCATTTATATGGACTACTCACATCTTCAGTTACCAGCCCCTTTTATCTGATGTCAGTTTTGCTCCGTTTTTTTTTTTGTTAAATCGTATGGCCTCTGTGCCGGGTGCAAGCTTTGTTAATTGACCCAGAGGGCAGCTTGCATGTCGAATTTCGTCGTTGCTTTGAACGCTATGAAAGTCAAGGAGGAGAGATATCTAAGCTCCTTGACACTACGGCGCTTTCTGGTAGAGAATGGAGGAACTTTTTGTTGGCGGAAAATCCCGAGATTAATTTTGCCATTGAGCACGGCCTACTGAATTCAAATGGGTTGTTTAACATGCCAACAACGTATGACATCCATGTCGTGATTTATGTCGCCTTTCAAAAATCACTTACCACGGCCAGGGGCGAACCTGCAAGTTTGGGGTTGGTAATCCGACACATTAACCACTCACCCACCGTCTCTATAGTATTCTACTATTGTCAATACAAGAATTGTACCCATGTGATTAATTTCCATGGATAACATGCTTCTGCCTCTAGCAAGCATTAGTCCTCAGGCGTGTACTGTCCACCCACTGAGCAGTTGCATATTTTTGATCTGAGACTAAAAGGTATCAACTCTACAATGATAAAGCACAACTCTATTCTAAAGACTTTAATTCAGCTCTAAATCATGGCTTCAAACACACAAAAACACAATCCCAACAATATAACACAAAACAATGCAAAATTACTCCTACAATCCACTAATATTCGCACTTCATCCCAGCAAATCCAAATGATTATTCATTCATTTACCATAAGATTGACATCAAAATTCATTCTCAAGTGCGCTGATGCACAGGTAAATTACCCATGAACTGTACTTATAATCTTATGTCACCTGTTGTGACCTCTTTAATTCACAATCTTAATTGTTTACTCTCAACACAACTTAATTTACATTATGCGTACACTTGTGTTCTGTATCTCTCTTCCCACCAAAATGCTTTACCATGCATTAACCAATTTATGGGTTGCACATCAAATTTACTTGCAACTCCACAATTATTTGTAATCATACCCCTTTCTGCAGTTCCCTTCTGCAGTCCCCTTTTCTACAGTTCCACTGTATGCCGTTGTGATTTCAATTTCAAAAATTCCGTTACCGCTGTGTCGGATGGTATATTATGCTACCCTTGCGTGGGCATAGCCTATGGCATCTAGTGTCGACCTTTAGAACACAGTGACACTGTCAGTATAAAAATGCAACTTTCAACAACTCGTAAGTTTGCTAAATATTAAATCATCAGGATGATCCTTAATTATCAATGTGTTTCAAACCACACAGATTCATTATACAATACAACAACGACTCCTTTTATTACAAACAGGGTTTCAAAGTCTGTCCATTCTAAATGTCAACCTTCAAGGGTCGTTTAACATCTCCCCCTCGGTTCTACTTGTATACAATGGGAATGAGTCGAGCGGTCGCAAAACCACGTGCTCTGTCTCTCCCTAACTCCCTTCTCTGTTTACCTCCAAGCAGTAACTTGTGACTTTAAATACCATAGTGCAGTCTCAATGACCTACATATCCCATATGATTTAAACTAAATTGTATGCAAGATAGATTATGGGCGTGTTTAAACATTTATCCCTAACCTTAGGATATTAATAACTGGCCTCAACAGGTCCATTACATTATATGAAGGAACGAGATTCATCAATCACTGGTCGAACTGGCTAGCCGGCATCTTTTTAAATGTCACGGTCAGGCACATCCTGCCGCCAAAATTCGCTTCCCAGGAGCTGAATGTATCCAATAACTAGTTCTCGGTCGACATCAGGTGTCATGCTGAGTTTTCCATTGTTATCCTCTCATACACCACAGGATTCGAACCCGGAACATTCCATATCCATCCACAGAGCTAGGGTCAGCCACTAAGTACGCTCCGGCAATAATAAATATCTCTGTATGCCCTAGGCTATACGAGATTTCACACGTCGATTAGACTACCTGGCCTCCGCGACCATTGTGCTATGATCTCGTCCTATAATTAGTAAGATAAATCTATCAATTACTCTTACAAGCTTATTCACAAGCTGCAAATTCAATTCTCTATTAAACTCTTCCATTTCCTAGATTCTTGCATATTTATTTCCATTATCATAATATACTCTGATATTAAATTGCTTTTGCTTAGCCCTTCATGTATAATATTACTGCTTGGATAGATAAATATTCCAATTAGCATATATATTTTGCTTACAACCATTTTTCCCTGATGTGTATTCGTTTATTCTTTTTATTATTATTATTATTACTGACATGAATTACTATCACCGACACAACGTAACCCTTTTCAATAACCGAACATCCGTGTTCGTTACGTTACTTTTCTATATAACTGAATTGCCATTTTTTCAATAGTGGTAACGATTTATCCACTCAATGATGTACAAAGACATCTCAACTTGACTAGAATCAACACAACAATAATAATTTGAGGTTCTACCTCCTAAAAGTGACTCTCATTGGCATATTCTATAGATTTTGAAATCACTCAACATCCAGTGGACTATAACTGCTACAAAATCATGCATTTTGGGTACTTACATCGGCTAATCTGGTGGCTCCAACCACGCATTTCCTCCAGTAATGCCCGCCATTATATGCAAATTAGCAAGGCATTCTTACACTTCTCACACACACTATACATAACTTTTGCCTTACAAAACACACGGCACTTTTCTTTTCCATGTTGAAGCTGTCGCTTCCTTATTCACACAACACTTTATAGCACTTGTTACACTATTAATTTTACATATATTTAAATGATCATCACTACAATCACACGATCACTATGTACATTTCTTAGTGGTTGACTTTTCCTGGCAAAATATCAAAAATGCAGACGTTGGAAATCTCTCCTCCACTTCTCTCCCGCATCTCGTCTGAAAGTCTCGATTCTCTGCCTAAGGATTCCTATCAGTCCCCCATCTGTCTATCAATTTCTATCCTTAGAAAAATTTCCGGATATCGCATAAATATGCTTGCATATCGTCCTGAGCATTAATTACAGTGGTATCCCTGCGAAATTTCACCAATCGCATAACAAAGTTTATATCTGCGCAATCCGACTTCCTATGATATGTCTAACCAATAGTTTACATACTGCGCTCAACCATTGTACATTGTACTTGTACAGATTACCACTGTCAATTGTCCTACCCTGTATATCACACGGTACCTTTCCTGCGTGCTCGATAATAGTCCCTCGTAATGCCGTCTATAAAAGTATGGCACGACTGTCCTTAATAATTGTGAGTAATAAATGCCTTACTGCATGGCTCTTCATGTTAAAGTCCGCGCGTCCCTTCTCTGAATTCGGTAACGTGCACTTCGCACTATACTGCGATTCAACTGACTACATTAATCGTTATTAATTCATGGCTTACTGCATGATTATTATGTTGCTGCACTTACAGTAAGCTGTTAGAGTTTTCGCGTCTGTTCCTTGAGCTCGGGTGACGTGCTCCCTGCGCTCAAGTATGGTTCGACTGACTGCCTCTGTCATTCGTTCAGCCCTTATATCCGTTTGGAGAGGAAAAGTAGACCGAGAATTTCCCTGCAGCGTCATCTTCTCTCACAGTATGATTCTGGTCTTGAATTAACGTTTATATGGTTCCTTTTTCCTCGCTGGTCACAGATCTGTACGCGTGCTCGAGGATCGATCGGCCAATTAATTAATATTAATTGCCTTTGCCAGCGCGTGCCCACGCGGCGTCACCTAAAAATCCCCGGCGACATGGTCAGATCTCGCCACTAACCACAAATCTACTGTGTCACTGCACGTTCCATTAAATCTGCCTCGATTTCAATGTTTAATGTCTTGATAATTAGCCTCCCGGCTATATATTCACATAGGTGCAAACCTCATGTCTCTGAGTTACTCCAATCACGAGTAATCATTAAATTACGCTGGTATCTTCTCACTCCACTGGCCTCTCTATTCTCAAACGGGGAATAACTGGACAATATTTTACCCTCCTGACCTGCTCCAGACGACATAAGTAGGTCACAAAGAGTGACACGGCTCCAAGAAATCACGCCCCTATTCCAGAGTCTTTGACAACTGTCAAGCGCTCAAACTTTCTGTGCTCAAGTCCAGAATAGTATACTTCATACAGCCCAAAAATGCAGTATTCTGCTATTATTCCCTGCATTATACTAACAAATAATGTCAGAATTAGTTCATATCACAACAGTGATTTAATATGTATTTTCTCTAGGGGTTTTTATAATTTAACTCCCTCAAAAGATCTTGTGTTCGTTCCTAGCTGGAACCTCAATTCTTAGCTCATCTTATCTCAGAGATCCACGTTCGACACCAGTCAGCCTAACCCCGTTGGGTTCAGTATGTACAAGTAGAATTTTGAATCAAGTCTGTCAGTTTTGCCTATACAAACTGTCATTTGTAACTCTTCAGTCGGTCAACACGAATTTGCGCAATGACTGGGCGGGGTGCAATGCATATAATTCACAGTATGAAGAATAAGTAAAATACTCTTGGAAAAAAATACATGTATTAGTTATGATCTCTACTATAACGGGGAAATTTTAGTAGTAGGCATTTCAACCTTCAAGCGGTCATCATCAGATCATGATAACTGTGTTGATCACTGCGTGAAGGTCGATGAAACGTAATCCAAAAATTGCCTGATTATAGTCGTTATCATAACTAATACATGTAATTCTTTCCAAGAGTGTTTTACTTACTATTCTTGTATTATACACATATATTATTATTATTTTATTTTATTTTATTTTACTTTTACACGTTACAGGCCTATTAGACCACGCGAAGAAATCATGACTTTTTGTTCTTCCTGTCTTTCCAGTACTCTTTCATTCGTGCACTAAAGGCCCTCTTCCTTTCTTCGGTCCACTTTGGTCTTTGGGCTGTAGGTGCTGCTCTCTCTGACAACACTCCTCACTGTCTTGTATACTTTGTGTCGAAATACGCTTTTGTCTATGACGTCTTCTGGGTCGACCAGTGCTTTTACTAGATCAATTTTGACTTGCATCATCCAGGATGTAGTAATCTTGAGCAGCTGTATGTATCTAAGAATTTTGTTTGTGAGTCTGTTTTGTGGGAGTCGTCTGATGTGGCCGTAAAATTTTAGTCGCCTCTTTCTGATGTCTGCTGCGAGGTTGGACAATTTCCCTGTGGTTTCTCTGGAGTGAGGCCTGTATCCTTCATCTGTGTGCTTTGGTCCAATTATTTTCCTTATTATTTTTCTTTCCTCTGTGAGGATTTTTTCAACGTCGCCCTTACTGTAGTGTGTAACGTCAATGTCTCGCTACCATAAAGCTCCTCAGGTTCAATAACCGTGTTGTAATGACGAAGTTTAGTGAATGTGGACATACATATTTTGTTGTAGACACCCTGTGTCTTGTATAAGGCTCTCTTCATTTTCATCAACCTAGTGTTCTGCGCGATTTTCTCTTTTAACTTTCCCGTCGGTTATAATAATTTAATATAATTTAATTTAATTTAATTTTAAATACTATTTATGTTACATTATTGTGATATGTCTCACGAATCTGATGACTGTACAGATTATCTGTGAGACATATTAATTATTATTTACAACATATATATAGATTATATTTCAATACAAGAGTGCATGCACTTTTTTGTAATGGTAATGATAATGATAAAATATTAATGTAAATAATTAAAGACACAAGAAGTTACACTATGGTAGTTATATTAATACATTTATGTTATGAGTTAATGTTTGGTTAAGTAATACTTTTAATGCGACTTATAGCTAGTTGTTTGCTGTTAATGTTCGTCAATCTAGGTGGTAGTTCATTAAGTAGTGATGGTATAATATAATTTAGTCTCTTGAAACAATAGCTATTTATACATAAGGGTTTTACATATTTAGTACTTGTTATGGCTCTTGTTTGTATGTTTTGAGAGACCTTATGCCTGAATCTTGGATCATGGTAGTAGAGGTTCAGTACAGTAATTTGGAACAACTCTTTAATATTAAAATAAGGGATATCAGTGAAATATTTAAAGAACCTGTTTTGGCTATCTTGAAGATTATTAATTAAAGTTGTGTTTTGATTTCCCCAAGCTGCTATAGCATATCTTAATTTGCTTTCAATCAGAGCACTATAAATTGTTTTGTAAGTTTTCCTATCTACATAAAATCGGAGATTGTAGAAGGTGTAGAGGTTTGCTCTTAGTTTTTTTAAATTATATTTACTGTGTGTGTGTTCATTTTAAAGTGTTCATCAAGGGTAATTCCTAGATATTTTTGTGTCGAAGTACTATTTATGAAGCTGTTACATTTGCAACCTGCCAGGATGTTTTGGTGTATCCATGATATGCTGTGGTGCGTTAGTTTGTATTTTTCTTGTGTGAAGTGAACTCTGATGTGCATTATTTTAGATTTGGTTGTATTTATAAACAAATTATTGTCATGACACCATCTTGTGATGTTATTGAAGTCTTCTTGAAGTCTATCAAAAGCTGTTTTTGAGTCTTTATGTAAGGTATATATAGTGGTGTCATCAGCATAAATAAATATTTTACTGTGTTTAATGGCTTCATTCATGTCGTTTACGAACAGGTTATATAGTGTAGGTGAAATAATACTGCCTTGAGGGATACCCTGTGTTCCTTCTACTGCGTCACTGATAGTGTTATTGACCATAACTGCCATTTCCCTGTTTTTCAGATAGCTTTCAAATAGTTTGTAAGTCGTGCCTCTTATTCCAATATCGTGTAATTTAGCAAGTAGTTTATTGTGATTTATTGTGTCAAATGCTTTAGAAAAGTCAAGAAAAAGTACCATTATGTGATTGTTCTTATTTAAGGCATTATTTATTACATTGGCAAATTCAGCCAGGAGTAGTTCAGTACTTTTTCCCTTCCTAAAACCGTATAGGTGTCCCTTTAAAATATCATATTTATTTAGGAAATTCTTCAATCTCGTATCCAAGCATTTTTCCATTATTTTGGGAAGGATTGATAAAATGCATATTGCTCTGTAGTTGCCAAAGTCTAAGTGATCGCCATTCTTATATATTGGTTTAATAATTGTGTATTTCAGATATTTTGGTATTATGCCTGATTCGAATATCTTGTTTATGAGATGTGTTATGATTGGTATAGTTTTTTTTTTGATGTTGCCTTTATGTCTTTCAAGCGTATATTGTCTGCCCCAGGCGATTTGTCTGTTTTTAATTCCTTAATTATGTTCTCTATTTCATATTCATCAGTTTCAAGTAATGTAAAGGAATTCATTAATGTATTTCTATTTGATTGCCATATGTTGATAATACAGTTATGAGCTAGGCTGTTTATTTTTTCACTAAAGGTATTGTTGAATTTATTGACTATCACTTCGTTAGTATAATGTAATCTTAAATGTTTGTTTATGACTTCATTGACAGTTTGTGTTTTCCGACCTGTTATATCATGAATGACTTTCCACATTCCTTTATTATCGTTTTTGGAACTATTTATCTTATTTTCATAATATTGATGTTTTGTTTTGTTTATTAGCTTATTTAATTTGTTTCTGAAAGCTTTGTATTCATTTTTTATTGTAATATTATCCTTGTTTCTGAGCATTGTTTTGTAAAGTCTGTCTCATTCCTTACATTGTATTTTTAGGTCATAAGTGAAACCATTGTTTGCTTTTTCTGTGTTTACGTGTGGTTATGTAAGATGCTTTTTGGTAGATTTCCTTAAATTTGGTTGTTATATTGTTATATATGTCATTAGGATTTTTTAATTCAAGGCAATCTGTCCAGTCTGTGTTGTTAAGGCTTGTGTGTATTATAGTATCGTTCATTAGCGTAATGTACGATTATCATTATCGTGTGATTGTGTCTTATCATTTTTTGGCCAAATACCTGCATATGTTATGCAGTGGTCAGAGATGTCTGATTGTATGACTGCAGAAGTATATTGATCTAGTCTGCTACGATAGTATATGTGATCAATACATGTTCTCGAGTCTAAATTTGGATCATAACGAGTACATTGAGTGATAAGTGGTAGGAAACCATGAGTTGCCATAATATTTGTATATTTGATAGCTGATAGACTGATGTCATTAGAAAAAGTATCAATGTTGATATCTCCTAAAATGGCGTATTCGCTGTACTTACTGGTGTGTTGTGTTATATGTGTCTCCAGTTCATCAAGAAAGTCATTTATGTTAGTGCTAGGTGGTCTGTAAATGCATGTTAATCCAATCTTTTTGTTCATGTGAAGTATTTCTATTACCATTGATTCATGAGTATTGGAAATGTATGAATTGTGTGTTCTAATAGCCATGTTGTTCTTTACATATATGGCTATGCCTCCTCCTTTACGATTTGTTCTATTACAAAACACAACATTAAAATTATCCAAAGTAAATAGGTAATTATTAGATTCAAGTATGTTAATTTCTGTTAAGCAAATAATATCCAGATCATTAATTTTCTTGCCTAAGGTTATGGTTAAACAATCCCAGTTTCTTGATATAGATTGAATATTTAGAGAAAGGATATTGATTTCAGCATTATTTCTAGTCTTATTACCATTTTCGATGAAATCGGGTATATTGAGAAATGTGAGTTCCTTTTGTATTCCAGAAACATTTATATTGCTATCCCAACTGTTCATAATATCAATTAATATAATAATTCAATAATAAATCTTTCTTTTTGGCGGGGGGGGGGGGGGCTTACCTAATTTAGTTAATGTCTTCCTCACGGGAGATTCTCAATATACCAGATTCATAGTTTTTTCGCGCTAGAATTTTGCCGTTTTTAACCCAAATAAATTTCCAGTTATTTTCTCTGGCCTGATTTTTAGTTTTCCATAGTAGCTCTCTGTAAAATGACGTTAGACTTTCGTTAATGAAAAACCTAGATTTAGTGTTCCCATGAGTGAGGAAATTTTGTCCTTTTTTTTCTGTAAAAATTCATTCTTTTTGGATATAGAGTTGAATTTTACTACTATTGGAGGGATTTTGTTCTTTCTTTGCAGTGGGGGACTGTAAACGTCCTCTACATCAAACATGTTTAGATCTACTTCTAGAGTCTCAGCAATTTTGTGGACGATTTCATCCAGGCATTCATCTTTCGCGCGTGGCACTTCACTTTTTTCATTGTATTGTTGCCTACCGTTCTGTTCCATTGTGTGCACTTTCTCGTTTAGATCTGATATTATTTTGTCTTGTAGATTCTTTTCGTCTTTTAGGGTTTTTATTTCTGCTGTAAGCGATTTCAGAAGAGTTGCATTTGACTTAGTTTCCTTAATCAACTCATCATATTTCTGCGCAATAAAGTCGGCACTTTTTACACTTTCACTCACTTGGTTTTCCAGTTCACTAATCTGTTTCTTTAATTCTAAAAACATATCTTTGATATCCGATGAGTGTATTATCTCCGTGTCCGGTGTTGAAGGTGGAGTCGCTGTGTCATCAGTATTAGCAGCTGGTTGGGTCATTGTTCCATCGCTTGCGACAGCAGGTACTGACGTCGTCTTCTTGAAGCTACGGCATTGTGAACACCGCCATGATTCCTTCGCTTGTTTGGCCATATCTTTCCATGTACGTGTAGTTACGGTTGTACATTCATAGTGATATTTCCCTTTGCATCCCGTGCAGGATACATAGTCACCATCACTTGGGAGTCCTTCTTGACAACGGTCGCAAACCATTTCCTTGCTATACTTAACTTTTTTGCGATGCACTCAGGTACACGTCTACTTCCTCCGGTGTCTCACTTAATAATAATAATAATAATAATAATAATAATAATAATTATTATTATTATTATTATTATTATTATTGATTTAAGCCCTCTAAAGAGCGCTTATGACTAGTTATTTTTGGATGCTCGCTTCCGTTCCCAATACCTCTTTAACCCTGCCAATAGTTTTTCCTTCCTTTCCTGTGAAGGAGGTTGGTAGGGGGTGACTACGAATTAACAATGTGACAAAATTTGGGGTGGTCATAGACATCAGTTTCGGATACATATATGTAGTCTATTGTACCCCGTCCAGTTATTCGGCAAATTCATGTTTACCGACTGATGAGTTACAAATGGCACTAATGTTATTAGCAATTAGATTGGAGAATGGTTCTCCGAAATTTGTTGAAGTTATGATCGGTACATTTGCATATAAAAAATCTCTATAAAATGAATACGAGAATCATATGTCCCAAAATGTTGAGATCCATAGAGGTTCCAAGGAAACTGCCTTCCCTTTGACTAGGCTACTGCTCCTGAAAAGTTCGTAAAACAACTAATTCATTAATCTTATACAGAAGGGTCCTGCTCTATAGAACGGAACCTCTCCAGGGCCGTGTGACGGAAGGCAAGTGATTAGTCACCGGCAATTGACCAGCATTTGCCGATTACACAAGAGTGGGGCGGGAAGTCCTGAATGCCGTCATTGCATTTATTTCATTTGGAGCTGGCAAGATACCTTAGTTGAGATAATTACGACTGGTGGTGAAGTACCGTAGGTTTTCTCGTATCCCGTGAACAGGGTAGAGTATGATAAAAAACACTGAATTCTCTTAGTGGAAACTTATCTTATCAAGTAGAAGTCCTTTAGTAAATGTGTTTGTAAGTTTCAATGCCATGAGGTTTTTACTTTTTACTCAAACAAAAGGTATACAGAAACAATCCGCATACTCTGGAGGCTTCCGAAAAAGAAATAACTGCACCGATACGAAATATCAGTCAGAATGAATTAGAGCGAGTGTTCCAAAACTTCCTATGTCGGTGCAATGAGTGTTTAGGAAATGAAGGACTGCGTTTCCAGCAACAACTCTGAAATTCATGTATGTAATGATGATTATTAAATACATTAAAAAGGGTAAATGTGTTAAATTAGTTGGGCGCTACGCTGCTGCTAGCACCAGTGCCTTGGCCGACAGGCTGCTACGTACAGTAGCCCACCCGTCACACGTCCCCGGTGAGGCTCCGTTCTATAGAGAAGGACCTCGCTGTATAAGCCATATACTGAAATACAACTAAAACGTTATTGCCACATGAAGATGTAGAATCAACATTTTATATAAATACAGTAGTAATGGCATTGCTGTAACTCATTGCAGGAAGATCCGATCACAGTGCTTTAACATTAAAAAATTGCTTTAAATAACTCCCGGTCAAGTAGAAAATCGTCTTGGGTATACAACAAAAATCACTTCTGGGATTAAATGGATAGAAAAGAAATGTGGGCGTAAGCACACCGAATATTAATTTGCTGTATTAAATACATATCAGCATCTCTGACGCCCTCAATTAGCAGAAATGTATGACAATATTTTTCCTGATTTCAACACCAAATGATATGATCGCATGTATAAATGGAGTAAAAATAACTTTAGCCCATCTGCCTACTACATCCCCGTGAAGAACTAATAGGCCATAGCCTATTTTCATACATACTCTACAGGTCCTTTTCCAAATTATCGATCATTAGCGTATTGTACGATTCAATCTTGTGATTGTGATTTTTTTTTTTTTTGGCCAAATACCTGCAAATGGTATGTAGTCGTCATAGATGTCTGATTGTATGACGGCAGAAGTATAATCATCTAGACTTCTACGATAGTATATGTGATCATTAAATGTTCTCGCGTCTAAATTTGGATCATAACGAGTGCATTTAGTGCTAAGTGATAAGAGAATATAAGTAGTCATGATATATCTCCTAATTAAGCGTATTTGCTGTACCTATTGTTTCCAGTTCTTTATGAAAGTTACAATAATAATATGTTCTTATTTTTTATTTAATTTTCTAACGGAGGAGAAGAAATGTATTAAAACATATAGTGTCGGACTCCCGAGTGGCAGACTACTGACTAAAACTCCCCCGTGACTTCTAGAGTCTAGCCTGGAACCATTTAACACATTAATTCAGGCTAGGACCATATACTAGGACACTTGTCTTCAACTATTTTTTTCATCCGTGACTATCCAGATCTTTTTTCTTCGTTCAAAGAATTTCTTCAGTGTAATGAGTTACATTTTTCCAGTGCGACTCATCATGATGCATGAGTTCCACGATGTTGTCTGGAAAGATCCGTTGTCCAATCCCCCTTTGAAGTAATTCCCTTTTATCAATCCACCTCTTGCAGGAGAATAATAATGGTAATAATAATAATACAAATAATAACAATAGTAATAATATGATAATAATAAATACAATTATTACGGTATTATTATTATCAATAATAATAATAATACAAATAATAATAGTAATAATATTAAAATAAATACCATTTTTTATGATATGCGTAGTAATTAATTCATTGAAATGTACAGTATACACCTATATGTGTCCATAAAAACCTTCAAGGCCTCCAGTGAAGCTGAATTTGCTAAATTAAACAAAATAAAACATGAAATCTTGGTCTTATAATAATATAGCTTTATATACCAAACATGTATATGATCGCTGATCTGATCGCTTTAGCTTAGCAGGATGGGAGGTGTTCTGCTTTATACCTTCCATAACTGTAATGTTAACGATGATATCAGATTCACTTCTCTACAAATTGAGCCACCTCGGAGAGGAACATAGCTTGGCCTGGAGGCCATTGAGCGACGCGACGCGTCTGTACATGAACGGTTGTGCTTTCTCACAGTAGATGCAAGACAAGGCAAGCGTTTACCCCCTCAAGGTAAACACGCAATGGCATCGTGCAGCTGTGGATATTCCGTACAGCAGTGGGGACATGTCCGCAAGTCTTTAGCCCGGAAACTTGTGCCCCGGCTTGCATCTTCTTCCTCCTTTAGAAGCCAGTCGTCTTAACGCTCTTTCCCTCCATCCCCCCAACTTCTACCCGTCTCTCTGTCTTGCTCCAATAAAAGGGTGGCGCGGCTTTACGTCCGACTGTCCGGAACGCCATGGATCAAACGGTGATATTTATCACGGTGAAGCATGAGCAAGCCGGAGAGATCCCTGTGATATACGCACCAGTATCTCTTATGTGGCCCGTGCTAGCCACGACTGGCCATTCACGGGCTAGGGCTCTGCAATTGCTCCAGCTTGAAAGAGCAAGGAAGTGCGAAGGTCCAGCCAGACCAATGGATGTTGGACTGATACCAGATTTTGATCAGGGCGCCGTCGCCTCGCCAGGGTAATGAAGAATTCGTAACCCCGACATGCTACATAGTGACTATTAGTTCTAGCAGAGTCGTTAAATGCTCACATCCTTCTTTAAGTAAGTGCGCCAACAAGAACATGCTGATAAAGTCAAGGGGAAGGGGAGACAAAGAGCTCGCTGCTATCTCCAATGCTTTTACACTCCGGCCATAAGGCTAGAAAATTAATCGCATCAATACTATCACAATAATAGTGTTAATAATACTGTAATAATAACACACTTACAATAATGAATGAATGAATGAATGGCCCATCCCTTACCCGGCCTGGAAATCCCAAGACCTGGGAAGGGAGGATTCAGTTATTAATGACAAACAGTGTACCTAGAATACATATATGAAAATAATTTTACAAATACAGTACATTTAGGCTACAGTGTTATGCTTATAATGAAAATAGTACTGTAACACAAAACTAGCAAATAATTTAACAGTCTCCTATTGTTGTTGTATCTGTATTAATATTAAGATTCTTTCGATCATTATATTTAACTTTTATGCATAGGTACATACTATTTATAATAATAATAATAATAATAATAATAATAATCGTACCTGGTACAATAATAATTATAATAATACTGTTATCATAATACTGTAATTGATGTGCCACACATCAGATTCAGCGAAGGGCATTTTACCCCCTTATTGAGTGTAATATTTCTAGTCTGAGCGAAAGATTTGGTACCCACGATACAAAGGAAACTCACCTTTATTTCTGTTCAAATCGAAAATTTGTTTCAGACACTGTATATATTGAAAGGTACTGTATCTATTTCAAATAAGAGAATATGTGCAGGCATCATAATGATAAGTTTAATCTTATAGGTGAAAACTTCTTCAAAATTAAGGATACTTCCCATAATATTGAACGTTTTAAATAAAATATATAATATTCTTTGATATTTGTCATTCGAGAACAATCTTAGAAGTATCTTAGAAATAGAGTAATAGACCACAGTCCTCCTGAAATGTTTTAACCTGCAACCCTCCACTCTAGGTCAACACCTAGCGGGGTACGGTAGTGAGGATGGATTCTGACCCCCTTTCCCCAGGCTATTTGTTGTTTATTTATGTTGTTTATTTAGGAGTTTTCCTGCATTGCGGCCATGCAGGCCAGTGTACTTGGGTGTCTGTAGAATTTGTCTTATAACCTGTATTATTGTGGTCTGTTTATGTGTGTGTAATTGATTCGAGGATTGGGATATAGGTGACCGTGGCCGTTAGGAGCCATCCCGGCATTTGCTTGGAGTAGAAATCGAAAACTACGGAAAACCACCTCTAGGATGACTAAGGTAGGAACCAAACCCACCTCTTCAGAGTTTTCTTTCACGAGGTTTAATGTAACCCGCTCCAGCCATCAGACCTGAACTATATTTCTTGGCAGAACTGAGAAATGAGTCCAGACCTCCAAGGTGACAGCCAAGAAAGTTAGCTGCTACTCCACGATGTGGATCCACCGGGGTGGATTTAAGTAAACATGAGCAACCATTCAAAATAATTATTTACGGGAACGGGGGTCCATTTCTGGAATCCTGTAATTCGCTGGATCAGAAGATAACAACCCTAACGGATGTCTTGACTGGACCCGTAATTCCTTTTTTCGATTGAGTTCTTAAGTTCCTTTCATCACTTTACGTCCTTCCGGGCCATAGAAGTGGGAGGGGCAAATGGGGGACGTAGTTCTGGTGCCCTTTGTTTCGATGGACTTGAAGTGTTGAGGAGGTCAGAGGAATGCTCGTACAGTCGTAACTGCTGTGAATAAAATCGTTCAATTTGTTATTCAAAATTGTTAAAGACACTTTGAAACTACCAAAACTATTATATTTTTTTGTGTAATGGTGATGACTGTCATTTACAGGGGCATACCATGTAGGTCATCTACCCCTAAATTATATTTCTAAATCATGGGAAGAAATGTAACACTAATGAAGCAACCAAAAATATAAACTCTGTGGTACTTTGTAAAATATGACCAGAAATGAGCCGCTATTAATTGGAAAATTTCATATCCAGTGTTTGGAAAATTGAGCCATTTATTGAGCTATAATAAAATATAATTTATTTGTTGTACCGAGAAGTCCAAAAGTACTGACACAGCGTTAAATATACGCACACAACGAAAATTATCATCATATACCATACTAATATGTAAATCTGAACATTGGTCTGTTTGTCTGGGTTCCCTCATTCTAAAACTACTGAACCTAATGAGCTGAAATTTTCATGGGTATAGTTTTACATAGTTTTATGTAGTTTTGGAACAGTCAACCAGGTAACACGGCGATAATTTATGTCTAGTTTCTTTTACAAAACATGATTATATCCTACAAATCCAAATAGTGGGTTAACGTTTAATCCTATCACGAAATGAAACCCGCCACGTAAACAAAAAAATTAATTTTCTACAAGAGAAAGCATATACATTTTCTTGGTAACTGCTATAAATTCCCAGAAAATTAACGGTTTCCGTAAATTTGCGAGTGTGTTTTCAGTTCAAAGCCAGCAAGATTAAACAGCCAATCCTATCAAGGAATGAAGACCAGCATATAATGTATGTACTGAAAATTAAGTTTTTACAGTAAACAATCTCGTACACATTTTCTTCAACTATACTGTGTTTCCAAGAAATTATGTTTCTCTGTCTGAATGCCCCGTCAAGTGATGCGCACCATTTGAAATCTTGCATGGCAGTTCCTATCACACACACGCAGACACACGTACAAACAAAGAAAAATATTTTACCGATTTAGCTGAAATTTCACATGGATATAGGTCCTTTTCATAATTTGATATAGCCGACTATTGTTAAACCTACGGATTTTTATCTACAAGTGTAGTTTTTGCTGAACTAGGTCACATCTTACCTACCAAACACCAAACTAATGAAGCCTACCAAATGTGCTTGGAATTAAATTTTCCCTTCGAGCGCTGTAAATAACTAAATGAAATAATGCATGGCGGTTCCTTTCAGTTAATAGGCAAGGGATAAGAACGAGATTTTGTATAATTTACTCTTAGGGGATGAAATATTGT
The DNA here is from genome assembly GCA_946902985.2 of Meconema thalassinum. Classification (NCBI taxonomy): domain Eukaryota; kingdom Metazoa; phylum Arthropoda; class Insecta; order Orthoptera; family Tettigoniidae; genus Meconema; species Meconema thalassinum. The sequence continues at coordinate 133,118,377 of OX336389.2, forward strand.
GGAAGAAGTTTCTCCTAAAGCCGCTTGAGTTACTAACATTAAGGCTGAAAAAAAAAGTAACCTGTTCCAGGAATTTTTGATTTTATGTAGTTTGAGGGGTTAAAATATTACTGTAAATGTTATTATGAGTACCCCATAACAGTTTTATTTAGGCTACTAATAATATAGATTTCTTTACATAAATTTTATTTCAGTGTTTTGTCTTGTTGACAACGGGTCCAATTGCATTGTTCTATTCGCAGTAGATGCAATGCAACTATTTATTTAATATTAATATCATTATTATTTTCATTATTATTAATATTATAATTGTTATCTAAGTCATACTTTAATCTGGGGTAATGTGTAGTTTTCTATGACTATATTTTGAAGCTTAGTTTAATTCTGTGCTGAATAGTATGCTTTATATTCAATTTGTACATACAGTATTTCAAATGTTATGTATCTTTAACCCTGGCACGCTATAACTTGTTGAAACAGTGATATTCCTGGATAGGAATTGGTTGCGCTTCGGTTATTTCGCATGACTCATTAGGCGATCCCCGGACTCAACGGCTAGCTCTCTGGCAACTCTGGCTTCATGGGGTGTCACCCAGTAGACGTGTGTCTCTGTGATTGGTGGACCCTTTGAATCTAAAGATAAATGAACTGTATAATTGTGGGTTTAAATGACTACAACCCGAGCCACGATAGGTTAGCTGTGACCAGGAAGTATGTTATGTACTGTACAAGCGGTGGAGGAAAGTAGTTCCTCGGGTATTTAAGGTCGTATCGCTTGTAACTCCGGGATTTATTTGAAGACTTTTTCTCTGTACTTCGGTTTGTGTGAGTCACTGTCAAGCCAAGAAACATTTCTTTCTTCTTCGGTTTGTGTGCATGGCTGTCGAGCCGAGACTTTTACTGTGCTGAGAATTGTGAGTGTGGCTAGATAGCCAGGGTTTTTTCTTCTAAAAGATTAACAGTATTATTATTTCTGCGTGTGAGTATTGCTGTTAGACCGGAGAACTTATTTCAAAACTGATCTCTATACTTTGACATGCTAGGTGTGTGCATGGCTGCTGAGAAGAAACTTTCATTTTGAGTGAAAGCCACTACTTCACACTGTGGAAATGGCTGTTGGGTCAGAACTCTCATTACTGCACTTTGAGTGAGTGGATATTTTTAAGAAATACTCTGTCGGTGTTGAAGTACTGATGAGCCTACAAGCATCATGTAGAATCTGCGACCAACTGCCGCTATATCTCCAAGGTGGAAAAGGCTTAGCGACTCTCTGCCAACAGTCGGACATCATCTTTGCGTAATTTGAAGAAACAGTATATACATATTGGAGGATTGTCTAGTCAATGCCAGGCATATTTTGTGGGGTCAGTTCTTATATTTTGTGTTGTAAATTAGAGTCATTTGTTGTTATATTTCCAAATATAGAGTCAATTTAAATTTAGTAGAATAGTTCATTTTAATTAGAAAACTGTAGTTAGCCTTCTTACCTTTCCTACGTTCTTAGTAGGTTTGGTGCATGAGCCAGATATTTCAGGGTTCTTGCACTTACCCTGGGATTAAGAAGAGTCTCCGTCAAGTTAGGCTTTTATATTCTTGAATTTACGTAAAAATAGCAAATGAGGCCATTTATGAGACAACTATGAAATGTATTATATTTGCTTGTAATTTAAAAGTAACATTACAGCGGGAAAGGTGTGAAAGATCGGATTATCCACATATTTTAGTAGCGAAATTTCAGAAATGGCTATTTTTAATCGGAGAGCTCACTCACAAAGATACTTTCCGATAATATAACTTGCAGGGAGAATTATACTAGTTTAAAAAGTCAACTGGAATGTATTGATTAGCCGATATTGTTCCAACAGGAGTTATGGGATAAACGTGATTAAAAGGGGGATACCCGTGCTGTTAAATGGTAATGAATTACCTTCCTGCCTCAAAATCCGCAGTGGGATATTAATGGATACCGACATAACTATGGGGTTCGGTAGGAATGGTATACCCATAGTGAAGCCACGTAAGGTTCCTACATATGCTGTAAACCGCCTTCGGGATCCTCCTACTGCTTGTAACAAAGTGGTGGAATATCCTAAACTGACTGGACATTATCGTATGTTCCAGAATATTGAAGTTACATTCGTGCTTGGAATGTAGGGTCCTTATCCTTTTAAGCCATCTTTGGGATCGGTCATTCAGGAAGGAGGACCCAGCGATGTACACCCAATTGTGAGACACGGTTTCACGCAGGCATGTGATGTAGGCATAAGTTCAATTGTCGCTCAAAATAACACAATTAACATTAAGGTGAAATATAGATGACTCTTATCCGAATATTTTTCAGTGGCTGTAAATATATTACATACTTTTAACTTTGTAACACCAAAAGTTTTTCATTGCTGCACTTCAATTCTAAATGCGTAAAAACCATCCAATCGTTATGATGCCTTGCCACTATTTCGTGCATATCTTGTCTTTTATTCCATTTATGTTATTTTCTTCGTATTTTTAGCCTATTTTCATTTTATGAAAAAATAGGCTTATGAGATCACCTTTTGTCCGTGTGTGTGTGTGCGTATGTGTGTGTGTCCGACCCCCCTAATAACATTTAAATGGCTGGGGCGATTTCAATGAAACTCGGTATGGTCATAGCACCATTTTGGACGACCCTGGCCGTGGCCTTCAAATTTTGTTACGTCTCACCAATCCAACATGGCGGCTGTGCGAAAGATTTCACCAGCATTCAATATCTCCGAAACTATTACCGATATCACCCTAAAATATAGTACAGTGATAAAGGGCACTACTACAAGTTCACCTATGAGACTTTCAAAACTCTGGTAACTACAAAACCAACATGGCGGCCAGGCGGAGTTGAGACGTTTAAATAGACTTTTCTCCCGATTTAACCATCCAAACGCAATGAAACTTGGTACAGCAAAAGTTTATACACATTGCAATGCACTGACATCTAATATAGTTCAAATCGTTTACATAACCTCAAGATGGCGGCTGCACGAAATATTTTACCTGCATTCTATATCTCCGAAACTATTTCTGATATCACCCTGAAATTTTGTACGGTGATACAGGGCACTACTACAAGTTTATATTTGTAAGTTTAACACACCTGTAGAATATAGAACGAACATGGCGGCCAAGCGAAGTTGAAACATTTTAATAGACTTTTCTCGCGATTTAACCATCTGAGCGTAGTGAAATATCGTACATTAAATGTATATACATATTCTAATGCATTGGCATCTAATTTAGTTCAATTTTTTACATAACCTCAGGATGGCGGCTGTACGAAATTTTGAAATTAAGTTTTTATTTCTTGTGTCGTAATCATGCGATCGAAATGAAAGTTTAAATAATGAATCTACACAATAATGTTCCTTTAATGGTACATAACTCTATGGCCTAAACATAATAACAATCCAACATGGCGACCATCCGAAATATTTAGACGGTTCACAATATCTATGTATCTTTTACAGCAATCAAACTGTTTTTTTAATGTTCATAGGGGCTATGAACATAAGTTCACCTATAGGACTTTCAGTAACCTGGTGATCAAAAGTCCAACATGGTGGCGACGCAAAGTATAAATATTCACATGGACGTTTCTCGCAATTTAACCATCCGAGTGCAGTGAAACTTGGTACAGTAAATCCTTATACAAATGTTAATCCACTGGCATGAAATGTATTTCAATTGTTTCCATAACCACAAGATGGCAGCTGTGCGAAATTTTAAAATCTCGTTTTTACGTCTTGTGTCCTAATCATGCGATTGAAGGTTGAATACTACACGTACACAATAATCTTCATGTGAGAGTTCATAACTCTAAGACCTACATATATAAAAATCCATCATGGTGACCATCCGAAATATTAGACGGTTCTCAATATCTACGAATCTATTACAGCAATCAAACTGAAATTTCGTATGTTGATAGAGACAATTAACATAAGTAGGATTATTGAAATAGGCTTTAGGCCTTCACGGAACTACTTGTTTTTTTTTATAAATTAAAATAGGCTGAATATAAAATTATGAAGATCGAAGAATTAAGTTACCTCCACGGCCTTCTGAATCTGTCATATCCTGTCTTCGTGAAATACAGTATATACAATCATTGTGTTGAAAGGAGGCTCTGTGCAAGCGCACTCTTGTTGAGATGCATGTTCCGGGCAGTCGCTCTCGACTATTATCGATAATGTCATCGATCATGAGCAGCATACTACTAAAACTTCAAAATTAATAACTGAGGATACAATTGAGTCGTCCAGTTGCAAAACTCGTTTAATCCACTTGTGAATAAGGATCATTTTCACGAGAAACGTTTCTCTGGACTTTGCCTTGCGTATCTTTTGTGTTTGTTGTTTTCTACTATTTTCTTTTTGCTTCGTGTTTTTTGTTTTGTGTCTTCTTTGTGCTTTTGCTTTTGAATTTTACTTTTTGCTTTTCTTTCTTGGTTTTGGTTTTATGTTTGTTTTCTGCTTTTGCTCTTTTTGAATTTTGCTTTTTGCTTTGTGTTTCTTGTTTTTTGTTTTCTGTTTTTGCTTTAGTTTTTGAATTTTTCTTTTTGCTTCGTATTTTTTGTTTTTGGTTTTATGTTTGTTTTCTGGAAAATCAAAATAAAACAAAACAAAACAAACAACAAAAAAATAAATAAAACAATTAAAAAAATAAAACGAAATAAAATAAAGCAAAACAAAAACGAAATAATATTAAATTAAACAAAATAAAACAAAATAAAATAAAATAGAGTAAAATAAAATAAAATAAAATAATTAAATAAATAACTTTACGACATGATCCTTATTCACAAGTGGATTAAACGAGTTTTGCAACTGGACGACTCAATTGAACAATTTACACAGAACGTTGTTACAGGGGAGAAGCAAATATGATGATACCTTGTTTGCATTAATCATAAGTCTATCACACTGCATATAGCACGTAGCTAACATCTTGAATATGCTTGCCACGGTGGGTGAGTGGTTATCGTGTCGGATTACTAACCCTAAGCTTGCAGGTTCGCTCGTGGCCGTAGTAAGAGATTTTTGAAAGGCGGCAAAAATGGCGACAGGCATGTCATACGATGTTGGCATGTTAAAGTACCCATTTGAATTCAGTAGGCCGTATTCATAGTGGCAAAATTAATCTCGGGATTTTCTGCCAACACAAAGTTCCTCATTTCTCTACTAGAAAGCGCTAGAAAGTCATGGAGCTTAGATATCTAACCTCATTGACTTTCACAGTGATTCAAGGAACAAAGAAATTCGACATGCAAGCTGCCCTCTGGGTGTCAAATAACCAAGCTTGCACTCGGCACTCGAGGCCATACGATATTATTATTATGTTATATATAAGTATAATACATAAATAAAGACAATACACGATTTTTTATAGTTACAACGACGAAGCACAGCAAATATGTATTCTCACATAATGGCTTTCTCTGCAGAAGGCGCAAGATAAACGATTCCATACATTCAAGATGGTGGATGGGTGTACTTTATTAATGTTTCAGTCAATTTCCCTGGATGATGAAGCGGAATTGCAATGAAGCTTAGTAAACGGGGAGTCTTATATAGGATACAACACTTAACGTTCATCATACGAATATTCAATTATAGCCTACATCTTGACAAGGACATTCAGAAGAAAGTAGGCTATATGTTCTTTACTCAACATCTAGTTTTTATTTTAATGCTGGAGAAGGCTACTTCTCTATTCATATCAGAATAAATCTCTGTAATTTCTATATTATTCTGTAAATCGAATTAGGCCTTATTACTAATTTTATGAACCCAATACGTAGGAGGTTGGTTTTAGCCTATTTTCATTTTATGAAAAACTAGGCTTGTGAGATCACTTTCTGTCCGTGTGTATGTGTGTGGGTGGGTGCCCCCCCTTAATAACCTCTAAACGGCTGGAGCGATATCAATGAAACTCGGTACAGTCATAGCATCATTTTGGCCGACCCCGACTGTGCAGTTCAAATTTTATTAGGTCTCTTTAATCCAGCATGGCGGCTGTGCGAAATGTTTCACCGGCATTCTATATCTCCGAAACTATTACCGTTAACGCATTGAAATTTTGAAGGATGATAATGGGCACTACTAGAAGTTCACCTATGTGACTTTCAAAACCCTGTAAACTACAAAAAGAACATGGCGACCAAGTGAATTTCAAACATTTAAATAGATTTTTCTCGTGATTTAACCATTCATACGCAATGAAACTTGGTACAGCAAATGTATAAACAAATTTTAATGCGTTGGCATCTAATTTAGATCAATTGTCTACATAACCTCATGATGGCGGCTGTGCGAAATATTTCACCGGCATTCTATATCCCCGCAAATATTACAGATATCACCCTGAAATTTTGTATGCTGATAAAGGGTACTACTAGAAGTTCAGCTATGAGACTTTCAAAAGTGTGTAAAATACAAAACGAACATGGCGGCCAAGCGAAGGTGAAACATTTTAATAGACTTTTCTTGCGATTTAACCATCTGAGCGCAGTTAAATATGGTACAGTAAATGTTTATACATATTGCAATGCACTGGCATCTAATTTAGATAAATTGTTCACATCACCTCAAGATGGCGGCTGTGCGCAATTTTAAAATTAAGTTTTCATTTCTCGTGTATAAATCATGCAATCGAAGTGAACGTTTCAATAATGAACCTACGCAAAGATCGTCATCTAATAGTACATACTTCTATGGCCTAGATATATATCCATCCAAAATGGCGGCCAACCGAAATATCTAGATGGTTTTCAATATCTATTAATCTATGATAGCAATCAAACTGAAATATTCTATTTTGGTAGAGGCTATGCACATATGTTCACCTATAGGACTTTTAATCACCTGGTGGGCACAAATCCAACATGGCTGCGACGCGAAATATAAATATTTAAATGGACGTTTCTCGCGATTTAACCATCGAATCGTAGTAAAACTTGGTATAGTAAATGCTTATACGAATTTTAATCCACTGGCATCTAATTTATTTCAATTGTTTTCATAACCATAAGATGGCAGCTCTGCGAAGTTTTAAAATCTGATTTTCATTTCTTGTGTCCTAGTCATGCGATTGATGTTTGAATACTACACCTACACAATAATCTTCCTGTAATAGTACATAACTCTAAGACCTACATATATAAAAATCCAACATGGCGGCCATCCGAAATATTTAGACGGTTCTCAATATCTTCGAATGCATTATGTTGATAGAGGCAATTTACATAAGTAGGATATATGAAAATAGGCTATATAGTTCTTCACGGAACTACTTATTTAAATTCTTCTTATTTGTATTAGACAATTAACCATAAAAGAATAATAAATCAGAACAGGCGTGTTTGTGCTTGACTGTACCCCGCCCTAAAACCAGAGGTGTCACCGCTCCGCAGCTAACTCCCGTCTATACACCTTCAGCTATCTGTGATAATTGTCCTTAGCGACTTGCCTCACAGAAGCTGGAAGCACCCACTGTCTGCTTCATCACCTCAAGCACCAGTAACCATTGGACATTGATCACTAGATGCCCCGATATCACGCTTTCAAAATGACAAAATTAACCTTCAGCCGTTCCTTATGAGTAGGGCCCGGATGTTGATGCCATAAATAAGTTTTAAAAATGCACTTAAAATTTTCAAAAATGACTGTAATAAATGACCTAAAAATTCGAAAAATGCTCTATACAATGGAGAAAATGATCTTATAATAATAAACTCACTAATATTTCAAAAAAGACATCTTAAGCTCAAACTGAAAAGTCGATCAAAATAGATTTCTAGCACTTAAAAAAGTATATGTTCACTTTAGTCTGAGTGGCGCTGCACTACGAGCATCTGTATACCTACGGCACCGTTCTTTTGCATTCAAGATATATATTTTTCTACTAATAGCAATACTGAAATATTTTATTTCAATTTTTAAATTATCTTGTATCAGCTACTAGCTTCTTGTTAACTCTGAGAGACGTAACTCCCTCATATTAAGCTGTGCCATGACTAAATTGAAAAAAAAAATGACCTTAAAAGGCCGATTTCTCTAATATATGACCAAAAAAGGTCTACCAAACTTAAAAAATGCTCCTAAAATGGGAAAATGGCAAAAAGAAATGCAAAAAGATGCAGAATAAAAATGACATATTTGCATACGGGGTGGCCCGTCCGGTGTTCCTATGTACTTCAGCATTGTTTTAGACAGCTCAGTAAAAAGATGACATGTCATCAACATCCGGGCCCTACTTATGAGTATCGATGTACGGGCAATACAACTAGCAATGCTTGAATACGGCTCAAGGAAATGTTAAATGTTAGAGAAATAGCTGAATTAAGGAAGATACATTTTAATGGTTTTGTTTTCAACTACACGGAACCTATATACACTCTTTTCAGTTCTTCTTTCTCGAATTCTGAAACACACATATGGTTCTTCACGTGATAATTAAGCAAGTGGAGTCCATCCTAGGGCCCATGATTACTCTGCTTGGCCCTGTGCCCTTGCTACCTCTACTTGTTCCCACTGAATATTAAATAATTTTGAACACTATGAAGCCGTCAAGTTTCAAAACCTACATCACATACTCATGGAAATATTTTAAACAATGGTCCAGCAGTAACTTGCATATATCAAATTCGTAGTTATTATCATCATCCATCTTCATCTTCATTATCATTTCTCCGGTCATCTACCTTCATGAAATATTTATAGGTCTCTCTTTTGGTGCAAAGGATGGTGTTCTGGCTGCCATTCTTGTGGCCCTTGTTCAATCCCCGCTCTGGCAAGAAATTTCGTCTTGTTCTCACGGAAGTAATGGTGTCCACTTAGCCTCGTGAGTATGTAATTATATAAGTAGTACGCGGATTTGATTTCTATCTCTCCTATCCTTAAGGTCACAGATGCCTCGTCCCCTGTCCTTGTCTCAAATGGGCTACTACAGGAGCTACAGACACGCAGTTACCAGAGGCTGACGACCACTATATTGAAGCCCCTAAATCAGGCTGTTCCAGCCGAGCAGCTCGATCGTGAGCAGCAAAGTACTCGCCGCCTTTCGTGAGTTAACCTGCAACATGCAATACAGCTCTGCTGTGGGGGACTGCCGTCACTTCGCGGTGGATACTGTAGGGGTTCTTTGTGTGAGCCCTGTACAATGGGCTGTTTGGAGGATGTTGGGATTTCGTGTGGAGTGGATTGTGTAAGATTGAGCTGTCCGGGGGCGTGGACGTAGCTCGGAAGGAGAGTTTTCCGATTGTTGAGATTGAAGGGATAACTCGGGGGTGTGTTCATGGAGAAAGGGTGTGTTCTAGTGGATAGCAACTTAAAGAACTACGGCGCTGCTCAACTGGCAGACAGCGCGTGCAGACTGGAGACGGCTGAGCAAACACGCTGACGTGAGCTCTCGAGCGGAGCGCTAACTGGCGATTCAGCTAGAGCCTTAAGAAAATTAAATAATTAACACATGCAGATCCTACTTGGATAAGGTTTTAGGGGTAGGATCTAATTAGCTAGTTAAATATTCTACAAGACCAGGACTAGATAGTAGTGATTTTAATGATTACCTCTGGGAAGAGGTACTGATAGCTCTCAGAGCAGCTTTGGTGCAATAGATGCGTCACAGTACAAGCCAAGGGGTTAAAAGTGTGGAAATGTGTGTAAGGGATGATATTCGCTACTACACTCACCAAGATGGCAGCCGGACGTGAAGTCTCTCTCCAAAGTTCTGGCACTACAAGCGTCCCGAGGTGTGTGCGCCTGTCTCTTTTATAGCTTCCAGAGTTGCTGATTGTGTGTGATTGCAAATTCCAGTCCGGTTGGTACACCTAGAGGGGTCGTTGGGGTTCAAGAGGAAGCTCACCGAGGTTAAAGCAGTTCAGAGTCTTGCATGAAATGAGTTTATGAAATATTTGAATACTTGGGGACGAAAGTTGAAGGTAGTGGATGATGGTTATTTCCACCCCTGGGGTTGTGATGTATGGGGGGATGTATCCTTACGGATACAACAATACATCAAGACTGGCAGGAACGCATAGACTTGTGCTATGACCTTCGCCCTGTGACGTATTGGCTCTCACCCCCAGTCCCTCTCCAACCGTGCTCCGAGCATTACTGCTGAGTACTCGCGTGTACGCATACTCAAACTCATGGATTTGGAACAACCTGCCCTAAATGAAACAACAAGAGACTTTAAAAGGAAACACATTGAAATTATTGGAATGTATATTATGATTTACCGTTATTTCTCACCTGTCTTTGTTAGTATTAATTATATAATTAATATTATTATATTATAATATTAATTATTATCTGATATAATGTGTTATTGCCATAATAATTTCATTGATCGTTGCCATATTTACATTATTGTAATAATAACATCATTAATCAATTAAATATGAATTATTTATCGTAACGATTATTGTGAAAATTGCATTGAACGTGACCTGTCACTCATTGATATTAATTTAGTTGTCCTTCTCAACTGGCCCCTTGTCTAAATTCGATGGACGGTTGAGAAGTGTTATTATTTGTACATCTCTGTTAGGGAAGTCATTGTCTCGCATAGACATTCCTACCCCTCACATCCTATACCAGATAAATGCTGGGATGGTTTCTAACTTATGACCACGAATGCCTCCTCCCCAAACTTAACCCAAAATAGGCTACAATCATACAGTACGTACACTATTAAAGAAATCACAACATCATAAATTCTATAGCCATCTCCAAAATAATTATCTTTGTTTACATTCCGGACTTTGTTTAAGTCAAACGCCAGCTCAGGTGAATCTGGAAGCTTCCGTTAGATTACACTGTTCAACAATAACATTTTTCCATAAATAAGAATACCAAATCTTTGAAGATTTTGGTACGCTGAATTCGAAAATGCCAATATATTTTTGTTTTTTAGTTCCCGTTTTCGTGCTATATGAAGTATGTTACGTCCTTATTTCTGTTTTAGCTCTAGTTTTTTCTTATTTGAGCAATGGCAATGAATGCTGTGTTTTGTTTCTAGCTTACACAGTCTAAGATCGCTTGTCTTTCGTAGTGATCCAATGTGTATTATGCATGAGTTTCTTCATTACTGTATGGAATCAAAACACCTCCTTTTTGTATTGTGACTTTTACGTGAGTTTTTGAGTTAGTGTGTGGAATCAAAACCTCTGGCGTGCTAATAACCCCAATAATATTTGTCCCATTATAATATGTGAAGGACTTAACGTTTCAATAACTTCCAAACCTGAGCTAATCAAGAATTTTAACTGTCATTTTCAACTTCAGCACTCTCAAATCAATATAAATCAACTATTTTTGCCTTAGTAATACACAAAAAGTTAAAATTTGTTGTCTAGTGTCGTTTTAACTAAGTCGCCATCCGGCTTGACCATCCATCATTTGAGAAGTATGGTAGACAGATGAAATATGATGGAAATGAGGCACTGACGGGACAAGTGACAAACGCTTCGTAGGGAAATGAGAATCGACGAAGTGCCATTGTGTGAAGTAATCTGCAGTGATACCTTAAAATGTTAACAAGTGAAAGAATACGCTATTGTTGTTGTTTTTACTTAAGAGAATCATGTCAAGTATAACATCAAATGTAAAGTGATTTTCCAACGACAACATTCATCAGGACCTGAATTGAATTTGCATCTAAAAATCAAATACCTTCAGCGACCAGCACCAGCGTAATCAACTACTAAGATATTATCATATTGCTAGAGTGCATTTCATGGCCATAGACCGTAAATTATTTTGAAGACTCAAACCAACATATTTAAAAACTAGCAGGAGAACAGAGTTTTGAATGTTTCAATTTAGAAGCCTGTTACTTTCTGTAGAAATCATTGTATCTTTTAATTTTATTTTAATAGCATATGTGTGTACTAACATCTGTGTTGTGATTTTTGCTGTGATTATGGTCCTAGAAGGAATCGGCGATTTACTGAGTATCCCAGATGTAATTTAATGATTTGCATATATTAATTAAATCAAAATTAATCAATCAAAATAATTTAGTCAATTAAAAGTTTGCATTAATTTAAGAACATTTTGTACAATCTATTATACCTAGGTATTCACTTTGCAATGAAACAACCACAATATAAACAAGAGTGATGTGTGATGACGCGAAAATAAGAAATATTAATGCAATACTGGTTATTGAATCACATTCGTAAATACTGTAGCATATATAGGGACTTCGCGTTCTCCTTGTTTGGAACTTCATATGCTGTGTCTCTCAGCCGAAATGTATAGGCAATTTGGCTTATCCTTGCATGTCTGTTTTGTACAATTGATGCTTGTTGTGTCGCGTTCTACTTGCCAATCCGCGCCCGAACTACTTTGCAATCTGTCACAGCAAATCGTCTAGATCTGATCCCGTTACACAACCAAGTCTGGAGCAACAACAGAATAACTCCGCTTCCCTCTCCTTCCCCATCCTCCCTCTACTTCCGCAATCAGACGCTGCGTATGTCTCGAGGAGTACTTTAGTTGCTTATATGTGAACTAGCCCATTCCGCGTAGCATTCTGCTTAAGATATTTAGAAGAGGTTAAGCAGATAGATTAATTGAGGACCTTATATGCAAAACCCGCCAAGTCCACATTGACAAAATTTTCAGAAATTGAGGAAAACGTGCCTCTGCTTTACATTTTGTACTTATCGTGTGTATATTGGACAAGTGATATGTAAGCGTTTTGTGAATAATATGAGCAAAGAAAAATAAACGTATACCTGTTATTTTGGCTGTAATTGTGGATTTAATTTTGGACTTGGAGGGTTTTGGTTGGAACATGATAGTAAACATCAATTCAAAATTCTGTCATGAAGATCAATGTACATGAATGAGAAGCTAAGTCACTGCAAGTATTTTGCGTTAACAATGAAATATTTCAATAACAAAACGAATTTTTAAATTGTAAATTCAAGAATAATGGTTAATTGAATTACATTAGTTATGATTATGCAGAATAAAGACATGAACTATATCACGTGCGATGGATGAGCAGTTTCATTGGCTCCTGTGGACTTGGGCGTTATTGCTTGAAAGTGCAAATTTCTACACGCATTTGTAACATAATCTAGCGGGTTTTGTTTTTGACTAATAAAATATAACCAAAAAATCCCTCATTGCGCACATAACGGCGTATAGAGCTTTAAAATATCAGAAATTGGACTTGGTGGCTTTTGCACGTAAGGTCCTCAATTTTAACTAGTGGTGCATCTATCCCAATTCCAGTTTCTAAGAATATGATATTCTGCAGTCACTCCAGAAATATGGTGAAATGGTACAGTACCTATCAAGTACTATCAACTGAGTCAAAGTTCCGGACACTGATTTTCTTCAGCTATCACAAAGTCCATTCTACCTAGAGAATATACAGAAAGGCATGTGACAGCCCATTGAGAGCCTTGCTGTCTCTTATTATCTTTAGAGTGCACGACGTCAGATTGTCCTAACGAAGCTGAGTGCCTATCCTATCAACGTTGCATAAATTGTAGTGTTAGAAGCCATTTTTCAGTGTTGCCTAATTCTAATAAAGAAAGATTTTCAGTTGGCCAACACGAACTACTAGGTAGGTATTTGTACATAAAAAGCGTGTTCGTTTTTAGGGTATGTGAATAATTGTTTCCCTCTTGACGTACTGTAATTGGGCACAATTCGTGTTGACCAACTAAAAAGCTTTCTTTATTACGTTGTATAAACCAATTGTTCTTTTGATTATTTCTTAAGAGTACATAACAATGGGACTAAGCACGCTGTTGATTATGGCAATGGAAGTATCATTTGTAATTTAATATTTAACGACTTTGCTGCTGCAGGACACACTGATCGAATACGACGTTAATTTGGGGAAAAATGCTGCAGTAAATAAACCCGTTCGACGAAAGGGAACATTGACCGGTCGTACGGAAACTACAAATAGACGCATAAGGATGAGAAATAGGAGAAGAGACGAAGCCACTTATAAAATGCATTATTAATCTGCCATTTCAGTAACAATTCCAGATATTATGCCATACAGTGTTGGGTCCTTGACGAACGATTGTAAGCATTGTTCAGCATTGTACTTTTCTTGCTGGGTTACTTTAGCCATTAATGCTGTAATGGAAAAATTTATCTGACGGAATATAAAATACTTTCCAGGCTGAAACCTTTTTCACTGGAGGTGATGATATCTCTAGGGATTTCAGTGAGAATATTTGGCATTACAACAATCTTATGGCCTTCGTTTCCTATGGTGCCAAGGTTACCGTGACACCTAAATACGGTCCATATTCTTTTAAAATTTCTGCAATTGCACATTATTACATTTCTTTCTTGTACTCCAAAAATATGTACAGTTGCTGCAGCCAGTTTTAGCCTATATACGAGATACTCCTATTCTTGCATCATGGAGGACACACTTCACATTTTAAACAATATTTTGCTAGAGCCTACAGTCAACATTCAAAATTCCACTAAATTTAAATACGAGTTCAGTGACGATATTCAATTAGCACGGCTCATAATATGGTAAATATTCATTCACTAATGTGTTTGAATCATCTTCTAAAATATATTATGGGAAATGACATTCTTTTTGGTGGGAACGGGAACATTCTTGTTCTTAGAGGAGACTTCAGGCTGGTTTTGCCTGTTGTGCCACACGCTCCTCGCAAAACAATTATTCACAATTGTATAAAGTACTCTTCTCTCTGGACCTGCTGAAAAATTCGCCGCTTACATAAAACCATGCGATCGAAACAGGAAGAAATGGAATTCTCTCATTTTTTATATAATTGGTAACGGCATCCACCCCTCTGTGGATGAAAATCAATCGAATGTTATTGAATTACCAGCCAGAATTTTAGCGCCCGATAACGTTGTGACTGAGAATTATGGCGAAACATTAATTTCTGCGAAGGATATCATCAATTTCTCGAAAGTTTGCATACTTACGCCAAAAAGTGAACACTGATGAAATTAATTTAAAAGTCATTGAATATTTACCGGGAAGTTCAAGAAACCTTCACTAGCGTTATCATATGAAATTCTGAAGATGAAAGACAGCTACTTCAAATTTGTACCGATGTCTCAAATTCCTTTGAATTGAGTGGTTTGCCTCCACATTCTCTAAACGTTGGAGCCATACTTATCTCCTTACAAATCTGAATATTTCCCAAGGGCTGGTAAACAGAACCAGTTTAATTGTAAGGAAGATGAATAAAAGTTGCTTGGATTAGGAAATAATAAGTGGAGTTAGTATTTGGCTGGCAGCTCTAATCTCTCGAGTTGATTTAACACGATCCGATGAAAACTTCCGTTTTCTTTAAGATGCACCCATTTCCAATTGGAAGGGAAAACTCTGAAACGTGTAGGTCTCTATTTACCTGAGCGAGTTTTCAGTCATGGGCAGTCATATGTTGCAATGTCGCGAGTCTGATCATTCGACGCCCATAATGTTACATTAGTGCCAAAAGGTAAACCTACAAAGAATATCGTATATAAGAAAATCCTTAAGCAGTTTTTTATTTTTCCATTTACCGTCATGTTTCGACGGGTTTCACCTAGTATTTCATAGAAACTTGCTGCCATCTATTTGCTGTTGCTTCAATTATGACCTTGGATCTCCTTTGGTCGCTGCCCCCCTGGTGTTGGTGTAGCGCACCTGCCTCTCGCGCGGAGGCCCCGGGTTCGATTCCCGGCTCCGTCAGGAATTTTAGAAACTGACGTGAGGGCTGGAACGGGGTGCACTCAGTTTCGTGAGGATAATTGAGTAGTTGTCTGACGCTGAGGCAGCTCCCCGATCACGAAAACCATGATTAACGTCCGAGGGGATCCGATGCGCTGATCACGCGTCATTCCAATATCTGCAGGCCAAATGGCTGGGCAGTGGTCGCTTGGTAGGCCTAGGCCTTTAACGGGCTGTAGTGCCAGGGGTTATTTATTATTATCTCCTTTGGTCTGCAATAGTTTGGGGACCCGGAGTAGGCTACGTATTGAGACTCCGATCCCAAAGGTACTGAGTTCGATTCCCAACTCTGTCAATAAATTTCATTCTGGTCTGGGAGCTGGAACAGGCTCTTGAAGCAGAAATCTGCCATCATAAATTTTCATTCCATGGTTTGTCACTTCAACTCCAGGAAAATGCCGGAAGGGTTCCATACTTAATACCCCGGGCGTCTCCTTCCCCATTACAAGTACACTCGCCACTATGAACAGCACACTCGTCATCAGACAAATCCTACACACGCCCAAAGACAGGAGACTGAATGACCATGATGACCGTAAATGAACCAACAACATCTTTGCTTATAGGCCATCTGTATTTGTTTGGAAATTGTATTTGACTAATAACCTCTGTCACTGTGTTGACTATGTTGGTTAGTGTAACTCAAATCGTTTGTGACTACAATTGAAGTAGGTGTTTTGGTACTTGAGATGAAGTATCGTTCGGCGTTTGCCTTGAGGGAGAGTCGAAAAACCTAGATAATAATAATATTATTGGATTTACGTTCCTTTTAATAACTGCGGCTTTTAGAGACGCCGGGGTGCCGGAATTTTGTCCCGAAGGGGATCTTTAACGTGCCCGTAAATCTACGGACACGGCTCCCTCGCATTTGCACACCCTCAAATGCCAGCTGACTGCGCCAGGATACTAGCCTGCAACCTTGGGGCCAGCAAGCGAGAACGTTACCCCTGAGCCACGCAGCCATCCCTAAATCCTAGATAGCAGTAGTCAGCTCCGTGATTCGGGTGTCCATCCCTACACTTTCTTCCACTTCCCATTCTAGTCATTGATCGCGACTTAATAAGCTCGGCTATGCTGCTGAGCATTTCTCATAGTGTACAATAGGCGTTCTCAACCTTTTTGAGTCTGTGAGCACCACCTTCATTCCATATTAAGTACCCTAGTATCATTAAATTGAATATAGAAATAATAATAATAATAATAATAATGCAACAAGCATGCGCCTCTCAATCCTTTTCCTATCTCTCTCTCACTCCCTCTGAAGTGCTGAAATAGCTGGGGATTCTCCAATCACCAGGCTTGAAATGTACGTGTGGACAGTCGAGTCGAATCAGTATATTTCATGTTAGGCCTAATAATAAAACAGGGATGTCCAATAAGTATTTTTAATAGAGATTAGAAAATACTATTTCTCAAAATGATAAAATTTCTGACTGTCAAAACTTGTGATAATAACACTATTATACCGATTCGAACAACATAATTTGAATTGAAGAATGGATTTCATTGGAGCTTGTGCTCGCGAGCACTGTTTGACCCGTATAGTGGGAGCACCAAATTTCATTTAAAGAGCGCCAGGTTGAGAACGTCTGGTGAACAAGAATGTGAAACCATAGAATGATAATAATGTTATTGGTTTTACGTCCCTTTTTTAACTACTCAGGCTTTAAGAGACGCCGGGGTGCCGGAATTTTGCCCCTAAGGGGATCTTTAACGGGCCAGTAAATCTACTGACACGGCTCCCTCACATCTGCGCACCCTCAAATGCCAGCTGACTGCGCCAGGATATGAACCTGCAACCTTGGGCCCAGCAAGCGAGAACTTTACCGCTGAGCCACGCAGCCAGCCATAGAATGAAATATAAAAGCAAGAAATTAAGATGATAAATTCCAATTCAGAAAGTGTCCTAATACAGTATGTAAGTTATTTCAGAATTAGTCTTGTATTTTATGCTCCAATCGACTTGATAATTTTGAGTTCCATTTGAATTTCTAGGACAATGACAGAGTTTAAACTTTTGTCACGTACAGTCACTTGTTTTAAAGGGAATCTTTTACCCTCCAGTGAATTGTTGTTTATGAGACTCATGACCCTTTTTTCTTTGTTGCTTGTGTATATTTCCAAGTCGGGTGGAATGAATGTGTAACACAGATCATATCTTGCCCCATTCCCCCTTCCTTGCGTCTCGCTCAACTCAGAGAAGAGTGGCGGGCGACGAGCCAAGACAGAAGAATATGAATGGCTGAATGAAACCTAGGGATAAATTAATGAGTACAGAAAACATATCCATAAATAAATATATTAATCGTGAGTTTAGTGCTTTTCAGTCGGTCAACACGAATGTACCCAAAAGAGATGGGTTATGCCCTAATCCTGAAATAAATTACATGAGATTAATAAAACACTAGGATGACCAGTTTAGATCGTCAAGCGATCATCATCAGATCCATTACACTTAGGCTACAAAATCTATGTTTGAAATACAGGTGAAAATATTTACAATATGTAGAATTATTTAGTTGCAGTATTGGTACTGCAACTGTCAGTGTATGCTAAATGCAGTATATATGTTAGGTGAAATGCTAAATGGTGATAGCTATCCGTAGATTGTACTTTAGAGAGATTATATGGTTGTAAACTATGGTTAAACTATAAAATTTTAGGCTAACTACTTATCTGATATTTTCACCTGTATTTCAAACATAGATTTTGTAGCCTAAGTGTAATGGATCTGATGATGATCGCTTGACGATCGAAACGGGTCATCCTAGTGTTTTATTAATCTCATGTAATTTATTTCAGGATTAGGGCATAACCCATCTCTTTTGGGTACATTCGTGTTAACCGACTGAAAAGCACTAAACTCTTGTTTACTAAGGCAACACTGAAAATATGGCTTCAAACACCACAATATATTAATCGTCCTAAGGTATCCATTACCATAGAAAAGGTTCAGTAATTTCTCGTCAAAATACTTAACAGTTCTTGGCGCAGTGACTAACATTATTGGCTGCCTTCCTCGAGATCCGGGTTCAATTTCCGGCTTAGCCAAGAAATTTAAGGGGAGTCGTAAAGACCTATGTTACCAATGTTATAATGGTGATATAAGTGCCTTTTTTTCTCAGGATCTGTTGGGTATTGTGATCTATTTATTTACAACAAGTTTATTCATTTGTCTTAAATACACTGTCCTACATTCGCTAAAAATATTTAATATAAAAATAGTTGTGCCCTTTTTTAAAAAAGCTCCATTTTTTAAATCGGACATTTTATTTTTTCTACTGAAGGTAAATTGTTTGCAGTAGATTCACAGCATTAGAATGCTAGTCTGTACATATGATACAATATATTTCGAGATATAACCAAAAAAAATCTTAAATAAGGGGGCATTTATGCACAAAAAAGTCGTTTTAAGTACATTAAGTTCAATAAACAAATTGCCTCAAAAGTCTCTTTATGCAGAATAAATATTCTAAAATCCTCCTAGTCAGTCTTCTATATCTTGCTAACCAAATGCTACCCTCCTTGTTTCACAGATAATATTATATCCCATATCTGGGGTACACTGGCAATAATAAATAATACTAAATATATCAATAATAATAATAATAATAATAATAAACTTATTACTCTCCCTTTAAAAAATATGGATATGTCCCTTTTCAGAACACCACTTGAATAATGAGTTTCTATAGGTACATTGTAATAATTGTTATTAAAAATAACCCCTGGCACTAGAGCCCGTGAAGGGCCTAGGCCTACCAAGCGACCGCTGTCCAGCCATTTGGCCTGCAGATATTGGGGTGGCGCGTGATCAGCGCATCGGGTCCCTCGGCCGTTAATCTTGGTTTTGGTGATCGGGACGCTGTCTCACTGTCAGACAGCTACTCAATTGTCCTCACGAGGCTGAGTGCACACCGTTCCAGCCCTCACGTCAGTTTCTAAAATCCCTGACGGAGCCGGCCTCCGTGTGAGAGGCAGGCGTGCTATCCCAATATAATTGTTATTAATTATTATTATTATGGGCAGTGTTGCCAATATATGGGACAGACTATTATCTGTAAAACAAGTGAGATTGCGTCCTTCTAGATCGAATAGTTCATGAGATATGAAGTTCCCTATTAAATGTTGCGTGGGATTTTCCGTCACAATAACATCGTACTATTATGTATATTCAAATAAATTTAACATGGTAAATATAGAACAATTTCATGAAAACTATCAGCCAATGAAGCATAATTATCCATATATTAATGTAATGTGAATAAGTCAATAAAATCCATTTCATCAATTTGGGTCTTTACGACTCCCCTTAATTCGGGTCTGAGAGCTGGAGCGCGTTATACTCAACTTCATGAGACGGGACTGAGAAGTGATGGTTTCAATTCCCACCTAAGTCTTCCTGTAAGTCGTTTTCCGTGGTTTCTCACTTCTCCTCCAGGTATATGCTGATTTGGTACCGTACCTAACTTAAGACCACGGTTGCCTCATACACAATATTCGCCCGAATTACAAATACACAATCCAATACAGCCTTCGCATTAGCACAGGTTGTCATACAAATTACACGCACAAAAGAGTACACACACTACTACATATACCACAATAACACAGGTCATCAGGGACAGATGACCTCTTAGTTCCGCCCCGTAATACCTCAATAACTAACTAACTAACACAGTTCGCCAGATACGAGTTATACACAACAATCACTCAAGTGCACGATGGCCACTTTGTCCAACGGTAGACATTGTTGGGGGCAATTCCAAGCCCTGGCTTCGATTAATGGCTCTACCAATATACTAAAGAGGACTGAGATAGGGTCTACTCAGTCTCAAGAGGATGAATGAGAGGGAGTGGTTCCCCATCCAGGAAAATGCCACGAAGATTCTTAACTTAATGCCATTCCCAATCTTAGCCTCAATTATTAACACTCATATTACTGCATATTACAAAATAATAACAACTCAAAAATAATTTAATTACATGGGGGCAGTGGCGGATCCAGAGGGGGGCACCATAGGCATGTGCCCCCCCCCCGAAAAACCAGTTGTCTGCTACATTTACAGTATATTGCCGATAAAAATGATTGTTTCTCCAAACTGCACCGCATGTAAAATCTTTACTGTATTGCCTGCATTCATGAATGTGGTCAAAGTTTTTTTTAATCATTTAGTATGTAATGGCAACACTGTTAATATAATCACTACCATTGACAGTGTTGCAAGTGCAGAGAGATCTTTTAGCAGCCTGCAACTTGTTAAATCATGGCTACGAACGCGAATGACAGAGGAAAGGTTGAATGGCTTGTGTCTGTTATTTGTTCACCGTGATATAAATGTTGACGTTGAAAAAGTTCTAGAACGTTTCTCTAAGGGGGTAAACGAATGATCGCCTGGATTTTATTTTGTAATAGGCATGTATTTTTCCTAGGATAGTCACGAAATAGAATCCCAATCAGTATTCAATACAATTGTTTTTTGTATTTATATTTATGTGACTAGTGGTGACTCAGTGACTGACAATGTTGGTACTATGTACAGTACATATCTTGAAACATTTGTGTAGTAGACTTGTATATTGTCTTCAGATACCGTAGTCACTATGATTGCAAATGTTTTAATATATATTAGACTCTGTAATGTGCATTAAAATGTGGAAATGTACATATTCTGTAGAATTAAAAAGTTTTTTTTACATAATGACAATAACTTGAAACTGAAACCAATAAACCATTTTAATATAATGAATTTCTTGTAGAATTATAAAATCTGGTGGTTGGATGTTATGTGTAGTGTGTGTAGATTAAATAAAAATTTAGTAATTTTATTACATATTTTCTGTTGCTACTCTGAAATCCTAGAGTGCCCCCTGCGAGGTGAACCTCTGGATCCGCCATTGCATGGGGGTGATGACCATGATGTCGAAACCCTTAAATGAGACAACAAAATCAAATATTTCGTTGTACATGCAGTAGACCATTACAATTAATAGGTTACATACGTTGATGACCAGCCCGTTTCCACTTACGATAAATAGGTAGTAAGCCTAAAGTTTTGAAGCCATTCATTCAGTGTTGCATATACAGTACAAACTGTTATTCGTAACTCTTCAGTCGGTCAACACTAATTTGCCCAGTGACTGGGGGGATGCACTGGATATAATATGTAAATAACACTCTTTGTAAAATTACATGTATTAGTTTATGATCACTATTATAATACCGGGTGAGTTAGCCGAGGTCGTTGCGGCATGACTGTTGGCAGTCGCTCACATCCGGGAGGCGAGGAGGTTCGAATCCCCCCGCCGGCAATCTTGAAGATGGTCTTCTGTGGTTTCCCATCTTCCTTCCAGGCAAATGCCGGGGTTGGTCCCTAACTATAGGCCACAGCCGCTACCTTCCAACTCCTCGACCCTCCCATCCAACATCCCTCCCCAACGGTACTTGTAGCTCACCCATTGGGTGTCCGTCTCGAAGCAGCTACAAAATTGGCGAGCCGAACATGTCCTCGGACACTCCCGGCACTAAAAGCCATACGCTAAAAAAAAAACTATTATAATGCCGCAATTTTAGGATGATAACTATTATAATGGGGCAATTTAAGGATGATCACTATTATAATGGGTCAATTTTAGGATGATTACTATTTCAATAAAAGAAAGAACATACTGTGCCCGATCGACAAGGGTGTCAGGGGACCGCAGACGAATCAACGGCCTTCTCTACGCCCTCATCCATCGAAACCACACAGCCAGAGGATGGACTGTGTTCTTAGACTAGCCCCCACGAGAATTCTACACCCGGGTAGTATCGGATTGGATGAGAGATCAGTAGTTATAAATAACCAGCCCAGAAAGAACACCCCCCCCCCCCCCAAAAAAAAACACTTAAAGCTAGCAATAAATAGTCCAGTCTTAGGTAAAATATTCACAAAGTTATTCATCAAAGACAAATCCCTAACCTTCTTCGAAGGGTATATGCTAATCCGCAAATCTAAATAAAAGACATACATATTCAATCAATTAAACCCTCTTTGACTGGCTGCGTGGCTCAGGGGTAACGTTCTCGCTTGCTGAGCCCAAGGTTGCAGGTTCGAAACCTGGCGCAGTCAGCTGGCATTTGAGGGTGCGCAAATGCGAGGGAGCCGTGTCAGTACATTTACTGGCACGTTAAAGATCCCCTTCGGGGCAAAATTCCGGCACACCGGCGTCTCTAAAAGCCAGTGTAGTTAAAAGGGACGTAAAACCAATAACATTATTATTATTAATTAAACCCTCAACTTAATTCAAGCTAAGCCCTCCCAAGGACCTTTCACAAATGAATCAAATGCAATCAAGCTAGGAATGTGATACATAAACAATTACATCCTGAATCTATAGCAAAACAATTGAACTTGAACGTCGACAGTGGCAAAAGATTTTCATTACATTTAACAGCACCAATAAAAATATAAAGTTATACAGTTATGATGGTATCACTTCCAACATTTAAATTTACTTTAAATTTTGTTAGCTAAACCCTATCGTTACGTTAAATTTGTAGACGAGATGCGTCTACGTCGAAGAAAATAAACACACATATGCACGCTGGGTCCGTGGTTCAAATCCCGGTCACTCCATGTGAGATCTGCGCTGGACAGAACGGAGGCAGACAGGTTTTTCTCCGGGTACTCCGGTTTTCCCTGTCAAAATTTCATTCCAGCAACACTCACCACTATCATTTCATTTCATCTGTCATTCATTTGATCATTGCCCCAGAGGAGTGCGTCAGGCCTCGGCAGTCGGCACATTTCATATCCTCGCCGCTAGATGGGGGCTTCATTCATTCCATTCCTGACCCGGTCGGAGACTGGAAGCAGGCTGTGGATTTTCATTTTCATGCACGACTTTAAGCCTATCAAACAACTAATACACACAAAAGGTACATGAAATGGGTTCACAACAACAAGAAATAAATAGTACACTCCTACCATTTATTCATATTTACAAATCCTGCATACACAAACTTAATGGTGTTTACATTAAATCGTCATCTATGTGTAGCATTAGGATGGCGAAAGCGTAGTTAAAACTACGACTCATATCGCGTGATTCCTAACCGCCGGTGCCTTGAAGTTGTCACCGCAATTACAATCAGTCAAAATAGTGTAAACGCTGTCCTAATGTGTCTAATGGCAGGGGTCAAAGAACGAAAGAACATCGCAAAAGGTGACGTCACCAGAAATAACACAGAATATCAGAGAAGCAAACAAGAATTAATTAAGTTCCAATATTAGGTTCGATATTAGAAAAAGAATTACATGTCATGATTTTTAAAGTTGATTATTAGGTCAATAAATGTATTCCCTCATCGTGTATTAAACAGAAAAGAATAACTCCACTGCATGTGAAAACTAGCATAAAGCTTCAGAAAATATTCTCAAAATACGAGCACACAGCTCCATAAACGTATACATGGGCGATCCACAAAACACTACGTCCTAATGACGTCATACAATGGCTCTAACAGCTCATCATATCATCTGGTCGACTGTGCAAAATGGCCTCATGTCACCTTTAAACAATAACACTTCGCCCTACCAGCGGAAAACCTCGTAGGAATAAATCTTCTTCGGTAATAAATACATCAAAATCGCCCTATATTATACATCAAAGGTCATCTGTACTAGCAAATGGGAATACTCAATCATAAATTATTCAACGCAGTGTGAAATCATGGTCTAGAACTCCTCCTAATACATTATGCTTGCAGTTAAAATTGACAAAATTACCCTGATATATCATGAAACGTACAGCGTAAAGCTGGCTGTGACCTCCCTCACTTCATCGAACACAAGACATTCTGCAAGTCAAGGCATGGCCTTCCGTCATAATTCAGTAGTCTCGCTTATTGTAATCGCATCTCAATTAGTGTCTGACCTTGGCACAACACTCACATATTAGCAGTATAAAAACAGGTCACTGCAGAGCATCACCACTTGTTCACTGCCTTCTATATTTTGCAGACACGAAAATCTAGTCAACTGTGACCCAAAGAGCTACAGAAATTACACAGACATTCCTTCTCATGAATGCTAACTATAAATGCAGTGATTTCAAAACATTGCCTCAATGCAATCTTATATTGGTAGTTCCAAAGCGTTTGGAATCTCAATTAAATATTCCAGGTAGTACAAAAATGAAGATAAAACAGTGTGTTTCTCCACTAAACTTTGAAATGATACGACGGAGTTGATTAAATATTTACACAAGACTTAGCTAAGTCTTCCACATATTATAATGATCCAAAGCCCTTGGATTAAAGATATTCCAGTCGTTCATTGTGGGATTAACAAAGAAAAATACAACGTTTAACTAAAAATGTGGAATACACTGCATCTACTCGCAGGAAAAAAATAATTTGAATCTCACTGAGTTTGAGATAATAAATACTCTGTTATAAAACATATGCGGTCTCCTTAGACCTCTCCTGGAATTTTAATAGTTCAATTTATGCAGAAAAAGAATATCGTGGATTAACATGTGATGGCCTGTTCAAATCTGATAGCAATTAAATAAAGTAGCATTATACTAACTACTAGGCCCTACCTGTATAATGTCGTGCTAAATGGTGGTCTCTAAATCTAATCTACGAGCCTCTAACCCTCTAAAAAGATGTTATTTGTGACTCACGGACTCGTCGCAATTAGATTTGAGCATTATTCTGGCCTTATGGCAATCCTGCCACTGATGTAGGCGACTATGTGTTTCCGCTCGGTTGAGCTCTCTTCTTTCTCCGTCTCATGGCTCCTCAATATTGGCTTCCCTAATGAATGGTTTAAATTATTCCATCATCCTTCTAGTCTCGAAAGGTGAATTGTACCACGTGTAGTCGTTCCGATTTCCCATAATGAATATTGCACAGAATTTACGTATTGTTTTATCGTCGTGAAAAATATTAAATCACTGGCTTTACAGTTGCAGACAGATTACAAAATTGGCCATTGGTCTGCCACAGACCTTAAGATACTGGTAATTCAGTATTATCTAACTGAATCTAACTTACAAATCACTTTCAGTTCACTGAAGATTATGCCACCACGTGGTCACGTTTCCACTGTTCACAAAATTTACTATAATTTGCAAAATACTGTTTTCACTCACTCGTAATAATGTTTCACACTTCTCCTGTGCTCACAGCACGTATATATTTTACGATTCTGCAGCGATAGACGCTGTTTTTAGTTCAGCCACGTTTTTCGTAAGAGAGAAAATTTTCTTCCTCCTCACGCGGGGCATGAGTAGAGAAGTACTGCTTCTTCCGAATTCAACTGCTCGAGTCAAGAGTCTTCACCGCCACGTTGAGCAACTGTATTCTGGCAAAAAAATATTTGTGGCATAAAAATAGCAGGTTTCACCAGTTGTAAAATCTTTAAATTAAATGTCCTCTTCAATTATTAAATCATACTCTTTACATATTTATCCAGTGTATACAAAATTATCATATTGCCATGAGGATGTTTTTAACAGTCCCAAGGAATAGCATATCATCACTACTTGAGTCAAAGTAATCCATCTCGGGTTCCTTGGTTCCTCCATTAGTGATTCTAAGGATATGGCATCCTCAAAATATGCTTCTCGGGCTCAATACATAAGTCAACTGCATTCCAATATAGATACGAACTCTTATAGGACCAAAGCATCAAAAGGCTATATCAGAGGCGATTACGATAAACCGAGTAGAAATACTCAGTAGGGGAAACTATTGAATTAGAATGGGAAACACTAACCACTATTTTGAATGAAGCAGCAAATGAAGGCGTTGGAATAGGAAACAAGGACTGAGATCCTTGGTTGAAGATATCAAGAAGGTTATTGGAGACAGGAGAAATGCTTATAAGCGATATTTAACAACAAAGAAAGCAGAATACTTTACTGAACACAAAGGAAAAGAGCAATATCAAAAAAAGAACTAGGTAAAACCACAGAGAACAATGGGACCGATTCATATAGAACCTGGGTAGAGATGTAACATGACCAACATCCTCCACATTCAAAATTATTAAGAAATTAAACAGAGAAGTACGACGTTACTTGCATATTCCAGTGATAAACATGGAAACTTGGCTAACTTATTTTCAAGAGCTGTTGATCCAGAAACAAAGTGACCATTCATCACAGGAGATATACCTCATAGACACGAACAGACCATATGACATCCTATTTTACATGTTGGAATAAGTACTGAAGACCAGTAAAATTAACAGCTCCCCTGGAGAGACGACATTAATACGGAACTGTTCAAATTCACTGGCAAAAGAATCAATGAACGACTTCTAAACTTTTTGAACAGAATTTGGAAGGGAGAAAATCCACCCCATAGATGGTAGAGAGCAATTGTCATACCCATCCATAAATAAGGTGATGTCAAAGACTGCAATAATTACAGAGGAATCAGTTTACTCAACACTGGTTATAAAATCTGTTCCAGTACAATTAGACTAAGACTACAAACTTTCTATTAACCACTCCAGGGAGAAGAACAGAATGCATTCCGGAAAGGCAGATAATGCGCCAATGGATATTTTACACTGAAAATACTCACTGAGAAAAGGAATGAATTTAATCTAGAAACACATTTAGCCTTTATTGATTTTGTGAAGGCTTTCGATAAAATAGACAAAAGGAAAATTTGAAACATTTTAGGAGAAAGTAATACTCCATCACGTATAATAAAAGCAATCCAAAATATCTACAGTCAAAATGTTATTGCTGTCAGGATTGGATAACAGCAGACGGAATGGAAACAATTGATCAGGGAGTTTGACAAGGCTGTTTTCTCTCGTCACTTCTGTTCAACATATATATAAATAAAATCATCAGTGAATGGAGACAAAAACCCATGGCCACATTAAGATAGATAGACAACCTGATATGGACTCTATACTGTTTGCAGATTACTTGGTACTTTTGGAAGAATATGAAGAGGGTTTACAGAGATCCGTATATAAGTTAATCTTCACACAACAGCAAGAAATTACAACATGGAGAGTTCCCTTACCAAAACTAAACTTATGGCCTTTATCGCAAAATATCATGAGAGAACAAAAATAGCAATAGAAAATACAACCCTTGAAGAGGTATCAACATTCAAACATCTCGGCTATAACCTCAGTTACATCCACGAAACCGATATGCAGCACAAAATCATCAACTCCACCAACGTTACAGGACTAACAAATAACATCATCATGCCATCTTTAGTCCAGAGGCACACACTACTCAAACTATACAACATCCTAGCCAAACCTACCCGTCTATATGGCAGCGAAGCTTGGGCCCTTCGAAAAGGGATGAACGGAGACTAACGAGTGCCAAGATGTGGTTCATGATGAGAACAGCTGGATACACACTATGGGATAGGAAAAGATCTGAGGTTATCCTTAAAGAACTAAAAGTAAAACTAATTATCAACACAGTACAGAACTACAGATCAGCTTGGAAAGACCATGTACTACGTATGAAGACCGGCCGGATCACCAGACAAATCCTCAAATACCGACCTAGAGCCAGGAGAGACGTAGGTCGACCTACGAAACGATGGAACGAGACCGTAACAGGCCACCTGGCCAAACACTTGATAGGAAGAAGAAGAAGACTATTATAACAAGAAGTTCCGTGACGAACTAAAGAGCCTACTTTTCTTAAAATTTAAGAATCATGTCAATGATTAATCTATATTATGGATCTATCTAGAATAATGGCAAAATTAAGTTGGTAATATCGAAATTTCTAATTAGTTCGATATACTGTATACCTGGCATAACGTTGCCTAATAGAGAACTACAGTTGGCAGCCCTGGTGACTGAATATTTTCTTAGTTCCATCTCTTAAGGTACAGAATACAAAATTTGGTTGAAGTCCAATGGATAGCATGGACGTTACATGCAGTTAAACATTGGATCTAACAGCGCGCGGAAATCATGTTGGCAACAACGACATACATGTATTGGTCAGAAATAATCAGAAATAATATGATCTATTGTTGTGTCAATTTTGAATTAAATCCATTAGTTAGTATAGAAGTTACATGCATTTTAAAATTGGACCTATCAGCAGGCTTAGAATCATGTTGGCAGCACTGATGTTTATTAGTTACTCCAAATTAATCTAGAATGCCAGGTACTATACTTGTGCAAAGTTTAGAGCTATTGGCTTGCATACTCTCTGATATATTGATATTAGGGTAACAAAAATAGAGACAGTATTTATTAACAGTTGGCAGCCCTGGTTACTCGTAAGAATCGGCACAGTCATGTCTGTTATGGTACACATAGCACGCACAAAAATTAGTTGAAATCCAAATGATAGTATAGAAGTTACATGTATTTAAAGTTGGAACTCTCAGTAGGCTTAGAATCATGTTGGTAGCACTGACGTATATAACTTACTCCAAATTAATATAGAATGTCAGGTACTATACGTGTGCTTATTTTAATGCTGTCGACTTGCATACTTCCTGATATATGGGTATTTGGATTTAAAAAATTGAGAGCATTTATTAACAGTTGGCAGCCCTGGTGGCTCTTAAGAATACGCTCAGTAATATATGTTTATGTACACATAGCACATACGAAATTTGGTTGAAATCCAATTGATAGTGTAGAAGTTATATGCATTTAAAATTTGGACCTATCAGCAGGCTTATAATCATTTTGGCAACACTGACATGTATGGCCTCCTGGAAATATAACTGCAATATTATTATCTATATGTGTGCTAATTTTGAAATAGCTCCAATTCATATCTTCCAAGATATCCAACATGAAGCTCAAATTTCAATTGCGATATTTCAGCAGTTGGTAGCACTGATATCATTTTCAAATATGGACGTGAGATATTCAGGTATAGATCTTTACTCCTACCAAATTTTGTTTCGATTGCTGCAGCCGTTTAGGAGTTGATAGGGGGGGACACACACACAGCCAGACAGACAGACAGATAGACAGAAGGACAGACAGACACACATTTGCCCGATCTCATAAGACTACTTTTTCCTCATTTTTGCAAAATGTGAAAAGTAGGCTAAAAATGTCCCATTATAATAGTGATCATCAGGGTTAGGATTTTTAGGTGCACACCTTTTTTCTTGGGGTAAATTAAAGCTGTTCGGAAAGATATCACACTGTGATTTTTTTTCTAGTTGCGAAAAGGGGCATTTTTTCACGCACTTTTTCCCTTCTTTTGGGACCTTTCCCCCAAACATGCCCATAATCCCCTTTCTCCCTCTTTTTCTTTAAGTTTAATTCCAATTTATTCTATAAAATTTCTAATCAATATAGAATATTTAACTTTCAATTAACGTCTCCTCAGCTTGCTGTGTACGTGCGAATAGTAAGCCTACCTCTTTCAGTAAACACCGCGCGGGAGTTGAAAGCACACCTCCAACAAAGGAAAATAATTGTGTGTTCGACAAAACCAATTTCTCTCGCTTTACCGCTATCATGTAGACCGCAATAATGCAATTCACAATGAGTGAATCTATCCCACCAGAATCAGTAGCTTGCTGTTCGTGAATGTATGTTTGTTACTGTGAGAGATGACATCTGTTCGCAGGGAGGTGGAGACTGGTGACGCAGAGATGTCAGTAACTGCACCCACGAAGTTCAGAGAATTGAAACTGGGTTCTACACGAATATACTAAAAATCGCTGAGACTGCAGTTCCAGCATGAATGAGAACATTCCGGTAATTGTCGCGTTGTTATAAGAGAGTGTGGACAGCAAGTGAGTGAGTGAGCGCAAGAGTGAGTTGTGTATTAGTCGCACTGAGTTAGCAAGTGAACTGGTGTTAACACTTTGTTACATTACTAAAAAAGTGTAGGCTACTAGTAGATTTTACAATGCCAAAGGTGTTCAGTGTCCGATTTATTGCTGTGGCTCAGGAATTCCAACGAGATTTCATAGACACTGATGGAACTGTTATGCGATGTACTATTTGTGATTCAGGAATTTTTTAGATCAAAAAATCCAGCGAGATCGCATCAAACAACACATTTCCAGCTCTGAGCATCAAATGAATAAGACTCTTCAAGCAAACAAATCGTGGCAAACTCTATTACGAAATGCGTTTCGACAGAGTTCTTCAAAAAGCCAAAATTTGAAGGAAGTAAACATTGATGTGTGTGCAGTTCTTACACAAGCAGGAATTCGACTCAATAAGGTGAATCATACAGGGATTTCTTGAAAACTACACAAAGATGTCAATGCCTGATGACAGTACTTTACTTTAAGAAACAATTACCGAGAAACCATACAAAGAATCAAGGAGAAAGTGTCTGATTGCGATGTGGGAATCATTGTGGATGAAACCATATACTCAATGGAACAATATGTTTTGAAACTTTTGTTTTTTCCCTATCAGGGGAGAACGTTAAGCCTATGTTGGTAAACATGTATGAGCTGCAGAAAGCCAATGCCATACAGTAATGCAATCAATTATGGACTTCTGCCAAAAACTCGGGCCTACTGGTATCGAGTTTGAAACCCTTCGTCTTGTGGTTACGAACTAGGCTCCATACATGGTTTCAGCTGTTAACCAATTGAAACCTTTATTTCCTGAGATGAAGCATGCGACATGCTTGGTTGATGCCCTTCACAGGGTTTGTGAATCCATAAGGAACGAATTCGACATCACAAATCAATTAATCTCTGCCCTGAAGAAGATACTACTGAAAGCTCCGAATCGTGTTGTTGCCAACAGGGAACCCACTGGCCTGCCTCTTCCAAATTTCCCGGTCATTACTCGCTGGGGATCGTGGATTGAGTGTGCAGCTATGTTGTGTGAGAATTTTGACAAAATTGGAGAGTTTGTGCTTTCTTTGGACCCAGCCGACGTAGGTGCAATTTCCAAGGCACAGCAACTTCTGTTACTGGAGAAAATACATAATATTCAGACCGATCCATATTGTGTCCATTGTTACAAGTACCTGACTACAGTTATTAAAGGATTAGAAGAACAAGGTCTGGAAAAGAAAAAAACAATGGGATATTTTCACTTCCGTGAGGGAGCTGTTAGATGGCTTTGCCAAAGACAAACTTCAGTCTAGTCTTCAGAAGAATCCAGACATTGTGGAATTCGCCACATTTGTAGAGTTGCCATTCCGAGTGAATGCAGGGTTTGCCCCACTGGCTTGATGGATGTCGAAATAAGCTTTAGCATCTACAAAAACATTCTATCTCCTAATAGAAACAGACTTACTTTTAAAAATGTAGAGATGCTTAATATCATGAAGTACAACAGCGTCATTTTCCCCCTTCTTTTGATGAGTGATTTGATGTACTTGTTTGTAATTCAATAAACTAGAATAGAGGAATGTGATATTTAGTTGAATAAACCAGCACCTTTTTGGCCCTTTTTTTAAATCTTATTTGAGCTCATTTTCCCTGCCTTATTTCACCTGAAATTTGCACCTAAAACTCCTAACCCTGGTGATCATAAACTAATACATGTAAATTTTCCAGGATTGTTATTTACATATTATATACATTGTACTCCGCCCAGTCACTGGGCAAATTAGTGTTGAATGACTGAAGAGTTACAAATAACAGTGTAATAAACCTGTAACTGAGGAACTGTCCTCCCCCAATTATCTGCAACAGCCAAACCGATGATAAATTCCGATGGTCACTTGTTAATTCTACCTTGCCTTTACTACGTAGGAAAGCCTACAAACTTGGAAATGATGTCATAATTAACCATTAAAAGAGTGGAATAATTACGAATGCTGGGAGCATTACAGTAATCAGACTCACAAGCAAAATATCCAAAGTAGCAATAAAAATACAATTTTTTAAGAATTAGAGGGTATTAGTGGGGTAAAATAATAAAAAGTCTAATATAAAACGCACATAAATACCATTAAAGACAAACTATTTTAATTTTGATAGACTTTACGATGGGGTTTCTGCTGCCGCCAGAATTGTATAAAATAACAGAAGCAGTGGTGTAGCAAGCAAGGCTAACTCGATATAAAGGAGAACCACAGCCGACACGGAATTATCGCCATATATTTATAGCGAGGCAATAAACAATGAGAGAAGGGGGAGGCAGGTAGAACACCCTGCTCGCTTGCCTTGCTTGGCGATATACGTTACTGCAAAGCCTCATTACTACGCCTTATCTTGCCTCCATTGGTTCCTAAACTTGTTGGCAATATCAACCTCACAATTAAAGCCATGTTTGTCACCCCATCCTACTCCCACTTTGCTTACACTATTTAATATGGAATTTTGTGTTGCAATGATAAAAACAGGGGAGGAATTAGTTTTCACTAAAATACACTGGTCATTGTTACATAATTTGTTTCGTACAGCTTGGCAACCACATACATTATTCACGTTTCCCATTGGTGCAGCAACCAACGTCTGTCCTCTTTTATGTGCATATCTAATTAAATATAGTTCACGATAACATTCCCATATTTATCTTTTTCAATTACTTACATATATTACAGTGAGGGGTAACGGCTCCAATAGCCCGGGAATTGTTAATGGAGTTTATTGCTGAGATTTATGTCCCTAATTATAGCTCCATTTCTTTTATTTACAGCCATGCTTGTGCCTTATATCCTCTAAAGTGTATTGTAACCTCCTCAGTCTACAAAGTTGTTTTTGTATTGCATTCGTAACTTACTGAAAGATAGAAAATATACAATGCGTTCAGCAAGCACTCGTCATTTACTTGATGCTAGTAGAATCTGTAATTTATCATTGAAACTATTCATAATTGTAGGAAGAAGTTGATTGAGATATTTTGAGGCCCAGTAACAGAAACGCTGAATCAAACACCCTCCACACTGTAGTTCTGTATTTTCACTGTCGGAGTAAGAAAATATATGGTTCATAACGCTTTAAAATGGTTCAAAAATAAAATATGGACAATCCTAATTTTTAAATACGCATCATCATCATCAATTTTCATCAATTCTACTTTCCATCCTAAGCCGGGTGGGAGCAAATATGACACCCCTCCACTTTACTTTGTGTGTCCACCATTCTTCCTCAACCACTGAACTCCACTCCTGGTTTCAATCTCTCACACTGTTCTTCACCAAATCCATCCACCGTACTGTAGGTCTTCCTCGTCTTCTCTTTCCAGTCATCCATCTCCAGGGGCCGATAACCTCGATGTTAGGCCCCTTAAAACAACAATTATCATCATCATCATCATCATCCATCTCTCCATCACTTGTTTCGGAATTATTTCATCATTCATTCTTTTCACATGTCCATACCATCTCAATCTGTTCTGCTCCAGCTTATCATTCAGCTTCTATACATTCGCTTCCATTCGAATGTCTTCATTCTTCACTCTATCTCTCCTAGTCTTTTGTACCATACTCCTCAGGAATTTCATTTTGGCTGCCTGTATTCTACTTAATCTCCTCGTCATCGGACAAGTTTCTGCTGCGTATGTCATTATCGAAAAGTAATAGGTCATGTACATCACTTCTTTAGCCTTCAATAATACCGTATGCCTTTATCCCAAATTAAACTTGGAACTTGATGGTAGGAAACACTCCCACATTGTATTCCCTTGTTGATCTACAGATCCAATCTTGCATTTTCCATAAATTCACATCCGAAATATTTGAAATGCTCTACTACTTCCAGATCTATTGTACATCTCCAATTTTAACAATCTCTTATCCTTCTTTCTTTCCTCTTGTCATTACCATTGTCTTACTTTTCTCTACACTGATTTTCATTTCCAATCTCTCAATATTTTCCTTCAGTACATCCAGCTGTTCTTGGACCACTTGGGCCACTAAATACTAAGGTTTTGGAATCCACTGGAAATAGTTAAGACACATTCTACTGTTCGATTTTATAGCCCATTCAGTTCAGATAGGAAGTATTTCTTAAATCCAATTAGTTGATATACAGGGCGTTTCCTGTTTGTTATTAATAAATTTCTTTAATTTTTACTGTCTCATGTGAATGGAAAACATTAATGATTTTGTTTTATATTTTAGATTTCAGATTATAGGAAATATTCGAGTGCTGCCTGTCTAGAGAAAATAAGTGTTCTGTCTGTGCACTAATCAGAAACACAAAATGTTTGATTTCCTGCGTCTATTTTGTCCAGAACAAGCAGGAAAAGGTTTTCTTCGTGATGTCAGTATGCACAGTATGTGCACAGAACACGAGACAACGCCTGAACAATAAATCGTGAAACTTAGGAAACAAGGTATTGCAACATAGGATATTTATTGTTTCATTTCTGGTGTTTGGACATCGTGGTCATTTATCCCCGTGTGAGTGGGTGTGTGTGGAATTTCGTAGGATAATCTGAGTTATTGTGATGGTTGTGTTGGTGTGTGTATTAGTAATTAAAGCATGGGGTAGGAAGGAGGCAGCCCTGGCCACAAGTTAGGAGCCATCCGAAATTTACCTCACGTAGCAGTGGGAAACCAAGGAAAATTACTTTCAGGAGGGCTGATGTGGGAATCTAACCTACATTTTCTCAGTGATGCCTCATGAGGCTGAGTGTGACCCGTTTCAGTCCTCATACCAGAATAATTTTCGGGTGAGCCGGGAATCAAACTTGGACCTACATTATTGCAGCATAGAGTAGGAGTTATTAGGAAACTAGAAACAAGAAATATCCTTTTAATACTAGGCTTATGACAATTTTTGACATAATGCAAGTAGTTGAATAATAGTTACTGGCACTTTTATCTCTTGCTATTTTAATGTTACGACGGATAATAATTAACTTTATATTCTTTTTATTTTTTTACCGATTTCTCTCCTCCATACTATTTTATTAATCATAAGAAATGGACTAACCGGGGTTTGCGTCTCATATTTGTTATAAATAATTTTCTTAATTATATACAGTATTGTCTCTAACCGGCCACGGTTGGCTGAAGCAGACTTTGTTTGCACCTTCTGCCTGAAGAGTTGCTGAAAAACCTACAAGCATTGACTTTTTAATGTTTATTTTCAATTTAAAGATAGATGATAATTCTTTCACCTAGCGTGCTTAGAATAGTCTCTTCAATCATCAGTGTAACGGAGTACATGCATATCAATTACACCCTCTTTATATATAATACTAGCAACCCGCCCCGGCTTCGCCCGGGAACAGTTATGAATGCATTACGTGATAAGCGCCTTTATTTTCGATGTCAATGAACTACGACCTATATCCGTTTTACGTCTCAGCATGATGGGATAAAATCATAGACTGGACTATTAATTATACTATCATGGAGATGCATGTGCAACGAATTCTTGTCAGACGTAATTTAAGAATGGCGAGGTGCATGAAACTCAAATCCCCCTTCCGTCCAATCGAAAAACACTGATAGTAGGCGATGTATTGAAGTTAGAGATATGCCCTCTCGGCATTTTTGTAGAACTTTTCATGCTGAATGATTCTTACACTCATAGTACAATGATATTTTTAACGGGTTGCCCAGCGTAAGCTTAAAAAGCGCACAGGCGACAGGTTTTTCTTTCGACTTTTTCACTGAAATCGTTAGTCTACTGATTGGCTTCCTTTGATCATAAATAAATTATTTTCTACAAAAACCTTCCTGGAGATATCCTTTACACAATGGTGAAAACCACATCAAAATTCATCCAGTGGTTCTCGAGATTACCCATGACATCCAAGAATCGGGGACTTTGTTTTATACTAAGTAGAGATTATAAGCCAATCAGTATAATTTAATATTATATAATCCCCCTTCCGTCCAATCTTAAATTGACATTTCACAGGCGAAATGAGAGTTGCACTTCCAGGGAATGGCGAGGTGAATGAAACTCAAATCCCCTTTCTGTCCAATCTTAACTTGACTGTGTTCCACAGGGGAAATTAAGAAAACCCGAGTTGTACTTCCAGGGAAACTCCAAACACTACCACCCTTCTCTGAAGCTTTAACTCAACAAGACTCAACGGTTTGCTGCTGGCTGTATCTGAGGCAATGGGTTCGCCCGCTAGCTAGGCTGTAACAGGGATGATAGACTCGCCCTTAGCAAGCTCGTAAAATGTCGCCTCAGTAGTTGAATGGATATGGTTGGAAGAAATTAAAACGTAAAACACTTATAGTGGGCGATGTATTGAAGATAGACATATGCTCTCACGGGCTTTTTTGCAGAACTTTTCATGCTGAACAATTCTTACACTCATAGTATTTAGATATTTTTAACGGTTTGCCCAGCGTAAGGTTACAAAGCGCTCGGACGCCAGGTTGTTTTTTGTCGACTTTTCCACTGAAATCGTTACTGCTCGGCTTCCTTTGATCATAAATAAATCATTTTCTACATAAATCATCCTCGAGATATCCTTTACAGAATGGTGTAAACCGCATCAAAATCCACGCCGTGATTCTCGAATTTACCCGTAACATCCAAGAATCGGGTACTTTGTTTTATACTAAGTAGAGATATAATTATTTTAATTTTCTAATATAATTTTTATCCCTTATGCTAAATGTTTGGCTTCCCACACAGACTCTACGAGGGATTATTCCTCTACCGCCACAAGGACAGTGTCTTGGAGCTGGACACACTCTGTGAGAAGATACAACTGGGGATGGTGTCAGGCTGCTGCTAGCTTTGGTCTAATTCTGGAAGGGCCAGGGAAGGGAGTGGGAAGGAAGTCGACCGTGGACCTGTTGAAAAGAACCGTCCCGGCATTTGCCTGGGAATAAAAGTGGAAATTTACGAAAACCATTTATAGGACGGCTGAGTTGGGATTCGAACCCACGCTCTCCCGATACCAGCGAGGCACGAGTTGGTAAGTAAGCACACTTGGCTAGAGTGGCCCTTTTTTATGCTTTAATAAGACCCTGATATTCGGAATATGTAAAATTAAAAGTCTGAGCTGTTTTTCTATGCCCACACATTTATTTTAAGGCTATTTCAAAAACTGTAAATGATATAAGCTAATCCCGGCAAGCTATGAGCTAATACAGTTAGTGCATCTAGGCTATATAAACCTAGCTTAAGGTTATAAAAAGGCTAGTTCTACCTTTGGTTGAATCTTATTTATTTTATGTATCGACAATAATTTTTTGATTTTTTATCTATTTATCACTGATATATTCCTTTGTAAATGTGAGTTACTGTTATATATCCCGATTTGAAATTGTGAATCTCCGATAATTTCCGAAGAATGCGAGGACAAAATAAGACGAGTTGTTTCTAATGACACTCACATTGCCATGCCTTTTTCAACATTTTAATATCTGTCTTTGTGTTGATTATGCAAACATTTTAGACCCTCAATGTATTTATTTATTTATTTTCTGTCTTCAGTAGTGGCGAAGTTAGGGGTCATGGCCCTCTCTTACACTTAACCACGAAGTATGGTACCAGTAAGTATGAAACAATTTTTGAAATGCAATAAATAATTATGATAATAAATGAGGAATAAATTAGTTATGTTCATACTAATATGATCGTCATTGCCGTATATTAGCTCGAAGATGCCCCACCGTCGGCCGTCCTTGAAATGGTTTTCCGTGGTTTCCCCATTTTCAACACCAGGCAAATGCTGGGACGGTACCTTCTGACAGGCCACGGCCACTTCCTTCCACATACTTGCCCACTTTCATTCATATTCATCCAATCTCTCATCCCGACGAGCAGGTCGCCCACGGGCGTCGACTAGAAAGATCTGCACTCGGCCTCTCAGGAGACCACACGACAAAAAAAAAGCTCGAAGATTGCTGTCTGTTTATTCTACTTCATCCCAGGGTTTGTGCTCCTTGCACCTGTATCACTGCCCAGTGCAATCTGTAGTCTGATTACAGGACGGCCGAGGTGGGATACGAATCCATGCTCTCCCGATACCAGCGAGGCACGTGTTGGTGCGTTAGCACACACAGGATCTTCAGTGCGGGTGTTAAGTTACGTATCTGTGCTAGAGTTGTATGCGTAGTGTGTACGACTTTTTAAGCACTACTTTCAATCCCAACATATACAACAATAATCTACATGTTTTCATTAACATTTCGAAGCATACGTCATACTCAGAAATATCTATCATAATATTTACGGTACTTGTGTAATTTAAAACACATCGATATAGTTTAAGAAATCTCTCCTGGTACACTCGATAAAGGTAAGCTTCTTCAAGCACAGTATTGTTTGAAAGTTCGTTAATTGACACACATCAAACACCTTCAATGAAATTAAATAATTTTAGCATATATGATTTTTGACAGCCTTTTCTCAAAATGAGGCTTAGTAGGATAATATAATAAATATTCGTTGAACCAATTAAAATTTAAGGTTTGGCAAATCTAACAAAATACCCATATGAATCTTTTGTACTCTAGAATAGGTGAACCGTTTTGTAAGATAGACTCTAGAAAAATGAGTGCCTGGTTAACAATGAATTAATGACGTTTAGGGTCAGGAATGATACCCATTCTAGTCTACAGAGTACAGACTTCTTTTTCCGTCATTTATAAGTTATTTCCTGTTAATAAATAAATTGCTCGCATTGAAGTAACATTTACTCATAACTCTATACAGCTTTCAGTCTGAAGAGTTTGGGGCAAAATGTCTTAAAAGACACCCAATGTTTTTATGTGCACTAGGACAGAGTAATGGGTGAATGAACCATCCCCTATGCTAACGCACAATTTAATTTCAGATCATTTAGTCAAACCATAATTTCTTTCTAAATCATCAAATGAATGCGTCATTTATATATTAATATGCATTAATTTTCATTATATGTAGGCTCTCCAAAATCCCAAAATCATTCAGTCATCGTAAATGCCAGGCGTTCTCAACCATTTTGAGATTGTGAGCACCACCTTGAAACCATACCAAGGCTACCAGAGCACATTTAAATCAAACATAAATATATTAATATTAATAATAATCTATGTAAATATAATAAAGCTGAAGGGTTTGTTTGTTTGTGTGTTTAAACGTGCTAATCTCTGGAACTACCAGTCGGATTCGAAAAATTATTTTTGTATATGATAGCGAGATTCAAGAGAAATAGTTTAGGCTATGTAGCATTAGGCTACACCTCTCTGGTAACCTTAAAGATTGATTTTTGTTCAGTAAGTCGGAAGAACAAGCGCTCCCAATCAACTTGATCCACGTGCGCTGGCGTTATGGTTAGTGATACGTACGTGGTTTCACCGATCTGAACCAAAATTTGTATACATACCCTATGGAACCCTGCGGGAAACACTGTGCACTTTAAATTTCGGACCGACCACTCCATTCCCTGCATTTAGGCCCTTTGGCACAAATCTACACCGTTTCACCGATCTGAACCAAAATTTGTACAATTAACCTTTGGAAGCCTGCGAGTGACACTGTCCAGTTTAATTTTCGGACAGACCACTTCATTCCCTGCATTTAGGCCCTTTATCACAAATCTACACCGTTTCTCCTAATTGCACCAAATTTTACATACACATTGAAACCCTGCTGGTAACACTGTTCACTTGATATTTTGGACAACGCTCTCCATTCCCTACATTTAGAATAACAGACAATACTTGAAAACCACGCATTAAGTCCCTAGAACCATTCATGTCCGTAGTAGTGTAACTGTAAGAGTAATTTAACAAGTAAATTGTTCACTGGCAATTCGGGCTGCATCTGGTCGCCCCTACCAGTGTTCTGCTGCAGAATTGCGAAAATAGTTCAATCTTGCGCACCTTATAAATTGCAGTCACTGGGAGTAATTAGTGCAAAAAGATTTCTTAGGCCCCTAAAAGCAGTTATCATCATGAAAATATTATGCCTCTGTATAAGTGTAATGGTGTTGGTGCAGTACATTGTGGTTATCAGCTGCAATAAGTGTTAGGTCTTTCAAATTTACTTTCATTTATTCCGAACCTTATCGTTGAGCGCTATGTGGTGATAAATTATACTATTGCTACCTCAGAAGCTCGGGACAGCCGAAGTTTTCCAAAGTGTTCTGATTATTTTCCTACGGCGCTATGCGACAAAAGACCTCACTATTGGTCTCTACATTTCTAACAGCCAATGGGATAGAGGCCCTAGGCAGTGTCTTTTATTTCACTTACTCCTATTTCTAATAATTTTTTAAAATTCGTTTGAAAATTACATGTGTCAGTGATGTTTTAGTAAATAATCGTTTCCTTATTCATTATTATTGTTATTATAATTATCGTTCCGTAAAATGACCTGAATGTTACGTCCATTATACTGTACTACACATCACCCCCACTACAACCACCACCACCACCACCACCACCACAAAAAGTTATATATTTTTTCTGTTAGTTTAAGTATCATGTGCCAGTTCTGTAGTAGTATTCATTATCATCCATAAAACAAATAAATCCACCGGGTGAAGCCGGGCACTACTGCTGGTAAATTATAATACTAATAACAATAATGCAACAAACATGCGCCACTCTTTCCTTTTCCTCTGTCACTCTGCCCCTGAAGTGCTGAAATAGCTAGCGATTCACCGCTCACCTGGCATGCTCCAACTGCTTGCATGACTCATGCAGAAAAGATGAAATTACGTGTGCACAGTCATGTCGCATCATGAGAATCAGCTCTTATAATGTTAATATTATGATTGCCTTCTACTTAACTAGGAATTTTCTTGGCATTCGCAGACATCAATCTGATCATTACAACACTACTCTGGCATAAATACAAAGGTTTACCGAAAATTTTAAAAGTCCAGACATAAAACTTCCTTTATTTAAAGAAATTTATCGTAGGATTGGGAGGGAGACGAGTGAATCTTAAGTTAGGATTCATCCAGGGTTGTGTCTTGCGCAGGAGATGGAAATCATGTAAAACTAGTTTTAGGATGTCTTCGGAGGGATTCAAAGCCATATTTTATTAGTTATTCCTCAACCCTCAAACGAAAATTTAATTTCTTATCGGAGCCGCGAATCAAACCGTAAACTCAGGGGTACCAATCAAGAATGCTTGCCACTCCACCACGAGGTGGTTTGTTTTATAGTTATACATAGGCCTTTGACGGCAGCTGTGGTTTACTGGAATGACGATAGTTGAAGAAAGGGAAGAGAGCATAGGCGACTCTGGGCGCCACACCAGTACTCTGTCTCAGTCTATTGCTTGACAAATGTGGCTGTCGTCTCCGCTGCGTCAGTCAGTCATGCCATGACGTCATGTGGACGATTGATGGCTGACAGCAGCCACAGTTATAGCTGCAGCTTGGATCTTTTAGCATTTTAGCTGATGGATGGCTGCACATTCTGCTCAGTCGAAAAACTCCTCCGAAGATGGCAGAAGGCTAGCAGACCGAAGAAATATCTGACTTCTCCCCCGCAAGCAGTAATCAAGGCATACAAGGGGATCTATATATCCAGCGTTCGAGATAGAGAGAGCGAATGGAACTTGTCACTCACATGTCTTCCTAATGATCTTCATCCCGTAGAGATGTCAATCACCCTTGACAGCGCCCCTTATCAAGAATGCCATACTGTTTAATCTATTCGATCGGTCAATCAGTGTTTCTCCTCTTTAATAGAAAATACTGCAGTCAAGAATTTGTAACTTCTTGTCCTAAAAGTAGTGGTAGATCCAAAGGTCCTGGGTTCTAAAGTGAGAGCCTTCCCTATAGAACGGAGCTTCGATGGCCCATGTGGTGGGCGAGGAGTGATTAGTCACCGCCAGTTGACTAGCATTACACAAGAGTGGGGCGGGAAGTCCTGAATGCTGTCATTGCATTTATTTCAATCGGAGCTAGCAAG
Organism: Meconema thalassinum; assembly: GCA_946902985.2. NCBI lineage: Eukaryota > Metazoa > Arthropoda > Insecta > Orthoptera > Tettigoniidae > Meconema > Meconema thalassinum. The sequence goes on from OX336389.2 coordinate 133,160,884, forward strand.
ATACAGTAGTTGAGATAATTACGACTTGTGGTAAAGTACTGTAGGCTATCTCATATCCCGTGAACATGGTTAGGTATGGAACGAAACATCGGAATTTTCTTAGTGAAAACTTATCTTCTCAAGACGAATTCCTTCAGTAAATGCGTTCGTAAGTTTCACTGCCATGCGATTTTTACTTTTGGGAGAATGGCAAACAATAGGTACGAGTATACAGACACAATCTGCGTACTATAGAGGCTCTTAAGAACGATATAACTGCACTGATACGAAATATCTGTGAGGATGAATTACAGTGAGTGTACCAAATCTTCCTACGATGGTGCAATGTGTGTTTAGAAAATGATGGACAGCATTTCCAGCATTTACTCTGAAATTCATGTAAGGAATTGATTATTAATTATACTAAAACGTTTAAATGTGCTAAACTTGTTGGGTGCTACGCTGCTGCTAGCGCCATTGCCTTGCTCGACAGGTCAGTAGCCACAGTGCCCCTACCGTCACCCGGCGCATGCAGAGTTCTGTTCTGTAAAGAAGGTTCTCACTGTATTCCCAGCTCTGCCAAGAAATTGAATTCCTTTCGGGGTTAGGAACGGGGTACAATGAGCATTGTGAGGAAAATCTGAGGAGATATTCGCTCGATTCCCACCATAGCTGTCCTAGATGTTGTTTACCGTGGTTTTTCATTTTTACTCCAGGAAAATGCCAGGACGGTTCTTAACTTAAAAGATTCATTCCTCCACTTATAATTCACACGCTACTGTAGCCATCACAGTGAGAAAGGTAATCTGACAGATTACACACACACCCAAAAGCACAGGGATACATGACTACAATGTCGCAAAGTCCCTACACGAATCAACAACAACAACAACTGAGAGAATTGGCGCACAGAACCACTAATTCTCTTCTACATATAAACAAAAGTGTGGATCATCAACCTTGTCTTAAACTGGGCCAGGAGCTCGAGAAATGCAATTCCGGTTAAAGGGTGAGAAGACCGTACACCCAGCCTTGTGAGGGAAAGATGGGAAATGGAGCACATCGTTAATGCAGTAGACTATTCCTTCGCAATCAAAGAAACTGGTCAAAATTCCCATGGTTCTTTAAAGTTTGTTGTTGCGATTGGGAAATATGTGCCAGATTAAATAAGTTAAATAATTCCTCCGAGTGCTTGTGGTACTTCCTGGAGAACATTGAAACTTCGTATCATTTTCCTCTCATACCACTCTTCTGTATGCTGTCGGTAGAGCCCAATATTCTTCACGAGGATTCTGTAGTTGTTTCTGTTGTTGATAATTTATGGGCTTTGTGACTAGGGTTGCCAGACATTCCGTTTTACCCAGAACAATTCTTTTTTTTCCTGTTTTGTTCCGCGTTCCGTTTTAACCATTAACTGAACGCCATATATTCCGTTTTGTTGTGTTAATTTTATAATATATTCAATTTCGCACTAATTTTCAAATGTCCCGCTTCAGAATTGATTGTAGTATCTAGCTTGATTTCTGGTGGTACAGGGGCAAGTTTGAAAGAGAAAATGATTTCTATGCCTGTGTCAGATAGATGGGTACATGTTATAGATTTATTAGGGGCAACAAAATTAAGGAAGTTAATACTCAGCATTTTCCCCTCCAATGCTTTTACGGAGAGAGTTTTTTCTGTCATGAATATCAAATGGAGAGATGAAAGAAACAGAAGCTCCAATAGTTTGATAAAACAAGAACTGTTCACATATTACAATTATGACGAAAATTGTAGTGAATTTTATCAGACGGTACTTACAAATATAAAATCCCTGCAAAGGGTCGTTCAAATGAAAAGCATTTATAAGTTGCTGGTGTCAGCAATATCTAATTTCTATTTTGTGTATTTTATTATATAATGCTTATTTAATACATGTGTGTATTATTTATTACAACATTTAACAACATTAATTAAAGAAAAAAAAAACATATTTTTGGGACGTGTGTTCTGTTTTCCCATTCTTGAAATCTGGCAACCCTATTTGTGACATCATGGTCATGTAGCCCCGTGTACTTGTGTGTGTGTGTAATTTGATTACCTGTGTTATTTAGATGGCTGTATTAGTGTGTGTATTTGTAATTAAATGAGGACTGGGAAGGAGGTGTCCGTGGTTTTAAGTTAGGAACCATCCTGGCAATTGTCTGGAGTAGAATTGCGGAATCTCAGAAAACTAAGATGGCTGAGTTGGGGATTGATCCCTCCTCGCATCACGAATGTGATAGAGGGCCGGAGCAAGTCTGGATAGCAGTGGTTCGAATCATGGCGCTGTAAGCGGCCATTCTGAATGATGTGTTTCCGCGGGTCATTCTACTGCCCCTTCAGACAAATGATATCTTATTTCAAATCCCAGGATAACTACTCAATCTCTGGCTCTAATAATTATAATAATGCACACTACTAGAGTCATCCCTAGAACAGATGAAAGGTCCGGGGGAAGAAGGGGGAATGTCAAATAATGTAAAATATTCAGGAAGCGAGTTTTAAAGTTTCATTACTTATATGTACTTACAGTATATATACTCGTCAACTTGAGTCATCATTTTGTCACGACCCTCATTGTTCTCAGCCAGACACAATTGTGCCTTCACTACGTCGCAAAGAGGCTTACCAGATCTCGCTGATATCTCTATTTTACATTTTGGGTGACAACCGTGGACCCTTCAAATATTCAGACAAATTCAACACGCAGCCAAGTACACGGGACTGATGAGCCACATGTCCCCATAATAAATTAATGAAAACATCAACGAAGTATATCTACTATATATCTGCCAAATACCACTCACTCATTCATTCATCACGAAATCTCAGAAACCACCGAACGGATTGGAATGAAATTTGGTATGCAGATCCGTCAAGGACCGTAGGTGCTCGGTAAGAAAGGTTTTCAAAACAATTATCTCGGGTTCATGGTCAAACCGCGAAAACCCGATTATATGAACAGCTTCAAATCTCAGAAACCACCAAACGGATTGGAATGAAATTCGGTATGCAGCTTCGTCAAGAGCCGTAGGTGCTCGCTAAGAAAGATTTTCAAAAAATTCACTCAGGATCATGGTCAAACCACGAAAACCGCGATTATATGAACAGTTTCAAATCTCAGAAACCACCAAACGGATTGGAATGAAATTCGGTATGCAGCTTCCACATACCTGCTCGCTAAGACAGGTTTTCAAAAAATTCACTCGGGATCATGGTCAAACAGCGAAAACCACAATTTCTACTAAACATTTGTCAAATACCACTCACTCATTCATCACGAAATCTCAGAAACCACCGAACGGATTGTAATGAAATTAGGTATGCAGCTTCTTAAAGGGCCGTAGGTGCTCGCTAAGAAAGGTTTTCAAAAAATTCACTCGGGATCATGGTCATCATCATCATCTTGCACAGTTTCCAGCCACTGGCCGGGTCTGTTTGGAACACAAGCCTCTCCAACGTCTTCTGCCTTCCCACCATCTCTCAGCCTCCACCCTTGTCCAGTCTACTCCTCTCTTCTTCACGCTTTCTTCCACCCCCTTCAGCCACCTGTCTCTCGATCTTCCTCTCGGTCTCTTTCCTTTCCACTTCGTCTCATGTATCCTCCTGGGTATCCTCTTCACCTCCATTCGTTTTCCATGTCCATACCATCTAAGTCTAGATTTCTCTATACCATCCTGTAATGGTTCCTCCTTCATTAATTCTCTGGTCCTCTCATTTCTTATTCTGTCCATCTTTGTAGCTCCAATACTGCTTCTCAAGAACCTCATCTCACTGGCCTGTATTTTTCTCTTCTCCCTTCCTTTCATAACCCAGGTCTCCGAGGCATACGTCAGGATAGGGACATAGTACGTCCGATATATGATCTTTTTGCTGTTCTGAGGGACATCCTTGCTCCATAACATGCTTCTCACACTCCTCCGGAATGCTTCTGCCTGTCTTCCCCGCTCATTTATTTCTCTATCGTTTCTTCCATTATCTTGTATCAGGCTTCCCAGATACTTGACACTCTCCACTTTCTTCAGCTGTTCCCCACCAATTGTTATTCCCGTTGTGGTTCGTTCCTTTTTCCTTGTTGTGATCACCATCTCACTCTTATTTATCCTAAATTTCATCCCATATCCTTGTATTATTCCTTCCCACACGTTCAACTGTTCCTGTACCTCCTCCTCCTTGTTTCCCCAAATCATCAAATCATCTGCAAACACCATTGCTTTCATCTTTCCTTCCCCAATTACTTGTGCCACTCGGGTCATTATTTCATCCATCACCACGATGAAAAGTAACGGTGACAGTGCACTTCCTTGTTTCAGGCCGTTTCTCTGTTCCAACCAGTCCGATCTCTCTCCTCCCACTTTCACACAGCTCACGATTCCCTTGTACATCTACTTTATCCTCCTTATAGTACATTTTTCTACTCCTCTATCCTCCAGGGACTTCCATACTTTGTTTCTGCATACACTGTCATATGCTTTCTCAATGTCCAGGAAGGCCATCAGTAGATCTGTTCCATACTCATAGTGCTGTTCTTGTAACTGCCTTACAGCAAAAATCAAATCCACGGTGGACCTTCCTGCTCTGAAGCCATGTTGTTCTTCTCTCATCCCTCCTTCTATCCTTGTCCTAATTCTCCTTTCCAAAACATTCTCAAACATCTTTGCACAATGACTCATCAGTGTTATTCCCCGATAGTTTCTGCATTCTGTTCTCTAGATGTTAGGCCCCTTAAAACAACAATTATCATCATCATCATTCTGTTCTACTACCTTTCTTGAAGATCGGGACAATTATTCCCTTTTTCCAGTCCTCTGGGGTCTTCCTTTCCTTCCATGCTGTCCTCATCACTCGGTACAACCATTGTATCCCCACCTCTCCTATTGCTCTACTATCATGGTCAAACCGCGAAAACCGCGATTTCTACTATATATTTGTCAAATACCACTCACACATTCATCACGAAATCTCAGAAATCACCAAACGGATTGGAATGAAATTTGGTTTGCAGCTTCCTCAAGGGCCGTAGATGCTTGGTAAGAAAGGTTTTCAAAATATTCACTTGGGATCATGGTCAAACCGTGAAAACCGCGATTATATGAGCAGCTTCAAATCTCAGAAACCACCAAACGGATTGGAATGAAATTCGGTATGCAGCTTCGTCAAGAGCCGTAGGTGCTCGCTAAGAAAGATTTTCAAAAAATTCACTCAGGATCATGGTCAAACCACGAAAACCGCGAATATATGAACAGTTTCAAATCTCAGAAACCACCAAACGGATTGGAATGAAATTCGGTATGCTGCTTCCACAAGGGCCGTAGGTGCTCGCTAAGAAAGATTTTCAAAAAATTCACTCGGGATCATGGTCAAACCGCGAAAACCGCAATTATATGAACAGCTTCAATATTGCCTAAGTCTATTTTTTTTCAGGCAATGCGGGCTGCATCACGTCGCCACAACCAGTGTTCTGGTGCTTTGCAGGCTGGTCAGGAGTTTTAGAAAAGGGATATTGTACTCCACGGCAGAGATAGCACGTTGCTCCGTATTAGTGAAACACATGGCGCGTATGATGCTCTGCAATATCCCCTTATGTTCTGCCGTGGAGAAATGGCTACTGCATTAATATCCCTCAACGTCACAACAGCACTCAAGCACCTTTGAAGAAGACCGTGTCTGCCGCTAACTTTTACAGCTTCAGAATATTTGAGCGTGAGGGTGATAATTCTTATCTTTTGTTAATTCGCAATCTTTTCAATCAGTTTCTGGTTGATATGTATGCAAAGATTGAAACAGAGAGACTACTTTGCATTCGCATCAATCAGAAAAAATTGAGAAGTGAGTAATATGTGCACCTGAAGGACGCAATGAATAAAGCTGACAGCCGTTTGTCAGATATTGGTAAAATGGTCGTGTTGCCGTCGACTTTCACTGGAGGCCCGCGCGATATGCATGAACGCACTCAGGATGCTATGACTTACGTGTGCCATTTTGGACGTCCTGATCTTTTCATAAACCAAACCGGGGAATATGGGTATCTGGTGTATTCTCTGGAATACACGGTAAGACAGAGTTAGCTTACGCTGCTCTTTGGTTTAATTCTTTCTTCCTAGTTTGCAAACGCCAACAGGGATTCTTTACGTTTTAATTTATTTGTGCACTTTGCTTACTTTGTTTGTAAGTCTGTTCTAGATATATATCTTCCATGATCAACCTAGCGGCATCTTGCAGCTAACCTCTGAAGTTCCTCAATATTTCCACTCTCAAGAGGACTTCTTCACCATTACCATCCACCAGACTTCGTCATTGGCGCCTGCTAGCAACTCCTTGAAGACCACTTCATCAAGAAAATTAACATCTAAGAAAAGATTTTATTTTTGTTAAGTTTGTAATCTTAATGTATGCTCCTTTGTCCCTTTCCCCGCCCTCTCCCCTTTCTTGTTCCTCCGTGCTTCTTCGAGCGGCTCTTACTCCTGTGTCCGACGTCAACACATACAGTTGAAGCTCTACACGAGCTCGTCTCCTCTACTCGAGAGACAAACTTTTTAAATCAGACGCCATGTCTGAACATTAAAATCAACCGTCCCCGAGGAACCATCGCCTTTCATCAAAATGAGCTAAGTATAAACTTCAATGGTTTTCACCATATTTTAAAGGGTTTTAAATAGCTTATAGCTTTTTAATCCAATTTTATAGACAGTGTGTGGAATCGCTAAATGTTCGGAAATAACTGCCTTCAAAAGATCTTCCTGATCAAGTTATGGCTACCTCAGCTATTTCTCAAAAATGAAACAGTACTTCTTGTACAAATTATCTGAGATACTATCTCACATCGAGGGATATTTTCAAAATACCCACTGTCTATAAAAATTCGCTTTCCGCCGAGGGATTTTTCTTGCCCAACTCAACAGATATCATTGTTCTGGAATTTTCCATGTCAAACGATCTATCTACAAGCTAAACCTTTGAGTATTTTCCACTCACATGTGGGAATACTTTTACTAACTAAGGAATTTTCTTTATAAAAACCGCTGATCAACACATAATTTGTCTTCATTCGTGGGAAATTTTCCGCCGCATTCAACTACAACCTCTAAACGTCACAACGCAATAAACTCTCTGAAGCTAAAGTTCAACTAGTGATTTACACAATTGCAATAACTTTTCTCCTTATGAACTTTCGGTGCTGCAATAGTAAACTTTGTAACTGACTATAGTGCAAATCAGTGCCCGTTCAACCACCATCCGTGTCGCGTTTGAACGAGAACAATAAATATGGCCAAGGCATTTTCCTAAACCTCCTACTTTCCTCCTCTCAAATACCTTACTAACATAATATAATTAAATTATAAATTTAGGTCTCTTTCAGCGAGGTGTCGCTTGATAACAAGCGCCCTCCCAATTTTGTTTCGCATTTCACGAATTAACTTCTGTATAAATCTGTGGCAAGTCCACATTCTAATTCTTTTCCCTTTTTAAATGGGTGAATTCTACTTTTTCTACTCACAATTGAGTGAACTATTTTTTTTCTTCAGGCTTGACAAATAGTGACCTGTCCTATTTTGATATATCATGGTCGCAATTACTGTATAAATACATGAAGTTATAGAAACTTCTTCTTCATTTTCTCTTTTCTTTGTTGTAATTTTTCATAGCCTTTAAGATTTCCAATAGGAATTCAAAAGTGGTCACCTTGTACCTGATATAATTACTAAAGCTTTAATTATTTGTAATCTTTGTTATAAACGTTAAAAGGTTTCAATTTTTAGCACAACTTTTAAAATCTTATTCAGATTTGGCGCTCGAAGCAAGTTTTAAACTTGCGTCCCATTTAACATTGTCAAAAATTCCAATTTGTTAGCATTAAGTCTTAGACCGTTGTATGTTAAAACTACTTATTGTTATTAATTTAAATCTAAATCAATTTTAGAGGTTTTGTTACGTCAACTCTTTTTTATTGTAAAATAAAACCATATTTTTTGGGCAGGACCTTATCTTCCCTGATTCTTCCTATAGGCTTAAGATCTCTTTAAGAAAACAAAAAATACTCAAAATAAATATTTCACTCCTCGTTGCATTTGAAAAAAACTCCCCATACCAACTCTGTCAAAGTTTCTCGTTGCTTTCATAGCTAATTCTAGCGAGCCATTAAGGCAAGCATAGCTAGCTCCGCAAGCTTCCTGCTTGTTGAGATTTTCTCTATAACTTATGGTCCGTTTTCAAGTCAAAGTTTTTCTCTGATCTAAACTTTTAGTCGGCACCCTGCTGGGTACAGGCTTAGCTCTTTTCAAGTGCAGCAATTTGTATTCCTGCCAAAACTTTCCAAGAAAACAAACTGCGTCATCGCTACCCTTCCTGGGAGCACTCTGTTATTCGCTGGAAATCCTACAGCTCCAAGAAATAAAATTATCACGGCGAATTCAAATTATTTCAGTCTCACCAAACATTTGGTGAAACCTAACTCCTTTGAAAGGAGAAACTTTAAATCTGTGTTTCTTAACACACCTTGTTCTGCCAGACTACTACCCTTCCCTATGGTAGTAAAATGTAGGCTTGGGAGGGAAGGTACGATCGTCGCTTGCTTGCAAATAGCCCAAGCTACAGCCGCATTTCCCGTTAGCTGTTTCCAGGTCTATACCCACTTTAGGTGTTTCACAGACATTGCGAGGTGGAAACGGTGGTTGAATACTTACTTTCGTTTAGTTTTATGATTGTTATTGAATTTCCATCCTATCTATCCATACTTTTTCTTCCTGCTGAAACCTGCTTCCATTTTTTCCTTTTTTCAACTTCCCTCGGGTAGAGTTTCCCCAGCTAAACCTACCAGTATCCCAAATATCGCAGGCTGCCCACTTCAGAGGGTGGGGTTTCTATTATTAAAAAGGGAGTGGAAATTGACAATAGCTGGGTGGTACCCTATAACCCTCGTCTTATCTCGCAACTTCTCAACTTATATCAATGTTGAGTACTGCAACTCTGTAAAGTCAATAAAATACATTTGCAAGTATGTTAACAAAGGTTCCGACCAACCAACTTTTAGCATCGGAGAGTTTGACGAAGTTGCATGATATGAGTCAGGACGCTACATCAGCAGTTCAGAGCCGGCTTGGCGCAAATTCTGCTTCCTCATACATGAACACTATCCTTCGGTCATGCAACTTGCCGTCCATCTCGAGAACGGCCAGAGGGTTTACTTTAATGACTTTAGTGACCAGTTTAACAGCCTTCCAAACACAACTCTTCTTGCTTTCTTCGAACAATGCCGTGCCGATAAATTTCCTTCAACACTTTTATATTGTGAAGTTCCATCCTATTTCGTTTGGAAAGGTAAGAAGTTCTGGAGAAGGAAATAAGGAAAGCCAGTCCCAGTCTATTCTGGTGTGAAAAAAGATCAGGACGCAATGGCAGAGTTTACACCGTTCACCCTGGTAATGCCGAGTGCTACTACCTCCACCTCCTTTTACATAAAATCCCTCGCTCTCAGTATTTTACTAACCTCAAAACCGTGGCAGGGGTGGTTCAACCAACATTTCAAGCGGCATGTAAAGCACTTGGCTTGCTAGAGGATGATGCACACTGGGACCACACACTAGAGGAAGCGTCCTCCACCGATTCTCCCCACAAGATACGCGAGCTGTTTGCCATCTTACTGGTGTTATGTCAAGTGAGTGACCCCATCATGCTCTGTAGATAAAGTACTGTATGTGAGAACCTTTCAAATTATAGTTTGTACTAAAAAAGTGGAAATTCTATCATACAGTTGTAGAAACAATAACCTTAAAATTCTTTACACCAAAATCTATAAAAATTAAAACATATAAACTAGGAGAAAGCATTATTAATCCTTATTTATATTATAATATTGTAAAAGTTTGTGTGGGTGTGTGTTCGTTACCTCTTCACACTAAAACAGCTGGATGGATTTGGATGAAATTTGAAATGGAGATAGCTTTACCCTGGATTAACACATAGGCTGCCTTTCATCCTTATATATAAAGCTCAATGTTCATAGTTAGGCCCTTTGGCACAAATCTACACCATTTCACCAATCTGGACAAATTTTACCTACTTACCCCCTGATCTCCGAAAAGTAACACTGTCCACTTTAAATTTCATGCAACCCTCTCCATTCCCTGCATTTAGGTCCTTTGGCACAAATCTACACAGTTTCACAGGTCTGAACCAAAATTTACGTACTTACACTTTGGAACTCGAAGAGTAACAATGTCCACTTGAAATTTCAGACAGCCCACTGCATTCGCTACATTTCGGCCCTTTGGCACAAATTTACACCGTTTCACCGATCTGAACCAAATTTTACGTACTTACTCTGTGGATTCCTGCAAGTAACACTGTTCACTTGAAATTTCGGACAGGCCTCTCCATTGCCTTCATTTAGGCCCTTTGGCACAAATGTACACAATTTTACTAATCTAAAGCAAATTTTACATAATGTACATCAGCGGCCAAGATGAGAGATATTTGCTACATATTGACGTTCAAATCATCAATAATTGTGGAAACATTACACTCTGAATAGCTTAAGGAAAAATATTTAATTCCCCATATTCCGATAGGTTTGCCATTCCAGTGTGCAAGAGTGCAGTTCTCTCTTCAAACAATATTCACAATTACTATTAAAAAAGCGCAATGACTCGCACTTAACAGCAGCAGGTGTACATTTAGACAAAACCAGTTTACAGGGTCAGTCGGTCAGCTGGACTGCCTAAAAATGAATCACCAGACATAGACGGGCGCTAAGTGGAATCCGCACATCTGTCAACCCACGTGTCAATAACCTCGACCTGCCATGGCACGGGTTCGAGTTTCGAAGAAGCGTGCTCCCAAAAGCACATAATATACGTGTGTGTGTCAGAATAAAATATCTCAGCATTTCCCACGGAAATCCAAGAATCAGCACTGGACAAGGTACAGTAGCCTCTGAGAGTGCTCTGCCTTTCCATAAAATACAACCACAATATTTGAGGGTGGTAGCACCTTCTGGTTATGTGAAGAACAGCCCAAATTCATCAACATAAACGGGAGGACAGCATCAGGCTTAAGGCCTGGACAAAATAACTTCCTTAAGAGAAGATTAGACTGAAAGGATTGGGCTAAGGAAATGCGGCCTGGTTCTTTCAATACTAGACTGAACATTGAGAGTAAATACAATATTTTTATTTTATGGTGAAACTTGCAAACACATTAATAAATAAGCCTTAATTAAAAAATTAGTTATGCGGGCCCGCCTGGGGCAATTTCAAATGTTCATTAATTTTAATTAGGTTAGCCCAGCCATGAGCTATTATTCAAAAGTTCATTCTGCTTGATGCACACACAAATTTAATATTCTTGCACTTGCTAGCAAACACTTAAAACGAAGATTATTAAGATAATAATAAAAAAAGGCACAAACTTATCTTTAGTGGCGATGACTAGAAGCATGCTGACGGAGACTGCCGTGGCCAACACTTGATTTTTTTTGCAGTAGAATTTGAGATGTCCAGCATCAGGAAAATAACTTCGCCAGGGCGATCTTCTTCTTCTTCACCAGCGCTGTACATTGTTTAACATCGTTAGGTTTGATGTTATTTCTTGAATGCCAAATAACATGGCATTTTAGAACTGCGATTTGATGCAGCTTCTTGCAGTTTGGAGTAAAATGTAGAATGCACTTTCTCAGTGCTGAAGCTCTCTGCTGTTGCGTTGCCTGGTAGTTTCAATCATAAATGCAGATTAGGCCTGAAGTTTAGAAGGCCCCGGAGAAGGGCGGAAGGCACGAATGCCTCTCGCAAGTTGAAGAAGACCGTAGAAGGTTTGAAGAAGGAATGCTGATGGAGAGCAAAACGCCGCCACTTAAATAATAACATCATAGAAACGTCTGGAAGTCTAGGCTGGCGGGCGATGATTGGCCAGGGCAAGCTGTGACGTCAGTCATACAGGAAGGCAGCAAGCAAGTCGACACCCTTTTCAGTATGCGAGCGTATGCTGGAGGCGCATGACCTTAAACATGCTGAGGTAAGAGTCTTAGATATATATATAGAGAGAGAGTAAACACTAGTAATAAACAATATAATGTTAACAGAAATGAATAAGTACATATTGCTCGTTCGGTGGTCTCAAAGCATTTAACCGACAAATGCGGCACGAAAGAAAAACGCACTATAAACATCACGAAAGTGATCATGCTCCGAGACCCCCGAAAGAAAACAATCAAAGCATCAGTTACAAAAACGTGAACAACAATGAAAGAAGATGACACTAAGCCTCAACAGGCAAGATAGCAACCATAGAAATTGGTCTAGTATATGCACCCTTACTAGTGAGAACATCTACAACTCTCACATGATTATCACGACCCAAATGGCAGTGAGTTACCCTACCAATATTCCATACGAGAGGGGGACTTGGATCTCGCAAAAGAACCATATCTCCCACTCGCACATCAGGCTGGGAAAGCCGCCACTTCTCTCTTCTGTTAAGTGAGCCGAGATACTCCAGCTTCCAACGGCGCCAAAAGGAGTTTCGCAAAGAGTCTAACTTTCTCCAGAAAATAGGCAACCTGAGATCACAGCGTCGACTCAGCAAAGGAGGCGTAGAAGCTAAAGAACAGCCTATTAAAAATGGCCAGGTGTTAACGGAAGAAGATCTTTAGGATCGTTAGACAAAGGCGTGAGCGGCCTAGAATTTACGATACCCTCAACCTGAATAATTAAGGAATTAAATTCCTCATAGGAAAGGATGGCTGAACCAAGGGTTTTCTTCAGCTGTCTCTTCGTGAGCTTTATGCAAGATTCCCAACGACCACCATGATGGAGGGCGTAAGGGGGAGTGAAATGCCATTTGAATCCCTTAGCATGAGAAAAATTAGAAAACTGTTCCTTAGCAGAAGGAGAGGTAAGTGGAGTTTTCCAAAGATCAAAAGTACTAACAAAAATTTTTGCGTTATCTGAGAAAACCTCAGAAGGAACACCCCTTCTAGAGGCAAATCTAGAAAAGGCTGCTATAAAATAAGGAGTAGAAGCACTTGTAACCAACTCAAGGTGAATAGCTCCTGTCACCATGCACACAAATAAAGAAATATAAAGTTTACCTAACAACTTTCGCTTAGATAAAGGGGAATTAACTTGATAGACATAAGGACCGGCATAATCGATACCCGTCAGGGCGAAAGGCTTACTAGGTTCGGAACGAAAATTTGGCAAGTTTCCCATAATTTCCGTGATTGGCGGGGGCTTGGATTTGAAACAAGGTATACATTTCCGAATAACAGAAGAAACTTCACGAACACCGTTAATGAGCCAATATTGCTCGCGAATTAAACAAAGCAAAGTTCGGGTGCCAGCGTGCAAATTCTGATAATGAAATTTCTTTACGATGAGAGTAGTAATAGGATGTCTAGAAGGGAGAATAATGGGAAGTTTTTTCTCATCTGAGTAACTAGAATTTTCTAACCTGCCCCCCCACTCTTATTAATCCATCTTGGTCCAAAAAAGGGGTGATAGGTAACAGCCTACTAGACTTTGGTAAAGCTTTTTTGCTTAAAAGCGTCTGATACTCAAGAAAGAATACTTCTTGTTGCATAAGAAACAAGATTCTACGAGTAGCAAATTCCAATTCCATATTAGTGAGAAAGGGTTGCGGCTTCACAGGCTCATCAAGAACAAGAAGTTTCCATCGAAATAAATATGCTACCACACGAATTAATTTATTAAATGAAGAGTAACGCTGAAAAAGACTAGTAGCAATAGAAGTTAGAAAAAGGGAAGCAGTAACAATGCGAGCATCAGGAACATCTTCTGCGAGCGGATTAGATGAACGAGGCCAACAAGAAAAATCCTGACTGAGCCACGCCGGACCATTCCAGTATAGTTTAAGAGAAATTATTTTCTTGGGCAAACAGCCACGTGAAATTATATCAGCGGGGTTTTCTTTCCCCGGAACATGATTCCATTGGTCAAAATGAGACAACTCTTGTATTTTAGAAACGCGATTAGCCACAAAAGTGGTCCAATGCGAAGAAGGTTTTGAAAGCCAAGCTAACACGATGGAAGAATCACTCCAAAACCATGTGGTTGAAAATTTCAAATTTAAACTGATTTTTAATTTACTGGCTAATTCCACAGCCATTACAGCAGAACATAATTCCAATCTAGGCAAAGATATGGATTTGAGTTGGGCTACCTTTGATTTTGCACAAATTAAATTGGAAAATCCGGGTAAAGTATTGGAAGGGCGGCCTACTAAGTAGGCGCAGCAACCGTATGCCTTTTCAGAACTATCTGCAAATACGTGCAAATCGAAATACTGACATGAAATGTCTGAAATTAAAATGCGAGGAATAGAAATTTGAGAAAGATCTAACAAACTCTTGCGGCATTTCAACCACTCATCCAAAAGGGGGGAGGGTACCTTTTCATCCCAACCAATTTTCAATAACCAAAGTTTTTGCAAGAAAATTTTTGCAGTAATAACCACCGGAGCAATGTACTGCAATGGATCAAAAACTCTTGCTATTTCCGATAATAATTGCCTTTTCGTTCGAGGGTGAAACTCAGATAAGTGTACCTGATAGGAAAAGGTATCTGAAGAAGGAGACCAAAAAACACCCAAAGTTTTAATAGCTGATTCCTCAGTAGGAAGCGCAACACATTTGTCAACAGGAGTTACTTGTGAAAAGTTAGATAAAAATTCGGTTGAGTTCGAGTTCCACTTATGAAGGGTAAACCCACCACTGGAAAGAAGAGAGTTTAAAACTTCACAAACAAGAAGTGCGTCAGAGATACTAGGAAAGGAATACAGAAAATCATCTACATAAAATGCAGTTTTCAAAACTTCAGAAGCTAGAGGATGAAAAAGATGACCATCTTGTTCGGCCAACATGTGAAGAGATCGTATTGCGAGAAAGGCAGACGGCTTAAGACCGTATGTCACTGTTCTTAAACGAAATATTTTTATAGGTTTTGCATTGTCGTCTCGCCACAAAATTCTTTGCAAATCACGTTGTTCTGAATTTACTAGAATTTGCCTATACATTTGCTTGATGTCAGCAATAACAGCAATGGGGAATAGACGAAAGTTAAGTAAAACTGAAGTAAGATCTGTCTGAATAGCGGGTCCAGAATGCAGAGTGTCATTGAGAGAAACACCATTAGCATCTGGAGATGACCCATTAAAAACCACTCTTATCTGTTCTCGGGTGGAAGAATTTTTCCAAACCGGATGATGATTAAGATATACTATTTCTTTAGGAGAATTACTAATTTCTTCAGATTTTGGAACTACTTCCATGTGATTCACTGATTCGTATTCTTCCATGAAGGAAGTATACTGAGTTTATAAGAGAGCATCTTTTTAAAGCGATTTTCAATTGCGAATAAAGCTTTGAGAGCTCTGGAATGTGATTCTGTAATAACAGGGGGGTTAAAAATGCGAGGAAGAGTAACCACGAATCTGCCTTCAGTAGTGCGAACAGTGGTTTCTACGTAGTGTGTTTCACAGATCTCATTATTGCGAGAATAAGGTGAGGTGACTTGAATATCCTCAATGTCCCAGAACTTAATTAATTCTTGATTTAAATCAGCACCAACAAAATAACAATGAGATTTTTGTTGAACGGGGTTGCGGTATATTTGCCCAGTGGCAATCCAACCAAAATCAGTTCTACGAAAGAAAACATCACGGGCAACTTTAACCTTTTCCGGATGTAAACATTGCCAAAAAATGCTGGCACTTAAAAGAATTTCTACAGATGAAGCTCTGTTGAAATTCGGATCTGCAAGTTGCAAATGATGCGGAATATTCCAACCCTGGACTTGAAAAGAAGTAATGGGGGTGTCATTACCTATGGAATGTATAATTAAAAAATCTAAATTTAAATGAATGCCAAGATTATTGGAATCTTTTACATCCACTTTAGCATAACTCAGAGATTGCGATTTGGAACCATTAATTCCTGTAACTTCTATAGAAGTAGGGCATATTTGTATACCTAACTTGCGAACTAGCG
The DNA here is from genome assembly GCA_946902985.2 of Meconema thalassinum. Classification (NCBI taxonomy): domain Eukaryota; kingdom Metazoa; phylum Arthropoda; class Insecta; order Orthoptera; family Tettigoniidae; genus Meconema; species Meconema thalassinum. Next base: position 133,176,884 of record OX336389.2, read on the forward strand.
ATTCACTGATAAAATTGTTAGTTGCAGCATTATCTAACAATCCCCTTACAGAAACCCATTTTCCGTGAACATTCTTCACTAGAATTTGGACAGTGGACAATAAAACTTGAGTTTTACTGAACGAAACAGAGCTTTGAGTAAAAGACTGAGCGTTATTAGGCAAAGTCTCAGAATTAGATTTAGCGGATGAACTATTGGTTGCTGATGACCGCAATCTTTCATGCCTATGCAGGAGAGTATGATGCTTTGCTTTACAGTGAAAACATAACCGTTCAGAACGACAATTGCTTATCATATGTGTCGCTGATAGACAATTAAAGCAGTGCTTGTGGGTGGTAATTAATTTGCGTCTTTCATCCACAGATAAAGATTTGAATTGAGCGCATTGGTACAAGTTATGTGGTTGTTGACACAAAACACAAGCTTGTACTTGATTGGAAGACCGAATATTGGTAGAAAAGGTATGTGACCTTAGTACTCTCTGAGTGGGGCTGATGACCTTACTATTAGAAGGAGGTTTGAAGGTGGAGCTACTCTTTTGACTGGCTACAGCAGAGAGAATTTGGCATTTCGCCTTTAAGAATTTAATAATAGCTTCATAGGTACACAATGAATGTTGCGACAGATCTGCTTCCCAATCTTTTAAAGTTTTAGTGTCTAATTTAACAGAAATAAGATGAATCAAAAATAGATCCCAATGGTCAACTGGTTGGTCCAAATTTGCAAGCGCACGAATATGAAGTTCTGCAGCATCGATCAGATTACGAAGCGAGGCAAGATTATCAGCTTGAACAATAGGTAAATTGAATAAACCCTGTATGTGACGTTGAGTTTTTAAACGAGTGTTCCCAAACCGATCTCTGAGAAGTGTCAAAGCTACTTCATAATTTTCATTTGTCAACGTAAGCTCTTGGATGAGTTTAAGTGCGTTGCCTTGCAAGGACAAACGCAAATAATGAAACTTCTGTATTGAAGGAAGAGAATCGTTTTCGTGAATCAATGAATTGAATAATTCAAAAAATGGTTCCCATGTAGCTTCATCTCCGGTAAATGTAGGTAATTCTATTTTCGGTAACATAACACGGGAAGGAAAAGAAGAAGATTCTGAAGGAGTTTTCTCCTGCTTTTCCTGCAATGTTAAACTTCTTAAAAGCTGCTTTGCGTCTGCAAACCCCTTATAATATAAATTTTCAACCTCACAGCGGTCACTTTGCTGGTCGGGATCCTTGGTCTCAATATTACTTTGGATCTCATCATATTTTTCAAAGGCCTGTTCATAACCTTTCAGTCTTTGAGAAATTATGTCACTATTACGTTCTTTTTCCGGGAGCTCATCTAGAAAAGTGCGAAAACGCGTTAACTTGCCTTTGACAGAAGCTCTGGCATTAATGAGTTTCTCGTCAATCGGCATTATGAAAGTTTGTTGTGTACTCACGACTATACTGTGAGCTGGTACACCTTGCTTCGGAAGAAGTTGACAGTCTGCCAGAAAAGAGAGTGCGGCTTCCCCTGCGGTGAAATACGGGCCTGCTGTTTGTCTCCCTTCTCAGTGCCAACCATATACACTCGAGCTGAAACTTTCGAAGTAGATTAGAAAACACAATTTTTAAAATATTAACACACTCAATGTTCAGTATGGCATTTAAATTTTGAATTAGTTCCAACATTAAGTAATTTGAAGATTTGGTTAAACAGAATGTTTACAAGCATCCCGGTTATAGGCACCAAAATGGTTATGTGAAGAACAGCCCAAATTCATCAACATAAACGGGAGGACAGCATCAGGCTTAAGGCCTGGACAAAATAACTTCCTTAAGAGAAGATTAGACTGAAAGGATTGGGCTAAGGAAATGCGGCCTGGTTCTTTCAATACTAGACTGAACATTGAGAGTAAATACAATATTTTTATTTTATGGTGAAACTTGCAAACACATTAATAAATAAGCCTTAATTAAAAAATTAGTTATGCGGGCCCGCCTGGGGCAATTTCAAATGTTCATTAATTTTAATTTGGTTAGCCCAGCCATGAGCTATTATTCAAAAGTTCATTCTGCTTGATGCACACACAAATTTAATATTCTTGCACTTGCTAGCAAACACTTAAAACGAAGATTATTAAGATAATAATAAAAAAAGGCACAAACTTATCTTTAGTGGCGATGACTAGAAGCATGCTGACGGAGACTGCCGTGGCCAACACTTGATTTTTTTTGCAGTAGAATTTGAGATGTCCAGCATCAGGAAAATAACTTCGCCAGGGCGATCTTCTTCTTCTTCACCAGCGCTGTACATTGTTTAACATCGTTAGGTTTGATGTTATTTCTTGAATGCCAAATAACATGGCATTTTAGAACTGCGATTTGATGCAGCTTCTTGCAGTTTGGAGTAAAATGTAGAATGCACTTTCTCAGTGCTGAAGCTCTCTGCTGTTGCGTTGCCTGGTAGTTTCAATCATAAATGCAGATTAGGCCTGAAGTTTAGAAGGCCCCGGAGAAGGGCGGAAGGCACGAATGCCTCTCGCAAGTTGAAGAAGACCGTAGAAGGTTTGAAGAAGGAATGCTGATGGAGAGTAAAACGCCGCCACTTAAATAATAACATCATAGAAACGTCTGGAAGTCTAGGCTGGCGGGCGATGATTGGCCAGGGCAAGCTGTGACGTCAGTCATACAGGAAGGCAGCAAGCAAGTCGACACCCTTTTCAGTATGCGAGCGTATGTTGGAGGCGCATGACCTTAAACATTCTGAGGTAAGAGTCTTAGATATATATAGAGATAGAGTAAACACTAGTAATAAACAATATAATGTTAACAGAAATGAATAAGTACATATTGCTCGTTCGGTGGTCTCAAAGCATTTAACCGACAAATGCGGCACGAAAGAAAAACGCACTATAAACATCACGAAAGTGATCACCTTCTACCCCTCATCACGAAGAATCAAAACACACACCTGACACAAGAACACACACAGAATCACACGTATGGGTTTGACAGAAACCTGAAATTAATGACATAAAATATTTTCCACCAACTTGCGCTCCCAATCTAGTCCGTGACTAAAGAACTTGAAAAGGACTTTAAAAAACTCAAAAATATAGAACTAAGGTGTTCTAAAGTGACATCTTAATTTGTTGCGCTCGGCAACCCTAGTATGAATAAAAACCTGTTCGTAACAACATCTTACAACATTTACCCCCTTCTCCTACAAAAAAAAATGAACTTGAATAAAGCACCACTTGTCGACCGTGACGAGTTTCGCATTCGCATGGATAAAATCAAATACACACGCCGTGTACACTAAATATGACTCATAAGAAAAAAATATACAATCAAACAACTTTGGCCACGTGCCAACGTACATTTAAAGATAATAGTGTCGGCACACAAAAAAATCTAAATACAAGAAAAACAATGAATAAAATATTTACAACGTTCCTGCGTCTAATCTAACTACATATTGAGTAAATCAATGGTTTGTACATCACCGTTGCAGCTTGTAGAACTTAACCACCATCCCAGAACATTTCCCTACGGGAAATCTAGTCGTCCATCGTCGACGTATTGGTAGAGGCGATGCACTTCATTCCATCACACGACCTTTCAGCAGACATCTTGGCGTAGCTTCTTGGAAAGAAATGTTCAAAGTTATTAGTTTGCCTAGCTAGAATCGCTATGAGCTACTGACTTTCACTCACAATAAATGTCCTAGGCGATTACTTAACGTAGAACTGGCCCTATCTCAGCATTTGCTTAACACACGCACATATACGTCACACAAAAATATAACACAAAAATTTACATAAATTACACTCTTCAATCTCAACGCAACTGGCTTCAAACAAGTCTCAAATATGTCTATCACGTAGCGCTTATCTCGACTAGAGATCTCCCTCCGCTAAACGTGAACTATGCTCCCTTGAGCACAAAATGAAATGTTTGTCAAACAGACGTGAAGTACGCTCACTAGAGCTTGATAAATCGTGACGCAAACTAGCGTGAACGTTGCTCACCAGAGCTCAATAAAGTTGTGTCCCAAACAGCTCATCACCGATCAATTTATTAGAAACTGACAGAATGGGATAGGGTGGGGGCAATTTGCGAAAATAATCTGTAGTTTTTACCTCACAAACTTGGGACTAGTATCAATCTTCTTCTTTTCATTCAAACGTCTCAATGGACTTATGCGGAATTAATTCGTATCGGCGGTTCTTGAGATACGCGTTTTCGCGCCTTTTTCTAAGGTACGCGATCCACCGCATGGCTTTGGCTTCCTCTCTCCTGATTTGCTGATTCAATCGTGGATCGGTTAGAACTTCACTTCTGACACTCCCATAATGACGCCGATTGAGGTGCGCGTTGGTACAGAATTTGTCCTTGAACTCGGCTTAACCGGTCATCTTCAGGAATAACTACCAAGCTGCTTCTGTTGTAATCGTTGCGACACACTACCTGACTCCCCTTTGTCAATTTCAACATGTACTGCCTGGGCATCAGTAATAATAATAATAAAAATCATGAAGACTTATTGATCGACAAATCAATAAGGGTTCAGTATATTAATGAGCTCCTACTTAACTCTATACATTATTATATTATTATTACTATTATTATTATTATTATTATTATTATTATTAGAGGTATATGGCCTCAATATTCTGGCTCTAAAAGCAAGTCACCAATAACATTATTATTGATATTATTATTATTATTATAATTATAATCATAATTATCATTATTATTATTGTTATACTGTATAATAAGAAATTTACATAAAATACAAAGCCATCACCGTCGGACCTCTTGCGAGCCAAAGACACCGATGATAGCACTGGATCTCAAGATGTTCAGAGCACGTCATTAAAGAAAAAAACTTATGTACTACACGACTTATTATTATTATTATTATTATTATTATTATTGTTAGTCTATTGTTATTATCATATTTGAAGTTCATACTCTTCAATTTAAAATGTATTAAAACTAGGCCTATACTAGTATCATGACCTGTGAGATACAAGTTATATTTGAATATCTGAAATAAAATACTACTTTCCTAATTTCGTTATCTAACTACGAACGAATTCAATACACCATTCACATGTATTATACAAGACCGCAACCTTTACAAATGCCTGTGTTCTTGTTACATTATGTGCGCTGCATATCAGAGGTCATAGCGGTTCTCTAAGCGTTATCCTAGCAACACTATTATACAGTACTGCAGTGTTGACCACTTTTACCACTCTCTTAGGCATGTTCAGGCTGTATGAGTTTATGTGTAGTCCAATTATCGCCATAATCCCTTAATAACAGTATTCAGCGAACGTACATGTGCTATTACCGTTATAAAAACTTTTCTTGGGAAAATACAGAATAACGTCGTTAGGAATCTACACATTATCTTCACAGAACATGGTTTTCGAATCATCCATTACGACAATTGAACGCGCACGGATAGGAGGTAGTCAACATTGCATGACTACGGTCATTCAAATTATCCTGTGAAGACGACTTAACATGCCAAATTTAACACTTACGCATTATTATTATTATTATTATTATTATTACCATTAACATTAATTTTAATTATTAATATAATTATTATTAGTAGTTGTTGTGTGGCCTCCTGAGAGGCCGAGTGCAGGTCTTTCTATCGACGCCCGTGGACGACCTGCGCGTCGGGATGAGAGATGGAATGGGCGCAGATAATGAAACTGGGCAAGGATGTGGAAGGAAGCGGCCGTGGCCTGTCAGAAGGTACCGACCCAGCATTTGCCTGGTGTTGAAAATGGGAAACCACGGGAAACCATTTCAAGGACGGCCGACGGTGCTCGAACCCACGCGTCTACCGAGTCAGCAGAGAGCTTGGCCCCATGACCTAACGATGCGCTTTAGCCAGCATAGCCACTGCTGTCGGTATTATTATTAGTAGTAGGGGCAGATGACCGCAATATTCCGGCTCTTAAAGGAACAATCACCAAATATTACAACGAGTGAGTTAGCCGTGGTTGTTACGGCGTGACTGCAGGAAATCGCTCACATCTAGGAGGCGAGGAGGTTCGAATCCCCCCGCCTCGCCGGCAACCTTGAAGATGGTCTTCTGTGGTTCCCCATCTTCCTTCCAGGCAAATGCTGGATTGCTCCGTACCTACAGTGTAGACCACAGCCGCTACCTTCCAATTCCTCTTCCTTACATATACACATTCCTCCCCTGACTACACTCCACACGTGACGGTACTTGTAGCTCACCTCATGGGCGTCCGCATAGAAGCAGATACAAACTCTGGTTAGCCGGATATGTCCTCAGACACTCCAGCACTAAATGCCGTACGATTAAAAAGAGAATTAAAAAAAGTAAAAGAAAAGATTATTATTGTTTTTATTATTACTTAAATTATTGTAGTTATTATTATTATTTGTCCAATGAACACGTAAGTACATTCCAGATATTAAGTGGCACGTGAACTTCATGTTCTTTTACCAACCCCAAATGGAAATCAACACACCAAACGAAATCTTCAAATTGGTCCTTAGAAAATATTTATGCAGTTTTGAGCAATACTGATTTTACCATGAACGTGGAGATTGAATATCAATTTTGAAACAGCCTCGTGGCTTTAAAAAATTATGTACAGTTAGTTATTCAATAGGGGATACTTTGCTAATATTTGACTCAATCGCTGCTGTTAGGTGAAATCTTCCTCTTAGTTGAAGATTATTACAAGCCATCTCTCGGATAGAACCTTTTTAGCAATAAGGAGACAGGCGTCTCATGACCTGAGGTGAATATCAGAACATGAGAATATTTTTACTTTTGTTAATCTTGAACAGAACACCAGAATATAATGGAAAATCCATTTTAATATTGCTTTTATTTATTCCTTTGTCGATCTTCAAGACCGTCACACTTTGCATAAACCATGCAAGGATATGATCCCCCTCCCCCCGACTCCTGCCCGGCAGGAAATAATGCTCATGCACGGACTGTACGGCTTTCATTCTTCAATAACCGTTTTGGAAGTACGTAAAATTGTACACCCTGTATCTTATTACACGTCCTTGTCGGGTTCGCAGCCTAGGACGACAATAAAATATAATACTTAACCAATCCGGCTTCGACTCTTCCATGGCTAGAGCTGGCTGGAGGAGGTGGTTCTGTGTAGTAAATGACGTGTTTTAAGTAACTTAATTGTGGCATGATATGTACTGGACAAAATTTTGGTGTGACATATTTTAATATCATACCATAGAAAGGACTTTGGAGAATATGTTTCAAAAACGTTTAGTGAGACTTAAAAATGATACCTCAGTTGGGATAATATTATCTACGTTTTGAAGATGTCAGGACCTTTCGTAGTGGGTCACTCTACACTCGCGTGTCACAAAAGTCGCGTCATATCAGGGGAAAAGAAAAAGATGTCGATTATGCAATGTTTTTTCCTCTCTGGATGGACGAATGATGAACAATTTGAAGCTTCTTCTTAACCTCTGCACACCATTGTTGTCCATAAATAATGTATAGCTTACGAGGGAGTTAGCGCAAGATGCGATCGCAATTGCAAAAGAGGTTGGGTCTGCATGTTAGAGTTTTACATGTACATTACAAATAAGCGCACATTAATTGCCATTTAAAATTTTACTGCACCTTACAAGCATGCGAATGTTCAGTCATCGAGTTAAAGAAATGGGTTGTTGGTAGCTCTGGATGAACATGTCCTCTGAGTATAAAGTGCCGGAAGCAGAGATGCTTATCACATTCACTTCATGAATACCAGCATTAAGCAGTCTTCCATATCACACTGCGTTTGAACATCAAAAAACGTTCTGGCGGTGTTGTAAACCACTCTGGTCTGAAGTCATCATATCCAGCTAAAGTCCAGTGGCTGCCTTCAGAAACTCTTTCCTCGTGTCGGGAACAAGAATTTGGAATAATTGTCCTCGTGACGTTAGAAGTTGTACATACGGTGACTACGCCCCTGCAGTTTGGCTTTGGTCACCACAATTAGTGTAGTTGGGATGAGAATAGAACAGAATACCCTCTGTTCCGAATTTCTTGTTTATACTCGAAATATTTTGCCCAAAGCTGCCAACAACCCATTTTTTGAACTGGATGACTGAACATGCGCATGCTTGTAAGGTGTAGTGTAATTGTCCATGGCAAATATTGTGCGCTTATTTGTAATGTAGATGTAAAACTCTTACATGCAAACCACAACTTTTTTTGCAATTGCGATCGCAACTTGAGCTAACTCCCTCATAAGTTTAATTGTATGGATGTCTTTAGCCTAACTAAGATATGAATTTTCATGCTCTTCGCCCCAGTAGTTTAGACGCCAACTCAGAACAAACATATGAACACTATACACCTCACGCGGGATGAATACAAAGCTTTAGCCGAAAATTCATGCTTCACAGATAGAATACTTAATTAATATGTAGAGATAATTTCATTATTACTTGGTGTAAAGCAGGATCAGAAGGAAGCAATAACGTTTATCATGACCTTCAGATGTCACACTAGCATGGAATCTACAGTTTTATGCCGGTGGGTGAGCTGAGATACGTTGCTGTCAAGACGCCTGCAAGATTGCGCATGTTCAAAAATATGACTAATTTAGTTAGTAGGCCTACTACCTTCATTTTGTATGTTTCACCTTTGATAGTAGTGACATCGATACAATACATTATCCTACTAGTGCGGAATATCATGCGAGCTTTCTAAGTAATATCTTAATAGCTACCGTGCATACAGCAAGCAAGCCACGGCCGACAAGAAGCAGCCAATGCAATCTCTGTCCCTCTCTACCCTGGGTGGCTCGCTCTGTCACACACATTTATGTGGTGTTTCGCTGCTCAGCATATTATTATTATTAAGAATATTATCATTATTATTAGTAGTAGTATTAGGTAGGACGCTAGCGTTTGATGCAAAGGACACCGCGTTTGATTCTCGGCTCGATCATGTGATTTTCACTTTGTTTTTTTTTTCCCTTGGCTCGGGGATAAGTAAACGACCCTTGCCGATCCCTGTTAGCCTAAGGATTGTGAGGTGACGCGTGGTCAGCACATCCGGGTATCCCCAGCCGTAAATCATAGTTTTCTTGCCCGGGGGTTGTCTCTCTAATCAGACCCCAACTCAATTGTCCTCATGAGGCTGAGTGCACCCCGTTCCAGCCCTCACGCCAGTTTCTAAAATCCCTGATTAAGCCGGGGCCTCCGGGCGAGAGGCAGGAGCACTACCCTAACACCTCGGGGCTGGCGAATATATAGGCTGACTGTTAAATTAGGGAGCACTGAAAATGGTTTCAAAGCTATCTACAGTATAGTATATCTCACAGCTGATGTAACGTCCGGCCCTGTGACAAATTGGTTAGCGCGCTCGGGTCTGGCCTGAAGGACCCTTGATTTTACTCCCGACTGAACCATCAGGGATTTAAATCTCCTGGGGTTAATTCCCTGGCCCAGTGACTGGGTATATGTGACGTATTCATCAAAACATCACAGTTATTAAGACCCGCAGATCGCGCACGGGCGTCAGCTAGAAAGAGCTGCACTTGTCCTCCCAGGAGGCCACACGACATTCTGATGTAACCTCTGACTATTTCGTCCGCGCTATGAATTCCCCAGTTGAACTTGGGAGTGATATACCATCACGTATGTTTTCCATGAGTTCTGACCAACATGTAGGACTACGCAATGTTTGAGCGAACTCAAGAGTTGACTTATTGAGGGGCTTGCGACATGTTAGTCATGAAGCCCCGTGTAACTTGGTGTGTGTGGTATCTCTCTGACAACCAGTTTCTTCTATCGCTTATCCTCCCAGTTCGGCTTCACCAACGTACTCTACCAGGGATCAATCCTCTACAGTTGCCAGGATGGCGTCTGGGAGCTGAACACACTTCGTCAGCAGATACAACTGGTGATGGTGGATGGCATGCAGATCGCCAAGGCGACGTTGACAAGGGTCGAATTAAGGAAGAAATTTTAGAAGGAAGTCGGCCATGAACCTGTTGAAAAGAATAGTCTCAGCAGCATTTGCCTGTTTTTTTTTTGCCGTTTTTTTTTTCATTTGGCTTCCTGGGAGGCCGAGTGCAGGTCTTTCTAGTTGACGCCAGTGGGCAACCTGCGCGTCGAAATTAGGATGAAGTGTTGATGAAGACGTCACATAGACACAGTCTCCAGGCCACGGAAATTAACCCCAGGAGATTAAATTCCCTAATGACCCTGCCGGGAATCAAACCCGGGACCCTTCAGGCCAAGGCCTAGCACGCTAACTAATTAGCCATGGAGCCGGATATTTCCCTGATGACGGAAATGGAAAACCTCGAATACTGTGGTGGGATCCAATCCCACGCTCTCCTGATGCCAGCGAGGCACGAGCTAGCGCGTCAGCGCATTCGACCTCCGTGGCCGGTCGTACCAGTGTGTGAATCTGCAAATGGAGTTAGTTTTTGGGTAAGAAACGGCCGTGGTCTTAATTTAGGTGTCATCCCGGCATTTTCCTGGAGTAGAAGTGCGAAACCACGAAATATCACTTTTAGGATAGCTGATGTGGGAATCGAACCCACCTCTTCTCAGTTGGGCGGCATGATAGTGCAGTAGTCAAGCTGCTTTCCACTCACCAAGACGGACCGGGTTCAATTCCTGGTCAATGTATGTGGGACTCTCGAAGTGAAAATGGTGGTCCCGTGGCCAACGATCACGCAATACTATGCGCTTCATTCCTTTTGCTTTTCTTCTCAGTTCTTCCCCACGAAGCTGAGTGCACTCCTTTCCAGCCCCCAGACCAGAATTAAGTTTCTTCGAAATGATTGCTTGGTCTACCAGAGGCCAAGGTTGGGCAAGCGGGTGAGGAACCTGCCCAGAATACGGAGTGGAATCCTAACTGAGGTATCAATTTCAAGTCTCACTAAAGGTTTTTGACCTCTCTAATTGAACCATTGTATTGTATGATATTAAAATCTGTCGCACCACATTTACGTCCAGTAGGCTACAAATTTCGCTTTCACCAACCAAGATTTTAACCCCGGCTGAATGGGTGAGAGTCCAACGTGCAACCCCCTGAGACATGAACAGAGACCTTGAATTTATTACTTATATTCATCTTGCAGATAGCATCTGCAGATCATTCCTTACCAAGCGTTGACCACCCAGCCAGCTATGAGGAATACTGGACAGTATGAAGTTACGTAGTCAGCAGTTAATGTCAACTGATTTCCTGTTTGGAAGGTGACCAGATGAATAATAAATGGACTCGTGAAAAGATAATTGTTTGGAATGCGCCAATCAATCATTCAATGCAATGGCTGACCTACTATTACAAATGCCAGTCCGTTTAAATGATTGATTTGATGTATTTATTGGAGAACATGTTTTTCTCCGAGTCAGGGAACAATAAATTACACATTTAGCGATTTGAATGTGTTCTGTTCCTGTAATTTAGCCATAGACCAAACAAAACAAACTCTCACCTATGATTTAGATGGTGGGATATGCGTATTGTATGAATTTCATCTGAAACCAACCCCAAAAATATTGCAATAATAAGAATACATGGACTTCAATAGACTTAACATGGTCACTGTGTATTAGTACAGCATTACATATCCACCAAACTGAGCAAGATATTTGCGTGGAACTCTTTAAAAGTCGGGATAATTGGAGTATTCAACGTCGGTATTTCAACTTCTAACCAGCTTATCCTATTCACGCTCCTGACGCGTGACCCGCACAGTGTTTGAAATCGAGAGGTAAAGATGTTCGTCGGGTGGGCCATGTGATGTTGACGGAACGTCATTGTCGGCCAACTGAACACGAAATATAAATACAATGATAACACAAGCGCCATGTCTTAGCCAAAAATGATTACTACAAGTTATTTCATGTTACTCGAACCGACAGCGGTAACAACGCTTGCTAACGAGCAGCACTAGGCCAAGGGGCCAAGCTCTCTGTGGACTCGGTAGACGTGGGTTCTAGCCCCACCGGTGGCTGTCCTTGAAATGTTTTTCCGTAGTTTCCCATTTTCAACTCCAATTGCTGGGACGGTAACTTGTGACAGGCTACGGTCACTTCCTTCCACATCCTTGCCCAGTTTCATTCACCATCATTCATTTCATCTCCCATTAACACCTCCCATGAGGATGGTGTCAGGAAGGGCAACCGGCCGTAAAAACCATCCGTAACAAAGACTATCATGGTATCTCATCCCTGTCCCCGTTGGGAAACGGGAATAAGCTAATAAGGAGTAGACATACATTTCATGTTACTCGTGAATATGATGCCGGAATAAATGTCAATAACAAGTTTAGTAGCCTACTCGTATGAATTTATTGCAGTACTGGAATTTAGTTATTACAAAGCAGAATCACGAGTAATTTTCTGGACATAATAATAAACAGAAAATGCTGCCGCTTATCTCGCATAAAAGTTGTCTTGCTGCTCAAAGATACCAAAATAAGTAATAATTTATGACGAAAATCGGGGCGACTAAGTACGCATGCACAAATCTGGCAATGTAAGAACCTGTTATTACTATTTTGGACTTAAAGGATGTGTGGGATGACCAGGAAAGCATTTCTTACCGTGTGGGAAGACTGTGATTCACATTTTCTAACATTCATCCTATGACGCGCTAGGCGCGTTCTCCGCAACTGCTTGTAAACTAGCATCACCTGCTGGGCGCGAGATTCGCACTGGACGTGTTCAGTTTAATGTTCATGAAATGCGCTTCTTCTGTCTGTCACTGTAAAGGCATATGATATTTATAATGTAACCTAAATGATGCCCTATGATCAGTAATTCTTATGCTTCTAACGGCTTAGCGTTTTTGTAATAATTTGTTCACTGGAGTGCTCTATGTAAAGCAACATTGGGTTTGGTCAGTACCTGGTTCGGCAACAGAGTGGTGATGGCTGCATAATGAACAGAAAACCATGAATGGATGCGATATATGCGTGAAGAATGTATCCTGGGGGCCCTCAAAGTACCCGAGAATTCAAGACATCAGTTGTCGCGGATTATTTTCATCATTAGAATTACCATTATGATAAGAGTTATACTTATAATAACAATAATAATAATAATAATTATTATTATTATTATCTCTTAATGATGTATTTTTTATTTGTGACATTGAAGCTACAAGTAAAGCTTTGAATCTAAATTTATACTAAGATTACGACGTGTGCTAGACTACTTTAGCTCGATTAGAAAATAAGAATTTTAATTAACGGACTAAAATGTTAATAATAATAATAATAATAATCGTAATAATAAAGAGAAGAGCAAGAAAAATGATAAAGTCCTATTGATATGCTCTGAATCCAAGTCCATATTGTGTGATGTGTCACTCCCATCCTTTTGCACGATATCAAACATAACGTGGATTTTATAACGGTTCAACCCTTTATGCAAACTTTTAATTTACTGTAGCATCGTTCGTTAAATCGATATAAAGTAAAAGTAAAGAATCTTCAGTTACCATACCAGTTAATGTCTGTCTGTCTGTTAGGTAATCAGCCCGAAGGCTGGTTGGATCCTCAAAAAGTACCGCCGTTACGTTATGTGAGTAGATACCCACAAAAACCCAAGGCAGCGCTATTTTGAGGCGTTCTAGGCAAGAAGAGGAGTGAGGTAGTTTGCCATTGCTTTCCTCACTGAGTCAGAACAGTAGTCCTAACCCTATGAGTTGAAACTTTCACAGCATTCACAGGCACTGACTGTGCCCCGAATGCCATTACTAAGCACCACCCATACCTCAGTAGCTTCCATATAATCACAGCCATGAGCGAGACTGAGACATCGGTGAAAAGCCACCTTTTACTCTAGCCTGTGCCAACTGACAAATGCAAATGTACTGTATTCATCAAGAGATGGCAAACAGGCCTCAGTTAATGTTACAGTTATATTTACCTTCAAAATGAAATTTACAAGCAATTGCTTAATGATATTAGAATAATTTGAACCGAATTACTTTGGTTGGTTGGCTGGTTGGTTCCTCAGTTTAGGGGCTGCGACAACGCGGTCATGTAGCCCCGTGTACTCTGGGTGTGTGTAGAATCTGTCTGATAAGCGGTGTTAATTGTGATAGCTGTATTATTGTGTGTTATCTGTAATTAAGGTAAGGACTGCAGACGGTCAATTTCAATTAGTTCCTACTTTTGCTACCAAATGCCACCGTCAACGACACCTAGCCGTGAACTTGGCTACTAGATGCCACCGCATCCTGCATCTGGCGCCGGATGTTGGAACTTAATAGACCGTTAATGAGATCTAACAAAAAAATAGCTTCACACAAGTGTAGGTAGTGGAAGGTTCTTTAACATGCCATAAATCTATGACATGAGCCCACCGGCTTTACTTCCCCTCCGAAGGAAGGCATACTGAGTGATATTTAACGCTCGTAAATAATCCAACATCGGCTAGGTTTTAACCCGGGATCTTGGCCATGGAAGCTCAGCATGCTACCAACTACGCCACCGAAGCCACCCCGAATTGCTTTACCATTAACTTCATGGTTCCCTTGAAAGACTGTTGTGTTAGACCTGTGAACCTGACACATGTAGGGAGGAGGGGGAGAGGGGGCTACTCTTATCTTTTGAACATTTATTCGACGAGGAGCTTCAGCCAATAAGCATTTTTTCAGTGTCAGTGACTGTAGTTTAGTATGCCCAGTACAAATGGAGCAGAGTGGAATCGGCTCAGCTTCAGGACGGTACGTCTACAAAGGTTCGAATGCAATTGTGGTCTATGTAGTATGGACCTATTTCATGTCTCCACATACTAGATAATGTATTTAGATATATTGGGAGCAAATAATTATACATTTTCAGAAGGCCAAAACTCTTCTAACATGTGGGTGAACACCTCACTTACGCCCCTCAGGGATTACTAAGGTTTCGGGTCTTCAATAAATTGTGTGCGTCAGGCATTAGTCTTGGAACTGATGCGATCATTCCACAAGACTCACTCGAAAATTAAAAATCAATACACTGTTATCCACTTGGTTTCATTGGACAATATGTCCCTTCAGAATCATGCATTAATTTGGACGTGTTGCAGGAGATTCTTGATTCTAAAATTTGAATCCCCAGAAGTCAACTTTACGCTCCAACACTCCTAGCAGACGTAGCTTATCGAACGCCTTTAGTCTTCTTCTTGGAGACACTGTCATTGAAGGACTGTGCACTGCTCCCATCGTACATTGAGGACGATGCGACCACTCCAAGCTTCAGAACAGTTACATGAAAACTCATTCCTATATCATAGAGCAGCAATTAAAAGGGACGTTATACTGACCTCCCCATATGCCGCTATTCAGGAACACTTAGAACACTGGACAGAAGATCTAGCCGATATCAAGGCCAGGCAGCTGTTTGCTCACAGTCACCCCCATCACACTGCTCTCTTGCTCAGATCCCTAGCAGGTAGGCAATATGTGCATTGAAATGTAATTAGTGAAGGTAAGAAAAAGCACAGCTTGGATGCGTTTTTTTTTTAAAGCGGAACGCGCAGCGATTCAGCAGTGTCGCGCGCAGCGCGTTCTTTTATTCATGCTGCACTCTCTGCTGCTGGCTGCGATTTACCCCTTCGTGCAGCGTAGTTTTACTTTGCTACTTTGCTTTGCTGCGTTGCTTCGATAATCAAAATGGCTCCAATTGAATACGTTCTTATCCTGCAAGATTTTCTGGAATGTGTGATTTTCTTTAAAGTGTTGTTGTACATGTGTGTATGACCGAATATCAAGTTTGATAAAGTAGGATCAAGCCTACGAAGACGTAGTATTGCTTTGAAAGTCGTAATCACACGAGTATTGAATTGATGATTAAATTTATTTGGTTATGTTCTGTGCTATGTAGGCCAACTATGGTGGAAAACCCTTACTATTATACCATACTCCATAAGAAGTCACAGATTTGTGAATGCATCTTACTTACAGTACGTCGTTACGAAAAAATACTGCATGTTATGTCTTCGGTCTACAAACATTTTCCCCCATTTTTGTTGTTGGTGTACATAGGCCCTACCTCAGCATGGTAACTAATATCTGTACTTGGCCGGGTGGTAACAAATTCTATTATGTTTCTCATGAAAAATAATATGGACACTAGCCTATTTTCTTTCTCTAAGGTGCATTTTAACTAAGTATACAAATAGTTTCATTTGTCTTCCATTCCTCCCACTGTGTGTACTCTATTCATATTCACTCCAATTATACATATTTATTTTGGCCCTGACTGTTATGTGCTGAAGTTCTTGTAATTATGGTATTATGCGATATGAACAAGGATGCCATGACCCACTCAGAATACACTGCCACTAAATTCTGTACTTAACTGTAATAAGAATCATACCAACCTCTTCTCAGTTGTCCTTATGAAGCTCATTGTATGATATTCCAGAGCTGGGAATCAAACAATCTCAATACATACTTCTAGACCACAACAATGGCAAGAAATTTATACAGAAGGGACTCTATCTATGTTGGTGAAAATAATTCCTGGATAAACTCTCGAGTACCATGGTAGCGCTTTTATGTTCCTACAGTTGTAAGGCGTAGGGAAGGGATTTTGATTTTACTGACTACTTTGTACATTTCATTCATGTGTGGAGTGTAAATGTTAGTGAGAATTCTAAAAACAAAGCATACAGAATTTTTTGTCAGGTCACAATCAGAGTGTAGGCCTACTGTACTTAGTTTGTGGGACTCAAGCTTCTCAGAGCCGACGCACAACCAATATATTAAAAGTCTATAAAATACTCAACTGTGCATGCGCCATGCCAACCCGAGCACTTGGTGCTTGCGCGCCCCGGTGCTTTTCCCTTCCCACCCCTCTTTCTCCACAGTCAGACTTGGATGATGAGCAATGGATCACTGACCTCGCTTTCATGAAATACATCACGGGGTATTTAAATAACTCGTTGCAAAGCAAAAATAAATTAATCAGTACTATGTGTGACCGTATTGAAAGTTTCAAATTGCAGCTTGTGCTTTTTAAAAGTCAGCTTCAAGAAGGAAATTGGGACAATTCTCCCAATTTACAAATAAACAACACGACTCTCGCCTCGCTAAGCGCTGCTACTACAAGTTCCTCTCTTACAGCAGAGCACCGTGCTTTTCCAGTTGCCGGCCAGTGCTCGCTAAGCACCTGAGTTGGCGAGGCCTGGGTTATGGAATACTCAATTGCCCGTGTGTTTTAAGGGGTGGAACTACGAGGTCATCTGCCCCTCTTAACACAGATTAATGAATACAAATTTGGAATTGAATTTAAAATTTAGAGGTGGACACCTAAATTTGAAAAGACCTAAATTTAATAAAACAAAATATTAAATAAAAATAATAATTATAAAAATAAACAAAAATTATGAAAAAACAAAAAATTATCATTCAAAAACAAACAAGTCGTTGAGTCAATATTCACTGGAAAATTTAGATTGCTGGCCCTAACCCACTCTGGCTTATAAAGCGGATAACGCGATCAACAGCCACCGCGTCATCGGCTAATATAAGTTTGAGTGTCATCTGCAAACCAAGGTTTCTTCGTAAGTCAGTAAGATCCACACACTCGGTTAAAATGTGGGCCACGATGTAGTTCCCTTGATCGTTCTCAGTTTACTGGGCAGTGGGTCAGCTATCCACTGACTCTCCCAAAATACCAGAACTTGTAGGCGTAACTGAGAGCGAATATCTCTAGCGGGTACCTCCATTGTTCGAGGTGGTAGTGATCCCGCCTCTTTTGCAGCTTGATCCGCTAACTCATTTCCCGCAATTCCCATGTGGCTTGAAAGCCACAGAAAGGTGATTCGAGTGTCAGCGTGACACAGCCCGGCTAGTAAGTCGTGGATTCGCTGCACTAGGGGGTGTTGCAGGAATCAAGTAGCAATTGACTGCAACGAACTCAAAGAGTCGGTGCACACGAGAAAGTGGATTCATGCATCCTGTAGTGCAAACTGCAGAGCTTCATAGATGGCAACGAGCTCCGCAGTAAACACACTACAGGCCTCTGGCAAAGAGATCTTGGTATTTGCACCATCCATAACGTAAGCACAACCCACTTTCTCATCCACCTTCGACCGAGTTTTGTCCCTCTGAGCAATGGTAAGTGGAACAGCGGGTGGCTAATTATAGCACTTACTTAGTCATCGGATATACCCACGCAGGCAAGCGCAGGTATAAAGCTTTTTTTTTTTTGTGGTAACAATAATTGAGGGTATTTCCATGACTGGCTTCTCTCACTTCTCATTCTCGTACAACCCAACCGAAAGCAAATAGGGAAATAACAAGAAACGTGAAAGACGCAGTTCTTAGTAAGAACTAAAAATCCAGTTCAACATTGTATTCTAAAATCTATCCGCAAATTTACTCTAAATATTATCCGCTATCCGCACAGTCGTGCAAACTATATTCGCAAGGCGAACGGTTTTGATATCGTGCCAGGAGATGGCAGTTGGGATTGAACTGCAGATGTCTTCCCGCTCACTGCGCATCGCACATTCCAAAAACATTAAGTTGGCCACTACTTGCTTCACTCACACAGCACATTCCTTTTTCACTGGCTGTGAGTCATCTGCTGTGATAACCATTGGCATGCGGGAAGCCGATATATTTAGGTTTAGAATAAGCGGGCCGCGCATACGTACTGCAAGACCCCCACACACCCCGTCACAGTGTGTTGAACTTCCATCTCCTGGTGCGATGACAATAGTAGAGCAGACGCAAGAAGAGCTTGCCGAAACTCAACGATGAGCAGAGACCAATATCAATTGGCGTATTTCAATGCTCATTGCGGGGCTCCTGTGTGTCCCCCGAATGCTGATTACTGGGCTCACTGCTCACTCCATTCATCAACAATGCGGCTCGCTCCAAGACACGGTCTACAGCTTTAAACCAAGCGTAGAGTGCAGGAGGCATCACATGTGTGTATTATTACTATTTTATGTATATTACGTAGCTGAAAGTGTGTTTGTTGAATACCTGAAGCCTTGAAATTTGTGTATAATATTCAGTGTACCACAATGCCACCGTTTCGCTTTAAATTAGGGAGTGCCAAAACTTTACACAGTCGAACTAGTGAAGTTATTTATAATGTGTATAAATTCATGAAAAAGGAAACACATCTCGCTGGGAACTTATACGCAATTCAAAATAAAGTGGCTGAAGCATCAGGTGTGTCGGAAAGGTCGGTGCGGAATATAATACAAGGCGCCAAAAGAATTGAAAGTGGTGAAGTGGATTCATTTTCAACGCCTGGAAAGAGAAGACCAAAATCTGCCAAGAAGTGTAAGTTAGACGATTTTGATAAATGCGTGGTAAGGCATACGATTCATAATTTTCACTATAGCAAAGGTGAGAGGCCAACGCTGGAAAAGATCCGTAGGAAACTGGTTGAGGTTATAAATTTTAAAGGTGGCGTACGAACATTAAGCAAGATAGTTCGAGGCCTAGGCTTCAGATGGAGGAAGACAGAAGACATGCATAGAATACTTATGGAGAAGCCTGACATAACGCATGCAGTACTTACAGAGCATAAGGCGGTACCGACAACAGGGTAGGCCTATTGTTTACACTGATGAGACATATTTGCATAGTTCGCACACTATGCCAAGTGCTTGGAGTGACGGTTCTCTTCATGGACTGAAGTCGCCTATCTCGAAAGGACAAAGATTAATAGCGGTATATGCCGGTTCTGATGCATGTTTCTTTCCAAATGCTTTGTTGGTTTTCAAAATCCAACAAAAGAACTGGGGACTATCACGATGAGATGAACTATAGAAATAACGAAAAATATCTGACAGAAAAATTAATTCCCAATTTGCCAACAAATTCTGTAGTCGTGATTGACAATGCCTCGTACCATAATGTCCAATGTGAGTGCGTACCCACATCATCTTCCCGAAAAACAGTTATGCAGGATTGGTTGACCGATAAGGGTATTCCATTTTCTACAGAGATGATAAAACCTCAACTGTACGCTTTGATTAAATCCCATAAACCACGTTATGAGACGTATCAAATCGATACACTGCTTGCTACCTATGGACACACGATCTTGCGTCTACCATCGTACCACCCCGACTTGAATCCCATCTAAATGATTTGGGCTCATGTTGAAAATTATGTAGCTGGACAGGTGGTGGTGGGGATGAATGTTTTAAGGAGTGTAACATCGAGGCCCCCTTTCCTGTTGGCGTCGAGCTAGGCTATAGAAGGAAGAATTTCGACTCTTTAAAAAAATTGGGGTAGTGAGTAAAGAGAAAGGCCATGACAGACTCCCTAGGCTTCGAAGGTCTGAAGAAAATGAGAGATGACCAAGGGAGTTGTAGTTATTATTTAAAGGGGTGGAACAAAGAGGTCTTCTGCCCCATTGACCCAAGGAGATCGCCAGGAAGATGAAAGAGGAGCCTGGCACAAGTAAGTAGATGCACCATACTGCATTATTCAGAAGATTTTAGGCATTGGAAAGTCTGCCCCTTCAAGGTTGACATATGTATAAACTAAGGAGGACTACTTCATCGACGACATCAAAATACAGTTTTACCTACCAAACACCAAAGCCTATGAGAATGCACGCCGAACCTTAAATGAGAAACGAAATGCCATTTGGTCCAACTTTTACTCCACAGATCCCATAATGACGGAAGAGTGGAAACAAACTAATTACGAACTACGACACGTAATAACACGTTACGCCACCCATGGATTTCACCATAGATTCTGCAAAACCAAGAATTTGCACCAACCAAATGAAGACTGTATGTGACCTGTGCAACGATCATTGTGAAAGGTACCACACACAAAACTGCAAAATGAGGACAACCTCAATAATAAGACTGGCATTAGTATAATTGATCATATGTTCAAATATGTATTTGCACATTGTGCGCTTTTCTTTTAATAATAATTCAGAAGAGGCTATACACTGCCCCACAAGTGACTATCCTGGGGAAATCATTAGTGACATGCACAGGCTATTGGTGTAGCATATAATATTGCACAATTATAGGCCTACATTTCCATTGGCAGCATCTCAGTTGGTTAGTTAGGAAATATTTATAAGAAGGCAAAAGGAGTCAAGAGCTAGGTCGTCCCATTTTGCAATTTTTAAATCCAAGTTACCTTGCCACATAAAAGTTATGCTGATTATTATAGATATGGAAACCTTAAGTTCTGAAATATTTATCTAACGCTACTTCATTCGTAAAACGATCATTTTGAATGCGACTTTAATGGCTAAGCCAAGGGCATTACTTCGTGGAAGGCAACTCGAATGACATGGGCTAGGCCTAACCTAAAAATTACAAGCAAGGTGAAATCCTAGTGTACGGTAATTAACAAAATTGTTTATTGAGCGATATAACTATGCATTCATCATAACTTTGGTCTCCTAGTAGACGCATAATATTCAGTGTACCGCAATGCCACCGTTTCACTTTAAATTAGGGAGTGCCGAAACTTTACACAGTCGAACTAGGAAAGTTATTTATAATAATGGAAACACGTCTCGCTGGGAACATATGCGCAATTCAAAGTAAATTATAAATAATTTAATTACATTAAATTTATTTCGAAAGAATGACTGAAACACGTTTTAAACGACCGCCAATTCGCGCCATCTTTACCGTTTTTATTTACAGGTAGTTGTGATGTAGCGATTTACTTCCCCTTGATGCAGCGCTGCAATTTCTCGCTTAAAAAAAAAACGCGGCCCTTAGCTGTTGTTCCATATACGCAATCCGCACAACACATGAAATGAAGATCCACATCCTGCTTCCAGTCGACCGACCAGGTCAGGGAATCGAATGAATGAAGCCCCCATCTAGCGGCGAGGATATGAACTGTGCCGGCTGCCGAAGACTGTCGCACTCCCCTGGGGCAATGATTAAATGAATGACAGATGAAATGAAATGACAGTGGAGAGTGATGCTGGAATGAAATTGTTGACAGGGAAAATCGGAGTACCCGGAGAAAAACCTGTCTGCCTCCGTTTTGTCCAGCACAAATCTCACATGGAGTAACCGGGATTTGAACCACGGACCCAGCGGTGATATACCAGCGTGCTACCGCCAAAGCCACGGAGGCTTAATCCGCACAACACATGCCTGGCATCAATTCAAATCCCCTTATTTTGCCCTGTGCCTGACCTCACATTGCGATACAGTTTAGTGGGAGCCAGAGCGCTGGAGGAGACACCCCAGACACAAGACGATAGCATTCACAGATTTTATGCATTAACACGCGATGTCAAAAGCACGGTGGATGACGAGTGACTCCTGTCCTTGTTCAAGGCTTCCCATATTTGCGAAAGGCCCCCATAGTAAATACAATAATCTCTATAAATAAAGTAAGCTCTTATCTGAACCTTTTTAATTTTCAGCTCAAACCTTCTATTTTTATCCGGATGAACTGTAAAATGACCAAATATAGCCTCAGTTTATGTTTTCCGGTTTGTTTTGCGTTAATACTACTGAGCAACCGGGTGAGTTAGCCGAGGTCGTTGCGGCATGACTGTTGGCAGTCGCTCACATCCGGGAGGCGAGGAGGTTCGAATCCCCCCGCCGGCAACCTTGAAGTTGGTCTTCTGTGGTTTCCCATCTTCCTTCCAGGCAAATGCCGGGGTTGGTCCCTAACTATAGGCCACAGCCGCTACCTTCCAACTCCTCGACCCTCCCTTCCAACTTTCCTCCCCAACGGTACTTGTAGCTCACCCATTGGGTGTCCGTCTCGAAGCAGCTACAAAAACTGGCGAGCCGAACATGTCCTCGGACACTCCCGGCAATAAAAGCCATACGCTAAAAAAAAACTACTGAGCAAATGGCAGGAAAATTCTTATGTGGGGCTAAGTAAAAGACATTCCTAAAATGAAATTAGGGTGCATATTATTCATATAATGCAAAGGCGTGAGGGCGTTAAGTGGTAAGAACATTGCACAATTCATATCATCTTGACATGCAGCTGTAGGCTCAGTCATGATTTCGTGGAATGCGCTTGAGATGGCAGCAGAGCAAGTCACTCATTGCCTCCGCGATGAGGCGAGGAGCAAATTATGCTGACATGCGTGTGTCTCAATCATGCCTTTAAGAAGACGCAAGGTTTCATCTAATCATTCAGTTCGTACGAACCGTAGGGTGATATACATTTAACAGAGTGAGACCATACGTACGATACACCGTCTTTATGGTGTTTGAAGCAATTAGCGATCGAAATTTGATGTTTTTCAGTCGGTCAACACGATTGTACCCAATCATGAAAGAAACAAGAAGTTCCGTGACGAACTAAAGAGCCTACTTTTCTTAAAATTTAAGATTCATGCCAATGATTATTCTGTATGGATCTATCTAGAATAATGACGAAATTAAGTTGGTAATATCGAAATTTCTAATTAGTTCGAAATACTGTATACCTGACATAATGTAGCCTAATAGAGAACTACAGTTGGCAGCCCTGGTGACTGAGTATATTCTTAGTTCCATCTCTTAAGGTACAGAGTACAAAATTTGTTTGAAGTCCAATGGATAGCATGGACGTTACATGCAGTTAAACATTGGATCTAACAGCACGCGTAAAATCATGTTGGCAACAATGACATACTTGTATTGGTCAGAAATAATCTGAAATAATATGATCTATTGTTGTGTCAATTTTGAATGAAATCCATTAGTTAGTATAGAAGTTACATGCATTTTAAAATTGGACCTATCAGCAGGCTTAGAATCATGTTGGCAGCACTGGCGTAGGCCTATATTCGTTACTCCAAATTAATCTAGAATGCCAGGTACTATACGTGTGCAAAGTTTAGAGCTATTGGCTTGCAAACTTTCTGATATATTGATATTAGGGTAACAAAAATAGAGACAGTATTTATTAACAGTTGGCAGCCCTGGTTACTCTTAAGAAGCGGCATAGGCATATATGTTATGGTATACATAGCACACACGAAATTTGGTTGAAATCCAAATGGTAGTATAGATGTTACATGTATTTAAAGTTAGACTCCTCAGCAGGCTTAGAATCTTGTTGGTAGGACTGACGTATATAAGTTACTCCAAATTAATATAGAATGCCAGGTACTATACGTGTGCATAGTTTAAAGCTCTCGGCTTGCATACTTCTTGATATATGGTTATTAGGATTTAAAAAATAGAGCATTTATTAACAGTTGGCAGCCCTGGTGACTCTTAAGAATACGCTCAGTCATATCTGATTATGTTCACATAGCACATACGAAATTTGGTTGAAATCCAATTGACAGAGAAGAAGTTATATGCATTTAAAATTTTGACCTATCAGCAGACGTATAATCATTTTGGCAACACTGCAATGTACTGTATGGCCTCCTGGAAATTAAACTGCAATATTATTATCTATACGTGTGCCAATTTTGAAATAGCTCCCATTCATATCTTCCAGGATATCCATTATGGAACTCAAATTTCAATTGCGATTTTTCAGCAGTTGGTAGCACTGATATCATTTTCAAATATGGCTGTTAGATATTCAGGTATAGATATTTAATCCTACCAAATTTTGTTTCGATTGCTGCAGCCGTTTCGGAGTTGATAGGGGGACACACACACACACATACAGCCAGACAGAAGGGTAGACAGACAGACACACATTTGCCCAATCTCATAAGTCAACTTTTTCCTCATTTTTGCAAAATGTGAAAAGTAGGCTAAAAATGGATGACCAGTTTTGATAGTCAAACGATCATCATCAGATGCATTACACTTAGGCTATTAAATCTATGTCAAAAGTGTGGGTGAAAATATTTAGAATACATACACTTAATTAGTTGCAGTAGTAGTTAAAATAATGCAACTAGTCAATATGTTTGATAGTTATAGTCAGATACCGGGTGAGTTAGCCGTGGTCGTTACGGGATGACTGCTGGCAGTCGCTCACATCCGGGAGGCGAGGAGGTTCGAATCCCCCCGCCGGCAACCTTGAAGATGGTCTTCTGTGGTTTCCCATCTTCCTTCCAGGCAAATGCCGGGGTTGGTCCCTAACTACAGGCCACAGCCGCTACCTTCCAACTCCTCGTCCTTCCATTCCAACTTTCATCCCCAACGGTACGTGTAGCTCACCCATTGGGTGTCCGTCTCGAAGCAGCTACAAAAACTGGTGAGCCGAACATGTCCTCGGACACTCCCGGCACTAAAAGCCATACGCTAAAAAAAAAATCAGATAAGTTCTGAAGATTAAAAACCTTAAGTCAATATTAATTTGTACTTTTTATTGTACCGGTGTCAGACACATTGCGGCCTTCCTCAGCGTAAATTGTGACAGAAATAGAAATGAATAGAACTGCAAGACTTATAATACATTAAACATATTTACCTTAAAAGAAAGTTTTTCTCAAAACTATTTCTAAAATATTAATCGTCTAAAAGCTAATTTATTTTATTATTGATCGAATGGCTTTTAGTGCCGGGAGTGTCCGAGGACATGTTCGCCTCGCCTGAGTCTGTAGCTGCTTCTAGCGGATACCCTTATTAGGGTGAGCTACAAGTTCCGTTCAATTTCAAGTAGTTCCAACTTTCGCTACCAGATATCAATGATACCTAGTGGTGAACTTTGGAACTTTGATAGAACGTTCTGATGAAATCTAACCTAACAATTTAGCTTTACAGAAGTTTAGTCTGTGAAAGGATCATTTACATGCCTTAAATCTATGACATAGGACCGCCGGCTTTACTTCCCCTCCGAAGGAAGGCATACTGAAGGATTTTTAACGCTCTTAAAAAATCCGACGACTTCATCCGGGTTTGAACCCGCTATCTTGGGAACAGCAGTTCAGCATGCTACCAACTACGCCACCGAAGCCGGAAAAAGCTAAAAATCACATACACTTAAATAAACTAAAATTAAAAATTTTAAAAACCAAATCTGTTACAAAATAGTACATTATGCAACGAGCCTATAATGGCTATAATTAAGACACGTGTATTTTTATAAAACGAGCGTATGCGAGTTTTATAATTTCCATACGAGTGTCTTAATTACCATTATAGGCGAATTGCATACGACTGTTTATGTTCGACGATAATAATAACTTTATTATATGTTTTAACAAAAATATTCATAAATATCTGTTGAGAGTCAGCTACGGTACTTGAATTTTATGATCGCAGAGCGAGCGTTGGGTGTTATATCTCTGTCTTTCAAGATCTTTGAACGACCGACGCATGCGCTCTGTGTGCTTGCAATGCCATATGCAGCCATATGTTTACATCAGCCGTCCCTCAGTCATATTGTCACCGGTGTCATTTGAAGACAATGCGCTGTGCAGAAATTAGCGTTGGTGATTTTAAGGTACAGTGCTATTGCTTGTCTCATATTTGCCAGTTTATTTACGCGAACATATGGAAGGTGCGTATTCCATGTCGGTAATTTATTATAGTTCGATGTTGTGTTTATGTCCGACATGTTGGATTTTGAGCGCATGCGCGAAGGTATCGTTACCTAATTGGTCAATGAACGAGCTCTGATTGGCTGGAGAAACTGTATCATAATGGAAAACAGTGTTATAATGACCATCATTATGATACAGTTTTCTGACACGTAATAGTGAGGGTCGAACATAAATATTTTAAATGCGAAAGAAATAAATTTTGATATGAAACCAGCTTGAAGAAAGAGCAGTGATGTTTTCAAAAATGTAGGCCTTGCTGTTTTTTTCTTCTATTCATCACTCTACAAATGTTTTGAAAATTGTGTACAAAAGCATAAATTCATCCGAAAATCTAATTATCCAGTATGGTTCACACGAGATATTATCCAATCCATAGAAATTAAGAAAACGTGTGCTGCAAAAAGATATTTTTCGAAATATTATGATGAGAGATTTAGACAGCTTAGATCAGAACTAAAAATTAAATTACGCATTGCTTATGCTGTTTACATTCATAATCTAGAAAATTCAGATAATAATGACATTAATCAGTTTTGGACGTATGTTAAAATCAAGCGGGAATAACGTCCATGTGACAACACATTTATACTTAATGGAAACAATTATACAGCTGAAAATATTGCAGCTGGGTTTGCTCAGAATTTCCCATCATTGTATACCAAGAAGGATTTTATTTATAGCACGGATCACTATGAATGAATTTCCTGTTTTGCCCAAGGTTGATGTTCTGAGCATCACTCACACAACGGTCGACGCATGAAGAATAACTATAAATTAAAAAATAAAGCCTAAGAAATCCTCTGGGCCTGATGGCATACCACCCACCGTACATAATCAAGGGCCGCGTGGATATATGGTTTCTCAGTTAGCCTTCATCTTCAAACGTTCTTTAAAGACGTCCAGCTTTCCTGAAATGTGGAAGATGTCTAAAGTTCCTCCAATCGTAAAAGGAGTCAACTCTGAAATGATATCGAACTACCGCCATGTTTCAGTAATAAATGCTGTAGGAATGGTTTATGAGCACATTCTATACTCAAGGATTTACAATCATACACACATCAAAAAAAGTTTTGCATCACCTCGGTTCCCAGATCTCCGGCATATAGACGTTGACTGTGTATATTGTATCCAAGATACAGTCCCTTTGACTGTTCATAGATGTCACTAAAACTGCTCAAAGATGTAAACAACCATGCATGAGCAGGGCCTATTAGACGGAGGGGGTACGACAGCCGATCAGTTCCAGTCATTCCACCATGACGAAGGTACGCTGCTCATGTTGTCTGTAGTTCTACCATTCCTAGAAGGTCAATACCGCAGTTCGATCGCGTCCGCATTGTTACTTTGTGTCAAGAAGGGCTCTCAACAAGGGAAGTTTCCAGGCGTCTCAGAGTGAACCAAAGCGATGTTGTTCGGACATGGAGGAGGTACAGAGATACGGGAACTGTCGATGACAGGCCTCGCTCAGGCCGCCCAAGGGCTACTACTGTAGTGGATGACCGCTACTTACGGATTGCCGCTCGGAGGAACCCTGTCAGCAATGCCACCATGTTGAATAATGCGTTTCGTTCAGCCACAGGACGTCGTGTTTCAACTCAAACTGTGCGCAATAGGCTGCATGATGCGCAACTTCACTCCCGACGTCCATGGCGAGGTCCAGCTTTGCAACCCCGACACCATGCAGCGCGGTACAGATGGGCCCAACAACATGCTGAATGGACCCCACGGAATTGGCATCACGTTCTCTTCACCGATGAGTGTCGCATATGCCTTCAACCAGACAATCGTCGGAGACGTGTTTGGAGGCACCCTGGTCAGGCTGAACGTCTTAGACACACTGTCCAGCGAGTGCAGCAAGGTGGTGGTTCCCTGATGTTTTGGGGTGGCATTATGTGGGGCCGACGTACGCCACTGGTGGTCATGGAAGGCTCCGAAACGGCTTTACGATACCTGAATGACATCCTCCGACCCATAGTGCAACCATATCGGCAGAATATTGGAGAGGCATTTGTCTTCATGGACGACAATTCTCGACCTCATCGTGCACATCTTGTGAATGCGTTCCTTCAAGATAACGACATCGCTCGACTACAGTGGCCAGCATGTTCGCCAGACATGAACCCTATCGAACATGCCTGGGATATGTTGAAAAGGGCTGTTTATGGACGTCTTGACCCACCAACCACTCTGAGAGATTTACGCCGAATTGTCGTTGAGGAGTGGGACAATTTGGACCAACAGTGTCTTGATGAACTTGTGGATAGTATGCCACGGCGAATACAGGCATGCATCAATGCAAGAGGACGTGCTACTGGGTATTAGAGGTAGTGGTGTGTACTGCAATCTGGACCACAAATGCTGAAAGTCTAGCTGTATGATGGTACAACATGCAATGTGTGGGTCTCATGAGCAATAAAACGAGCTGAAATGTTGTTTGTGTTGATCTCTATTCCCTTTGTATTTAACGGTTCCGGAACTCTTGGAACCGAGGTGATGCAAAACTTTTTTTGATGTGTGTATTAAGGTTGAGCTCTCACAATGGCTTTATGCCCGGCAGATCTGTTATTAAAATTTTGCTGGGTTATACTCAGAAGGTTTACAACGAATTTGATAACAATAGAAGAACTGACATGATATACATGGATTTAGAAAAGGTCTTCGATAAATTTGACCCTAAAATTCTTGTGACAAAGCTGTACCAGTTTGGGGTTTCTAAACCACTACTTTAATTGTTATGTTCATATTTAAAATATAGACAGCAATTTCTTTGTTTCAGAAGTGAAATCTTAGTCAATTTTTTTAGTTTTTCTGTTGTCCCACAAGGGTCTAATCTTTGGCCTCTCTTATTTCTAATTCTGGTTAATGATTTGCCTAATATTTTTTGTTACACTGACTGTATATTGTTTGCTGACGATGTAAAGCTATAGAAGAGCATATACAACTTGAGAGACGAGAATAACCTGCAACAGGATGATAATGATGTTATATCATTGTATGATAGTAATAATTTAGTCCTTAATGTAAACAAATGTAAAGTCATGGTATTTACAAGGAAAAAAGAATATATAATCCTAAATAATGTATTGGGGAAACAGCACTTGAAATTGTACCGACGGTAAATGATTTAGGAATTATTCTCGATAGCAAATTACCTTTTAATGGCCATATTACTAATAAAATTAGTTCGGCCAGCAAGATGCTTGGTATTGTCATTAGAAACTCCATTTACTCAACCTGGAGTAGTTGTTAGGTTGTATGAGAGCTTAGTTCGAAGCATGTTAGAATATTCAGCAGTAATCTGGGATCCCTTTTATAAAGATAAAATTCGTCACATTGAGAATGTACAAAATACATTTCTAAGGTAATTGTATTATAAGACATTCAATGTAATTTGTCCATTTCACACTTCGACTAAGTTTTTACTAAATTTGTTCATTTCACGTTTTTGAAATGTAGGTCAATAATTTTATTGCAACAACCGAGGGAAATTTTAACTGGAAAAATTGACAGCCAAGAGTTACTTAGATTCATCGCTATTCATGTACCACAAGTAAAATCACGACAGTAAGAACTCTTTCACATCCCAAGATCTCGATGTGTTCACCTTTTAATTCTCCATTAGTTAAAATATTATCACTTTATAATTCAATCAATGTTCAAGTAGATTTATTCGCTGGCACGAACGCATTCAATAAACAAGTAAAATCCGCTGTTCCTTGAATACTGGGTACCCTCTTCTCCTTTAAATTTGTATGTTCTTTTTTCTATGTTGTACAGTTTTTTCAATTCTACAGTGTATGTTCTTCTTTTGTAGTATTTATTTTTGTTCGTGAATTGTGAGCTCTATTTTTTTTTCTTTTTTCCCATTGATGCATTCCGTAATTTTTAACTAGATATGTCAAGAAGGAATGTATTTGGGCTTATGCCTGTGTCCCTTCATATTGCTAAATAAATAAATAAATAAATACACGGTTTAATTCTACACATTTTATACATTCATCCTGGGTTCAAATCTTGGTCGGTTCATGTAGAAATCATGCTGGACACACTTGAGACAGGACAGAATATCTCCGGGATCTCCAGTTTCCCCTGCCAATTTCATTCCAGTAAAATATTACGATTCATATCTCACCGGCCTGGTGGAGTGCGTTATGCCTCATTCCTTGGCATTAGATGGGCAACATCCCTGACCGGCTCTTGGCTGAAATCAGGTTAGTAGATCGATTGATTTTGAAATCATATCTATTCAGGGCACTTCGTTTCCTAAGGAAATACATTATGAACCGTGTATCAATGTTTCTGGATTTAATTCCAAATTCTGGCAATAAAATAATTCTAGTCTGAGAGCATAAATGTGTACACACATCCTCGCGAGGACAACTGAGAATAGAAGGATTTAATTCCTATTATATTTATCCTAGAACTGAATTTCCGTGAATTCCCTCGACAACTCTTAATAAAGTGCGAGCTTAACCTAACTCAAGGACATGGTTGTGTCATCCCCAATTGCAAATTCACACCATAAAGTCACCAGAGTAGCATAGGTTGTCAAATGGAACCATGCAAACCCAAGTAGAAGGGGCCTGTGATCCATAACCTTGGAATCTCGAAATTTAATAGCAACAGTAAAAACAACAACAGTTTAATCTCTTACATGAGACACATTCAAGATGCACAAAGTATACAGGGAAGTTGACCAAGATGTTCCAAGCTCAAATAGTTGAATTTACTACTTCAAAATAGTATTCAATCCATGGCCTGGTAATTCATGTAGAGCACCACGACTGGGGTGGGGCGCTGCAGCAAACCCTGAGATTGGTGGTTCGAAACCCGCACTCATCACCGACATCCTAAGTTTAGACTTTTCCCGGATATTTCAACTCTCCTTCCAGAACAAATGCCGGGATGTTTCCTCATTAAATGTCCTGGGGCAGCCACCCCAATTAGTTGTTGTTGATTATTTAGGGCCTTTGTGACATCGTAGTCATGCAGCCCCATGCACTTAGGTATTTTAAGAATTTGTCTGCTGTCTTAATTACTGTGCATATTTGTAATTGAGGTAGGATTTAGGTAGGAAAAGGCCGTGGCCTTAAGTTAGGTGCCATCCCGGCAATTGCCTGGAGTAGATGTAGGAAACCAAGGAAAACCACTTCCAGGAGGGTTGAGGCAGGATTCGAACCCGCTTGTTCTCAGTTTTGCCTCACGTGGTTGAGTGTACCCCGTTCCAGTCCTCAAACCATAATTACTTTTCTTGAATCCGGGCTTCCACGGTGACAGTCAAGAATTACCCCAATTAGTAACCCAAGAAAATGAGAAACATTCAAGATGCACCAAAGTACACGGGGATGTTGACCAAGATGTCCCAAGCTCCAAAAAATGAATTAATTACTACAAAAAAACTATTCAATCCATGGCCTGGTTTTAAAACCACATATCTCGTATTCTCCAAAAATAGGAAAGATAATTCTATTTTTAGGTAAATTTTTGTCCGAAGAACAAATTAATGATTGATATCATGGGCTTGACTTGCCAGTCCTACTTATGGAGATCCCACAGCGTAACTGTGAGCGTTAATTCTCTCACAATGGGAGCTGCAGGAAGTCAGAAGATTGGTGGTTCGAATCCCGGTGTTGACAATGGCTATCCGGACTGTGGTTTTCCCTGAGTTTTCCAAACTTCCTCGAGGAAAATGCCGCGATATCACTTTATTTCATGTCCAGGTGTACCTACCCCATCCCCGACCCTAATACTGTAGTTGCAGTCACACACTTTACTACAGTCACAATAAAAACAAAGGTTGTCAGTCAAATTGAAGACAACTCAGGTACAAGGGGCTTATAACCAAGATGCCTTGAGCCGTAAAACAAACTATAAGGAGATAGGCAAACGAGTTATAAAGGATTTTTCTAAATTCCCATTACATACTTTGAGGGCTTGTAGTGGTGACCAATAAGGTTATGTTTAGCATTGGAACTTGTGTCCGGAAACGTACCGTCTTCCCGCTAACCGCACAACACCACCACAGCACACGTTCACAGCTCCTGCATTTTCGGCGCACTGTTCAATTCCTGCTGCTTGTCGTCTGAGCCCAATTACTGGTGGGGATCAATGCACAGTGGGTCAAAATCGAAATCTAGGAGGACAAAATTATTTATTTTCATAATTAAAAAATCAAAATGTATTACTTCTACAGCATTCTCATATAATTGCCGCTCACTATTCTGGGATATAAACGCATCTTAGTGTAAATCTGTCACCACTGTTCGAGCAGTCTGAATTGGAGGGTGAATATATGTGGCTGTGGTTTGGTTGTCTTTGTGGTTAGTGTGATGCTTTAAGATGGAACATGCAGCTGAAGGTATGATCTTTGTAACGTGTTTCAGTTATTAATGGGCGTAATTGTTACGTAATTTTAGCTATATTTGCATGATATAATATTTAGCTATTAATTTTTAAAATATATTTTCACTTATATTTTTAGTATGTCGCGTCACTCTGCGTCACTTTCTATTTAATGTTAAAATGTAGATAAAGCCTTGTAGTTTACGCCTGTTATAAGATTGTTTGCATCTTTTTGCAACTTACTTAGTTATTTTACGTTTTAGAAGATGCCGCGCAACCAGTTATCACACGTTTACAACTGTTTGAAGCACTGGGTTCGACGATTATGTCAAAATTGGAACTTTGTGACTTTGTTAAAAGTAAATTAGGGTTAGAAAATTGTTCTGAAGAGATAACTGAATGCTCTATCCAACTCCTAGTCATAGACAATTTCTTGCATGTGTAGACGTAGCTTAAGAAAGGTTTTAACTGATGTTTATTATTAAGTAAACACATTATATAAGTTGCTTTCACTCTAAATTCAAGATTAAAACGTAAAAATAATTTTGTCCCACTAGATTTCGATTTTGACCCACTGTGCAATGTGACGATCACTGACGTCATCACAGAAACGGTGCCTCCGTACCATTTTCTGGTACACACAGTCACCAATCCCTGGTCCTCCAACATCAATCGCAGCCATAACCCTCGCCATTAGGTCTTCCGCGGATTCCACAGGGGTCTCGTAAATCAAGGTTTTCAAGTGACCCCCCACAGGTAGTAGTCTAGCAGTGTTAAGTCGGGCGATGGTACAGGCCAAGCAATCGGGCCACCACTACCTATCCAGTGTTGCCCTAATCTGTGGTGCAGATGCTCTCGGATCGGAAGTGAAAAATGAGTTGTTGCGCCATCGTGTTGAAACCATTTATGTTTTGACGCACATGCAGTGATACATCGTCAAAGAACTCATGCAGTTCCTCTTCAAGGAATACCGAGTACGCGACAACTGTGAGATTTCATGGAAGTAGGTATGCTCCAATCACACATCCGTTCAGGAACCCTGTCCAAATTTTCACACCGTATCGTTGCTGAAACCCATGGGGGCGGGCTGAATGCGAGTTTTCATCACCCCACGCAATACTGTTGCGAGTTTTGAAAACACCTTCCCTGGTGAACTTTGCTTCATAAGTGAAATGAATATGGCGTGGGATGTGGGGATCATCCACACAACGGTGCAACAACCACCTTCAGAAATGGGCTCTTGAGGCAAAGTCCTGTGGCTGCATTGCTTGTACCCCCTGGTGGAGGTGCGGATGTAGCTGTTGCTCATGCAGAATAGCATGGAATGTCAACAAACCTGTAGGGGCTTTGGGACATCAGGTGATCGTTCAATAACGTACGTAATCTAGTCAGTGACGCCGAAAATGTGGAAGATTTGAACGTGTGCTGTGATGGTATTTTGCGAGTAGTGGGAAGACGGTACGTTTCCGGACACAAAATCCAATGGTCCCCACTACAAGTCCTCAAAGTCTGTAATGGGAATTTAGAAACACCCTGTATATTATCTTTTTTAATTATCTTGTCGACTTCGTCGTTACGCTGAGGTCTGGCGTTACGTTACGGCGACGGGACGAAATGTATCGAGAATGCACTGAGGTGTGTGACGTCATAGTACCGCTTGAGCTTCCTCCTTTCCCCGTGCTCTTCGGTGAGCGTGACGTCATACAGCCAGCTACCTCCTTTGACCTTGGTATGCAATTGCTAATGGAGTTTGAGTTCACGCAGTTCGCTGCATGATCATGAGGCTTTCACACAGCATTTGTAGCATTTTAAATGGTCTTGAGCTTCCTCCTTTCCCCGCGCTCTTCGGTGAGCGTGACGTCATACAGCCAGCTACCTCCTTTGACCTTGGTATGCAATTGCTAATGGAGTTTGAGTTCACGCAGTTCGCTGCATGATCATGAGGCTTTCACACAGCATTTGTAGCATTTTAAATGGTCTTGAGCTTCCTCCTTTCCCCGCGCTCTTCGGTGAGCGTGACGTCATACAGCCAGCTACCTCTTTTGACCTTGGTATGCAATTGCTAATGGAGTTTGAGTTCACGCAGTTCGCTGCATGATCATGAGGCTTTCACACAGCATTTGTAGCATTTTAAATGGTCTTGAGCTTCCTCCTTTCCCCGCGCTCTTTGGTGAGCGTGACGTCATACAGCCAGCTACCTCCTTTGACCTTGGTATGCAATTGCTAATGGAGTTTGAGTTCACGCAGTTCACACAGCATTTGTAGCATTTTAAATGGTATAAAGTCTAGTCCTTCAGACTGACTACCACTCTGTTTTGTGCTATGTGATTTCCACTGCTCAGTAGTTCGCATTGTACAACTATGGGTTGTCCACCTCTTAGCGTAGTGGTTTGTAATCTTAAGTGCCACCATGGAGGTCTGGGTTCGTTTTCCGGTTGTTCCAAGAACTTTAATTTTAGTTCTTGCGCTGGAACGGGGTACATCCAGCCTCGTGAGGCAGAACTGAGAAGAGGTGGATTCAGTTAGCACCTCAGCCAACCTAAAAGTGTTTTTCCGTGGTTTTCCCCACTTCTACTCCGAGAAAATGATGGGATAGTTCCCAACTTTAAGCCATGACGGTCTCTTATCCAAATTCTAAACACAATTACGAATTCATACACTAGTACAGCCGTCACAATGAAACAGGTTATCAGAAAAAATCCACAAGCTCACCCTAGTACTTGGGGCTAATTGACCACGATATCACCAAGACCCTCTGAATCAAAAACAGTTAATATGTGGAGTGAACACTAAGATAGGTTGGTGGTGAAATGAAATGTCGGTTCAAGTATATACGGCGATTCGTACATGCCAAGGGGAAATTGTTAGTGTAGTCAATGGCGTCATTTTTGACGTACGGCCGAGAACGTTCGTTTGTTTGATGTTTTGGTTTGAATTGTCGCCATTTTGTCTGCTGTATGAGGTTTCAAACACTGCGTCGGTACATGGCGATGTGGTGACATGTGTTCAAGTTTGAGGGGTGGTGGTGAGTTACGAATATTCATAAATTAATTTCAGTTGGTCAATTTAACTGAAAAGTTGCTCTGTACTCGTCTAAAGCCAGGGTGAGACAAAACTATTGGTCGCAACTTGGTTATATGATGGTCTGGACGAAATCACGCCCAGTCCCATAGCTGATTGGCTAGCATGCTAGCCATTCGCCTGAAGAAACCCTGGTCAATTCCACGATGAGCGTGGGGATTTTAATCTCCTGTGGTTAAATCCCTGTCTGGCGGACTGGTTGTTTGTGACGTCTCCATAAAAACAAACTGAAACTAGAAAGAACACAAAACGAAAAAAAAAAGTAAATGAAAAAAATATAAAAAATTGCTAGGGTAAAAAACAAGATGTTCTGTGAAGAACATATAGCCTACTTTCTCCTAAATGCATGGGTATAGTTATAACTCTTTGTCCTTTTCAAGGAGTATAATTGAATGTTGGTTGTATTAAACGTTGATTGATTGAATCCTCACCTGAATTATATATACACACACACGAATACAGCCATCGCAATAACACAGGTTATCAGAAAATATTAGACACTCACCCAAGTACATAGGGCTAAATGACCATGATGTCCATGCATCTCATCTGAAACACCAACAACACCAAAAGCTTCCTACCCAAATCCTTCCTCGTATCAGAATACACACACTAGTAAGCCTACAGACATCACAGTGACACAGGTTATCAGACAATTTCTACACACACACACACATACACCCAAGTACACGGGGCGACAAGAACATGATGCTTCAAAACCCCTATAGAATGAACAACAAAAACAACAACAACAACAACAACAATAGACTCTACCGTGGATCAAGGACAATGAACTTTAATCGGTGTAGTCGTGTGTTGAAATATTTGGTGTTATGTATAAATATAATAATTTCGATCGCAAACACACACTGTAATATGCTTAACATTATAACGTGTGAGTAGTTATAAATCAATAAATACAAAAAAAAAACGAAATAAAAAAATACTGATGGGATTACAACCAGGCATCTCCAGGTTACGAGGCAGAGACGGTGCCACACAGCCAAATGGACATTAAGCTTTATGAATCGATTTGCATACAACGTCTTAGCGAATAATGACATGGACTAAACGACTGGAGTATGTTTTTATCATAATCCATTTCATACAAAGTTTATATTATTTCAATCTGTGGGCTACATTGCATGCAACATACTCAAATAGTGAAATATAGGTCAGAACAAAAGATCAGCTGCCATCCTGTCCTGGAACCCATACGACTCAGCTTTTTAATGACACTTCTGCACTAAAATATTACAATATAAACTTTTAATTTCGAATGGCCCACGTCCATTAGAACAGTTTAAACAATTCTTTGTTCGATAATGGGAACTGGTGGATCCCATGTTATGTATTACAAAGTTTGCATAATTCACACGGCCACCATCTTGAAATGGTACGGGCACAAGATGATAAAGGTATCTTGTTAACAAATTTGGTAGAGATCGGATGATTAGTTAAGTCATTATTTAATTTTACGATTTGAACGTTTGAGTGGCCGCCATTCAGTTATAGTAAAAATGGCGGCGATATAAAACATGACACTGAGGTGCCCTTCGCGAGTGCCACCTCTGTACCAAATTTCGTTCAGTTCGGTTTCACCGTGTTTGAATTGGTAGGGGGGAGACAGACAGGCAGAGTACACCCACACTCACAGACACACGGACAGGCACACACTTTTTGGCCCTGTGTTGTTCTCGTAAGTCTACTTTCACTTTTTTGCAAAAATCAAAAGTAGGCTAAAAAATGGATGGTTAATAGGTTAGATGAGTGCCTGGGCGAATCCATTGAACGCTACTAGGTTAGACGGCTGTCTGGGCGAATCCATTGGTCACTATTTGGGTAAACGACTGTCTGGGCGAATCCATTGGTCGTTACTACTGTAGGTTGCACGACTGTCTGGGCGAATCTATTGGCCACTACTAGGTTAGACGACAGTCTGGGCGGATTTATTGGCCGCTACTAGCTTAGACGACTGTCTGGGTGAATCCATTATTCGCTACTAGGTAAGACGACTGTCTGGGCGAATCCATTGTTCGCTAGTAGGTTAGACGACTGTCTGGGCGGATCCATTGGCCGCTACTAGCTTAGACGACTGTCTGGGTGAATCCATCGTTCGCTAGTAGGATATATGACTGTCTGGGTGAATCCATTGTTCGCTAGTAGGTTAGAAGGATGTCTGGGTGAATCCATTGTTCGCTACTAGGTAAGACGACTGTCTGGGTGAATCCATTGTTCACTACTATGTTAGACGACTGTCTGGGCGAATCCATTGTTCACTACTAGGTTCGACGACCATCTGGGTGAATCCATTGTTCGCTACTAGGTTAGACGAATGTCTGGGTGAATCCATTGTTTGCTACTAGGTAAGACGACTGTCTGGGTGAATCCATTGTTCGCTAATAGGTTAGACGATTGTCTGGGTGAATCCATTTTTCGCTACTAGGTAAGACGACTGTCTGGGCGAATCCATTGCTCGCTACTAGGTTGGACGACTGTCTGGGTGAATCCTTTTTTCGCTACTAGGTAAGACGACTGTCTGGGCGAATCCATTGTTCACTACTAGGTTAGGGTTAAACGACTGTCTGGGTGAATCCATTGTTCGCTACTAGGTAAGACGACTGTCTGGGCGAATCCATTGTTCGCTGCTAGGTTATACGACTATCTGGGCAAATCCATTGATCGCTAAGAGGTTAGACGACTATCTCGGCGAATCCATTTGCCGCTACTAGGATAGACGACTATCTGGATGAGAATTATTGTTTGCACTACAATCAAAGGGGTCTAAGGCGTAAGCCACTGGTTAGGTTTGTATGTAAAGCCTAATTAACACGTAGAATTTAACATGTATGCATCGTAATAATTTTAGTGTCGTCCATGATGTCTTCGCTGCCACAATTTTGTGCCTGGGGGAATTTTGTAGTATTATGTATCATGATCTACACTATATGTCTGCTAGATTACTCCCAAGGATTATTGGACAGGAATTTGTCAATATCTAGAATCGTAAGAATAATTTTCCTATCCTAAAGAAAAACTACGTGTTATCAGAAAGACTAATGCAATGTTGGGATGTGATGAGGTGCGATGGAGAAGCGCAGGTGAAGCCCGAAACCCATGCCCGTGCAGTGAACTGCGGTCCCTTGGGGACACGGCAGGTGAGGCCAAGGCAGAAGCGCTCTAAGCACGGACTTAATGGGGCGGAATATATTGCACAGACTCAAACTTTGTCCACTTAGAACACACACTTATTCCCCATTCGTGTATCACGAACCATTTAAGCTTAATTGCCTTTTCTAGGCCGTGGTTTGTTTAATAAGACAAGGCGAGGAGCGCCGGCAGGGTGAGTAGGGGTGGGGGTGGGGGTGGCGCTGGCCACTCAGGGATGCTAGTGAGGTAACAGCGTCGAATGGCCAGGGGATCCTACACTTTAGTAATATGTATCGAACTGATCGTAGCGTCCAGAGCTGGCCATTACCATTCTGCCCAACACAAGGTTTTCACTGGAAAATATCGAACTTGGTATCATCGTAATACAACGAGTTAGATGACACCTTTTTCCACCGTGAGATGTACAGGTTATTTAGCCTACCTACAATTCAGATGCAATACAATTGATCAAATCCATATTGTAATTGCTGAACATGGAGAATTATTGAGAAGAGAGCACTAAAAAGGTTGAAGAATAACATTGTGTTAATAACTAGCAACCCTCCTCGGCTTCGCCCGGGAACGGTTATGAATGCATTACGTGATAAGTGCTTTTTCTTCGATGTCAATAAACTACGACCTATATACCT
Source organism: Meconema thalassinum (assembly GCA_946902985.2). NCBI lineage: Eukaryota > Metazoa > Arthropoda > Insecta > Orthoptera > Tettigoniidae > Meconema > Meconema thalassinum. Next base: position 133,216,520 of record OX336389.2, read on the forward strand.
TTTACGTCACGGCTTGATGGGTTAAAGTCACTGACTGGACTATTAATTATATTATCATGGAGAAGCATGTGCAACGAATTCTTGTCAGACGTAATTTAAGAATGGGGAGGCGCATGAAACACAAATCCCCCTTCCTTCCAATCTGAACTTGACTGTGTATTTTGTGGAACGAAAGGTTCACAGGCGAAATGAAGAAAGGCCGAGTTGCACTTCCAGGGAAACTCCAAACAGAACCACTCTTCTCTGAAATCTTAACTCAACACGACTCGACAGTTTGCTGCTGGCTGTATCTGGGAGAATAGGCTCTCCCGCTAGCTAGGCTGTAACTGGGATGATAAGCTCGCCCCTTGCTAGCTCGTAAACTGTCGCCTCAGTAATTGAATGGAGATTGTTGGAAGAAATGAAAACGTAAAAACACTTATAGTGGACGATGTATTGAAGATAGAGATATGCTCTCGCGGATGTTTTTGTAGATCTTTTCATGCTGAACAATTCTTACACTCATAGTACATAGATATTTTAACGGTTTGCCCAGCGTACGCTTGACGCCAGGTTTGTTTTTCAACTTTTTCAGTAAAATAGTTACTGCTTGGCTTCCTTTGATTATACATAAATTATTTTCTACAGAAACCTTCCTCGAGATATCCTTTACAGAATGGTGAAAACCGCATCAAAATCCATCCAGAGGTTCTCGAGATTACCCGTGACATCCAAGAATCGGGGACTTTGTTTTATACAAAGTAGGGATAATAAAAAAAACGTGACACTACAGCCCATGAAGGGACTTGGTCTACCAAGTGACCACTGCCCAGCCATTTGGCCTGCAGTTTATGGAGTGACGCGTGGTCTGTCTGTCGGTTCTCCTCGGCTGTTAATTTTGGTCTCCGTGACTTGGGCACTGCCTCGCCATCAGACAGCTACTCAATTATCCCCACGAGGCTGAGTGCACCCCGTTCCAGCCCACTCGTCAGTTTCTAAAGCCCCTACTGGAGCCGGGGATTGAACCGGGGCTTCCAAGTGCGAGGAAGGTGCGCGACCCCAACACCACGGGGCCGGCATTTATTAATAAGAACAATAATAATATTGGTATATTGGCTTTCACGGCCAAGGAATTAAAACTCAGCAATTGCTTTAGGTCCATGCCGTGTCTTGTTCGGGGTTTCGCCTAGGAACACCAAGCTGGCTCATCAGCGGGCTCCTGGTCTCCGTGCCCGGACCTCCACAGGGGTAGCGAACTGTGCACAACCTCCCTTCTAATGAAGCGCACCTTCGCTTCTTTACAGCGAGAACTGAAACTCAAACAGGCTTTTTGGAAGCCTTTATAGTGAGGTGAAAGGTTGCTAAAGCTCTTAGCTCTCGCCGTAAATAAGCGCAGGTGCGCTTCATAGGAACGGAGGTAGTACCCAGTTCGCTACCCCTGTGGGGGTCTGGGCACGGAGACCAAGAGCCCGCTGATGAGCCAGATTGGTGTTCCTAGGCGAAACCCCACACAAGACACGGCATAAACCTAGAAAAATTGCTGTTTTAATAATAATAATAATAATAATAATAATAATAATAATAATATTAGCATTAATAATCATAATAATTATAATAATGTTATGTACTTACTGAACTAGAATCATCTTGATGTCCGGCTCCGTGGCTAAATGGTTAGCGCACTAGGCTTAAACCCGAAATAACCCGGGTTCGATTCTCGGCTGAGCCAACAGGGATTTTAATCTCCTGGGGTCAATTTCCGTGGCTCGGGGACTGGGTGTAGGTGTCGTCTTTATCATCACTTCATCCTCATTACGACGCACAGGTTGCCAACGGGCATCACTGCACTCGGCCTCTCTGGAGGCCACACAATCATTTCATTTCATTTCATCTTGATATACGTAGAAGAATGGAACATTGCCATTTTGTTGATTCTATGAAGCAGCTTCGGACACATTTCTGCTTCGAAATTGGTATTACATGGTGTTCTAAGGAATGTAAAATACAGTTAACCATGAGTAGCTAAAGCTTAGGAAAATGTTTGTGAGCTTTCAACAGTAAATTACCAATGAAGTAATGAATGAATGTGATTTTTTTCTTTCCCTGACTTTTTCACAATTAATTAGGGTCGCCGGAACCAACCAGGCTCATTTTGATTTAAGCCGGGGTTTTACGACCGGTTGCCCTCCCTGACGCCATGTGATTTTTCAGGTGAAAATTCCACCCCGCTGTCACCGGGATTTGAACCCCGGCCGTTCGGGTGAAAGACGAGCAGCTAAGCTACAGCGCCATCACGCTCCCCAACGAATGAATGTAATAAAAATAAAAATAAAATAAGGCAAAGCTCAAAACCTCCAATATTAGTGTGTTGAACACATATTCAAAACATAGAAGCATCCATGCTTTGAAGCATCGTCAGTGAAGTGTGAAATCTTCATATCTTCAAATCTTTGCTGCTTCCAATTTAAATCCTTCAGAAAGTTCGAAGCTCTCAGAGTTTTGAATATCAACAGCCCCAATGGAAACCATCTACTAAATTTCAGAAAGTACTAGTCTATACTACGTGTACCCCGGAAATTCCTACCGCGATTTGTAGTTATCATGTGTGCGTACTCAGGTTGATTGGTTCTTTAGTTTAGGGGCTGCGACAACGTGGCCATGTAGCCCTGTGTACTTTGGGTGTGTGTAGAATTTGTCTGATAACCGGTGGTAATTGTGATGGCTGTATTAGGCCTAGTGAGTGTTATCTGTGATTCTGGTAGGACTGCAGACGATCAATTTTTCAAGTAGATCCTACTTTTGCTACCGAATGCTACCGTGCACGACACCTTGCTGCGGACTTGGATAATAGATGCCATCGCAACCAGAAACTGGTGATGAACGTTGGAACTAATATAGCGTTGTCAAATAATCTAACCTACAAATGTTGGTTTTACAAAGTGTTGTTAGTGGAAGGTTCTCTTTCGTGCCATACAGTAAATCTATGACATGGGACTGCTGGCTTTACTTCCCCTCCGAAGGAAGGCATACTATGGGATTTTTAACGCTCTTGAAAAATCAGACGAGTTCGGCTGGGTTTGAACCCGCGACCTTGGGCAAAGAAGATCAGCATGCTACCAACTACGCCACCGAAGCCGCCTGTGTGCGTACTCTAATCGTACCAACACATTTCGAATTTAAGCATCATAATAGAATTAAACATTTCAATGCACTCTTTGGTACACTGTGCTTGTTACACCATGCTATTTTCATTAAAGAGGGTCCTTTACTCATATTCTCATCAGTGACTTCGTAAAGGGGTTTGACTGGTTTAAACGCACCAGTGGTTAGGACGGGATGGAAAGTAGGATGTAGAAATACTTGGGTAGGTAAAAATATGGATTTTGAACAAAGGACTCACATAATTATAAATTACTTGTATTTCACAACTGTATCTTTATTACGTAGAAGTCATTCATTTTTCCAATTGTAAAATGTATCATTTTCAGATCTCCAAGAAAATTTTGGTAACGTTCCCAACTTCGGTAATAGTTCATCTCATTTGGAAGCTGCATTGTCCGGCTTCAGTTTTGTACATGTCACTACTAAGTAATTTTTGATAGACTAGTTTTCATAGTTTGTCTGGCCGCGTGGCTCAGCGGTAAAGTTCCCGCTTCCTGAGCCCAAGGTTGCAGGATCAAATCCTGGCGCAGTCAGCTGGCATTTTAGGGTGCGCAAATGCGAGGGAGCCATGTCAGTAGATTAACTGTCATTGCTGAAGATGGCACGAAAACCGCCGATATAATCCATAGGTCCATGTCTGGGTGGAACATTGCGCGAAATAACAGGAGTTTTATGTGATCCGAAAATACCCATACGAACGAAGGGGAAAGTTTATAAAACTGCCGTAAGACCAATCCTACTCTATGGTAGTGAAACATGGGCTACTACAAAGGCACATGAGCAAAAGCTACATACCACTAAAATGCATATGTTACGTTGGGCAGGTGGAGTTGCTCTCAAAGATAAAATCCGTAATGAACATGTGGTCGCCTCCGTAGCGTAGCGGTCAGCATGGTTAGCTGCCACCCCGGAGGTCCTGGGTTCGATTCCCGGCTCTGCCACGAAATTTTGAAAGTGGTACGAGGACTGGAACGGGGTCTACTCAGCCTCGGGTGGCCCAAATGAGTAGAGGGGGTTCGATTCCCCCTCAGCCATCCTCGAAGTGGTTTTCCGTGGTTTCCCACCGTCTTCGGGCAAATGCCGGGATAGTCCCTTCTTCAAGGCCACGGCCGCCTCCTTCCCCCTTCCTTGCCTATCCATCCTAACCATCCCTTACCTTCCCTCGTGAGGCCCCTGTTCGCTTTGCAGGTGAGGCCTCCTGGGCGAGGTGCCAATCTCACCTCACCAGTTGTATCCCTTCCGATTCGATGTTCCCAGCTCTAGGACACTGCCCGTAGAGGCGGCAGTGGTGAGTTCCCTCGTGAGTTCCACCAACCTGGAGGGTAAACGAAAAAAAAGAACATTTGCGGGGCAGTTTCAAAGTAGCGCCTATAACGGAGAAACTTTTAGAAACCAGGCTAAGGTGGTATGGACATGTTATGGGAAGACCGGAGAATCATGTAGTGAGGAAGTGGCTTTCCATGGCTACGCAAAAGAGAGGGAACGGCAGACCTCAAACAACATGGATGACGGATGTCCAGAGGGACATGAGAGTATTGGGCCTATCTGCTGATGATGCTTTACAACGAAATGGCTGGTGCCTCAGGATTAAGAAGGCCGACCCCGCGTAACGGGAAAAGGCGAGGAGGAAGAAGAAGAGTTGAAGATCCCCTTCGGAGCAACATTCCGGCACCCCAGCGTCTTTAAAAGCCAAAGTAGTTAAAAGGGACCTAAAACTAATAACATTATTATTATAATTATTGTTATTATTATTATTTTCGTAGTTTATGAAGACAAGAAGAAGACGAAGGATAAGAAATGAACTCGGACGGTCCACATCGATCACTTTCACCGTTGAATATGAAGAGCCCATGATGTCACTGGCTAGCACAGTAATATTTCTGCAAGTCGTGTAGCTTTCAGGGCAACAGCACCACGGTGCTCTTTAAATAAAATTTGGTGCTCCCAAAGCAGTTGCAGCATTGTGGTGATCAGTGAATCCCTAGCTAATGCTTGAGTCCAAGCTCCGTGAACCTGAGGGGAATGTGGATCGCGGACGATGAGGATTAATGTGGTGGGGGTTCCCGGTTCGTGCGTAGTAACAGAACCAAATACATCGGTCGGTGACTCATTCACTCATTTGCAACACTACAGTGGTTTAGGCAACGGCCCTATGTTAGCAGTATTCGAATAGACATTAATTCTAGATAACACAGCGGGCTGCTGACAGGCCCTTCTCTTCCCGCCTGCCACATCACCTCACCGCTCAAGTTCACAAAGCTTGGACTCGAGCAGTATCTCAGTACTTGTTGCTTTATTGATGTGTAACATCTTTCCACTCGGTTGCTGGATATTTTTGTGGGAGTGATTTTGAAAAAATGGGACGGAAGTGGATCGGAACGATCGAGGTGGCACAAGCTAGCACACTTCCGTTCGATCGATCGGAACTGTAAGACGCACTGCCAACTCATTCGATCGATCCAGCTGGCAGTGGTAAGAGAAACAATGAGTGCGCGGTGTCGGAAATTGATACCATGACGTACTCTCGGCCATGTGGAATGTATATGACATACTGAACGGTAAACGCTCATGCGAACTCTGGTGCCAAGTGAGTGAAACAATGCACATGGTTCATGTTCGAAGTCTTCGTATCAGTATTTAAATGGTAAAATGCCTTAATATCAAACATTGTAATTAGTCGGCATTGCCGGTATTATGTTTCTGCACAATGGCTATTCAAATATTAACCCGCATAACTGTAATGCAGTCATCAATATAATATAATCGTTGTGGTTATAGGAGAATTGAGCAAGCCTTCATGAACTATTGCTGAATACGTTCTCTTTACTCACAAGAGGGCCTATTCATAACGCATTTTAAACACAATTTCACGCAGGAACATTATCGAAACAAGCAAAATACAGATGAAACTTAATTCCGTAATGCAGTATTATTGGAACGTGGAAATAAGTCACCATCTTGTGCAGAATATTTGCGTAGTAGAAATAGCCGTGGGGTTAGCGCTTATGACTGTGAATGTAGAGATCTCGGGTGCGAATCCCGGACGGTGTAGATATTTTTGCTACCAGATTATCATTTTAAACGATATTTATCATATCAATATGACTCATTTTAAGAAAATCCATATGAAATTACGTGTTGGTCTGTGAATCAAGAGGACCTGTTTATAAGGAATTTAAGGTTATGAGCGGTGTCGCGTCTATTAATCTGGTTGATCCATATCGTATTCTTTATTTAGGCTAGTGCTGGTGGAAGCTACAAATCATCTAATAAAATGAGTTCCGTATTATATACTACAATATCTGTAAAACACTCCCTTTTACAATATATTAATAGTTGTGCCAATAATAATACAAAATACCGTTGTATCAACAATTGCACGTCAGGTTTCTTCTATGTCAGATGTTACACATCATTTATGCGACTACTGTAAGGCTCGTATTTTTTATTTTATTTTATTGTATTCGATTTAAAGGTGCTCGGGTACTTGGTATGGCAGGAAGGTGCTGCTCACAGTTTCAAAACGTTTGAGAACGCCGGTAGAGGGTCACTTTGTAGGGAACGGAATATCAAATGTCATAATACTGTAGCTCACTCCAGAAGTTATTTATTGGGCAGGAATTCGACTGTGTTTATTTTGCCTTCTAAAGTAAATATACGTAGTATGGGAACTAGACTATCGATCTTATCAGGACATTATTAAGTTTTGACAAAAGAGGAAAAATGTGAAGCATTTAATCACCGTTCTCTCTGAAACATATGAAGATATTCGATATGCTAGCGCAGGAGATAAAAACATCACTGTACTGTATTAAAAGACCTCTGAGTTATCTAGTTGTGTATTTCTTCATTCCGAACCAATGAGCTATCTCTTAATAAGAAAACTAATTGTGAGTGAGGATATTCAGAAATATTTTATCAGCAAAAATGCATTCCATGTGTTGAACCTCGCATAATAAATAAACACATAGAGGCTCTCCCATTCCACGCAGTGTACCCTTGACCATTATAATCACAATCATCACTTCAACAGCATATCATTGAACCAACGCTATTATTGGAATGTTGCAATTCAGTTTTTCAATGTGCAAAATTTGGTTAACCCTGCATCATGCTCCAATTACCCCTTGTATCTGGCATAGATTCCTGTGATAATGACAATAATAATTGAAAATATGAAACAACCTTCATTAAAATGAACTCTGTACCTAATCAGTAGCAAAGCGCAGTACGGCTGACATTGTATTATTATATGACAGTACACGAACTAGCACTGAAAGTCCGTACTACATTTGAAGAGCTTGTTTTCAAAACTGAATATCGACCAAAAAAATTATTTAAATGTTATGGTTGATTCCGTAACATTTACCTCAGCAAATATTTTTTGATCAAATGTTAATATTTCTCATTGACAAGGCTGTGAGAAAACATGCTTTTCGTTCAAAACTGAATATATCCATCACTTATAATACTGTATATTGAACAAAATAAGGCATTTAATTTTCTATTGTACATATAAATATTATGTTAGGATAAATTATGATAAATATTTGAGCTAAATACAACAACCAATTAAAAGAATATATATCCATTCATTTTTAGGTCATTTTATGAAAAAAAAAAGGCTTATTAAATCACCTTTTGTCCGCGTGTGTGTGTGTGTGTATGTGTGATGTGTGTGTGTCCCCCTAGAATAACTTCTATACGGCTCGAGAGATTTCAATGAAATTCGGTAAGGTCATAGCACCATTTTGGCCGACTCCGACTGTGCCCTTCAAATTGTTTTACGTCTCACCAATCCAACATGGCGGCTGTGCGAAATAATTTACCAGCTTTCAATATCTCCGAAACTATTACCGATATCACCCTGAACGTTTGTATGGCGATAAAGGAAACTACTGTAAGTTCACCTATAAGACTTTCAAAAATTTGGTAACTACAAAACCAACATGGCGGCCAAGCGAAGTTGCGACTTTAAAAAATATGTTTCCCGCGATTTAACCAACCAAAAGCAATGAACCTTGGTACAGAATATGTTTATACACATTGTAATGCACTGACATCTAATTTCGTTCAATTGTTTACATAACCTCAAGATGGCGGCTGTGCGAAATCACTGGCATTCAATATCTCTGAAGCTGTTAATGATATCACCCTGAAATTTTCTGCGTAGATAAAGGGCACTACTAGCAGATCATCTATGATACTCTCAGAAACCTGTTAACTAGTAAACGAACATGGTGGCCAAGCGAAGTTGGAAGTTTTAAATATACTTTTCTCGCGATTTTATCATCCAAACCCAATGAAACTTTGTACAGCAAATGTTTATGCACATTGTAATGCACTGGTATCTACTTTTGTTCACTTGTTTACATAACCACAAGATGGCGGCTGTGCGAATTTTAAAATTAAGTTTTAATTTCTTGTGTCGTAATCATGCGATCGAAGTGAAAGATTGAATAATGAACCTACGCAATAATTTTCCTTTAATGGTACATAACTCTATGGCCTATACTTATAACAATCCAACATGGCAGCCATCCGAAATATTTAGACGGTTCTCAATATCTGTGAATCTATTACAGCAATCAAACTGAATTTTTTAATGTTCATAGGGGCTATAAACATACGTTCACCTATAGGACTTTCAATAACCTGGTGTTCACAAATCGAACATGGCGGCCATGCGAAGTATAACTATTTAACTGACGTTTCTCGCAATTTAACCATCCGAGTGCAGTGAAACTTGTTACAGTAAATGCTTACTGTATACATCTAATTTATTTCAATTGTTTCCATAACCACAAGATGGCAGCTGTGCGAAATTTCAAAATCTCGTTCTTACTTCTTGTGTCCTAATCATGCGATCGAAGTTTGAATACTAAACGTACACAATAATCTTCATGTATCAGTACATAACTCTAAAACCTACAGTACATATATAAAAATCCAATATGGTGACCATCCAAAATATTAGACGGTTTTCAATATCTACGAATCTACGAATATTACAGCAAACAAACTGATTTTTTTATGTTGATAGAGGAAATTGACATAAGTAGGATATATGAAAATAGGCTTTAGCTCTTCACGGAACTACTTGTTATCAATGTTTTATCTATAACATTGTATGTACTATATATATTTTGGTGCCTTTTTTGGTTATAGTATGTTGCTCTTTCTAGCTATCATTCAAACTATATATTACTCCAGTTTGATAATCCTGTCTGAAGATACAGTAGGCCTATATGATTTTCCTCTCTGCTGTAAAATGTATGATTGAGGAGATATTCTGTTTTGAAAACAAGCTCTTCATTTATATAAATATCACTGAGAGAATGCTATGCTGTAGCATGTGTCATACTCGGTTAATTCGCGATGGTATTAAACTATTGAAAGCATCAATGAGTTGATTCTCTCCGAATAATGCGTTATGTACCCAAATTAGATTTTTAATATAAGGTCACCCTCCGGGGTGGAGAGTTTTCCGCTTAATCTAAAAACAAAAAGGTTAGGAGAAGTACGTTTGGTAGAGAGAGAGAAAGAGTGAGAGCGTGGTAGTTACGCTGATTGGCTACGTCCCTCTACTTACTTCGTCAGTGCTCACTCCAGCCAATAATTTTATTAATGCAGCCAATGGCCATGTACTTTTGTTTTCAGGACGGGTCAGGGAAGGGATATTGGAAGGAAATCGGCCTTGGACCTATAGAAAGGAACCGTCCCGGCATTTGCCTGGTGGTGAATATGGGAAACCACGAAAACCATTTTCAGGATGGCTGAGTTGGGACTTGAACCCACGCTCTCCCGATGGCAGCGAGGCACGAGGTAGCGCGTTGGCGCTCTCGGCCACCGCGACCGGTGAGATACTGAAATGAGCAAGCCTTGAATTCTCTCAAACAGGTGCTAAATACACAATATTGGTATCACTGAATAAAGCATTCCTACAGAAAAGAAATATGTTGTCATCAAATATACAGTAGATTTATGTACAGAATGTCATTTTTGAAATCCTTTGCCCGGGGCGTAGCGCTCTATGGAAGTGAAAGTTGGACTGCTGGTGCAGCAGAAAAGAGGATAATAGAAATGTTTGAAATGTGGTGTTACAGGAGAATGATGAATATCGGATGGGTAGATAGAGTAACAAATGGAGAAGTATTTAGACGAGTGTGTCAGGTTTTTGACAACTCCTAATGAAGAGAAGAGATAGGTTGGTAGGTCTCATACTATGGCACCCAGAAATAGCAAACTTAGTTGTGGAAGGAAGGGTCGAGGACAAGAACTGAAAGTCGTTACTCCATATCTTAGTCGTATCAAACACTTACAGTTCAAAGGGTTTCCCTGAAAATGCACTCTGTTCCAGCCCTCAGATTCTTCCACAAAGACAGGAATCCAGCTGTGGATATTTGGAATCGGGGTTTCATGTATGAATGTTTTCTAATTTTTCCGATGGACATGATCATCATTTTTTTTGTGCCTATTTTCATTTTATGAAAAAAAAAAGGCTTATGAGATCACCTTTTGTCCGTGTGTGCATATCTGTGTGAGTGTGTGGTGTGTGTTTCCTCCCAATAACTTCTAACCGGCTGGAGCAATTTCAATGAAACTCGGTAAGGTCATAGCACCATCTTGGCCGACCCCGACCGTGCCCTTCAAATTTTAGTATGTTTCACCAATCCAACATGGCGACTGTGCGAAATATTTCACCATCATTCAATATCTCCGAAACTATTACCGATATCACCCTGAAATTTTGTACGGCGATAAAGGGCACTACTAGAAGTTCACCTATGAGACTTCCAAAAACCTGGTAACTACAAAACCAACATGGTGACCAAACGAATTTGAGACTTTTAAATAGACTTTTCTCGCGATTTAGCCAACCATGTGAGGAGACAATATTTACACTTTACGGCAACCCTTTCTGCAAATGTACTTAGTTCGTCGCATCCAGGTGTTAGATTCCCATTGTTTCAGTGAAACAGGTAGTTGTTAAACCACAGTTCCCTTGATTGTACTGTGATTACTCTTGATAATGAAGTTAGTTTCCCGTGCCTCATAGTGCAGTACAATCTGACTAATGACCATCATCTGGCAGATAGGAAATTACTTGGAATGAGCGGAAGTCAATCAGGTGATCGAAACCACGTGATCATAGGATTACTCGGCGAAGGAGTCGCAGTGGTTTACACCGAATAAGTAAATGACTACGTTTGACTGGAATAAGTTGCCTGTTCTCAATGATGCTCAAGTTAGTCTGTTGTCATTATTTGATATTCAACAATTGGAACATCAAGTTGGTATCGCTATTATCTGAGGATAGTTGTGGTAATTCTTGTTTAAATTGTAGAACATGGACGTTTGTATGTGTGTTTTTTTCAGTCGTTTACCCTCCAGGTTGATGGACCCCACGGACTCAGCGAGAGAAATCACCACCACCGCCTCTACGGGCAGTGTCCTAGAGCTGGGAACATCTGGTCGGAGTGGATACAACTGAGGAGGTGTGATCAGCACCTCGCCCAGGCGGCCTCACCTGCAATGTGAACAGGGGCCTTATGAGGGATGGGAAGGGAGGGGAAGATTGGGATGGAAAGAAAAGGAAGAGGGAGGGAGGCGCGGCCGTGGCCTTACAAGAGATACCATCCTGGCATTTGCCCGAAGACGAAGTGGGAAACCAGGGAAAACCACTTCGAGGATGCCTGAGGTGGGAATCGAACCCCCTCTACTCCTTTGGGCCACCCGAGGCTGAGTAGACCCCGTTCCAGTCTTCATACCACTTTTCAAATTTCGTGGCAGAGCCGGGAATCGAACCCACGACCTCAGGGGTGGTAGCTAACCATGCTGACCACTAAGCTACGGATTCGACAGGTTTGTGGTAAGGGAGCTAATCATTAATATTGTGCATTTCAGTCGGTCCAGACAAAACTAATTCCAATTGCTGGAATATGATTGTGAAAAATAACCTGAAATGTTGTAGTTATAGCTTTTAACCATCACAAAAGAAGTACTTGTAGTTCATTTCCGCATATCAAATTACAATTCCGCTGTAGTCTTAGGGCTTACTGCTTATTACAGCAATAACAGCTACACCTTCATAGATTAGTTTTTGGGAGGAAGAATCTTCTTGTTAATGAGATCGTCATTTCAAAGTTTTGCAACAATAAAATAAATAGTTCTTTTTTTTGTGATAATGCCTTAATATTTATCAGTAATAATTATCACATGTCGCCTCCGTAGAGTAGCGGTCAGCATGGTTAGCTGCCGCCGCGGAGGTCCTGGGTTCGATTCGCAGCTCTGCCAAGTAATTTGAAAAGTGGTATGAGGACTGCAATGGGGTCTACTCAGCCTCGGGTGGTCCAAATGAGTAGAGGGGGTTCGATTCCCACCTCAGCCATTCTCGAAGTGGTTTTCCGTGGTTTCCCACTTCGTCTTCAGGTAAATACCGGGATTGTACTTACTGTAAGGCCACGGCCGCCTCCTTCCCCCCTTCCTAGCCTTTCCGTCCCAATCTTCCTTTCCCATCCCTCATGAGGCCACTGTTCGCTGTGCAGGTGAGGCCGCCTGGGCGAAGTGCTGATCACACCTCCCCAGTTGTATCCAACACGACCAGATGTTCCAAGCTCCAGGACACTGCCCGTAGAGGCGGTAGTGGAGAGTTCCCTCGCTGAGTCCGTGGGAACCACCAACCTAGAGGGTGAATCGGCAAAAAAAAGTATCAAACTTACTAAGTTTTCTGAGAGCCTCCGTGGCTTAGGCAGCAGCACGCCGGCCTCTCACCGCTGGGTCCGTGGTTCAAATCCCGGTCACTCCTTTTGAGATTTGTGCTGGTCAAAGTGGAGGCAGACAGGTTATTCTCCGGGTACTCCGGATTTCCCTGTCAACATTTCATTCCAGCAACACTCTCCACTATCATTTCATTTCATCTGTCATTCATTTAATCATTGCCCCAGGAAAGTGCGACAGGCTTCGGCAGCCGGCACAGTTCATATCTTCGCCGCTAGATGGGGGCTTCATTCATTCCATTCCCTGACCCGGTCGGTCGACTGGAAGCAGGCTGTGGATTTTCACTAAGTTTTCTGAGGGGTTTTCTTGTATTTTGTTTTTGCAGGGCAGAGTCTGTCTGAGAGTGTCACAGTAGGTTTGGTAGTATTATGTAGAGCTGTTTTTCCTTACATATTTGGATGTGATGATGCTCGCTTGACGAGTGAAACATGTCATCCCTTAGTCATCTTCTTCAATATAAATCATTTTCTCATGCAATTTATTTCAGGTTATTTTTCACATATTCCAGTATTGTGTGTTGACCGACTGAAAGCTACAATAATAATTATTAATAAGAGTTGTGGTTTTGTGGGGGTTCTACACCCTCCACCTCCACATTCCTGCACACAAGATGTCGGCGGTGCGATATCTCTCGAACCCATGGTTGGATTTTAACAAATGAGGTGTTGTTGAACTCGGGCAGACACCCCCTTTCCAATGGACAACATATTTCTACCCCAAAAATAAAACCTACCCTACTAGGGGTGAAAATTTTAATTTTTTAGAGAATCTCTCTTTCCAATTGCAACATGTGAGAGTTTGAATGTCAATATGGAATGAAACGTAGTTCCACATAATGTTCATGTGTACGGTGGATAGCCACTATGAATTAACATGCTTGTTTTTTGTTTTTTATGCATGCCCATTCATAGCTTTTGTAAGAGGGTGGGGGAGTGGATCCCTGTGGATGGGTTATTGTTGACAGGTCATTGATGACAGGTCCCTGTGGACGAGTCCTTGTGGATGAGTCCCTTTGGACTGATCCCTTTGGACGGGTTCCTTTGGCCTGGTTCCTATGGACTAGCCCATGAATTTATTTAAATTATGTCAAAGGGCCTAACTACATTTTGCGTGTAAAGCAGTGTGTTGAACTGACGTTGTTCACCAGTCCCCCACTAGTATAATGTGATAACGATATGAAAGGAAAGTGACGAAATACATATGAACATACAAGGGATCTAACTTGGTGGATGGATGTGTTCTAACGAGTCATTTGCAGTTGAAAGAGAATAATACATGTTCTTAACTGAGGAGATGGTACGTGCAGTAAACCGACTTGTTACTTCCTGTGTTACAGACATGACAGAGAGCGCGCAGATCTGTTGCTATGACTAACGCTGCAGTAATTTGAAACCGCAAGTGTTCATGAAGACAATGGATGATGATCATGCAAAGTTAGCAGTTATTGGATATTACACAGGTGTTCCTTCCGGTGTCATGTTGCTGACATGGCAGGGAGCGCACACTGCTGTTGCTATGACTGACGCTGCAGTAATTTGAAACCCCAAGTGTTGATTAAGACAATGGGTGATGATCATGCAAAGTCAGCAGTAATTGGATACCACACAGGTGTTCCTTGTGTACTTTGGACTCTCAGCTGTATTGGGAAAGGAATTGCAATGATCTGCAAAAAACTGCTGACACGAGCGATGAGAGTTTATATAAGAGAGGTGTCCTATATTTCCCTACTGTCAGTCTTTATTACTCGCTTTGAGTGAACAGTGCTCTATTACTGCTCAAGAGTTGTAAAAAAAAGCCTTTTTTTTGGTAGAAAATCATTAAATTATTTTGCAAGGTAAGTACATATTATTAATGGATTGTAGTCTTTTATTACTAATTGATGTTGAAGTTATTGATTGGAATGTATTTATTGATTGATTGATTGATTTGTTTACAGATAATTGGGTACCTGTAGGTTACCAGATTCCTACAATCTGTTCATTCGGTGACAGCAGTTGATAAATTATAAAAAGGTAAGTGCCCCTCTAAGAACTTTTAAACAGTTAGAGTGATATTTTCCAATGTTCACTACTAGATGTCAGTGAAAATGGTATATTTGGTAGTGAAAGTTGGAACTACTTGACCATGGTGTGTAAAGCTAATTTTGTAGGTTAGATTTTGATTACCGCTCTATTAAGTCCGAATGTACGTTGCTAGGTGTCAGTGACATAGGGAATATTTAAAGTCTTAACCTCAGTTCACCTAACATAACCTAACTTTACCTAACTTAACCTTGTCACTTGACATATTTTACAAGTTTAGACTTGCTTTATAACTGACTATGACGTCACACTTAGCTCACTTAACTGGTGGCTGCTGGTTTCTATCACGTGATATGTTCTACAAGTTTAGACTTGCTTTATGACTGACTATGACGTCATACTTAGCTCACTTAACGGGCGATCGCTGGTTTCTATCACGTGATATGTTCTACAAGTTTAGACTCGTTTTAAGACTGGCTATGACGTCACACATAGCTCACTTAACTGGCGATCGCTGGTTTCTATCACGTGACATGTTCTACAAGTTTAGACTTGGTTTAAGACTGGCTATGACGTCACACTTAGCTCACTCAACTGACGATCGCTGGTTTCTATCACGTGACATGTTCTACAAGTTTAGACTTGCTTTAAGACTAGCTATGACATCACACTTAGCTCACTTAACTGACTATCGCTGGTTTCTATCACGTGACATGTTCTACAAGTTTAGACTTGTTTTAAGACTGGCTATGACGTCACACTTAGCTCACATAACTGGCGATCGCTGGTTTCTATCATGTGACATGTTCTACAATTTTAGACTTGCTTTAAGACTGGCTATGACGTCACACCTAGCTCACTTAACTGGCGACCGCTGGTTTCTACCACTCTATCAAGTTCCAATGTTCACCGCTAAGTGTCAGTGACAGTGGTATATAGTAACCCTCAGTTAGAACTACATGAAGTTAGACTTGCTAAGAGTTCACAGATGATCGATTTAAATACCCTGCTATAACCATTGACTGGAATGTAATTAAACTATTTATATTGTACTTTGTTTTATCATTTATTAACATTTATGATTTCTTTCTTTTATAGGTAATTTCGAAAGTGATCATAATGTTCAAGTGTGGTGACTGTAAGAAACAGTTTTCAAGACCTGACAACCTTCAACGACACGCAAATGCTAAACATGACATTAAAATGTTTGTGTGCAGTCATTGTGCTATGACATTTAACCGACAGGATAGTCTTGGACGGCATGTAAATTTAAAGCATGTCAGTTCAGCACCTTTTTCATGTTCAGTTTGTGATCTTGGTTTTTCTGTTGTAAAGCGATATCAATCCCACATGGATGAATTGCATGGTGAACAACAGGAATTAAAAACTGTAAAACCATCAACTAGCACGGAACCTTTAAAGGAATGTGATGCTCAAAAGCGTAAACGTTCTGAAGATTGTGAATATGGCTGTGTAACAAAAAGAAAGAAGAATGGTGAACCTTTGATAACACATTGTGATGTATGTAATATTGATATACCTTCTTCAATCATTCATGGACATTTACTCAGTATTCATCATAAAAATAACGCTTGCCATGAAAGAAATTCTGGAAATATTCAACAATTTAAAAGTCGAATTGCTAGTTATAGACTTTATAGTAAAGAAAAAACTCAAAGTATTGAATCATTTTCAAAAAATGTTCAACCTACTGTGTTTGGCTTGGTAGGTAATGTTTTATTAGAGCATAAAACAATTAAAATGAATTTTTGAACTTTTTGGACTCTATGCAAAAAATGGGAGCGAAGGTGAAATTACGGATATCAAATCCTTTAATACAAAAAACATAATTGTTAGCGAATCAACTAATATTAGTGATATATATCAAAATATTTCAAGTGCTATCATTGTGAAGAGTGAAGAGTTCCAGGAAAGGGAGTCGGGCTGGGCATTGGTTGAAATACTTTATTTAGAAACCAACATGAATAAATATAATCCCCTTCGAGCATCATCATATATTGATTTACCTGCATGGATTAAACGGAAGAAAGCTTGTGTAAACGTTATGAATAGTGACCATGCATGTTTTGCGTGGGCTGTAACCTCAGCTCTCCATCCAGCAGTGATGCATGAGAATAGAACGTCATCTTATCCACAATATTCTTCAGTGCTAGATTTAAAAGAAATAGAATTTCCTATGGCGATAAAAGACATTCAACGTTTTGAAAAGCTGAACAATGTAAGTATTAATGTTTATGGAATTGAAAATAAGAGAATAGTAGGTCCTCCATATTATACTCAGGAAAAAGGATATTCATGTACATTTACTATACACAACTAAAAGTGAAAATGCTCACTATTGTTGGATAAAACATTTAAGTAGACTTGTTGGTAGCCAAGTATCAAAACATAAATCTAAGAAGTGGTTGTGTGATGGTTGTTTGCTACATTTCCAGAAAGAGGATCAACTAACTCAACATCAAAAATGGGGATGTAATCATGTGTGTACGGTATTACCGACTCCTAAAAATAACATTCTAAAATTTAAGGATTATGAGAAACAGCTTCGAGTACCATTAGTTATATATGCTGACTTTGAAGCTTTGCTAAAACCATTTAATACATGTTCATCGAATCCAGCCCAACCTTTTACCAACACTACTCACATTCATGAACCTTTTAGCTTTGCATATTATATTAAATGTAGTTACGATGACTCTTTAAATAAGTTTGAGCTCTATAGAGGACCTGATGCACCTAAAGTTTTTATGGAAAGACTTGAAAAAGATGCCATCCGTATATCCTCTATTTTAAATACGATCATTCCAATGGAGCCACTAACTTCATCAGAGCAAATGAATTTTGAAACTGAAACTAATTGTTTTATATGTGGTGAATGTTTATATACAGACAGGGTTCGCGATCATGAATATAACAGGAAAATATCGTGGTGCTACTCACCAAGAATGTAATTTAAATTATAAATTCATTCCGGTCATTCTACATAACGGTAGCAAATACGATAACCACTTTATCGTTAAAGAATTTGGAGCTTCAGATGTGAAAATTGATGTGATTGCAAATAATAAGGAACAATACATATCGTTCACAAAATACATCAAAACTAGCAATAAAAAAACATTAAACTGCGATTTTTAGATTCATTCCGCTTTATGCCGAGTAGTCTTGATAAGCTGGCTACTAATTTAAAATCAGATCAGTTTCATGAAATTCAACGTGTCTTTCCTAAAGAAGATGATTTTAATTTAATTCGTCAAAAGGGTATATTCCCTTATGAATATATTAACTGTGTGGAACGTCTTGAGGAGTGTTCTTTACCACCGAAAGATGCATTTTACAGTTCCTTAAACGCAAGTCATATCAGTGATCAGGAATATTTACATGCACAACGTGTATGGACACAGTTCCACATTCAAACTTTAGGAGAATTTTCAGACATATATTTGAAGACAGATGTGTTATTATTAGCAGATGTTTTTGAAAATTTTCGGAATGTTTGTATGAAAACTTATGACCTTGATCCTTGTCAGTATTTCACAGCTCCTGGGTTAAGTTTCAGTTCAATGTTGAAAAAAACGAAAGTAAATTTAGAATTAATGACTGATATAAACATGATCAATTTTATAAAATCATCAATTCGAGGTGGATTAAGCCAATGTAGTGGATGGTACACTAAAGCAAATAATAAATACATGCCTAGCTACAACCCTTGTGAAGAGTCAAAGTATATTGTCTACCTCGATGCAAATAACCAATATGGTTGGGCTATGAGTCAATATCTACCACTGAAAGATTTTCGCTGGCTGATACAACCTGAAATTGATGTCTTACATGTTGACACTCTTAATGATAACGATGATAAGGGATATATTTTGGAGGTAAATCTTGAGTACCCTAAAGAGTTACATGATGATCATAATGATTTACCATTTTGTCCTGAGAATATGAAATCTCCATACTTCACATCACGAACCAAAATGTTAATTGCTAATGTAAATGATAAATGTAAATATGTAATACATTATCAAAACTTGAGGCAGTGTCTACAGCATGGATTGAAATTAACTAAAATTCATCGCCTATTGCAATTTCATCAGTCAGCATGGCTCAAACCGTATATTGATCTAAACAATAATTTAAGGACACAGTCAACAAACGCGTTTGAAAAAGATTTTTATAAACTCATGAGTAATAGTGTTTTTGGAAAGACTATGGAGAATGTTGATAAACGAGTTGATGTAAAGCTGATAACAAAGTGGGAGAATGATGGTAAAAGGTATGGTGCGAGCAACTTAATAAGCAAGCCTAACTTTCATAGCTGTTCAATTATTCATGAGGATTTAGTTGTAATACAAATGAATCGTCTTAAAGTAACTTACAACAAACCCTTATATGTGGGTTACACCATTCTGGAATTGTCAAAAACACTTATGTATGAATTTCACAAATGATTATGTAAAGAAAAACTATCTTGATAATGTTAAATTACTCTACACATACACAGATTCTTTTATTTATGAGTTTAAAACTGATGATTTTTATGAGGATATCAAAACTGAGCTAAATAGGTTTGATACAAGTGACTATCCCGAGGATAATATTTACCATTTGCCTCTAGTAAACAAAAAGGTTCTTGGGAAATTTAAGGATGAATATGCTGGTGTTATTATAGACACCTTTGTAGGTACAGAATCTAAATCATACAGCTATATGACAATTGATGATGTAGTAGTAAAGAAATTAAAAGGAGTGAAAAAGAATGTTGTTAGTAAAGAGTTAGATATAAGTGATTATAAAAATTGTATAGTTAGTAACCCACCTGTATTATATAAGAAAATGTGTGTATTTAGAAGTAAAAATCATCAACTACATACCAATTTGCTGAACAAAGTTGCTTTAAGTAATGAAGACAACAAACGATTCATTATACCCAACACGTTTGATACTCTTGCTTGGGGAAAAAGTCGCATTGACGACTATTACTTTACTTGAGTCTAATGATCACTATATTGTAATATTTGTAGTGTGTTTTATATTGTAATATTTTTTTGTAAAAACTGTAAGTAGAATGTATAATGTTAGGCTACTGTAGATTAGTAAAAATAAGATAAGTAATACATTTTAGTGTAAAATGTTTGCTTTTGTATATTACGAAAAAGATTTTAAAAAATGTACAGAATGTGTGAACTAAACAAGGGAATGTAAAAAATGTAAAGTGGAAATTGTAAATATCCATGTGTGAAAAAAGTGAAATGGCTATTACCATTTTAAAATTAAAAAGACATTGTGATCTGGTAAACCTTGTTTTTATTTCACAACAACAAAAATGTACAGAATGTGTAAACTAAACAAGGGGAATGTAAAAAAATGAAAAGTGGAAATTGTAAATATTCATGTGTGAAAACAAAATGAAATGGCTATCACCATTTTTAAAAATTAAAAGATATAGTGATCTGGTGAACCTTATTTTTATTTCACAAAAAAAAAATTACAGAATGTGTGAACTAAACAAGGGGAATGTAAAAAATGTAAAGTGGAAATTGTAAATATTCATGTGTGAAAAGATGAAAATGAAGATATGGCTATCACCATTTTTAAAATTAAAAGACATTGTGATCTTGTAAACCTTGTTTTATTTCACAACGAATAGAGCTTTACAAAAATAGAATACAAAAGAAACACCAATTCCTCAATCCTTTTCAATGTTCATGTCCACTCATCATTAACTTTCCTTTTATAACACTAATCACAATGAGAGCTGCCAACCTCTCCCCACTGAGACATCGCAGGATGTCAAACGTTGTTTAGCTTTTCAACGATACTTTATCCACTACACGTCTTAATGCAGGATGACTGTGGTGATAAGAAAGGTGCATGCTTGATCCAAAGGATTAATAGGTATATCACCACGCTGCAAAGGTTCTTCAAGACAAGTTCCAGGACTACACAAATAATAACCAGGTAGGTAGATTTCGAAAGTTAAGTATTGAATTACTTTATCAATGACGCCATTGCCAGTTCAGGTCTGGCATATCCTTTTCCATCGATGGTAAAAAGGTTTGATCTTCCTCCTCCTCTGAGGATGATGTTTGTTGTTGCTGCTTTTTTTCTTCATCACACCCATGGTATGAGGAAACAAAGTCTTTACACTGACTTTTATGACTGTGATACAGTTTGACCAACTGGCAAGTAGCACACTGTCGCATAGAGGGTATTTTTGCCATAGCCACTTGCTTATGGTGTTCATAATCCGTACATGGTTGCAATTCACTTAACACAGGGTCTTGAGTCCATGATTTTGGTACATGTTGCCAGATTTCTTTCACTGCATTTGCTGCGACATAATAAATGAATGATTTTGGAAGAGCCAATAATTCTTCTTTGGTAAAACTGTCTAGTTTCTTTTTACACACAAAGAACTTTCCAATCGCTTTATCGGTAGCATCCCCTTTCTCCATGGTATCACGTTGATGTTTACACGTCGCTTGTAGAAATCTCACTGGTGTCATCCACAGGTAAACCTTTAGTTTTAATTTTATTTAACAACTCCCAGCAGGCATTGGTGGTTAGCCAATGTAACAATTGCCACACCTGTGCCAGGACTTTATGGGTAATATTGTCACAGGGGCAGCGGTCCATGAGTGTTTGCAGCGAAGGACAGCCCATGTCCATTAAATCGATACATTGACAGTAAGACGCCAAAAATGGTTGTAGCCATTGACGTTTTTCACTACCTTTCACAAATACTACATGTGCAGAAGACAAGTGGGCTTTCATGACCATGTCCAGGTGCTTATATGAAATGGTTCCTTGCTTCCAGTCTAGTTGCATATGAGTTTCAATCCACTGAGTTTGTTTACGGTCTTAATCACACAATAAATCAAACGCATAAGGTGGTTTAAACACCAAATGGGTAGCTTGTGATATCCAAAAAGTGGAACAATCGATGATGGCCACTTCCTTAAATATAAATTTGTTATCTCCAATTTTAAACCCTTGACAGTCGACAATCAGTGTACGCAACATGTTCACTCTTGTCTGGATCAAGTCCAACTGACCACAGACTGACAATTGTTCAGTAAAGTGTACCCATGTAATTTACTTACATTCCATTCTAGTAAAATAAAATAAAAACATAGAGTAGTCACTATAGAGGTTAGGATATGACAGGGGGGGGGGGGGCATAAGAAATAATAATATAACAACAACAACCAATTTTTATTTCATTATTTTATTAGCATAACAAGTTTTACATTCTTTTTTCATTCTAGGATAGAGGCGGTACCATCTCATACAACAAAAAAGTATTTTGTGTTTATAGTGTCCATAACACCGATGATATTCTAATGTCTCTAAACTGGGTGTTTTTGACTGTGAGCTGCTCACTGAAGCACTGTTGACACCATAAAGTCCACACGTATCATAACTTTTGTCATCACTCAGAGGCATGAGTGAGGGGTAACTTGAAAGACAGGGTATATTACCCACCTCCATTCTGCACAGGAAGGGGCAGGCAGGTGACCAGCGCTGATGTTCCTGCATGGGTTCATCGCTCTCTTGCCATTGGTCTAAGATGATGGGACAAAACACACATTTCACTTCATCTCTTGTTTTTAAATAGTAGAATCCAGCGGCCGCTAAGGCTTGAGGGTTTATAAAAGGCACCGGCCACGTCGCAAAGGTCTTGAAACGTTGTTCCTCAGATTTTAAATTCATGGATGTAACTTATCTTGAGGCTTGAAAGCAAGACATGACTGAGCGGTTTGATGTGGGTTGACCTGCTATTTATACACTTGTCACTTGGTTGGACAGTGGATAATAGTTGACTTGTTTGTGATGAATAATCAAACATTAGGCCGTGGTATTGGCTGGAACATTGTCATGCGTTTCAAAATCTAGTCGAATGTCAATATTGGATGGTTTGACAGACTCTTCCAAGTAGGAACAGTCAAAGACAATCAGTGGCGCCCTTGTCTTAAAAGCTTGGGGTGACAACATTGGACAATTCTCTTTTTGATAATACGACCATCTAAATTTAGAAAACAAGTCGTATAGGGGGCCAAACTTATTTTTTGAAAAATCTAAATCCAACCCTTCATAGGGAAACACAGCACCGTTGAGGAAAAGGCGTGCATTTCTCAATTGCAGGTGATCAAATTGCGTGACATCTTTGGTTTGTTGATACTTGCGATTCGTTTGAAAACCCACAATCATGTAGAGAGGTCTGTCTGTATAGCGGGCTGTTTTTATAGACCAACTGTGTGTGTTGGTGGTGCGCAATAACGGGTACTCATGGAGTGCCCAGCTTCTAAATTCCATGGGTAGTGGTATATCTCTCTTTACAATTTTGAGTATGTCCAGTTTTTTGCTATCGTTAAGGGTCACATGAGGCACTTCCCATAGCAAGCGTTGTAGTTGAATTTTTGAATCAATGGGGGCATTGTCGGCTCCCTTGAGTGCATTATTATCACTCCTGTCTCTCACCAGATAAAGCACTTGCCTTGCGTTGACCACAATGCGCTGGTGATCTTCAGCAAAGCCTAAAATCAGTTTATGAGGTAAATATCCAGTAAAGGTGCCATCGGTGTGTACCATCCAGTCATTGATCGAGTCAGGGCACCAACGCGCCCTGCAAAGTGTTTTAGCTTCTTCCTCACTATAAGAGGGATATAGTTTCATGACACTGGAAATACCCACATTTAGAGTGCTATCCACCACGATATCGTTAATCACATAACGCACTTCAGAAAACAGGAAGGCGAAAGCATGGTTGGCTAACTTGGATGTAGTGGGTGTAGAGCCATCGGCTTTGGTGAGCCGACCTTCAATCTGAATAACACTTTCATGCGGTAGAGTGTAAATATCTTGGTTGTTGATAACAAATTGAATTTCATCATTGTTATTGAGTCCAGGTGTTTGAGCTTGATAAGAATGCAGATCAATTCTTACCACTCCTGGTTGCTCCTCGATGTGGTTCGCGACCTCTAGGATAGAATTCATCGCGGGGGTTAATGTGGTAACCCAAATGCTGTAAAATCTGCTTGTTCTGAGATGTTAACGTGTATTCACGTGGTAAACAACTAACACCATTCCTAGACGGTGCTGTTGCTTTATATACAAACTTCATAGTGGTTTTAGCACCAACTTGTAAGTCACTGGTGTGGTAGAATCTAGATCAATGAGTTGTTGCTCTCTATTGATCAGTCTTAATGTTATATTACTAATACCATCGGCAGCCACAGAAAGAAAAAGCACCACTGGAGGGTTTTCACGAATAATATAGCCATTGGGCGATGTTACAATAAAGTCATAAAGCGAATGCGACGGTTCTTGATTGGTGTACACTTGACTAATAATATTACACGTCACCGACACATGATGGTCCTCAATGAATTTCACTTCGTGGTCTGATTCATGTTTTTTGTTGGGCTCCAACACGCGTGGTTTAAATCCTAGTAATGGGCCAATGGAATCGGGGTGAGTTTTAAAGTCAATTTTGAATGTAGAAAAAATACTGCAGCGATGAGTGTTGGTATTTCCTACAAGTTCAAACTTGCGCGTTCCATCGAGAAATGACTTTAAACCATATTCATTGATCAACACCACATAAATGTGTTCATAAATGTGATCTATCGTGTATCCACCAGAGTTCAGGGTGAGCACAGAATCATCATAGTAAAACTTGTTGTTCACATTTTCACGTATGTTGTATATTCGATTGTAGGTTTCAAGAGAAACAAGTCCTAAACCATAGGGTTTTTCACTCAATTCGATAGGTGGGTAAAAGTCTAGGCTCACTTCAGGTCCACGTCCATGCAGTGTAAACGTCTTACTTTCCACCGACATACTGTTGACGTTTTTGCTTATGTTGCGTCTTATATAAAAAAATTAAACACAAACGTCCACACTGTTGGCTGTTAAACGTTTGCTGACGTTTCACATTATAATATATCTTGATCCTGTTTCCAAAATAGGCCACTAGTTCCATGGGCGGGGGCAAATTCCCAAAACTGTCAAAGTACCATACAGTAGATCCCTCTTTGACATAAGCTACATAATGTGTTCCAGGTCCTCGGTGATCATCCAAATTGACAACAGCACTTTCATGTTTCCAGGGTTGTGAGGGTAATTGGTTTCGCATAAACACACCTCGAAAATGAGAAAGCTTCAGTTGTTTAGCATAGCTTTCCACTTGCTGATGTGTCAGGGCATGTCTTGCTATGGCTGAGGTTAAAGATGTTTTATTTTATTTTATTTCGAAAAGGTGAAATTCGAAATCCTTGTTGATAAAAGGCTGGCTTCAAATTGACATTTCTAGCCCCCATAGCAATGGCCTCCATTGTATCATTGTGTCGCTGACTTTCTTTGAGTTGTTGCTTGCCCTGTTGCGCGGCTTTAATAGTTTTTGCCACTGCACTGGCGCCGCCTAAAAGTGAGCCTAGAGCAGCCAGACCAGCGAATAATGCAGGTAAAAATCCCGCTCGTTTGGGGACGGGAATCACTCGCCCTTGTTTTGAACTCTGTCGTTGACGTTTTGGAATAACATGTCTTTGTGCTGCTACTCGAAGAACTTTCCTTATGGTCAACACAATATTTTTCTTTTTTTTCTTTCGCAAGGGCTTGTCCACGAATGTCTTAAGCCCAGGCTTTGCCAAGGACAGGGTCATATTTTTAGTCTTTCTCACCACATATCTTTGTTTCACCATGATGATAATGACCAACAACCTTTCACAAGAAAGTTTAAGTCACAACTAACGTCAGTAGTGTATTTGTACGGGTTCAGATCCCTCCACCTCCACACCCTCCACACAAGATGGCGGCAGCCCGATAACTCCCGAACCCGTGGTCGGATTTTGACGAATGAGGTGTCAAATTACTCAGGCAAACACCCCCTTTCCATTGGACAACATATCTCCACCCTAAAATAAAACCTACCCTACTAGGGGGTGAAATTGTAATTTTTTAGAGAATCTCTGTTACCAATTGCAACATGTGAGAGTTTGAATGCCGATATGGATTTAAACGTTGTTCCACATAAAGTGCATGTGTACGGTGGATAGCCACTATGAATTAACATGTTTGTTTTTTGTTTTTACGCATGCCCACTCATGGCTTTTGTAAGAGGGTGGGGGAGTGGTTCCCTGTGGACGGGTTATTGTTGACAGGTCCTTGTCGACAAGTCATTGTTGATGGGTCCCTGTGGACTGGTCCTTGTGGTCGAGTCCTTGTGGACGAGTCCTTGTCCCTTTGGACTGATCCCTTTGGACCGGTCCCTTTGACCTGATCCCTATGGACTGGCTCATGAATTTATTTAAATTATGTCAAAGGGTCTAACTACATTTGTGTGTGTTGAACTGACGTTGTTCACCACTACTATAATGGGATAACGATATGAAAGGAAAGTAGCGAAATACATGTGAACACGTGTGAGATGACCTTATTACCGTCCTCCTTGTGAAACAAGTCACATCCTGTTTTGCTTCATACGTGAGAAAATGCAAGTTCATGTGTAATATGATCTAACACACAGGTGTTCACCTGTACACGTGCACGATAAGAGCTAACAAGTCACAACCTGTTTTGACAGTGGTGAGAGGTGAAGGGGGGAGAGTTAGTGTAAGAGAGAACACAGGTGAAGAGAGAAAGAAATATGTATTGCTCATAATACATGTATAGCTGAGGACTGTACATAGGACTGTAGGTTAAGTACAACATGAGTAAATAAATAAATACAAGACACACAGGTTCACACAACATGTAATTTATTAATCCAAGAATTAAAGGCTGAGCTAAATCCCAACCATTTTACATATAGTTTATTTCCTTTTTGTTTCAACACTTTTTCCACAAGGTAATGTTTAGGAAACGCTGTCTTTTGAAGTTCTTGAAGATAAAACCTGCCTTTTATGGGTTGATGGTTGAGGTCCTCGAGTAAATAGGTGACTGGACTGTTCAGGTTGACTTGACGAATTCGAAATAGTTCTGTCCCCCAATTTGGTGTGTAGCCCTTGTCGAAGGCGGACTTGAATTTGCTCACACGAACATGGTCCCCAATGTTAAGGCGATGACGTTTAGGGTCTGCTGTTTTTATGGGGTTAAACAGTTTATCCAGTTGTGGAATATTTTTAGTTACAAGTCGTGGCTTGGTCCCAATGGTTCTGTGTTTGGTGTCGTTGTAACGTGACACTAACTCAGGTAATAAGTCCAACCAGCGATAAGTGCCCTGAGCGGTAAACGCTTTCCACATATGGGTTTTCAATGTTCGGTTGAACCGCTCGACCACGCTGGCTTTGAGATTGCTGTACGTGGTGTAATGGTGAATATCCTTAGATTTGAGAAAACTGGAGAATTCCTTGTTGAAAAATTCCTTTCCCTGGTCGGTTTGTAGCAGCTGAGGTTGACGTTTAGATTGTTGAATAATATGTAGAAAGGCTTTGGTGACTAGTGGACTAGACTTGCGACGCACAGGTTCAACAAACGCCATTTTGGAATAAACATCAATGACCGCCAACATATAGCGTACACCATCGTTAACGTTAGCATAGGGAATCATTTCAACCAAGTCTGCTTGCCAAAGTTCATCCACACCCTGTGAAATCACCTTGAGTCGCTGATAGTGACGTCTAGCTGGACGATGCAACTCGTGAGCAATACCCATTTTAATGGGTGAGGGCTTAAACAATAATTTTGGCATTTCGAAGTTCTTCCTCAATTTCTTGAATTTCCCAATCGTGACCAGTATGGCCGGCTTGACGTGAAGCATGCAACAGCTGTAGTCGCTGGACGAGTTTATTTGGATTGTGCCAGTAGGTAACATCTACAAGGGGTTTTAATGGTTTAAATGTCACCCCTGAAGCGGACACTTTACGACGTTCACTTTGACTAGTGGGGAACATTTTTGCAATGATGGTTTTATATTTTTGAGATATATTAGCATTCACTTGTTGAGTGGGATCATACTGTCTTTTGTGAGCATGGGTATCCAATAAAATGGATTTATATTTACTAAGGTCCTCTGACGTATAATCTTGAGATGAGGGAGTCCTAGAGAATAGTAGCTTTAACAGTCCTGGTGTTAATTTATAGTTGATCTTTTTAATGACAGCTTTAGTACGACTAAATTTAATCGATGAATCACCAATTTTAAAACTATCATTCTCATAGCGAACGCCATATGTGGTATCTGTGTTTCCAACAAATAGATTGGTGAAATAGGGTTCCAGTGTTGATCCATAATATTTTATTAAAATGTTTTTCAGTTGAGCTTTATGTTGAGGAGTGGCCAAGAGTTGTGAAAATGGAGACGATCTGGAAGGGCAAGGGGTTTCGACCATGGCCAAGGATTTCCTTTTTCTTAAAAACTCTGCAAGGGGTGATGCCTTTTTTTGAGGCGTAAACACTTGTTCCTCATTATCCTCAACTTCGTTAACAATAGTTAAATCTTCCTGTTCCTCTTCATCTTCCTCTTTCTCTTCCTCAGAGTCCTCGTGGTGCGTCTGACTGGCTTGTGAAACGGTAGGTAGCGTTTCAAATGGCTTGATAGAGGGTTTCAACATAGCTTTTAGCGGAGGTGCTAAATGTTGTTGAATAAACAAAGCATGATCCGCACGCGATCGTTTCAATTGACGAAACTTTTGGCGAATAGTATTTTTTGCTCTAATAATATGCTTTTTCAATTGACTCTCTGCTAACGCCATGATGTCGCGACAAATGACTTGAGAGGGAATGATACAGTGCCTTAAATAGCAATAAAATGATCAAACCCTAAGCGATACCGCCCTTGGTTGAGTTCACTTTGTTTGTCAATCAATAAACAGGCATGACGTTGTGTGTTCCAGCACTTGCCACACAATTCTGTAAACATTTGAAAGGTCATATCCGGATTCACATGTTCATTATAAATGTAACGACTGTTCCTCTCGTCCTGGCGAAATAAAACAATGACATTGGCATTGTCACGAATCAACTGTTTGGACATTTTAGAATACGTGTGTCCAAGATAGAAGCAATCGATATGTTTGTGTCGACCCATGCTGAAATAGCTTTGAATGATACCTTGTCGTTCAGTGGATACATCATCGAAAATCATGAGTGAATCAGGCTTTACCTCATCCGGTGAAATTACATTTTCATGCGTGGAAAATGTAAAATACCCCATATTCTCATTTTTTAATCCAGACATGACTTGATCCAGAAACACGTAGAGGGGTTGGTAGAGAGATTTTGCGAAAATATAAATATTTTGAAAACACAGACCATTGGGCGCTGTAATAAGTGTCAGCAAAAGATTGGTCTTTCCACAGCCGGAAGGTCCCACAATGATGCAGCGAATGGAAGATGGAAACAGTGAACCATGGCGTTGTTCACGTGATGTGGGGCAGAGATGGGAAACCATGTCCCTCACAGGGAATGACTCTTGCTGCTTAATTAGCTTCATTTCAACTAAGGCTTAGAGAGGCTAGCAGGCTGTCTATATACATCGCACCGAGCCTCGTCATAGAAACAGTAGACTCGTATTACAGGTTGACGATGGATGTCTTTGGACGTGCGTTGATGGTCAAAGCTAGGTCTGTTCCCATACATGATCCTAAACAAGAAACAGATCCTGCTAATAAACACTATGTGGATAGGTCAGTAGTGCCACGCACAAAACAAGGAGATTATGACTTTAAAGGAAAGCGGTTAACTCATGTAAAACATCCTCAAGTGTCAACAGACGTTACTACAAAAAAGTATGTGGATAACAAGGTGTATGAGTTTTATGATAAAGTGCCTCAGCTTACGGTGGATGGCTATAGCGCTAATCATCACCGCATTATTCACGTGGAAGACCCACAAGAAGATGATGATGTCTGTACCAAGCGATACGTGACCTATGAAATGAAAAGGCTTTATAAATTTATCCCATCTGTATTTTTAGTGCATCTGACAAATGTAAAACCTGTGAATGAGAGAAACCATATACCGCTAGTTCATGACCAGCACTTGACCTATGTGCTTGCTTCGGGTTTAAGCCACTATCGACTACACTAAAATGGAACCATTCACATCAAATATGCCATACCTGATGAGAACCATTTACAAATAGAGATAAATGGTCATAGGATGTTGGTCCATAACCATGAAATGGTCAATGCAGGAGAGGAATTATCCTTTCATCTCCTGTTGACATGGAATGAAAAGCAAGCTGGAAAAACCATAAATGATTTCCCACTTTATGTAGAATTGGAATATACAGCCATGAAATAACAATCTAATGTTAGTTGTGACTTAAACTTTCTTGTGAAAGGTTGTTGGTCATCATCATCATGGTGAAACAAATATATGTGGTGAGAAAGACAAAAAGCCTGTCCTTGGCAAAGCCTGGGCTTATGACATTCGTGGACAAGCCCTTACGAAAGAAAAAAAGAAAAAATAATGTGTTGACCATAAGGAAAGCTCTTCGAGTAGCACAGAGACATGTTATTCCAAAACGTCAGCGACAGGGTTCAAAACAAGGGCGAGTGATCCCCGTCCCTAAACGAGCGGGATTTTTACCTGCATTATTCGCTGGTCTGGCTGCTCTGGGTTCACTTTTAGGCGGTGCCAGTGCAGTGGCAAAAACTATTAAAGCCGCGCGACAGGGCAAGCAACAACTCAAAGAAAGTCAGCGACACAATGAAACAATGGAGGCCATTGCTATGGGGGCTAGAAATGTCAATTTAAAGCCAGCCTTTTATCAACAAGGATTTGGAATTTCACCTTTTCGAAATAAAAAAAACATCTTTAACCTCAACCATAGCAAGACATGCCCTGACGCATCAGCAAGTGGAAAGCTATGCTAAACAACTAAAGCTTTCTCATTTTCGAGGTGTGTTTATGCGAAACCAATTACCCTCACGACCCTGGAAACATGAATGTGCTGTTGTCAATTTGGATGATCACCGAGGACCTGGAACACATTATGTAGCTTATGTCAAAGAGGGATTTACTGTATGGTACTTTGACAGTTTTGGGAATTTACCCCCGCCCATGGAAATAGTGGCCTATTTTGGAAACAGGATCAAGATATATTATAATGTGAAACGTGAGCAAACGTTTAACAGCCAACAGTGTGGACGTTTATGTTTAATTTTTTTATATAAGACGCAACATAAGCAAAAACGTCAACAGTATGTCGGTGGAAAGTAAGACGTTTACACTGCATGGACGTGGACCTGAAGTGAGTCTAGACTTTTACCCACCTATCGAATTGAGTGAAAAACCTTATGGTTTAGGACTTGTTTCTCTTGAAACGTACAATCGAATATACAACATACGTGAAAATGTGAACAACAAGTTTTACTATGATGATTCTGTGCTCACCCTGAACTCTGGTGGATACACGATAGAAGACATTTATGAACACATTTATGTGGTGTTGATCAATGAATATGGTTTAAAGTCATTTCTCGATGGAACGCGCAAGTTTGAACTTGTAGGAAATACCAACACTCATCGCTGCAGTATTTTTTCTACATTCAAAATTGACTTTAAAACTCACTCCGATTCCATTGGTCCATTACTAGGATTTAAACCACGTGTGTTAGAGCCCAACAAAAAACATGAATCAGACCATGAAGTGAAATTCATTGAGGACCATCATGTGTCGGTGACGTGTAATATTATTAGTCAAATGTACACCAATCAAGAACCGTCGCATTCGCTTTATGACTTTATTGTAACATCGCCCAATGGCTATATTATTCGTGAAAACCCTCCAGTGGTGCTTTTTCATTCTGTGGCTGTCGATGTTATTAGTAATATAACATTAAGACTGATCAATAGAGAGCAACAACTCATTGATCTAGATTCTACCACACCAGTGACTTACAAGTTGGTGCTAAAACCACTATGAAGTTTGTATATAAAGCAACAGCACCGTCTAGGAATGGTGTTAGTTGTTTACCACGTGAATACACGTTAACATCTCCGAACAAGCAGATTTTACAGCATTTGGGTTACCACATTAACCCCCGCGATGAATTCTATTCTAGAGGTAGCGAACCACATCGAGGAGCAACTAGGAGTGGTAAGAATTGATCTGCATTCTTATCAAGCTCAAACACCTGGACTCAATAACAATGATGAAATTCAATTTGTTATCAACAACCAAGATATTTACACTCTACCACATGAAAGTGTTATTCAGATTGAAGGTCGGCTCACCAAAGCCGATGGTTCTACACCCACTACATCCAAGTTAGCCAACCATGCTTTCGCCTTCCTGTTTTCTGAAGTACGTTATGTCATTAACGATATCGTGGTGGATAGCACTCGAAATGTGGGTATTTCCAGTGTCATGAAACTATATCCCTCTTATAGTGAGGAAGAAGCTAAAACACTTTGCATGGCGGGTTGGTGCCCTGACTCGACCAATGACTGGATGGTACTCACCGATGGCACCTTCACCGGATATTTACCTCTTAAACTGATTTTAGGCTTTGCTGAAGATCACCAGCGCATTGTGGTCAACGCAAGGCAAGTGCTTTATCTGGTGAAAGACAGGAGTGATAATAATGCACTCAAGGGAGCCGACAATGCCCCCATTGATTCAAAAATTCAACTACAACGCTTGCTATGGAAAGTGCCTCATGTGACCCTTAACGATAGCAAAAAACTGGACATACTCAAAATGGTAAAGAGAGATATACCTCTACCCATGGAATTTAGAAGCTGGGCACTCCATGAGTACCCGTTATTGCCCACCACCAACACACACAGTTGGTCTATAAAAACAGCCCGCTATACAGAGAGACCTCTCTACATGATTGTGGGTTTTCAAACGAATCGCAAGTATCAACAAACCAAAGATGTTACGCAATTTGATCACCTGCAATTGAGAAATGCGCGTCTTTTCCTCAACGGTGCTGTGTTTCCCTATGAAGGGCTGGATTTAGATTTTTCAAAAAATAAGTTTGCCCCCCTGTACGACTTGTTTTCTAAATTTAGATGGTCGTATTATCGAAAAGAGAATTGTCCAATGTTATCACCCCAAGCTTTTAAGACAAGGGCGCCACTGATTGTCTTTGACTGTTCCTACTTGGAAGAGTCTGTCAAACCATCCAATATTGACATTCGACTAGATTTTGAAACGCATGACACTGTTCCAGCCAATACCACGGCCTACTGTTTGATTATTCATCACAAACAAGTCAACTATTATCCACTGTCCAACAAAGTGACAAGTGTATAAATAGCAGGTCAACACACATCAAACCGCTCAGTCATGTCTTGCTTTCAAGCCTCAAGAGAAGTTACATCCATGAATTTAAAATCTGAGGAACAACGTTTCAAGACCTTTGCGACGTGGCCGGTGCCTTTTATAAACCCTCAAGCCTTAGCAGCCGCTGGATTCTACTATTTAAAAACAAGAGATGAAGTGAAATGTGTGTTTTGTCCCATCATCTTAGACCAATGGCAAGAGAGCTATGAACCCATGCAGGAACATCAGCGCTGGTCACCTGCCTGTCCCTACCTGTGCAGAATGGAGGTGGGTAATATACCCTGTCATTCAAGTTACCCCTCACTCATGCCTCTGAGTGATGAAAAAAGTTATGATACGTGTGGACTTTATGGTGCCGGCAGTGCTTCAGTGAGCAGCTCACAGTCAAAAACATCCAGTTTAGAGACATTGGGATATCATCGGTGTTATGGACACTATAAACACAAAAGACTTTTTTGTTGTATGAGATGGTACCGCCTCTATCCTAGAATGAAAAAAGAATGTAAAACTTGTTATGCTAATAAAATAATGAAATAAAAATATTGGTTGTTGTTGTTGTTATATTATTATTTCTTATGCCCCCCCCCTGTCATATCCTAACCTCTATAGTGACTACTCGATGTTTTTCTTTTCTTTTACTAGAATGGAATGTAAGTAAATGACATGGGTACACCTTACTGAACAATTGTTAGTCTGTGGTCAGTTGGACTTGATCCAGACAAGAGTGAACATGTTGCGTACACTGATTGTCGACTGTCAAGGGTTTAAAATTGGAGATAACAAATTTATATTTAAAGAAGTTGCCATTATCGATTGTTCCACTTTTTGGATATCACAAGCTACTCATTTGGCGTTTAAACCACCTTATGCGTTTGATTTGTTGTGTGATAAAGACCGTAAACAAACCCAGTGGATTGAAACTCATATGCAACTAGACTGGAAGCAGGGAACCATTTCATATAAGCACCTGGACATGGTCATGAAAACCCACTTGTCTTCTGCCCATGTAATATTTGTGAAAGGTAGTGAAAAAGGTCAATGGCTACAACCATTTTTAGCGTCTTACTGTCAATGTATCGATTTAATGGACATGGGCTGTCCATCGCTGCAAACACTCATGGATCGCTGCCCCTGTGTCAATATTACCCATAAAGCCTTGGCACAGGTGTGGCAATTGTTTCATTGGCTATCCACCAATGCCTGCTGGGAGTTGTTAAATAATATTAAAACTAAAGGTTTACCTGAGGATGACACCAGTGAGATTTCTACAAGCGACGTGTAAACATCAACGTAATACCATGGAGAAAGGGGATGCTACCGATAAAGCGATTGGAAAGTTCTTTGTGTGTATAAAGAAACAAGACAGTTTTACTAAAGAAGAATTATTGGCTCTTCCAAAATCATTCATTTATTATGTCGCAGCAAATGCAGTGAAAGAAATCTGGCAACATGTACCAAAATCATGGACTCAAGACCCTGTGTTAAGTGAATTGCAACCATGTACGGATTATGATCACCATAAGCAAGTGGCTATGGCAAAAATACCCTCTATGCGACAGTGTGCTACTTGCCAGCTGGTCAAACTGTATCATGGTCATAAAAGTCAGTGTAAAGACTTTGTTTCCTCATTCCACGGGTGTGATGGAGAAAAAAAGCAGCAACAACAAACGTCATCCACAGAGGAAGAGGAAGATCAAACCATTTTACCACCAATGGAAAAGGATATGCCAGACCTGTACTGGCAATGGCGTCATTAACAAAGTAATTCAATACTTGACTTTCGAAATCTACCTACCTGGTTATTATTTGTGTAGTCCTGGAACTTGTCTTGAAGAACCTTTTGCTGTGTAGTGATATACCTATTAATCCTTTGGATCAAGCATGCACCTTTCTTATCACCACAGTCATCCTGCATTAAGACGTGTAGCGGAAAAAGTATCGTTGAAAAGCTAAACAACTTTTGACATTCTGTGATGTCTCAGTGGGAGAGAGGTTGGCAGTCGTCATTGTGATTAGTGTTATAAAAGGAAAGTTAATAATGAGTGGACATGGACATTGAAAAGGATTGAGGAATTGGTATTTCTTTGTATTCTATTTTTGTAAAGCTCTATTTGTTGTGAAATAAAAACAAGGTTTACAAGATCACAATGTCTTTTATTTAAAAAAATGGTGATAGCCATTTCATTTTTTTCACACTTGAATATTTACAATTTCCACTTTACATTTTTTTACATTCCCCTTGTTTAGTTTAAACATTCTGTACATTTTTGTTGTTGTGAAATAAAAACAAGATTCACCAGATCACAATGTCTTTTAATTCTAAATATGGTGATAGACATTTCATCATTTTCATTTTTTCACACATGAATATTTACAATTTCCACTTTACATTTTTTACATTCCCCTTGTTTAGTTCACACATTCTGTACATTTTTTTTGTGAAATATAAATAAGGTTCACTAAATCACTATATCTTTTATTTTTAAAAAATGGTGATAGCCATTTCATTTTTTTCACACATGAATATTTACAATTTCCACTTTTCATTTTTTACATTCCCTTGTTTAGTTTACACATTCTGTACATTTTTGTCGTTGTGAAATAAAAAACGAGGTTTACCAGATAACAATGTCTTTTTAATTTTAAAATGGTGATAGCCGTTTCACTTTTTCACACATGGATATTTACAATTTCCACTTTACATTTTTTATATTCCCCTTGTTTAGTTCACACATTCAGTAAATTTTTTAAAATCTTTTTCGTAATATACAAAAGCAAACATTTTACACTAAAATGTATTACTTATCTTATTTTTACTAAACTACTGTAGCCTAACATTATACATTCTACTTACAGTTTTTACAAAAAATATTACAATATAAAACACACTACAAATATTACAATATAGTGATCATTAGACTTAAGTAAAGTAATAGTCGTCAATACGACTGTTTTCCCAAGGAAGAGTATTAAATGTGTTGGGTATAATGAATCGTTTGTTGTCTTCATTACTTAAAGCAACCTTGTTCAACAAATTGGTATGTAGCTGATGATTTTTACTTCTAAATACACACATTTACTTATATAATACAGGTGGGTTACTAACTATACAGTTTTTATAATCACTTATATCTAACTCATTACTAACAACATTCTTTTTCACTCCTTTTAATTTTTTTACTACTACATCATCAATTGTCATATAGCTGTATGATTTAGATTTTGTGCCTACAAAGGTGTCTATAATAACACCAGCACATTCATCCTTAAAATTCCCAAGAACCTTTTTGTTTACTAGAGGTAAATGGTAAATATTATCCTTGGGGTAGTCACTTGTATCAAACCTATTTAGCTCAGTTTTGATATCCTCGTAAAAATCATCAGTTTTAAACTCATAAATAAAAGAATCTGTGTCTGTGTAGAGTAATTTAGCATTATCAAGATAGTTTTTCTTTACATAATCATAGTGAAATTCATACATAAGTGTTTTTGATAATTCCAGAATGGTGTAACCCACATATATGGGTTTGTTGTAAGTTACTTTAAGACGATTCATTTGTATTACAACTAAATCCTCATGAATAATTGAACAGCTATGAAAGTTAGGCTTGCTTATTAAGTTGCTCGCACCATACCTTTTACCATCATTCTCCCACTTTGTTATCAGCTTTACATCAACTCGTTTATCAACATTCTCCATAGTCTTTCCAAAAACACTATTATTCATGAGTTTATAAAAATCTTTTTCAAACGCGTTTGTTGACTGTGTTCTTAAATTATTGTTTAGATCAATATGCGGTTTGAGCCATGCTGACTGATGAAATTGCAATATGCGATGAATTTTAGTTAATTTCAATCCATGCACATGGTCTTTCCTCTTTAACGATACCCCTCTCTTCTAACAAATCTTCATCAGTCACTTCATATATCTCATTAATCGTAATCAGGTGTGGTGTGGCAATGCATTTACAGGTTCTCACTGACGTTGAGAAATCGGCGTTTTTTTTGTGTTACCGACCTCAAAATTCTGTTGGCTCGTAGAAGGCCCAGGATCGATTACAACATCCTGCCTTTTCTTTTGGTTGTCTGCTTCTTTTTCCCGTAATTCTTTCAGGTATTGCTGGCTTTCCTTCTCTCTTTCCTGATACTGATCGGATGTCATAACCTGACCTTGAGGATTCTGATTTCTGTTTTGGTTCTGGTTATTCCTATTATAATTTCGGTTATAACCATTATTGTTATAATATCTGCCTCTTCCATTGTAATTTCCTCGGTTATAGTTCCAGCCTCTTCTCTGTTGATACGGTCGGTAACCTTGCGATCTGTTATTTCGAAACTGATTATTCCTTTGAGGACCTACATTGTCAGTTTTCTCCTCATCTGGCTTGTCAGTTTGTTGGACTTGGTCCATATATACAGTGTTTATTTCTTTAAACTCCTGCCTTTGACCTTTCTGTACCATGTTAGGCATTGGACTTGTGTAGTCTAACCTCCTCAGTAATTCATCCATGCTGGTTAAATCCCTGGTGTTGGACGAAAGTATTAGCCTTCTCACCTCAACTGGCAGCATACGAGAAATCGCATCAATAAGTTGCTCCGTGGACAATGGGGGTTGTAAGAATCTCAAGCGGGATAATTGACTCGTAAAGAAATCAGCGTACCGCGTTGGAAGAGTACCGGAGTATTTTCTTGAATACACCTCCGCTCTTAACGAATTCTGCGCTTCTATGGACCAAAATCGTTTGATTAATGCCTCTGCAAACTCGTCAAAGTTACTGAATGTGTATCTAAATGCGCAAAACCATTCGAGGGGTCCTCCAATCAAATATCTCTCCACTATCTTCATCTCTCTCTCTCTGGGAATGTGAGCTTCGATGAAATAATCTTTGAGGTTCCTTACATATTCGATAGGTGTCAAACTATCCGTGTTACTGAATTTTTGCGGTTTATCTTCAAAATTCCTGATGACCGTTACGTTCCTCGGATATGAATCCGGGTAGTTTTTCCCACTATCACGATAGTTCCACTCAGGTTCCATATTTCTCTCGTCATCTTCCTCCCTGAATCTGGATATACGTTCTTCAGGAGTCACGTCTCTCTCTTCTGGATCTAAGTTATATCTTCTGGTATAATTCCTACTAGTTTCGCAAGCCAAGCCTACTGTATCCTTGTCAGTGATTTCCGTTAAGACTTTCTTGATTAATTCTTCTTTGTAGGTCTCCATTAAATTAGCCTCTCCTAACTTCAAATTCTGTAGTTTACTCGTCGCTTCATTCACATCAGAGACAACTTTATGAATCTGTTCCTCTAATGCAGATTTTAATGTTTGCACATCCTGACCTAATTGTGTCCTATCTTCAACTTGTCTTTCGGATAGCGAATCCATCCTGACGCTTAAATCTTTCCTAATCTGTACTACTTCATTGTTAATATCAATTTGAGTACTGGCAAGTTTCCTTTCAATACGATCCTGAATTTGGGTTACATGTTCCCCACTTGACCTAATCCACTCGTCTTTCCATATTGCTACGTTTGCCGTTAACATTTCTGCTATGTCTAATTCAATATCCTCTTTCAATACTTTATTATGGTCTAATACTTGGGTTCTCATGACCTCTACATCAAACTTTAAACCTTCTAAAGACGCTGTCGTTCTAACTGACTCATCCACTAGCCTAGTCGTTAATGCACTTATATTACGTGTACAAAGAGTTTTCGAATTTTCTATCTCTTCCCTGACTTTATTTACATCAGTTTGGACTTTAGCAACGTCTACGAAAACTGTGTTGACCTCTACTTGAATTTTATTTATGTCACTTTGCATCTCGTTTACATCCGAATGAATGTTATTAATATCAACCTGTACATTGGACACATCAGTTCTAACATTTTGGATCCCTCTTTGGACTTCCTCAACCTTGTCTTGGACAGTCGCAACATCATTTTTGACAACAACTACCTCAGCCCTAGCACAAGAAATATCACTACGGACATTAGCAACATCTAAATTCAACATTGTAAGATCTTTATGCACATTAGCAACATCAATTTTAACATCAGCAACATTTTTATGCATATTAGACACATCTGTTTTAACATTGGACATGTCGGAGCGCATGTCAGTTACAGTATTCTCAATTCCTTGGGTATTAATCTGTAAACGCGACATATTATCCTCTAAGTTAGCAGAACTGGTCTGAAGAGCTTTCATATTCTCCTCCATTCGACTAGCATTCTCCTTCATACTCTCACTCATGCTTGCTTTCAAGTTAGCAGACAAATTACTAGCATTCTCCTCCATGCTTGTTTTCAAGTTAGCAGACATCTCCGCTAACATCATCTTCAAACTTTCATCTGCCATTACAATATTATTCAAAATTTGGACTGCTGTAGGGACATACATCAAAAGAGCAAAATAACAACATTTGAGCAACACTTTTCACCATATATAATTTTGATCAATTTTCTGTCTTAAATCTAACTTATAACTACCTTATAATTAACTTTCGAAGATACTTCATGTTGAAACAAACTCAAGCACATGTTCAAATTTCCCTGGCTCATTTTAAAATATCCTATCACAAATAATTTTACATTTACAATCCAAATAATTTAATTTTATCTTTAATATGACTGAAATGTCATAAGCCGGTCAAATAAAATAAGATTCTAGATCATAGGCGATTTTTCCTAAGTTTCCAGCCCATTTAACCTTTCACAAGTTGTATAAGATCTGATCCTTTCTGAGTGTAATTTTCCTAATACAATACAACATTTAATTCCTATATAATCACACTCTTAAATTCTACAATTGGCCAAGACATCTAACAAAGAATCAACCTCTTTATTTGAGTCTAATCGAACCACACGTTTTAGGTTTGCCAATCCTACTGGCGTTCAACCTGGTGATCCAGTTATGTTGAATCGAGCCCCAACGTTTTAGGTGCGCCAATCCTTCTATTGACTCAGCCCCACGTTCTTGGGTCGCCAATCCTTCTGTCCCCGTTTACCCGGATAGTAGGCTGTCAGATATCCGCCCCCTCAATCGGATTGCCAACAATCAATCGCACCAGCTCAGCTACATCAATGAAAATGGCACTGACAGATACTACCGAGGTTTGAACACAGAAGTTACCAAGAAAAAAAATTATTGTGGAACACACCAAAATAGACGGGGTTACATACTTACTTTTACTTACCTCTTATAAATATCTCGGGGATTGGGTTGACAACAGGATCATTAAAGTATGCTCTCACAATAACCTTCACCATGACATTTAACAATGAACCAGACCGAAGACGAGAACTTTGAACTGTACAAAAGCTTTATTTTCAAATAAAGAGTATGATTTTCACAACTCAACAAAATAAACGTGGCTATCAGTAGCCTATGTCAATCTGACTACGTCCTCCTAAAGGACTTGCAAATTTATCAAACAATCTGTTAGCTCCCATGAGCTCAAAATAACGTAACATTTTAAAACACATTTGGATTGGATGAGGAAGTCAGGGTACGACACATATAGAGCATTTGGTTTCCTTTTAATAAACATAACACCTTTATTAATAGGCACAAGGCCGGAGTATCGACCTCACCCGCTTATAACCAGATGTCTGGCCGGCTGGTCTACTCTTTAACCTGGCTCACACCCGTCAAATGGGGCGCTCTCGTCTCCCCACACTTGCGTAAGAATTCAGCTCCTTTTAAAGCTTTAAATGTCTACAAGACAACTCATACATATTGACGCAAATCTTTCAAATGTTTAACTCACATCCCACTGGATTATTTTAACATTCCCTAAACTTGTTAAGTTATCATCCAAATGTTTAATCAGCATAGTTTAGAGTATCAAACACACTCTTAAATGTTTATAACAAAATCACATAAATTATTTATAACAATTAGAAATTGTTTATAATATTGTCGAAAATAATTACAAAAATTTTAAACACGCTTTTAACATTTCTTTCGTTCCACATTATTGTCAAAGATATTTACATTTATTATTTACAATGTCAACATTTAAATTATTTAAATTAATAATTTAAGAAATACATTGAACCACATGTTTTATCCGGTTGGTAAATTCATAATCGTGTTTAATATAATCGACCAATGAAGGTTAGTTATACATGTAAATGTCACAATCTGGTTTAATAAAGGTTGTAATAATTTTAATTATTTGTGACGGTAATCTTCATTCAAAATCTTATCTCAAATTCTTTCAAACTCTTGTTAATTATAACAGTAAATTCACTTGATTAATTTTCAACGAACTATGACAATACACTCTAGCGGAAAATACTTCGCTTACAAAACAATGCACAAACTGCATTCAAAATAGCCCAAAATTCATCATATATTAATCTATATGGCATTAAAACTTCCACCGAGCTTACAAAACTTCCACAAATAATTCTTTATCATTATTAATTACAGTGGGAATCTCCTTCATTTATTTAAGGGCATTATACTTCAGCGACTTTCAACATGTCCGCTGCACTATCGATTATACATTCATAGTTCCACTTAAAAATTCATATATCAATAATTGTTTCAAAACTGTTGTCATTTAAACTTCGTGGATTTCATTCATGAATCGAAATGAAATAAAAATTTGCCAATCACAAACAAATTTAATAGTGAATACGCTTATATACGCCTGTCTGGTCTATCAAAATTTAAGATTAACATCTTCAAAGAATTGTAGTATAACAATACTGTCATCAAACAAAGTGCGACTAACTGCAAAATAGTCGAATAGAATCCAATTAGACTGGGGAATGCAAACATCGTTATATAAATCTCTATATGAGAAAAAACCTAACACAAGTTTCACGAATTTAATGCATTCAATAATTCATAATTAATGTTCATCTTTCACAAAATTGCCTAAGATGCAATGGTCGTTGATAATCGACGATAAATGTCTGTGTTGCAATCAAATCAAATAACGACTAGTATTTCCAAGATCGTCGACAACATACTGGATTTTAACGCTCTAAAATCATTTAAATGTTCTTCCTTCTTGATGATGACAGAAAATTGGTCAAAGTAATTAAACTGGGGTAGAATTACTTTAATAAAGTGACACGCTGTCTGAATTTAAATCTGCCATAAAAATCATTAACTTACAGTCAAATCGTGACTACAAAAATAAGCAAATTACTGAAAAATCTAAATATCAGTCTCAACTGATTCAAAATCATTTAACTATGCCCATGACATAACAATGTCTTAATAAAACGTCGAAAAAGGCATAACTCATCAAGGTGTACTGAGAATAGGAATCTCAAACAAGAATATCGGGCAAAAATACATGAGGACAAAAATATGGGAAAAAAGGTTGCTCAAATATTGCTAAGAAACTCAAATACAATAAACGCTCACGACTACCTTATCTGCCGATTGACGTTCCAGAGGAAAATTCCCCAAAGAAGACTGTTGATGGATCCATTTCACCAAGTTAAAGCTGAGCTCCATCCTCGAAACCAGAAACAGCACCATCGGAGAATCGAACTGCTTCACGAAGACGAACGACATCCTTCCGGCAATAATCTTCTTTGTGAGTCGGGACAACCCTGACCTCTCTTGAAAAATCCCTGAAGTTCCAGTTGAAAATCGCCATGAAGTTTTTGTATAAATTTCCGAAGAAATATTCATATTCAGAAGGTATGAAATCATTTCTATTGCTGTTTGATAGTATTCAGCCTTTACTCACGAAACATGGGTGTAGATGGTTATTTACCACATGTTCGCTTGTATGGAATAGCAATTAGCGAAGTTCCATGCTGCTATTTTACTCCGTTGAAATATGTCCCAATTGCATTAAGTCCTTTAGCCTTCCATTTTCTCCTCGGTAATAGTATTAGAAGAACAAACTGCCATATTAAATTGCTCCATTATACTGCAGTGTTGTGTCACAAAAGCAATCTGACGTCTCCCTATTTCACTAGCCCTGTCAGCCGTAGCGTTGAGTCTGGCTATACAAAGTGTTTCTCCTGTGGCGAGAAAATCACTTTTGTCAGTCGTCTAATATTGTCAATAACATCCAAAGTACTTCCTCGAAATTGTTCAGCTTTTCTACAGTCCTTACTGTAGCAATGCACAAGAGAATTAGCTTATAGGCGACCGCTAACTGTTCACAGCTAATCTTGTAGAAGCGTTATAAGTGTCGTTTCAACTTCACCTAGATTTACTTCACAGTAAACCTGCACTGCTTGTAAGTTCGACTCTCGTTGAATGCAGTGGCTTCGCCACGCGTTACAAAGACGACTTTTCACTAATAATCTCACTCGACGTTTCACTGAAATGACTATTTGAGATCTCACAATTGAGAATGAGCGAATGAGCGAATGAGGCTCCTCTCTTCTGCGCAAGGCCTTTTATGAACTTCATGAGGGGCGTATCTATCCCTTCCATCGCGTGTTACTGCGTCATCGCTAGAAGTTCCAACTTCGTCAATACATGACGGATTTTCATAATTCAAAAACTGAAAATAAATTTCACCAAAATTCCAGAACAATGCCTCTACTGCAAATGGATTTCCACAATTCTGCATTCCAAAAAGTAATAAAAATACCATAGTTTCAGCAATCTCCGTCTTCCTTTAGACTATCGTTCATTGGTTTGCGTCTCCCCTCCAATAGCATAATTTCTTCCTCAGCAGAATTCCACGTTTCCTGCGACTGCGTCGTACATCTCGGATCCTTCTCGAATAAATGCTGACGTCACTGAGAATCTCAGCTCAAGTAGACTGCTGGCATCACGTCTGCGTCATCCGTGCTTACGTCATGACTACCCACGTCATAACTATGACAGCCATAACTTTCGCTATAATTTCCAAAATAGCCACCGTGGTCTCTATATAATTCAATTACGGGGGCATTCTCCTCCCACCACGTTTTAAAAACTGTTGCAAATTGTTTTTAAACTCAGTGTTACAAGTACCTCAACTCTCTTGAACACGAAATTGAATTATTACTGGCTTACTCTAGGATAGTATCTTTTTAAATTTCCAGCATTGAACTTGCCGTAAATGACATTATTCTCATCATCGTAGAGTTCATAGTAGTTGTTTCCATAGGTGTTCGTAATCCTAAACGGCCCCATGAATACATTTCCAAATTTGGGGTATATTTTCTTGCTCATATCAGCCTTGACAGGTCTGCGTAATAATACAAGATTTCCAACTTGTAAGGGTGCACCAAAGCGTTTTCCAGCTACTCTTTTCAATCGTTTCTCTGCTGCTTTCTGGAGTTGTTCCTTCGCCTTGTCAATCCTCTGCTGCCTTCCTAAGTCGGGATCTCTAGGAATGTGGTTGAAAAGATTATCCCACGGCCTTTCTGGGTTTCTTCCAAGATGAAGTCGCATTGGCACTTCTCCTGTGCTCTCCTGCACTGTAG
The DNA here is from genome assembly GCA_946902985.2 of Meconema thalassinum. Lineage (NCBI taxonomy): Eukaryota > Metazoa > Arthropoda > Insecta > Orthoptera > Tettigoniidae > Meconema > Meconema thalassinum. Next base: position 133,261,133 of record OX336389.2, read on the forward strand.
AGTTCAGACATTCCTCTATAAGGGGTACAAATCTCACCCAACCAGAATGATCATTAGGACAGAAAATTCGACAGAATTTCGAAAATTCAGCCATATATCTTTCTGAGGAATTCGATTCTGGGTAACGCACGCTTGAAAATAAGTGCTTAATGCCAAGCCTTTCCATGTCCGCTGCAAATTCCACGGACGTAAACTGCGTTCCATGATCTGACAGTAGATATTCCGGTATACCAGCTTTTGGAAATACAGCATTTTCCAGTCTGCTTACTACGCTCCTTGTGTTAGCTTTCTGCATGGGACTCATTGTAACAAATTTTGAGAAAACATCCACGGTAACCAACAGGTACTGATTACCCTGATATCCCTTCGGACAGGGGCCAAATATGTCCGTCGCCATAAGTTCGTTTGGCTTAGAAGGAATCATAGCCTTCGGTTTTCCTTTTAATAAAGCAGAAGCATACTTTGCTCTTTGACATTTGTCACAAGATCTAATGACCTTGGCAATGCTGGAACGCATGGTAGTCCAGATAAATCTCTCTTGAAGAGTATTAAGAGTCTTATCTAAACCGGCATGTCCAGTTGCGTGATGAGCTACCCACACTAAATTGACAACAAGTTTAGATGGCACGACTATTCGGAGTTTTGTATGCGCAGAGTCAGCATACTTGCATACGATGTCTCCACTCAAGACAAAGTGTCGTGAATTTCTCCGTGTAACTGCATAGTCAACATCTGTATTGTCCATGTAACCCTTGAGGAACCTGTACATTTTCCTTATTGGAGCGTGTCTCTTCTGTGACACACCGATTCGGGCTAACCTCCTAACGGTTTCTTGATCTTCTTGCTCCAATTGTACATGGTGTATCTGCACATTTTTAATAGGGTTACGTGATAGAGCATCAGCCAGTAAGTTATCTTTCCCAGGCTGGTGGACGATAGTGGCGTTAAACTGTTGGGTGAACAAAGCCCAACGTGTCAATCTATCACTCGACATGTCAGTTTGCAGCATAAACTGTAGTGCTTTATGGTCAGTAATAATGATGACCTTATGTCCCAGCAGTATTTTCTTCCAGGCTTGCAATGCTGTTACAAAAGCTAACGCTTCAAGCTCCGTCGTGAAGTAATTTTCCTCGTGTTTCTTCAACTTCCGACTAGTGAACGCAATGTAGTGCTTGTTGCCTGCCTCGTCTTTCTGGTATAAGACTGCACTAATGCCTACTCTTGAAATATCCCTCTCACTTTGACGGTAGAAACAGGTAGAACTGTCATGTTCTCTCCTCTTAGCAGACTTTGATAACATTCCTCTGAAATGATGGAGATAATTGCACCAGTATCCATCAGGGCTTTATACTGTTGGCCATCTATCCGTACAGAAATAATGGGTAAGGCACATGGTCTTTCCTCTTTAACGATACCCCTCTCTTCTAACAAATCTTCATCAGTCACTTCATATATCTCATTAATCGTAATCAGGTGTGGTGTGGCAATGTATTTACAGGTTCTCACTGACGTTGAGAAATCGGCGTTTTTTTTTGTGTTACCGACCTCAAAATTCTGTTGGCTCGTAGAAGGCCCAGGATCGATTACAACATCCTGCCTTTTCTTTTGGTTGTCTGCTTCTTTTTCCCGTAATTCTTTCAGGTATTGCTGGCTTTCCTTCTCTCTTTCCTGATACTGATCGGATGTCATAACCTGACCTTGAGGATTCTGATTTCTGTTTTGGTTCTGGTTATTCCTATTATAATTTCGGTTATAACCATTATTGTTATAATATCTGCCTCTTCCATTGTAATTTCCTCGGTTATAGTTCCAGCCTCTTCTCTGTTGATACGGTCGGTAACCTTGCGATCTGTTATTTCGAAACTGATTATTCCTTTGAGGACCTACATTGTCAGTTTTCTCCTCATCTGGCTTGTCAGTTTGTTGGACTTGGTCCATATATACAGTGTTTATTTCTTTAAACTCCTGCCTTTGACCTTTCTGTACCATGTTAGGCATTGGACTTGTGTAGTCTAACCTCCTCAGTAATTCATCCATGCTGGTTAAATCCCTGATGTTGGACGAAATTATTAGCCTTCTCACCTCAACTGGCAGCATACGAGAAATCGCATCAATAAGTTGCTCCGTGGACAATGGGGGTTGTAAGAATCTCAAGCGGGATAATTGACTCGTAAAGAAATCAGCGTACCGCGTTGGAAGAGTACCGGAGTATTTTCTTGAATACACCTCCGCTCTTAACGAATTCTGCGCTTCTATGGACCAAAATCGTTTGATTAATGCCTCTGCAAACTCGTCAAAGTTACTGAATGTGTATCTAAATGCGCAAAACCATTCGAGGGGTCCTCCAATCAAATATCTCTCCACTATCTTCATCTCTCTCTCTCTGGGAATGTGAGCTTCGATGAAATAATCTTTGAGGTTCCTTACATATTCGATAGGTGTCAAACTATCCGTGTTACTGAATTTTTGCGGTTTATCTTCAAAATTCCTGATGACCGTTACGTTCCTCGGATATGAATCCGGGTAGTTTTTCCCACTATCACGATAGTTCCACTCAGGTTCCATATTTCTCTCGTCATCTTCCTCCCTGAATCTGGATATACGTTCTTCAGGAGTCACGTCTCTCTCTTCTGGATCTAAGTTATATCTTCTGGTATAATTCCTACTAGTTTCGCAAGCCAAGCCTACTGTATCCTTGTCAGTGATTTCCGTTAAGACTTTCTTGATTAATTCTTCTTTGTAGGTCTCCATTAAATTAGCCTCTCCTAACTTCAAATTCTGTAGTTTACTCGTCGCTTCATTCACATCAGAGACAACTTTATGAATCTGTTCCTCTAATGCAGATTTTAATGTTTGCACATCCTGACCTAATTGTGTCCTATCTTCAACTTGTCTTTCGGATAGCGAATCCATCCTGACGCTTAAATCTTTCCTAATCTGTACTACTTCATTGTTAATATCAATTTGAGTACTGGCAAGTTTCCTTTCAATACGATCCTGAATTTGGGTTACATGTTCCCCACTTGACCTAATCCACTCGTCTTTCCATATTGCTACGTTTGCCGTTAACATTTCTGCTATGTCTAATTCAATATCCTCTTTCAATACTTTATTATGGTCTAATACTTGGGTTCTCATGACCTCTACATCAAACTTTAAACCTTCTAAAGACGCTGTCGTTCTAACTGACTCATCCACTAGCCTAGTCGTTAATGCACTTATATTACGTGTACAAAGAGTTTTCGAATTTTCTATCTCTTCCCTGACTTTATTTACATCAGTTTGGACTTTAGCAACGTCTACGAAAACTGTGTTGACCTCTACTTGAATTTTATTTATGTCACTTTGCATCTCGTTTACATCCGAATGAATGTTATTAATATCAACCTGTACATTGGACACATCAGTTCTAACATTTTGGATCCCTCTTTGGACTTCCTCAACCTTGTCTTGGACAGTCGCAACATCATTTTTGACAACAACTACCTCAGCCCTAGCACAAGAAATATCACTACGGACATTAGCAACATCTAAATTCAACATTGTAAGATCTTTATGCACATTAGCAACATCAATTTTAACATCAGCAACATTTTTATGCATATTAGACACATCTGTTTTAACATTGGACATGTCGGAGCGCATGTCAGTTACAGTATTCTCAATTCCTTGGGTATTAATCTGTAAACGCGACATATTATCCTCTAAGTTAGCAGAACTGGTCTGAAGAGCTTTCATATTCTCCTCCATTCGACTAGCATTCTCCTTCATACTCTCACTCATGCTTGCTTTCAAGTTAGCAGACAAATTACTAGCATTCTCCTCCATGCTTGTTTTCAAGTTAGCAGACATCTCCGCTAACATCATCTTCAAACTTTCATCTGCCATTACAATATTATTCAAAATTTAGACTGCTGTAGGGACATACATCAAAAGAGCAAAATAACAACATTTGAGCAACACTTTTCACCATATATAATTTTGATCAATTTTCTGTCTTAAATCTAACTTATAACTACCTTATAATTAACTTTCGAAGATACTTCATGTTGAAACAAACTCAAGCACATGTTCAAATTTCCCTGGCTCATTTTAAAATATCCTATCACAAATAATTTTACATTTACAATCCAAATAATTTAATTTTATCTTTAATATGACTGAAATGTCATAAGCCGGTCAAATAAAATAAGATTCTAGATCATAGGCGATTTTTCCTAAGTTTCCAGCCCATTTAACCTTTCACAAGTTGTATGAGATCTGATCTTTTCTGAGTGTAATTTTCCTAATACAATACAACATTTAATTCCTATATAATCACACTCTTAAATTCTACAATTGGCCAAGACATCTAACAAAGAATCAACCTCTTTATTTGAGTCTAATCGAACCACACGTTTTAGGTTTGCCAATCCTACTGGCGTTCAACCTGGTGATCCAGTTATGTTGAATCGAGCCCCAACGTTTTAGGTGCGCCAATCCTTCTATTGACTCAGCCCCACGTTCTTGGGTCGCCAATCCTTCTGTCCCCGTTTACCCGGATAGTAGGCTGTCAGATATCCGCCCCCTCAATCGGATTGCCAACAATCAATCGCACCAGCTCAGCTACATCAATGAAAATGGCACTGACAGATACTACCGAGGTTTGAACACAGAAGTTACCAAGAAAAAAAATTATTGTGGAACACACCAAAATAGACGGGGTTACATACTTACTTTTACTTACCTCTTATAAATATCTCGGGGATTGGGTTGACAACAGGATCATTAAAGTATGCTCTCACAATAACCTTCACCATGACATTTAACAATGAACCAGACCGAAGACGAGAACTTTGAACTGTACAAAAGCTTTATTTTCAAATAAAGAGTATGATTTTCACAACTCAACAAAATAAACGTGGCTATCAGTAGCCTATGTCAATCTGACTACGTCCTCCTAAAGGACTTGCAAATTTATCAAACAATCTGTTAGCTCCCATGAGCTCAAAATAACGTAACATTTTAAAACACATTTGGATTGGATGAGGAAGTCAGGGTACGACACATATAGAGCATTTGGTTTCCTTTTAATAAACATAACACCTTTATTAATAGGCACAAGGCCGGAGTATCGACCTCACCCGCTTATAACCAGATGTCTGGCCGGCTGGTCTACTCTTTAACCTGGCTCACACCTGTCAAATGGGGCGCACTCGTCTCCCCACACTTGCGTAAGAATTCAGCTCCTTTTAAAGCTTTAAATGTCTACAAGACAACTCATACATATTGACGCAAATCTTTCAAATGTTTAACTCACATCCCACTGGATTATTTTAACATTCCCTAAACTTGTTAAGTTATCATCCAAATGTTTAATCAGCATAGTTTAGAGTATCAAACACACTCTTAAATGTTTATAACAAAATCACATAAATTATTTATAACAATTAGAAATTGTTTATAATATTGTCGAAAATAATTACAAAAATTTTAAACACGCTTTTAACATTTCTTTCGTTCCACATTATTGTCAAAGATATTTACATTTATTATTTACAATATCAACATTTAAATTATTTAAATTAATAATTTAAGAAATACATTGAACCACATGTTTTATCCGGTTGGTAAATTCATAATCGTGTTTAATATAATCGACCAATGAAGGTTAGTTATACATGTAAATGTCACAATCTGGTTTAATAAAGGTTGTAATAATTTTAATTATTTGTGACGGTAATCTTCATTCAAAATCTTATCTCAAATTCTTTCAAACTCTTGTTAATTATAACAGTAAATTCACTTGATTAATTTTCAACGAACTATGACAATACACTCTAGCGGAAAATACTTCGCTTACAAAACAATGCACAAACTGCATTCAAAATAGCCCAAAATTCATCATATATTAATCTATATGGCATTAAAACTTCCACCGAGCTTACAAAACTTCCACAAATAATTCTTTATCATTATTAATTACAGTGGGAATCTCCTTCATTTATTTAAGGGCATTATACTTCAGCGACTTTCAACATGTCCGCTGCACTATCGATTATACATTCATAGTTCCACTTAAAAATTCATATATCAATAATTGTTTCAAAACTGTTGTCATTTAAACTTCGTGGATTTCATTCATGAATCGAAATGAAATAAAAATTTGCCAATCACAAACAAATTTAATAGTGAATACGCTTATATACGCCTGTCTGGTCTATCAAAATTTAAGATTAACATCTTCAAAGAATTGTAGTATAACAATACTGTCATCAAACAAAGTGCGACTAACTGCAAAATAGTCGAATAGAATCCAATTAGACTGGGGAATGCAAACATCGTTATATAAATCTCTATATGAGAAAAAACCTAACACAAGTTTCACGAATTTAATGCATTCAATAATTCATAATTAATGTTCATCTTTCACAAAATTGCCTAAGATGCAATGGTCGTTGATAATCGACGATAAATGTCTGTGTTGCAATCAAATCAAATAACGACTAGTATTTCCAAGATCGTCGACAACATACTGGATTTTAACGCTCTAAAATCATTTAAATGTTCTTCCTTCTTGATGATGACAGAAAATTGGTCAAAGTAATTAAACTGGGGTAGAATTACTTTAATAAAGTGACACGCTGTCTGAATTTAAATCTGCCATAAAAATCATTAACTTACAGTCAAATCGTGACTACAAAAATAAGCAAATTACTGAAAAATCTAAATATCAGTCTCAACTGATTCAAAATCATTTAACTATGCCCATGACATAACAATGTCTTAATAAAACGTCGAAAAAGGCATAACTCATCAAGGTGTACTGAGAATAGGAATCTCAAACAAGAATATCGGGCAAAAATACATGAGGACAAAAATATGGGAAAAAAGGTTGCTCAAATATTGCTAAGAAACTCAAATACAATAAACGCTCACGACTACCTTATCTGCCGATTGACGTTCCAGAGGAAAATTCCCCAAAGAAGACTGTTGATGGATCCATTTCACCAAGTTAAAGCTGAGCTCCATCCTCGAAACCAGAAACAGCACCATCGGAGAATCGAACTGCTTCACGAAGACGAACGACATCCTTCCGGCAATAATCTTCTTTGTGAGTCGGGACAACCCTGACCTCTCTTGAAAAATCCCTGAAGTTCCAGTTGAAAATCGCCATGAAGTTTTTGTATAAATTTCCGAAGAAATATTCATATTCAGAAGGTATGAAATCATTTCTATTGCTGTTTGATAGTATTCAGCCTTTACTCACGAAACATGGGTGTAGATGGTTATTTACCACATGTTCGCTTGTATGGAATAGCAATTAGCGAAGTTCCATGCTGCTATTTTACTCCGTTGAAATATGTCCCAATTGCATTAAGTCCTTTAGCCTTCCATTTTCTCCTCGGTAATAGTATTAGAAGAACAAACTGCCATATTAAATTGCTCCATTATACTGCAGTGTTGTGTCACAAAAGCAATCTGACGTCTCCCTATTTCACTAGCCCTGTCAGCCGTAGCGTTGAGTCTGGCTATACAAAGTGTTTCTCCTGTGGCGAGAAAATCACTTTTGTCAGTCGTCTAATATTGTCAATAACTTCCAAAGTACTTCCTCGAAATTGTTCAGCTTTTCTACAGTCCTTACTGTAGCAATGCACAAGAGAATTAGCTTATAGGCGACCGCTAACTGTTCACAGCTAATCTTGTAGAAGCGTTATAAGTGTCGTTTCAACTTCACCTAGATTTACTTCACAGTAAACCTGCACTGCTTGTAAGTTCGACTCTCGTTGAATGCAGTGGCTTCGCCACGCGTTACAAAGACGACTTTTCACTAATAATCTCACTCGACGTTTCACTGAAATGACTATTTGAGATCTCACAATTGAGAATGAGCGAATGAGCGAATGAGGCTCCTCTCTTCTGCGCAAGGCCTTTTATGAACTTCATGAGGGGCGTATCTATCCCTTCCATCGCGTGTTACTGCGTCATCGCTAGAAGTTCCAACTTCGTCAATACATGACGGATTTTCATAATTCAAAAACTGAAAATAAATTTCACCAAAATTCCAGAACAATGCCTCTACTGCAAATGGATTTCCACAATTCTGCATTCCAAAAAGTAATAAAAATACCATAGTTTCAGCAATCTCCGTCTTCCTTTAGACTATCGTTCATTGGTTTGCGTCTCCCCTCCAATAGCATAATTTCTTCCTCAGCAGAATTCCACGTTTCCTGCGACTGCGTCGTACATCCCGGATCCTTCTCGAATAAATGCTGACGTCACTGAGAATCTCAGCTCAAGTAGACTGCTGGCATCACGTCTGCGTCATCCGTGCTTACGTCATGACTACCCACGTCATAACTATGACAGCCATAACTTTCGCTATAATTTCCAAAATAGCCACCGTGGTCTCTATATAATTCAATTACGGGGACACTACCAAGCCAAACACAGTAGGTTGAACATTTTTTAAAAATGATTCAATACTTTGAGTATTTTCTTCACTATGAAGTCTATAACTAGCAATTCGACTTTTAAATGCACTACCAATTTGTTGAACATTTCCAGAATTTCTTTCATGGCAAGTGTTATTTTTATGTTGAATACTGCGTAAATGTCCATTAATGATTGAAGAAGGTATATCAATATTACAAACATCACAATGGGTTATTGAAGGTTCACCATTCTTTTTTCTTTTTGATGCACAACTATTTTCACAATCTTGAGAACGTTTACGCTTTTGAGCATTACATTCATTTAAAGGTTCCGTGCTAGTTGATGGTTTTACAGTTTTTAATTCCTGTTGTTCCCCATGCACTTCAACCATGTGGGATTGTTATCGCTTTACAACAGAAAAACCAAGTTCACAAACTGAACATGAAAAAGGTGCTGAACTGACATGCATTAAATTTACATGCCGTCCAAGACTATCTTGTCTGTTAAATGTGGTAGCACAATGACTGCACACAAACATTTTAATGTCATGTTTAGCATTTGCGTGTTGTTGAAGGTTGTCAGGTCTTGAGAACTGTTTCTTACAGTCACCACACTTGAACATGATGATCACTTTTCGAAATTACCTATAAAAGAAAGAAATCATAAATGTTAATAAATAATAAAACAAAAGTACAATATAGATAGTTTAATTATATTCCAGTCAATGGTTATAGCAGGGTATTTAAATCGATCTTTGAACTCCTAGCAAGTCTAACTTCATGTAGTTCTAACTGGGGTTACTATATACCACTGTCACTGACACCTAGCGATGAACATTGGAACTTGATAGAGTGGTAGAAACCAGCAGTCGCCATTTAAGTGAGCTAAGTATGACGTCATAGCCAGTCTTAAAACAAGTCTAAACTTGTAGAACATGTCACGTAATAGAAACCAGCGTTCGCCAGTTAAGTGAGCTAAGTGTGACGTCATAGCCAGTCTTAAAACAAGTCTAAACTTGTAGAACATGTCACGTGATAGAAACCAGCGATCACCAGTTAAGTGAGCTAAGTGTGACGTCATAGCCAGTCTTAAAACAAGTCTAAACTTGTAGAACATGTCACGTGATAGAAACCAGCGATCGCCAGTTAAGTGAGCTAAGTGTGACGTCATAGCCAGTCTTAAAACAAGTTTAAACTTGTAAAACATGTCACGTGTCAAGGTTAAGTTAGGTAAAGTTAGGTTATGTTAGGTGAACTGAGGTTAAGTCTTTAAATATTCCCTCTGTCACTGACACCTAGCAATGAACATTCAGACTTAATAGAGTGGTAATCAAAATCTAACCTACAAAATTAGCTTTACACACCATGGTCAAGTAGATCCAACTTTTGACTGCCAAATATACCATTTTCACTGACATGTAGTGGTGAACATTGGAAAATAATACTCTAGCTGTTTAAAAGTTATTAGAGGGGCACTTACCTTTTTATAATTGATCAACTGCTGCCACTGAATGAACAGATTGTAGGAATCTGGTAACCTACAGGTACCCAATTATCTGTAAACAAATTAATCAATCAATCAATCAATAAATACATTCCAATCAATAACTTCAACATCAATTAGTAATAAAAGACTACAATCCATTAATAATAAGTACTTACCTTGCAAAATAATTTAATGATTTTCTACCAAAACGGCTTTTTTTACAACTCTTGAGCAGTAATAGAGCACTGTTCACTCAAAGCGAGTAATAAAGACTGACAGTAGGGAGATATATGACACCCCTCGTATATAAACTCTCATCGCTCGTGTCAGCAGTTTTTTGCAGATCATTGCAATTCCTTTCCCAATTCAGTTGAGAGTCTAAAGTACACTAGGAACACCTGTGTGGTATCCAATGACTGCTGACTTTGCATGATCATCACCCATTGTCTTAATCAACATATGGGGTTTCAAATTACTGCAGCATCAGTCATAGCAACAGCAGTGTGCGCTCTCTGGTATGTCAGCAACATGACACCGGAAGGAACACCTGTGTAATATCCAATAACTGCTAACTTTGCATGATCATCATCCATTGTCTTAATGAACACTTGCGGTTTCAAATTACTGCAGTGTTAGTCATAGCAACAGATCTGCCCGCTCTCTGTCATGTCTGTAATATGACACAGGAAGTAACAAGACGTCTTACTGCACGTACCATCTCCTCAGTTTTAACATCTTAAGAACATGTATTATTCTCGTTCAACTACAAATGACTCGTTAGAACACATCCATCCACCAAGTTAGATCCCTTGTATGTTCACATGTATTTCGTCACTTTCCTTTCATATCGTTATCCCATTATAGTAGTGGTGAACAACGTCAGTTCAACACACACAAATGTAGTTAGACCCTTTGACATAATTTAAATAAATTCATGAGCCAGTCCATAGGGATCAGGTCAAAGGGACTGGTCCAAAGGGATCAGTCCAAAGGGACAAGGACTCGTCCACAAGGACTCGACCACAAGGACCAGTCCACAGGGACCCGTCAACAATGACTTGTCGACAAGGACCTGTCAACAATAACCCGTCCACAGGGAACCACTCCCCCACCCTCTTACAAAAGCCATGAGTGGGCATGCGTAAAAACAAAAAACAAGCATGTTAATTCATAGTGGCTATCCACCGTACACATGCACTTTATGTGGAACAACGCTTAAATCCATATCGGCATTCAAACTCTCACATGTTGCAATTGGTAACAGAGATTCTCTAAAAAATTACAATTTCACCCCCTAGTAGGGTAGGTTTTATTTTAGGGTGGAGATATGTTGTCCAATGGAAAGGGGGTGTTCGCCTGAGTAATTTGACACCTCATTCGTCAAAATCCGACCACGGGTTCGGGAGTTATCGGGCTGCCGCCATCTTGTGTGGAGGGTGTGGAGGTGGAGGGATCTGAACCCGTACAAATACACTACTAACGTCAGATTGTTATTTCATGGCTGTATATTCCAATTCTACATAAAGTGGGAAATCATTTATGGTTTTTCCAGCTTGCTTTTCATCCCATGTCAACATGAGATGAAAGGATAATTCGTCTCCTGCATTGACCATTTCATGGTTATGGACCAACATCCTATGACCATTTATCTCTATTTCTAAATGGTTCTCATCAGGTGCCGGCCCCGTGGTGTAGGGGTAGCGCGCCTGCCTCTCGCTCGGAGGCCCCGGGTTCGATCCCCGGCTCCGTCAGGGATTTTAAAACTGACGTGAGGGTTGGAACGGGGTGCACTCAGCCTCGTGAGGACAATTGAGTAGCTGTCTGACAGTGAGACAGTGCCCCGGTCACGAAAACCAAGATTAACGGCCGAGGGGACCCGATGCGCTGACCACGCGTCACCCCAAAATCTGCAGGCCAAATGGCTGGGCAGCGGTCGCTTGGTAGGCCTAGGCCCTTCAAGGGCTGTAGTGCCACGGGGGGGGGGGGGGGTCTCATCAGGTATGGCGTATTTGATGTGAATAGTTCCATCATAGTGTAATCGATAGTGGCTTAAACCCGAAGCAAGCACATAGGTCAAGTGCTGGTCATGAACTAGCGGTATATGGTTTCTCTCATTCACAGGTTTTACATTTGTCAGATACACTAAAAATACAGATGGGATAAATTTATAAAGCCTTTTCATTTCATAGGTCACGTATCGCTTGGTACAGACATCATCATCTTCTTGTGGGTCTTCCACGTGAATAATGCGGTGATGATTAGCGCTATAGCCATCCACTGTAAGCTGAGGCACTTTATCATAAAACTCATACACCTTGTTATCCACATATTTTTTGTAGTAACGTCTGTAGACACTTGAGGATGTTTTACATGGGTTAATCGCTTTCCTTTAAAGTTATAATCTCCCTGTTTTGTGCGTGGCACTACAGACCTATCCACATAGTGTTTATTAGCAGGATCTGTTTCTTGTTTAGGATCATGTATGGGAACAGACCTAGCTTTGACCATCAACGCACATCCAAAGACATCCATCGTCAACCTGTAGTACGAGTCTACTGTTTCTATGACAAGGTTCGGTGCGATGTATATAGACAGCCTGCTAGCCTCTCTAAGCCTTAGTTGAAATGAAGATAATTAAGCAGCAAGAGTCATTCCCCGTGAGGGACATGGTTTCCCATCTCTGCCCTACATCACGTGAACAACGCCATGGTTCACTGTTTCCATCTTCCATTCGCTGCATCATTGTCGGACCTTACGGCTATGGAAAGACCAATCTTTTGCTGACACTTATTACAGCGCCCAATGGTCTGTGTTTTCAAAATATTTATATTTTCGCAAAATCTCTCTACCAACCCCTCTACGTGTTTCTGGATCAAGTCATGTCTGGATTAAAAAATGAGAATATGGGGTATTTTACATTTTCCACGCAAGAAAATGTTATTTCACCGGATGAGGTAAAGCCTGATTCACTCATGATTTTCGATGATGTATCCACTGAACGACAAGGTATCATTCAAAGCTATTTCAGCATGGATCGACACAAACATATCGATTGCTTCTATCTTGGACAAACGTATTCTAAAATGTCCAAACAGTTGATTCGTGACAATGCCAATGTCATTGTTTTATTTCGCCAGGACGAGAGGAACAGTCGTTACATTAATAATGAACATGTGACCTTTCATATGTTTACAGAATAGTGTGGCAAGTGCTGGAACACACAACGTCATGCCTATTTAATGATTGACAAACGAAGTGAACTCAACCAAGGGCGGTATCGCTTAGGGTTTGATCATTTTATTGCTATTTAAGGCACTGTATCATTCCCTCTCTAGTCATTTGTCACATCATGGCGTTAGCAGAGAGTCAATTGAAAAAGCATATTATTAGAGCAAAAAATACTATTCGCCAAAAGTTTCGTCAATTGAAACGATCGCGTGCGGACCATGCTTTGTTTATTCAACAACATTTAGTACTTCCGCTAAAAGCCATGTTGAAACCCTCTTTCAAGCCATCTGAAACGCTACCTACCGTTGCACAAGCCACTCAGACGCACCACGAGGACCCTGAGGAAGAGGAAGAGGAAGAGGAAGATTTAACTAGTGTTAGCGAAGTTGAGGATAATGAGGAACAAGTGTTTACGCCTCAAAAAAAAGGCATCACCCCTTGCAGAGTTTTTAAGAAAAGGAAATCCTTGGCCATGGTCGAAACCCCTTGCCCTTCCAGATCGTCTCCATTTTCACAACTCTTGGCCACCCCTCAACATAAAGCTCAACTTAAAAACATTTTAATAAAATATTATGGATCAACACTGGAACCCTATTTCACCAATATATTTGTTGGAAACACAGATACCACATATGGCGTTCGCTATGAGGATGATAGTTTTAAAATTGGTGATTCATCGATTAAATTTAGTCGTACTAAAGCTGTCATTAAAAAGATCAACTATAAATTAACACCAGGACTGTTAAAGCTACTATTCTCTCGGACTCCCTCATCTCAAGATTATACGCCCGAGGACCTTAGTAAATACAAATCCATTTTATTGGACACCCATGCTCACAAAAGACAGTATGATCCCACTCAACAAGTGAATGCCAATATATCTCAAAAATATAAAACCATCATTGCAAAAATGTTCCCCACTAGTCAAAGTGGTCGTCGTAAAGTGTCCGCTTCAGGGGTAACATTTAAACCATTAAAACCCCTTGTGGATGTTACCTACTGGCACAATCCAAATAAACTCGTCCAGCGACTACAGCTGTTGCATGCTTCACGTCAAGCCGGCCATACTGGTCACGATTGGGAAATTCAAGAAATTGAGGAAGAACTTCGAAATGCCAAAATTATTGTTTAAGCCCTCACCCATTAAAATGGGTATTGCTCACGAGTTGCATCGTCCAGCTAGACGTCACTATCAGCGACTCAAGGTGATTTCACAGGGTGTGGATGAACTTCGGCAAGCAGACTTGGTTGAAATGATTCCCTATGCTAGCGTTAACGATGGTGTACGCTATATGTTGACGGTCATTGATGTTTATTCCAAAATGGCGTTTGTTGAACCTGTGCGTCGCAAGTCTAGTCCACTAGTCACCAAAGCCTTTCAACATATTATTCAACAATCTAAACGTCAACCTCAGCTGCTACAAACCGACCAGGGAAAAGAATTTTTCAACAAGGATTTCTCCAGTTTTCTCAAATCTAAGGATATTTACCATTACACCACGTACAGCAATCTCAAAGCCAGCGTGGTCGAGCGGTTCAACCGAACATTGAAAACCCGTATGTGGAAAGCGTTTACCGCTCAGGGCACTTATCGCTGGTTGGACTTGTTACCTGAGTTAGTGTCACCTTACAACGACACCAAACACAGAACCATTGGGACCACGACTTGTAACTAAAAATATTCCACAACTGGATAAACTGTTTAACCCCATATAAACAGCAGACCCTAAACGTCATCGCCTTAACATTGGGGACCATGTTCGTGTGAGCAAATTCAAGTCCGTCTTCGACAAGGGCTACACACCAAATTGGGGGACTGAACTATTTCGAATTCGTCAAGTCAACCTGAACAGTCCAGTCACCTATTTACTAGAGGACCTCAACCATCAACCCATAAAAGGCAGGTTTTATCTTTAAGAACTCCAAAAGACAGCGTTTCTTAAACATTACCTTGTGGAAAAAGTGTTGAAACAAAAAGGAAATAAACTATGTGTAAAATGGTTGGGATTTAGCTCAGCCTTTAATTCTTGGATTAATAAATTACATGTTGTGTGAACCTCTGTGTCTTGTATTTATTCATTCACTCATGTTGTACTTAACCTACTGTCCTATGTACAGTCCTCAGCTATACATGTATTATGAGCAATACATATTTCTTTCTCTCTTCACCTGTGTTCTCTCTTTCACTAACCCCCCCCCCCCCCTTCACCACTGTCAAAACTTGTTAGCTCTTATCGTGCGCGTGTACAGGTGAACACCGGTGTGTTAGATCATATTACACATGAACTCGCATTTTCTCACGTATGAACCAAAACAGGATGTGACTTGTTTCACAAGGAGGACGGTAATAAGGTCATCTCACACGTGTTCACATGTATTTCGTCACTTTCCTTTCATATCGTTATCACATTATACTAGTGGGGGACTGGTGAACAACGTCAGTTCAACACACTGCTTTCCACGCAAAATGCAGTTAGGCCCTTTGACATAATTTAAATAAATTCATGGGCTAGTCCATAGGAACCAGGCCAAAGGGACCCGTCCAAAGGGATCAGTCCAAAGGGACTCATCCACAAGGTCTCGTCCACAGGGACCTGTCAACAAGGACCTGTCCACAAGGACTCATCCACAAGGACCTGTCATCAATGACCTGTCAACAATAACCCATCCACAGGGATCCACTCCCCCACCCTCTTACAAAAGGTATGAGTGGGCATGCATAAAAAACAAAAAACAAGCATGTTAATTCATAGTGGCTATCCACCGTACACATGAACTTTATGTGGAACAACGTTTCATTCCATATTGACATTCAAACTCTCACATGTTGCAATTGGAAAGAGAGATTCTCTAAAAAATTAAAATTTTCACCCCTAGTAGGGTAGGTTTTATTTTTGGGGTGGAAATATGTTGTCCATTGGAAAGGGGGTGTCTGCCCGAATTCAACAACACCTCATTTGTTAAAATCCAACCATGGGTTCGAGAGATATCGCACCGCCGCCATCTTGTGTGGAGGAATGTGGAGGTGGAGGGTGTAGAACCCCCACAAAACCACTACTAATAAGGCAACACTTTTTTTTTTGTCGTGTGGCCTCCTGAGAGGCCGAGTGCAGGTCTTTCTTTTCGACGCCCTTGGGCGATCTGCGCGTCGGGATGAGAGATAGAATGGATGAAGATGAATGAAACGGGGCAAGGATGTGGAAGGAAGCGGCCGTGGCCTGTCAGAAGGTACCGTTCCAGCATTTGCCTGGTGTTGAAAATGGGGAAACCACGGAAAACCATTTCAAGGATGGCCAACGGTGGGGCTCGAACCCACGCGTCAGCAGGGAGCTTGGCCCCATGACCTAACGCTGCGCTTTAGCCAGCGTAGCCACTGCTGTCGGTAAGGCAACACTGAAGAGTGGCTTCAAAGCTATCTTTAAGGAAGCTACTACCACTGCTACCATTTAACCAACATCAACCTCACGTACTAGACCAGGAATTGGAAGGAAACGTGGATAGATAATAAAGTAGGAAAAAGGAAGTACCCTCAACCCTCGAAGACGGAAGACTAAAGGACTCCGAAGGAAATAGAAGCTTGAAGGGCAGCTAGAAAATGGAAAGAGGAAAGGATCCGTCCAGTAGCCAACATCTGGGGCTAGGAATGGAATAGTAACACTGATGGTGTAGTGACTTGCATTTTTGTCTGCCACCGGAGAGGTCTAATTCTTGGCTCTCTCAAGTAATGTAACCCTGGTCTCCAGGGTGGAACGGGGTACACTCAGCCTTATGAGGCAGAACTAAAAAAGGGTGGGTTCAATTCCTTAGTCAGCCATATTAGATGTGTTTTTCCATGTTTTCCTCTTTCTTTTCCAAACGAATTCCAAGATTGTATCTAAATTATGGCCACGCCCACCCCTGACCCAAATCTTTGCCTCAGTTATAAAGACTCAAACTAAATTTCATAGCCAAAACAATTACACAGGACTGTCCCCACGGAGGTCAGTGTTCGATTCCCGGCTCTGCCAAAAAATTCAATTCTGAGGGCTGGAACAGGGGTACACTCAGCCTCTTGAGGCAAAACTGAGAAGAGACAGGTTTGATTCCTACCTCAGCCATCCTGGAAGTGATTTTCCGTGGTTTCCCACTATTACTCCACGAAAATGCCGGGATGGTACCTAACCTACGGCCACGGCCGCTTCCTACCCGAATTCTACCTGAATTACAAATACACACACAGTGACTCATTATTATCAGACAAATTTCACACACATCCAAAAACACGGGGCTACATGACACGATGTCGCAAATCCCCTAAAATGATCAACAACAAAAATAACACAGATTATCACACAAATTCCGCACACTTCCAAGCACATGGGGCTACATGTCCACGATGTCGCAGAACCCTTAAATGAATCAACAACCCTGCAGGGCATTGTTTAGATAAACGATATTCAAATTTGTAAATTTTGTAATTTTGTGACACAAAGTAATGTAAACTAAAACTTGAGTTCGGAAATCGATTTTGAAAACAAATAAGTTTACTTTTGGAAAAATTTGAGTGGTGTATTTGTAGGTATGAAGAATACGTTGGGGAAGAAAGTGAAAATGAAATTCATAGTTTTATTCAAGATTGTATGTTATATCTCGTGTTATACCAACATGGTTTCAAAAACTGATACAGTGCATGTGATAGAATAAAAATAATTTTCACTTAGAACCCTGGGATCGACAAGTTTAAGTAGAGTAACGTTTTCCACCATGTAATTTATGGGTTAACTTACTGTGGATATTGTTGGTAGGAATTCAAGACTCGTATGCCACTATGCTGGACACGACACCTAGACGTGCATGTATATACATTTCTGCTGAACATTGCACTTAAAGTTAAGTTTTCTAGGTCTGTATAATAGACATCATGAAGAGAATGGAAAGGAGTAGCATGGGTACTTACGAGGTGTTACATTCCTATAGCCGATGTACTGATTGCTATTTCTGAGGGATTAATATTAAGTCCACCATCCCAATTGAGCCATTGAGAGCCCAAGTGGTGTAACTCCACTCGAATTCGCAGGTGAGTCAAACTCTTATGGCAAGCAGGCGTGTGAAATATTGGAAGTGAGCATTGCGTCTGTCAATCACAAAGGTTAGACTTGCCAGTTATTCCGAGAGGAATTACACAACTTGGGCTCTCAACGGCTTAATTAGAGATTTTTGCATGGCGTCCCCCTCATCATTCCCGTTTTTTTTTTTTTTGTATAGTCAGGATGAGGTGAGATGAGTCGATATGTAGCTGATGGTTCTAATGACTGAATACCCTTCTTAACACCAACGTTGTCAGAGGAGTTAATGTAATATATAATTAACGAATGCGAACAAACGTGGTTAACACTAGTGGTATTTTCGCTGGTTCAGATACCACGTTAAAAGGTGTCCCGAATTTTGATCGCGATGTAAATGGTCACTTAAAACCACAAGATCAATTCCTTTTCATAATAATAATAATAATAATAATAATAATAATAATAATAATAATAATAATAATAATAATAATAATGATACGTTTGGTGTAATTTGTAATCATTCTTACAAAGATAACTTTACTGACACTACCTAATACCAGCGCATCAGAAAACTTACTAACAACACTACATAGGAAAGGAGAAGAAATATGTCAAGACTTCTATGGCACTGGGGCCAGTATTGACCGAACTTGGAAAATTTTGGGATGACACATGTCTTCACGAAACCGGCTGTTCGAGGCTTCCACCACCTTATCGGCGACAATACATCTTTTCATGATCCAAATGAAAAGTGCAAATGTAAATTATGTAAATAAACCTCTAATCGCTACCACATAGAATAATGTATTCGGAGAGCTCTATTAAGAAGTGAATATGCCAAAATGCGAGAGAGATCAATAATGTAAATTGGTATTGCATTATTATTGCCCTATTTGGCTATGTGGCTGCTTTAAATACAAGTATATTATGTTTCACATAATTTTCGTTAGAATGTGCGATCATTCTTTGGATTCAAGACAAATACATTCGAATTTTTATGGTTAAAAGTCACATTAGGTTTCCGAAGTCAGTCTCCTTATCGGTGGAACAAGACCAACTGATTCTGCTTACCACTAAATAAAGTTAGGCTGCTGTAGGGGCACACGGCTGCTCTTGTCTACTTTTGTATGCGACAAGTGACCGCTATCTTGTTCTCCAGCACAGCAGCATTCTTCATTGTTTGCTTTTAATAAATGCCCTGTACAGCAAGCAAGTCTCTTCGAGTCGTGATGGATTGATGTTTGATACACACCAAGCTTACAAAGATGACGGCAGTTTTATTTTTGTGATTAATTGCCATCATTTTGCGTCTCGAGATATCGACAAAGATTGAGAGGTTTTCCGAGGGAATTTCCATCGAGCTAGAATGCCAGCAGGCAGGCGGGCGCGGAAGCTTATCAGCCGTGGAGCGTTAATTGCATAGGGATAGAGAGTTGCTAGAAGTCCACAGGTTTATAATCATCTTCTTGACACATTAGCACGACGAAAAAGTTGACGAAAGACGAGCCATGCTTCACCACGTCGCGTCGTTTGTGCCTTCAGGGCAAAGTGCTTAGCTTCATTAAATCCGTATTTCCCCGGTAATATAGCAGATGCACCATAAAGAGGTGCTCATAACTCGCAGCCTAGAATCATAAGACCAAAATGCTCTGGAGGTAATAGTGCGAGACTTCCCCAGTAGACTAGGTAAGAGGACTTCATCAAATAAATCATTAGCGATTGAAAAAGACAACAATGGAAGTCACGTTGATTCGATTGAGACAGAGTATGTTTTAAGATGCCCTATTCTTGCAGGTAATTGATAATATCCTTTCTTCAGTGGTAAGAAATATTACTGCATGTTAAATAGATCATGGGGTTGTTCTCCAGCTCCATGCCAAGTGTAGAAACACTGTTCCACTGCACAAGAAATCCAGTTTTCTTTGAGAATTGGACACTTTATCGATAAACCTAGAACATTTTTATAAATGATTACCCTACACATTTATGTATCAAGTAGCAAGGAATCGTAAGATAATGATTGGCAACGTGAACAACAGAATAATTTCGCTGAAATAATGGGAACAGAGACGAGTGGTCAGACTACATATCCATAATTACACATCGAATTGAACAATGAAAATGAAATTCATCTTCAAGTCACAATTCCATGTAAGTTTTTATCTGAAACTAATAATTCAGTCAGATTCCATGATGTAATCACGTGATTTAAGTTAGGATATATTTTTGTTTCGTTAATTTCAATGATTAAAATAAAATCGTGTAATATTTCATATATGAAATTCAGAACCAATTTCATTTAATAATATTTTCCCACAAATAACTACATACTATATAATAACCACAATTATCTTCTTGGGGATGTTTTTAATATTTTGCATACTTTCGAATTTTTCCACAAACTTTAATTAGCTTATGAGATAAATACGGGCAAAATGTCCATTTGACTATCTTTATCTGTGTGTGTGTGCGTGTATGCCGGTCCCCTTATCAGTTACCAAACGTCGCAGCCGAATATAATTAAAAATGGTAGAGATATTGCACTAGTAGAGGGCAACTCAATCTTATATTTCACATCACCGCAAGTGGTGGCCACCCGAGTTTTAAATATCTAAATTAAGTACTTACCAAATCTTAAGAACGTTATTAAATTGTGCAAAACCAAACTATCTTATGGGAAACGTTGGTGACCTAAAGTACAAAATCACTAGGTGAATAATTTGAAAAGTGTAACCCGAAAACCTGCTAATTACCATTTTGGGAAACAATTAGTTTTTGCATTACAACCCATCTATGTACCATTGTAAATGCACACAAGACACGGCTATGTGCCACAATGGTTTGTTTAGTTCATACATTCATCACAAGATGGAAGCTCTGCTATGTTGCTCACTTGTTTACCCACAAGTCTGTTAAGTACCAATAGCGGATTTCTGACAAGGAGGGAAACAGTTCAGGAGCTTTGCTTGCAGATAATGGTGAAATGGGGGAGACAAGAAGAAAGAGAGGTACTGGATATAAGATGGATGTGCAAATAACCTAGTGGTACTAATACTGAAAATACCTTGACACTTAGCTGATTTTGAATATGTTTACTATTCCTGACTTTAACAATGTGGTAGGCCTACTGCTTATGTGCCATTCAATATCATTAGCTAAACACAACAATCAAGTTGTCCTTCCATTTAGTGTACTCTATATTAACCAGTAACATTTAATAAGAATACTCCTGTGATACCTTTTTTTCACTACATCTCCTAAACAACTTTTTGGCTCTTAGCAGGTTTCTGGGTTACACTCTTCATTTTAAGATGGTGGTCATGCAAAAATTTCAAACATACTAATCCATAAGTTATACTCCAATCGAGCAACGCTCACAGAAGCTGGTGACGTTATCAGATTGATATTATGGGATAATACAGGTAAACAACTCTCAAAATCTTTGAGCTACAACGCTGAGAATTAGTAGTACGTATAATCGTACACGTGGCTTCGTGTGTCATATTCAATAAAGCAGTAACTTCATATATACACAACGGTGGCTGGGCGTACTGTTAAAATATAAAAACGGATAACTCAGGATGAAATTCGCAAGTAACAAGAAACCTGAAAAGAGGAGTGTGTCACCAAAGTGAACTTACCAACTGGTAACCATAAAACTACCAAACGAAATATATCGTTCAGCCACCATCTTGAAAATATAAGGCATTAAAATTGATAACCTACAATCTATTAAAAGTACAATGGTGAAGCTTTGCAAGAAGATAGAATCATGCGAGTGACTTTATGTATTCCAGATACAGTACAAGGCCAGCTTCTGACTGAATTTAAGATGTCGGGAGAGCGTGTTAGTAAATTGTTAAAACCAATTAATCAGGATGCTTTTGGTGGAGTTTGCAGAAAACTTGGTAAATTTCGAGCATTATAAAGCGGAGTTTGCAAGCACCAGTCATAAGATCACAATGAGTATAGGGCGCAGCCACCATCTTGAAATTACACTGGTCAAAAAAAGTTTTGCATATTGCAAGCTTATGTATTTGTGGACCAAATATAATACACGTGCTTTAGCCGATAACTGTTTTATTTATTTATTTATGTAGCGTATGGAATTACACATGAAACACAATAATAATAATAAAAAAATAATAATAATAATAATAACAAATACATACAAGCACAGACATCAAACGTATGTCCAGTCTATTTCTCCAGTCCAGGCTCGATGGTGTAGCACTGAAAGAGTCGTTCGGGTAACCTAACTACGCTCTTAGTTTGCAATCTTCGACAATGTGCATGATGGTCTGGTTCGATGTACACAGCAGGGGTTAAGCGACATGCCCCATTTGTGCAGGTTGTATGAACAAACTACATGTCCGATATCAGTGTATGGTACAAACAAACCAACGTAGTATCTTTAAAGCACTTAAAAGTAATTAAAAACTATAAACAAGTATCTATTAAAGCCACAGTAAAGAAACAATGAATGTACGTATATTCAATTAAAATGCGTTCTCTTCAAACAATACAAGATCAATGACTACACGCTCTCAAGATGGTGAATGAGCGTAAAACGCAAACGTTAAAATCAATTCCTCAGGATGCAACAGCGGAACTACAATGAAACTTTTTTAACTGGAGTCTTGTATAGGATGCAACTCTTGTGTCAGTCACGATTCTTAAACTAACTTTTTAGGCCATCCACTAATTTGAAAAACACAAGGTGCTCAAATAGGTAACGTAAAATGTACCTATGCAGTTACAATGATGCCGATTGCCACGGTGGTGAACTTCTGTGAGACGGTTTTAATTTATCATGTATAAAAAACAGTGAATTCTCACAGACATTTAGGGCAATAATGTTTTGATATGAATGATAGTTCGTTGACCCTTCACAATAAAATGTGACCGAACATCTTACGATTTACAAAATTCATGTACTTCGTCTATAGTTATCTGATAAATCATGAAACACTGTAAGTATATTATTGAAACGATTAGCCTCAAAACAGAAGATTGTACCAAAAATCAGCAAAACTATATTTGTTCTCTTCAGTACCGGTACTGTGCCCGTCAGAGGAGCTGTCAGGGTTGCCAACAACCGAAATGACATTCCAAACACCTCACCTGCCGGACCCATGTGCCAAGAGGATCAGGTGAATTTCTTATAGGTCATAGCGGCACGAGAATCCATGATCCAAGGGATCCGTGGTAACATGGTTGCTAAAAGATCATAGACAGCCTAAGAAAATACACCTCCTAAAGCTAGACTGAGAAAATAAACTTCCAGGCTTATGTAAAACTTGTAAAAATATGTATTTAAAATATGTTTATTTATTTAAACCAAATCTACTTGTTAATTGTCACTTTAACTCAGAGAGTCATATCGTGACATACAGACAATAAACACATAGATAACATAAATTTACAGTATGGCGTTAGATAATTAAACCAAATGTTCATTCGGCATTTCATAGCTTCCTTGTTATTTCAAAACTTAATAATGCTTTGCAGTAGTTATCTTCATTCACAATATCACTGGGCAACTTTTCTGATGGAAACTGTACAAAGTTCTTTCTTAATCATAAATGTGGACACAGTGTTCTTCATTTTTTGACAGTTCTCCATGGGAGACACCTCACAGAAAGAATTACTTTTATTTCCCTATCGAGCCCTTACTGACTGTAAGAGTCTGGTAAGTTTTGTAGTAAGGAAAAAAAAACACATCAAACTCACAGGAAAAATCTACAGACAGCAATATGTGGCTGTACTGTAGTAATCGTATAGGCTGCCTAGTTAATACAGATAGGCTCTCCTAGGCTTTAACAAGATTTATAGCTTAGGAAGCCATCTCCTGTACTTGAATGCTTAATTTACATGAATCTTTGTTCTGAATCTCATCCGACGCTTTCTTATTTCACATTGCCCTGATGGTATTAAAATATTTTGCTAATTGACCTGCTTTCCCCCATTCCCTTTTTAGTAATTTAATTAAAGTGTGATACTCATTTTCATTTTCTATTCTGTTTAGATCTGCTTTGTCTACAAACTTTGCTCTTATCATTTTAATTCCCTTGCATTCCCTGATCAGGTGCGCTGCACCCATAACCTTCCCACAAAACAGGCAAATGTCCTCTTTTCCTACTTCTCTCAACGCTTTGTTCTTATACACCCCCATTAACCACCAAATTATCCCTCTCATTTCTCTTTTCATTAGGCATTGAGGCTTTATGCTCATAAAGTTCCTTATTTCGCAGAACTCCGTTAAGGTTCTCCTACTGATGCACTCTTCTCTTAGCACCTGCAAATCTACGTCATTAACCCTTCTGCATACTTTTTTACACACCCTACCTTCCTCTCTTTGTAAGTCCCTATCCTATAGATAACCCATTCCTAATTTTTCCAGTACACTTCTTACCCCGTCCACCCAGTAGCCCTCTTGCTGATGCTTCATTTGGTGCAGGTAGGCTACCTTAAGCATTTCCCCCTCTCCACCTGCTTTGAAACGAATCCAAGACTTTATGACCCTTTTTATGATATTTTGTCTAATGCTTACATCCACACACAACATTCTCGCTCCACAATTCGCCGTGCAACTAGGTAGCCCCAAAATTATCTTGGCAAACCTACTTACAATACTGTCCAGGGGTTTCGTTCCTTCCTCTAAACCCCATACTTCCACTCCATAGAGTGCTCTTGAAACGATGAGTGCGATGATCACATTCTTATACACTTTGTAGTCAAGATTCGGTAACCTACGCTCTAACACTTTAACATTCGCCAATGCCGCTAGCCCTTTCAATTTTGCCCTTTTAATTTGTTCGGTCCATTTACCATTACTCGCCATTATCGTCCCTAGATACTCAAGTTTTTTCACCGTCTCTAACTGAGACCCATACATGACCCACTTTTCATTCTTAGCCAGTTTAACTCCCTTTTTGCAGACCATAACTTTGGTCTTACTCGGGTTAATTTTTAAGTTCCAGTCCTCACAGTATCTCACAATCTCGTCAATACTATATTGCATATTATAGTGTGTTAGAGCAAGCAGATGGATGTCATCAGCAAAAGCTAGGCCCGGGATATCATAATTGTCCAAGCAAGGGTTGGACCGTTGCTCAAAGCCCTTTGAATCGAAAATATCGTTGATAAATAGCAAAAAAAAAAGCACCGAGGATAATTTGCATCCCTGTTTTAATCCTATATTAGACGTTATCTTTCCTACAATTACATCATCTTTAGTTTTAATTGCACATTTCACTTCGGAATACACATTCTCAATTGCTGGTATCATTTTATGTGACACCCCGATTTTTCACAGTTCAGCCATGACAGCTCCCCTGCTCACTGAATCAAACGCCTTCTCCAAATCAATAGCTGTGATATACAGCTTACCTCTTTTCCTTCTTATGTACTTGTCCATCACCGTTTTAACCACCATTATATTGTCACTGGTCCTCATTCCTTTTCTGAACCCTGTCTGGAGTCTCGAGAACACCGAACAGCCCTCTGCCTAAGCTATTAAACGCTTGGATAAAACCCCGGTGTACATTTTGCTCAAATTATCAAGCAATGTTATGCCTCTATAGTTGCCTGGGTCTAGTTTGTCCCCACGCTTCTTATATATTGGACAAATTATCCCCTCCTGCCACGCCCTCGGAAATCTACCTCCTTCAAAGATTTTGTTAAAGATTTTTACCAAGCTACCCATCTTGAACCTATTGTTACTCAACTCTTGCCAAAATTCATTTGTTATCCCCGAAATAGCACCTGACTTCCCTCCTTTACTTTTTGCAATTACTTCCTTAATTTCCTCTATCGATATGACTTGGTCCAGCATAGGCAGAGCGGCCTCCAGCCCCCTCAGGACGCCAAACTCATCCCTCTTCCTCCAATTATCTTCAGCATTTAACAGATTCTCATAATATGCAATCCATACTTCATCACTAATAGAGCTCCCCCCACCACTTCTGCTCCCCCTACAGTAAGAATTTATCCTGCTCCACACTTTGCTACAGTCGTTAGCTTTAGAATCCTTATTTAGTGCTGTTGCTTCCTTACCCTGCCATTCATCTTTCATTTTACTGAGCAGTTCCCTATATTCTTTCCTTAGACGACAAAATTCTACTCTCATCGTATCATCCCCTCCTCTCTTGTATAACTTCAGTGCCCTAATAACTTCGGTTTTCTTCCTTCTACAAGATTCATCGTACCATCCTTTAATTCTCCCTAATTTCCCCGTAGCCTTCACGCGCATTTTCCGCCCGGCCATCATAATTGCATTCTCAATCATACGTATTACCCCTTCAATTTCATCATTACTGATCATTAAACTTATCCCTACCTTTATCAGCTCAAAATGTTCTCCCTGGAAGTAGTTCTAGAACTCTCTGCAGTTTTCCTCCCTCCATCTGAATCTATTTACCTGTCTCTCTATAGCTTGAACTTGTGGATTCCCTTTTGATTTTGATTTTGTCACCGCTCCCTGCATGTTGACGACAATTGGTAGGTGGTGTGATTCCCCCCATTCTTCAACAGTGAACCTCTTAATTAGGGCTAGTGCTCCTCTGGAACATATTGCTAAATCTATTACACTTCCTCCAATCTCTGTTGTATACGTCAGGTTACCTTCTTCATCCCCCACACAGACAACATTTAATATATATAGCTCTTCTGCACCACATAGTTCCAAAATCTTTTCTCCGTTCTTGTTACATTCCTTGTCTTTGCTGTGCCTATCCCCACATACGGCCTCGGCAACCCCCTTGCTGTAAAGGGGCTTTCTGTCTGCAACCCTCGCATTGAAGTCCCCTAAAAGCACAATCTCTGCCTCCTCATATATATTTTGAATTCTGTTTATTTCAATAGCTATCTCATCGAAAAGGCTTTCTCTTGCATACGGGGAATTCTCCGGAGGGTTGTAGACAAAGCCGAAACATACCGTTCCTTCCCCCCTCCCCCTAATATCTGCTTTTACCCACACTACTTCTTCCAGTTCTGAACTAATAAATTCTGATAATTCCCTCACCTCTTCTTTAATTAAAACAACAATTCCCCCCGGGAACCTACCGGTGCGAGCTTTCCTAATCTTAGGTTTTGTATATATATATTGAAGCCATCTATCTTAACCTCGCAACCTACAGGGAGCCAACTCTCAACAAATCCTACGATCTGCATATCTTCTATTAGGGTCAAAACTACATCGTTCACTCTCTTATTTAAAAAAACCTCTATATTTACGCTAGCAATATTCCAGTTTAGTTATTTTTTACCCCTAGCCTCTTCGCTGGCGGTAGCTTTACTTCTAGTAACTCTAGCTTTCTCTAGCTCTAGTATACTGCCACCTGGAGAGCAAATGACCTCCTTCTCCACATTAAACTGCTCTGTCAAGGTTTTCTTGCCCCATAGTTCTTTTAGACCAGTAACTCGTTGTTTGCCAGTCTCACCTTTCTGCAAACCACGCACGTGTCCGGTGTTCCTGGCGCTGACGTTAGTCGTTCCTGCTCGCGCCACTTCCGTGTTGGACTTGGAGGTCGATGCTCTCTGTTGAATCATCACCGCACTTCCCTCTGAACCGACAGCTGCTTCCACCTGGTTGCTAGGTCTAACTGTCTCCTGTTGTTGTTGCTTCTCCATATCCAGGAGTTGTGCCACTGTCCAAATCCGATCCCAGTTGTTGCCGCTAACTGCCAGTCTATTGTCTTTTACATAAGCCTTGAGACCCGAGCTCCTTGCCTTCCTTAAATGAAACTGCAAGGTCCGTTGCTCACTTGCCTCTTCTTTACTCATTTCTCTCCTTACCCATATCCTCTCCCCTTTCAGGTTCTTTGTGTTCGCCAGAATTCTGTGAGCCATCAGCGAAGAAACTAATGACACTTTCACGGGCCTCGTTCCCTTTCCCCGCCCTATCCTGGTCACATTGTCAATATCTGAGAGTCCAATGTTTATCCGCATGCCTTCACTAATCACTTGGAGCACCTTGGATGTTAGATCCTCGGTGCTTTCCTTGGCATCTTCCTTTATTCCGTAAATGAAGACTTTTTCTTTCTCTCATCCAGCTTGGTCTTCCTTAATTCATTTACCTCCACCTCTAATATCTTCACCTTTTCTCTTAGGTCTTTTATCTCTCTACTATTCCCTGTCAGCCTGTCACTATTCCCATCTCTTCTCTTATACATGTCTTCATCTCCTTGAATTCCTTACATTGCTCAAGCAGAATGTCCCGGATCTGGTCATTTTGTGACACTTCCTTTACAACTTCCCTTATTTTTTCCATTTCTTGCCATCCCAGCTGACCAGGCCCTGGGTTTGACTCCACTCCTCCAATTAATAGTAGCGTCGCCACAACCAGCGCTACCATCCCCATCGCCAAAACCCCCATCTGTTCAGTGACGTTGCCCACTATCACCTTCCCGACACCGAAATCGCACTTCACTCTAGCCTGCCAGCGGCCGATGACCGCCCGGTACTGCTGAATAGCGATTCCCATTCTTCCTTACACTTCACTGCACGTCTATTCATCTTGCTTGCTTGGTTGAAACTGGTATTTAAAATATGCAAGCACCTGTCCTAGTTCGGAGGGTTTTTATCGGCTAATCCGCAAACTTATAAATAAACAAAAATAAAGATCAGGGCCCTACCTGTAAACTACGGTAAACCCTCGCGAAAGACCTAACTTACAAAGTTAAACAACAACAGCAACGCTAGGAAAATGGTACGGCAACAAACCCTAAGTCAAATTACAAGATAAACTAATAACGGAATTTACATTTAACAGGGTAGCAATAACAAATCTAAGTTAGGATGATACCATTTCCTCATTTACATTTAGTGTTAAATAATTTAGCTAATTCCTGACAATTAATACAAAATTTAAGGCGGTGACGTCCTTAAGACAAAACAATTACAACAAATCTACATGACAAACCGTAAAAAAACATTAAATACACTCTTACAAACTAAGGTAAACATGGGATTTCATACAATACAATAAATAAAACAACAAGACCACAATCAATTATAATCCTGCCTTCGCCCTGGGTTACTCTTTGTAAACCAGTGTCATCTAAGTGCATGTCATTTACGTTGGCGATCGCGTAGTGAAAACTACGACTAACGTCGCATGAGACTCAAGCTCCACCAGCTACGAACTATAGGTTAAGCATGCACTCCGCCGATCAAAATTAGTGTCACCTGTCCTAGATTACTTTAATAAAGAAGCGTAAACAAAAGCAGGTGTCGGTCAGCAGGTCCAAAATGCAAGTGGATCAAGTTTAAATGCAATAAACAATTAGTTATTATTTATTTATAATAATTATGCGCTTGATTATTAAGGTGTCGGTTTAAATTTATCGTTGGTTTATGGCGAATAGTGCTGACGATCCTGAATACCTTGGGATCAGCAGTAGCAGTCTCGTGCGAGATCAATCTCTGCTATAAAATACCATCATCGAGCTCTCCATGCTCGGACATAACAATAACACAGGTTATTAGTGGCTCTCGGCTCACTTAAATTACCTCGGGTAGGCCTGGTAAGCACTTTAGTTACCTCCCGTAAATACCTAGTCTACAGAACGAATTCTGGGCACAGTGCAATACGCACCAATACATGAATAGCCTCATACACAGGCGTCTACCTCTAGCCTCTAATACAACAAATAAACCTCGACATGAAATGTAATCACTCTCAAATAGAGTTAAAAGGTAGTCACTTCAATAGCGAAGCAAGCGTATGGCGTTTGCCAAACAATGCATCATAACAAAACAGATGATTTCCACCAAATAGTGGCCTAGACATTGACCTACTAATGAATCACAACATCTAACGGTAAATAATCCTACAAGCATTGTCATAAAGTCTGATACATTTGACTCACTGTGTGAGTGTTACTTTAGTTGCATGCTGGGAACTCTTATAACCGGTCCGTGACTTGGAGTTGCACTCCCAATTTACAGTCACCTACTTGGACGGTTAGAATGACATAATAGACTAAATGCAGGCAGTTTTCTCGTAAGAGGTCCATTAGAAAACTGGCCTTGATTATCTTATCCCAGTATAATACTCAAATAGAATAAACATTAGGCTTAAAATCACGCCTCAAAACTGTACACAAAGACGTGGTATGTTCTTCAAACCAAAGAAAAGTAAAATATAGAAATACCACTTGTACTGAAAGTCTTTGCAATCCGCAGATATGTCACTTCATAACTGCTCTGTATTTAAATAACCAAACAATATCTGTGTCGAAACACCTGACACTAAATAAAGGCGCA
The DNA here is from genome assembly GCA_946902985.2 of Meconema thalassinum. NCBI lineage: Eukaryota > Metazoa > Arthropoda > Insecta > Orthoptera > Tettigoniidae > Meconema > Meconema thalassinum. The sequence continues at coordinate 133,291,576 of OX336389.2, forward strand.
AATCTCACGATTGCTGAGTTTGCCAATGATACGGTAATAATTACAGGGTTCGATGCTAAGTTGCATACAAATACAATTCCCTGAATATGTTCTGTACTCGAACAGGATGGCTTCATAGCTCATCTAAATTAAATAAAATATTACCTTTACAAAACTGATAGTTTCTGTCGACTATCAACCAATACGAACTGTTCTAATGAAATCAGTAGCGTGACAAACATTTAACTAAAAGCGGGTGTTATAAAATAACACTGGCCATGGCATCTAGTCGTCATGCCAAAGTAAGCCATACACAAAATCACCCGCGTAGGGGTTGAACAAAGTAGTAACAAAGACTACAGTCACGTTTAGTAGAGGTAGAATTAACATCTTAGCGATGTCCATCAGAATGCGCCATGATTGAACGGGGTTCAAACACAGGGTGGCTAACAAATCACTGAAAGTGAATGACAAAGATTAGTTCTAACATTACAAACCCTACCTATGGCTCGTCAAGAAGTTCGGTTTGGTTCTACAATCCACTCTAGTCTAAAAGAAACTACAATTTTCTACACCACAAAAGAACCTCACAAGGAATAGATTACCAGACTCACAAGAAAGAATGTCTACATCTCAATCGTTCCAACGACTTGAGGGATATAAATAGGCTGCTGGTCTCCGGACAAGGGTTGTCCAAACTGGGCCTCCACATAGGCTCTAGCCATTACCATGGCCTTAATTCGTCCTCGGCGTTGACGTCGTGATATAACCAGACTCCTTCCCATTATAGCAGTCGTCATGTTCCTTGGCTTAGCACATCCATCTCCCGCTCTAGTGCTATGTTCTTGGGTCTTCTGTCATGCTGAAGTTCTCCAGAAACGCTCCTTCACATCACGGGGATTTATCTACTCATTCCCACGTATGATGTATGATAAAAAGCGTCGAACACGTGGTTATGAAAATATGACATTTTATGTGAAAATAACCACAGGAAAATGTAGAAAATTGGTGTAGCACAGTTTCACTGAACCTAACTTTATTGTGGTAGCAATCTCACTGAATCTACACGGCGCAAATGATAGAAAAATTGGCCATGCACATATCTGCTTTCACATTCACAGATTCTATGTTCCACAAATCACGTGGCATCGAATTTATACACTGGAAAAATTAATCGCTCTTGCGATCATAGCAACATTTGTAACTGTTAGCTTTGAAATATTGCACTTTGTTAATCATAACATCACAATTATTCATATATTTTCGCATCGCATTGATTTTCACACAGCACCTGGCTGAAAATGTGGTGTTCCACGATGTACAAATTTTATCACTTTTTGACAATTCGAAGAATTTCGTAGCACAAGCCTACATGGGCTTTAATATTCACTTGGTTGTTACACTGTTCACTGTTAAATAAAACACGATGTACAACGATCACTTTCCTCGCCTACAGGAGGACAATTTCCTCGTCTTTGAAGACGGACATACTAAACGCATCCAACAGGGATGGAAAATCCTACTCATGTGCGAAGAGCTCGGTCCTTCGCTGCTGGAAATTACAAATACTCTAGTCGTGAAGCGACTGTTTGGTTCCGGTTCGCTTGTCTGCGATGATAATACCTTACCAAAAGTAGAAATAACATTCTCCAGAATGTTTCGATGATACTGAATTACAAAATGTGAAGATCCGAGCCTCGTAGAAAGTAGAAATGTAATACTAAAGACTCAGATAATAATATAATGTTTTTTTTTCCAAAGTCAAAAGTGCAACCATTAATAATTCCAAGGAATGTCAGCATGCGGCAACAGCATGGCTGGTCGGTGAGTGCGTTCTAAGATGATGCATCAAAAGTGCGTTGCAATGAAAAATATTACATGAACCTATGCTTAAGAATGAAGATAAATAGCAGCAAGACCCAGGAAATGTGAGTAAACAGTTTAATAAATAAAAATACCAGTGCAAAATAAATGGAGAAGAAATTGAAACTGTGAGAGAGTTTCCATATCTTGGTAGCATTATTGCAGAGGACGGTGGTGCTAGCGCAGATGCTAAGAACCGCATCAAAAAAGCAAACTTTGCATTTGTTCAATTATATCCGGTTTGGAAAGCTCGCGACATTTCGACCAGGACGAAACTACGAATCTTTCGTAGTAATGTCAAAGCAGTTCTCCAGTACGGAAGTGAAACTTGGAAAGTTACAACCCAGATCACCAGGAGTCTCCAAGCCTTCACTAACCGTTGCCTCAGAAGGATACTACGCATCTATTGGCCTGAAACCATTTCAAATGAGGAACTTCTGAAGAGAACAAACGAAAGTCCAATACATCTAGAAATAAAACGTAGAAAATGGAGTTGGATAGGCCATTGTGTGAGAAAGTAGGATGCCATTGAAAAAGAAGCACTTAGTTGGAACCCCAAGGGCACCCGAGGAAGAGGTAGGCCAAGAAATGCCAGGAGAAGAAGTGTTAAGGAGGAGAGGAAGGCGACTGGCAAATCCTGGACAGACCTGCAGAGGCTTGCTGGGAGATAAAATCAGTGGAGGAATTTTGTTGCAACCCTTTGCTCCAAGAGGGGACATAGGAATTAAGTCAAGTAAGTCAAGTATGCTTAGCTGGTTCAGTACCTGTATATTCCACTTCACAGGCTAGACATTTTAGTTAGTTTGTGAACTACAATTTTAAAAAGTATTCATTAATCATGTTCATTCAACACGTATTTCCTATTTAACCGTTTTCTAAAGGATATAAACTGGCTAGGAGGGTATTCAACTAGGTGGAAACCAGGTAAGTAGTTTGGCCTATGCTGATGACCTAGTTGTAATGGCAGACTCCGTCAAACGCTTATAAGTCAACATGTTAGAACATGAACAGAAGTGTAGGGGGTATGGCATGAAGATCAGCATTTTAAAGACGAACGTCATGTCGGTACGGGAAGAAACGCATGAAAATAGTTGCCAGGTAGGGGGAACTACGTTGGAGTAGGGGGACATTGGGGCGGTGGAACATTGGGGCTGTGTATTCCCTCAGGTTGATAGAATGGGGAACGAAATAGAGTCGATGTGTATAAAAGCCAATGCAGTGAGTTCTCAGTTGCTATCTACAGTGTTCTGCAAGAAAGACTAACGTCTAGTGTAGTGTCGAAACTCTCCCTACATCACTCAGTATTTAAACCTACTTAGCTTTATGGAAGTGAGAGTAACTGATGTGAGGGTAACACGAATGATTGCTAGGACAAATAGGTGAGAAGAATGTGAGGAGGGTACTCGTTATGATGAGTTAGAAATGAAGACGCTAGATGAAGCTGTTCGTATGAGCCGACTCAGATTGAGGGGTTCTGTTATGAGAATGGGTGAGAAGAGATTACCTAAGAGGTTATTGAGTTCAGCTGTAGAGGGTAAGAGAAATGGAGGTAGGCCTAGAAGGCGATGGTCAGAGTCAGTGATGAATGATCGCAATAGAAGCAGAGCATGCCACTTGGCTCAATCATGACTGCCACTCTCTGTCATCCTATGACGTCACCCACTATCTCGCGACACTTTTGTACTTGTCTGTACAGTTTCCCTACCATATTTTCCTGCCAACACCCCTCCTCCTCCTCCTCCATGACTATCTCGCTTCCCGACCTCGACACAAGCATCCACTTGTCTGTTCAGCTACATGAGCTTGAGGAATCCAGTGTGTGATCTTTTGCCCAAATAATGGGTAATTTAAGGAAATTTGGTAAATTTTGGTGATTTTAGGGAATTGGAAAAATTTGGTGGATTTTAGGTTATTTGGGTAAATTTGGGGGATTTTAAGGAATTTAGGGAAATTTGGGAGATTTTAAGGAATCAGGGTAAATTTGGGGATTTTAGGGAAATTTAGGGAATTTGAGGGAATTTTACTAATTTAGGTGAAATTTGGGTGAATTTCAGGTGTGTTAGGAAATTTTAGAGTAATTCTGGGTGAATTTAGGGAATTCTGGGAATTCTGGGGAAATGTTGGGAATTTTGGGATAAATCGGGGTAGTTTAGGAAATTGTGGTGAATTGTTGCAATAGAACGCTTAACTACTCAGTCGTAGACAGCCAGGTGTCATGTTACATTATCTTTTGAGAAGTCTCGGGTAGATGACCTAGTAGGTGACACTGGGATGGCAAAATCGATAAATCAATAAATAATGTAATTTGTATTAGTATTCTTTTTTATTATTAGTAATTTTCAATTATTATTATTGGGGAAGGGGTTGGTTAGGGAGTGGGTGATAGGGGGTATGGGGTAGAGTAGGGGATATGAGGGATAGGTAGTCCACCATCTTGAAAGAACCGAACGTGCGCAGAGGATTTGAGGAAATTGAGAACATTTGGGGAAATTTAGGGACATTTAGGAAAATTCTGGGAAAACCATTGGGCGCTAGAAATCATGCAGGACTAAGTATTATTATCATTTTTTTAAAATTAGTAATCTTTATTAGACTATTATTATTATTATTATTATTATTGGGGTTGGGGGTGTGATGGCGGTAGGGTGGGGGTTGGGATGGGGGTGGGGGTGGGTATGGGGGTGGGGGAGGGTAGGGTGGGAGGGAAGGTAAGGTGCACATGTCGCTGCCTTTAACTATTCTAACATTCAATCAATAATAGTTCGAGTTCTGTATTCCCCTTCAGTTGGTGAAATATCATAAGCACCAACTTGTGCCACAGTACCGTAGACACTTTCCATTAAATTCTAACTTTTCCCGATACTTACAAAAGCGCGCACTACAGGGCTTGAGTGACATAGACTTCGCCCTACGTGGCGCTTAGTAGCGCAACTTCCACCTACGAACTGTGTTTTTGGCTTCTTTGACGGACCCTTTTATACTAGAAGGCACAACTAAACAATAGAGCGCATGGATTCATTTTTCTGACTTCCATAGCATTTACTTCACCCTGTCTTGACTGACGTCATTTTGCTGTTTCATTCACACTGATCTTAATGCTGGCTTGTAATCTGAGAATCGATCACTGGCTCGTCTGTAATTTGCATAGCGTCACCTGGCGTTCGAGTGGATCGCGGGGGTTCACCGACCACGTGACAGCAAGACACCAGTAGTAGCTATGTGTGTCGCGGAGGGGTATTGTCACGCTTGTTATGCAAGGGAATCCTGACAAATCTTGAAAATGGAATCCTGGAGAATTTTTCGTTTCCATAATTCTACCCAAAATTTATAGGACTTGCCCTACAATTTGTATAATTATAGCCTCTTCCATCCATGAGATATCACGAAAAGTAGGCGTAACATGCATCATTCTCTCTCACACATTTGTTCGTTGAAGACTGCAAATTAGGTCATATCTTGCCTGGAGCTATTGGTCCGTAGATATCCTAGTCGCCTCTGCACAAGGGAAAGGGAGAATTTGAAATGTTGCTCAAGTGCAGTTAATCGCAGATTATGGCAAATTAACGAGGGTTTAGCGTTCATTTGAAGTGATGTGTTCAAAACAGATTTGATCAAATATTCACAACCGTTAAGAATAAAGAAAGAATCCTGAGTATTACCATACAATGAAAAATGAAAATCCACAGCCTGCATCCAGTCTCTTTGGGTTTCCACTACTACTTCAGGGAAATGTCCGAATAATTATAAAGTAAGGCTACGGCTGTCTCCTTCCCAATTCTAGCCTAAAATACAAATGTACACACTACTATAGAAATCAGAAACACACGTTTTCAGACAAATTGTACACGCACACACCAAAATACAGGGGGATGAAATGTTGAAACAAACACACCACCTCACTTAGCTTTAAGTGTATATGCTGTTGACCACATAGCAATAGCCCTGTGGAGTAACTTGTGAACCAGTATCCCTTGTGGGATTGATTTACAGTAGAGAATAACGACAAGGCAGAGAAACTAATATCCACCAATACGAGAATGCTAGTATGTTAGAATTTTTACAGCCTTTTATGACAAAGAGATTGTAATCGTGCATCTATTTCTACTTCTTCTGTGGCCAATGCGATCAACTTGACACATCATTCAGGAGAATTTGAATCCTTGAAAATAGGCTAATGAGGAGAAATTGTAGTGAACATTTGTGAAAGGATTCATTCATATATTCCAGTTAATATCAAATTTCACCCCATGGATTGCAAACTTAGTGCCTTCATGGTGCCAGGAAGAATTTGGTTTCTCTCAGTGCAGTGATAATTTTATTACATTACATGATGATGATAATTGTTGTTTTAAGGGGCCTAACATCTAGGTGATCAGCCACAAATTATTACATTACGCCCCAGCATTATCAACAATTACCCTCATTTGAACGTACTAATTTAAAAGGTGAGGAAATCATTGGCAAACTACCCCACTCCTCATCTTGCCTAGTGCGCCTCAATATAGCGCTGCCTTGGATTTTTGTGGGTATTGTGCCCGCTGGCCGAAGGTTTCTGGGAGTCACCGGTTTCAAATGACCCTTCCGAGACCCTCTTCCAGATAACACACAAGTATTGGACACGATACATTCATAGGCTGGTATAGCACAAAAGTCTGCACTCGGGGGTGTCGGGAATTAGTGAGGTTCGATCTTCAACCAGCTCAGAGGAATGCATCGATAACAAAACTAAACAAGAAAGAGAGAGGTCAGTCTTAGGTTAAAATCACAAATAAATTTTATTCAGAATAGATCCCTAGCCTAGCATGAGAGTTGCAAACGGCTAGTCCGATACTATTCTGCCCTGAAAGAAATATAAAAAAAGTCCTTAACAAGATCTAAATCACTCTCATGGTCCTAATACAAAATTCGACAAAATGAGCAAGCTAAGAGAATGGCACGTAAGATCGGCCCTAAGCAATTACATCGAAATAACTTACGGGTGGATCAAACATCAAAAGAATCTACAGCAAAGCAAGACATTTACTTGTTTACAAATACTAGAACATTTACATTTAGTAGCAAGGGGAAAATTGGTACTATGCTATGATGATGCCTTCTCTAAAATTTATCATTAGAGTTAAGTGTTAGCTAGTCCTAAATATCATTAATTAATAAACGAGATGCGTTTATTACTAAGAAAATCAAGCTATGTGCACAATGTTGCTGATTAAAAAAAACTATGCTAATGCAACACAAATGCATACAATGATTCAGCACTCCTATGTTTGTGCAATTGGCACTGCCTGCGTACTCGATTTGTTACTGTTTGTAACAAACGGTCATAGTGTCAAAGTGTTAAGAAAATAGAAAATCTAGGAAAGCCTGCAAATGCGATAGTAATTAAACAATTACATCGACTCATATTGCTACTAATCTGATGTGTGTGCTTCAGTTATCACATCACCAATTAGTGGTCGACTAATCATGTGAGAATGTATCAAAATTTATCTACAATAGCTTAACAATATCTAAGTGTTGACATTTGGTCCAGAAAATAGTTTATTTTTATTGTTTTTACATTTTATTTAGGTTCAGGGGGAATTATAAGATTTGTTAGTTTTCAAAACCCTATTTCTGATTATTGATTTTTGATTATTCACACAATTATTTATTCCTGACAGTATTGTTGTTCAGTTTATGGACCTTTAAAAGCGTTCAGTGTATTCAGGTAACGTTTGTATCCAGCTTAAGCAAATAACTCAATAGTTCAATAGCTTACGAGACACCCTGTGTGTTCACCAATATTTCATCATACTTATTAGACATCCTATGTCTTCACCAATTACTTTACTCTTATTTCGGATTCTTTGATCCAGGCGCCTTCGGTTTTGGTACGACTTTAATTAGTTCATTACCACCGATATAACCACAATAACAATGTCGGAGGTATTCATCCACCGTCACGACTCATATAATACTCTTATAACGTTAATTTACAAAAGTGTGGAATCCTAATTGATACACGTTTGAATTGCTGGTAATAAAGATTATGTGTACAGAAAAACACATCCTGACAACGCTTTAAATAAACATAAAGGTTTCTGATACAAGCTAACTGTGTGTGTGTGCGTTTATAAAATTGCCTCTTCCCTGAATAAATCGAACCTGCGTTCATTAGGTTACAAAATACAATTGAATTCATTGCCTGTGTGGCTTCTCTTAAAGAAATAAACCTGTTTTCAAGTATTGTTCTGGACAATAAATGTCAGTAACGGAACTCTGCATTCCACTTGTAATAATGTCGAGAATCTCACAGCCTTCTAAAACAAAATATTGATACACTGCCTAGAATCGAGTGTGCTGTGTAGTGAACTTGGCTCGTAACCTTGGCCTTGATTTAACATTGTCAAACTAGTTTATTTGTCATCAGCCTGACAAAAATAAAAGTTGATAATACCTGTTTTTAAATGATGCGAATGAGCATTGAAAATCCAGCCTTCCTGGCTTCTATAAATGTTTTCCACACGCATCTTATAATTAGCTACCTGCATTGTGCACTAAATAAATGAAACCAAATTAAACTAGTCTACTGTTTTCCAACTCTTACAATACGCTATAAATATTTGATCTGACTTACAGATTCAGCGTCACTTGGTTCGAGTCCCGCCATGAGATGTTGTATGCGGTCTCGTGTATGGCTTTAGGTTACCATTTCATTGTGTCTGGACATCCTCCGTCGCCAATTCCCCACGCATGATATAGCAATCACATGCCATCGCGCGGTTGGAGTTGTATCTGAAGATCTGCTGGTTTATCATTATTGTAATTTGAGCGTTGGTAAAAATTTAGCACATAATTAAATGAAACTGTCGCGCACTGCATCTAATATGCGGTAAAAAATTGCCCATTTTCACTCCGCCACTGGCTCTAGTCTCTGTCGCTTGTGCGACACTCACTCGTGACTTGCACTGATATTTACACAAGAAAATATTAACAAAATTAAATAAAAAATCACTGCCCATCCGGCAAATAAAGATTGTACTTGTAGGTTTTGTACAGTTATAAACTTAATTAAATACACAGTTTATATAACACTGAAATATGTGTGTGTGCGTGAGAAAGAGACCATGCGGTCGCAAAGTTTTCTTCACACAAGTCTTTCATTTCACCTCGGATAAAATAAAAATATTATACAGTTCTCGTAGTGGTGAATGTCTTCAATCCATAAACTATTACACAATGCCATGATGGCTATCCATAAGAAAGTTATTCGTAGATTTTTCCTGCCACATGGTTTCCTTTCACTTGTGCTCCAACATGCACATGTTGTCTCTTCCACAGACGAATAGGAACTGGTGTTACCAAATATGGCGTGCTCTCAGTACATGAGCTGGCCGCGTAAATTGATAGTTTCTTTGATTTTCGAAGTATGCTGTACTTCAAATATGCAGAATTACTTGGTTATAATTATAGTAGATTTTTGGAACGTGAAAAATAAGTAAAAATATAATCATAAGCGATATTGCTTCAGCTTCTTCCCGCCGCTCGCAGGGTATGTTCAGTTACATTTCAGCATAAGTTTTCGTCTCTGTTATCTGAGCAAACATGCGTCAACGGGCGCAGTATCTACCCACATAACCTAACGGCGGTACTTTCTGACTACTTAATAGACAGAATCTAAAAGAGGAAAGTATTAAAAATATATGTACAGGGTGACCATTGAAAGCCTACAAGATTGATTTCTAGACAAATATTATGTAATTACTGGATACCTTTGCCAAAATATGTGGAAGCCATGAGACCTAGAGTGATTGCCTTCCATTGCAAATTATCTTTCATTAGCGGTGATTTCAGTTGCATTATTATGGGCTTGGGACGTAATTGGGCCAGTTAACATGGGTGCGTGTTGAATTTTTCTAATAGCCTGTGTTTCTGTGGTGACCTTACAGGTGTGTGGAGCAGTAATTGTTAGAGTCAGATATGGAGTAGGTGCCCCAGGACTTGAAGTAGGTTATTATCCAGACATTTGACTGTGGACAAACGCGGAGAAAAATCATAACTTACTCAGAATAAGTGCTGTCAACCCCTGGATTCGAGACTCTGATCTCCAGACTTACTATAGTCTATCCCTCCACCTATTAAACGCGGACTGCTGCGCCATCAAATAATGATTTGAGACTGAAGAGATTAGATTGAATCTTACCATTTCTTTCTGCAAACAAATCTCGATCAGACTATCTCATTTGCGTAATGGCTAGCATTCTTTATTGTGACCGTGGAGGTCCGGGTTTGATTTTTAGCTCTGCCAAGATATTTAATTCTGGTCTGAGGGATGGAACAGGGTACACTTAGCCTCGTGAGGCAAAACTGAGAAGAGGCGGCTTCAATTCCCCAGCCACCCTGGTAGAAGTTTTCTTACTGGCTGTGTCGCTCAGTAGTAACGTTCTCGCTTGCTGGTCCCAAGGTTGCAGGTTCGTATCCTGGTGCAGGGTGTGCAAATGCAAGGGAGCCGTATCAGTAGATTTACTATCACGTTAAAGAACCCCTAGGGGGCAATATTCCGGCACCCCGGCGTCTCTAAAAGCCAGAGTAGTTAAAAGAGGTGTAAAACCAATAACATTATTATTATTATTATTACAATTATTAGAGATTTTCCTGCGGTTAACCACCTCTACTCCCGGCAAACGCAGGGATGGTTCGTAACTTAAGGCCACGGGTGATTCTTACACACACTAGTGCAGACATCACAGTGGAACAGGTTATCAGACAAATTCTACACACACAAAAGTACACGGGGCAACATGGCTACGATGTCGCAAAGCCTCCAAATAGTCATTAACAACAACAGTAGACTATCTCATAACTTACAATTAAAACCACTGAATTAGGACAAGCGCAATAGTGTAAAACACTCCGTACTAACTAAAATACGTATGCCACTTTATTTTAACTTAAAGAGAATTTCGGGCAAAATATTTTCACGAAATAGTGTTTTGTCATATGGGATGATTGTAAACAGATGTCGTAGTTATATCATTTTGGGGAATTTACGACATCCTAGTCACGTGGCCCATGTACTTGGGTGTGATTTGTATGATAACCTGTGCTATTGTGATGGCTCTATTAGTGTGCATATTTGTAGTTGGGTCTAGGATTGTGTAGGAGGAAGGTGTGACCTTACGTTGGGTGCCACCCTGGCATTTGCTCGGACTAGAAGTGGCAAACCACGGAAAACCACTACTAGGATAGCCGAGGTGGGAATCGAACCCACCTCTTCTCAATTCAGTCTCACGAAGCTGAGTGTATCCCGTTGCAAACCTCGGACAAGAATTAATTTTTTGGGTGGAGGCGGGATTGGAACACGGACCTCAGGGATGACAGCTAATAATGTTAGCCACGAGATGATAGCATTTGTGAGGAGAAGACTTCCGAAGACATTCCAGACGCGCTGAAAGGGCGGGCAAGTAGAAGGGAGAGGGAGAGTGAAGCTCGTTTTGTCGCAGACTGTACTCTGCGCGCTTGGTCATTATATCCATATTTGCAGTAAACTATCCCGGGGCTGTATATCTTGACTCAACATGCAAAGGTTTGTGCTAAATGGCCTCTAATGATGAACGATATAGGCACCAGGTGGACCTAACATCGTGCCTCGGCACATAAATAGTCCGAGGGTTCCTCTGATGCTGGCCAATCGGTACACAACAGCCCTTCTTAATGGAGCGGTGGCACACGTGTCCGCCTAGAACCCGCCTAGTGCCGCCGGACGCCCGTCTCTCCTAGGAGGAGGGGAAGGGGGAGAAGGAAGCCTGGGCCCAACAACTTCACGCCACCCCCTCCCCACTGCGCTGTATATTACACAAGAATCTGCCGTCATACTTCTCATTGTTCTCGGTGGCCACTCCTCCACGTTAGTGTCTGTCTTCAGCGCGGTAACACTCTGGTAACAGGAGGGTTAATCAACGTCAATCCTTGAGGAACGATCCATCTGGAGCTAGCCACGAACCCCTTATTAATATTCCACAATTCCATTCACTGACCATGAGCTGATTTAGACAGTGATTTACTGATGACTAACACACAGTGCAGACATTGCATTATTGCACTTCAGAAACCTAGATTCATTAAGACTCTTTCAAATAACCAAGTAAGCTCTGAAAATAAAAATTGTTCTTAAAATATATTATAAGTGATATGCTGAGCAATGGCCACAACATGTAGGCGTACTTTTCAATTCTTTCCCCAACAATTGGCCAGGCCCCCTCACCTGCGCGGACTTACAGTGCAGTGTAACACAGACCTGCACAACTAACTAATACTGGGCAACTACGCTCTCGCAGGGGCGTATATAAGGGGGGTGCTGAGGGGGCTCCAGCCCTCCCCCCGAAAAAAGCCAATAAAAATTAAGAAAGTGCTGCTTTGGTAAGAGCATAACATAATTGTAAATTTGGTTGTACCCTATTCTTAACTTATCGGCTAAGTTATAAACAATATTAAAATTATACTAACTCGTGGTGTAGTGGGTAGCTTTCTTCGCTGCCGCCCCGGAGATCCGAATTCGATTCCCGGCTCTGCCAAGAAATTTTAATTCTAGTCTGAGGGCTGGAAGGGGTGCACTCAGCCTTGTGAGGTAAAGCTGTGAATTCCATAGTATGTTTTTTGAGAAATACATGTAAAAAACTGTTTACCTTTCTGCTTAGTAAATTGACAAATATTTAGATATATGTCATTCATACTCCATAGGTCATAATAGAAAGTTCATTAAGTATAACATTTTATATATGTGTTGTATTTTACAACTTTTTTTTTGTATTGCCAGTAATAATAATTTAGGCTATATAAACTTTGAATCTTATCTAAAATAATGACACAAAGATATTGGTTGATATTTCTGGGTATTTTGCGGTGACAATCCCCTGAGAATACTCACAATTTTCCAGGATAGTCAGCCCCCCGCCCCCCGAAATATTTTTCTATATACGCCTCTGCGCTCTCGCACTGCCCAGGGCAAGCGCAGGGCCATTTCCTTCTCACTGTACGTTTAAGTCAACGTCACTGAATTTAAATTGTGTGGCGTTTTTCATATGAATATTTCATTTGGGATGAAGCAGATCCATCAAATATATTGATCATCATTTTCATAATGTTCAATGTTTTCTTGAAATGTTTTCATTTCATTTCATATTTATTTATCAGTCCCTTACACTATATTTACAGTACACTGAAGGGAGTCTCAGAAAAGAGCAAAGCCCACTTCGCATTCGGGTTGCGTCAGAGCCCCCAATATATATATACACTGGGTTATATTTAGGCCTACATATGTACACAAGATGGCAATTAGTGAGAATCGAGCAATGATTACATTATTTACAGTATAAATTAGGGGTGGGGGTGGGGGTGGGGGTGGTAAATGCACATTTATGTAGGATAATGGAGGAACAACAAGAGAAGAGATTAAACAAATATTGCAAATAGAGATACACGGGAAACACTAGCACAACAAAGAATCTGGGCATAATTTATGAAGAGCAACCTACTTGTTGAACAAATAATACCGCAGCTTCCTCTTGAACTGAACGGCATTATTGTTGCTGGCCTTCAGGGAACACGGTAGGCTGTTCCATGCACAGGCCGATCTATTTACAAAACCCAGTTTGTACGACTCAGTCCTGGGTAGTAACTGAAAATCATAGTTTCGCCTATTTTCATCACATCAAATATAGGCTTATGAGATTGCCTTTTGTCGGTGGAAGTTTGTGAAATCTAAACGGCTGAAGCGATTACAATGATAGCCGTCAGACCTTGACCGCACCTTTTAAAAATTTCCCCAATCCAACAAGGCGGCCGGACAAAATATTTAACTGGCAATCTACCTCTCAGAAACTGACACTGATATCGCCCTGAAATTTTGCAGGGTGATAGAGAACACTAAGATAAGTTCAACTATGTTACTTTTTAAAACTTGTTAACTGAAAAACCAAGCAAATTTAAATTGCTTAAATGGAATTTTCTCGCAATTAAATCATCCGACCGCAGTGAAACATGATGCAGTAATTGTTTATAGCATACAACATTAAATCTACTCGTATCTAATTTAATTGTATTGCTTTCATAAAATCAAGATGCTGGCCGTGCACAATTTTAAAATTAGGTTATCATATTTTTGTGCCCTAATCATGCGATCGACGTGAAGGTTTGCATAATTAACCACCACAATAATCTTAATTAACTGGATTAGAACTCTGTGGCTTACATATAGAACAATCAAACATGGCAATCATCCGATATAATTCACCGGTTCTCTGTTTCAACGAATCTATTACAGCAATCAAGCTGAAATTTCGTATGTTTACAGAGGACATTAAAATGAGTTCACCTTTAGGATTTTCAATAACCTGATGAGCACAAAACCAACATGGTGGTGACGCAAAATTGAAATCGATTTTTCTCGCGACTTAAACATCCGAGCTCTGTGAAACTTAGCACGGTAAACTTTCATACAAGGCTTATTATAATGGCATATAATCAGGTTCAATTTTTATAAGAACTTAAAATGGTGCCTATGCAAAATGTTTAAAATCATGTTGTTAATACGCGTGCCCTAAACAAATGATAGAAATGTAGGTGGTATAATAAACCTGCATTATAAATATTCATCTTCTGGCATATAATTGTACAGGCGATAGATAAAACTATTTTGATGGTAGAACACTATTAAGTACTGTACCCATGTGAGTAATCTCGATGGAGAATATGCATCTGCCTCCAGCTAGCATCAGGTCTCAGGCGTGTACCGTCTCCCCAATTGAGCAGTGCATATTTTGGATCTGAGGCTATAAGGTATCAACTCTACAATGATAAGGCACAACTCTATTCTAAAACTTTAATTCAGTAAATAAAATCATGGCTTCAAACACAAAAACAATTCCCAAAACCATAAAAACAAAGCAAACAAAAATTTACTTCCACAATCCACAAATAAACAAAAATGAAATCATAATAAAGTCATATTAAACCATAAAGCTGTACCCTTATGTGAACTACATAAAGATATTCTAGTGCGCTGATGCACCTACGACTTCAATACAAACTGTACATTAACATAACAGTCATGCAATGTGACTTCTTTAATATCACAAATTAATTATCCCTTAAACCTCTTGGTTTTAACAATTATGTGTGCCGTGCGTGTTTTGATTTTTCTCTTCTCACCAAACAAATGCTTTCATGCATTACCTATTCGGACGTTGCACCGCAATCAACGTGCAACTCCATAATTATGTAAGCTACCCCTCCACTTCCTCTATTTATATGGTTCCACCGCATGCTGTCTGTGATTCCTACATAAAACGTTACGTTATAGCTTGTATCGGATGGTACAATTAGACTACCTTGCTCTCGTGGCGATTGGCATCTGGTAACCAACTTCATAACTTGGTTTCAGTGACAGTACAAATACATCGTCTAACTATTCGTCAGATAGCAAAAATAATGAACCATCAGGATAATCTATAATTATCCATGTGTTCCTAAACCACATGGCTACATTACTCAACATAACAATCTTTCAATACATGTCATTTACCAGGGTCTAAAATCTTTTCCTTTCAACTTGCCTTGACGGTTCGAGTGCCCGCCTGCAGACCCTCGGCGCGAGGAGTCGGCATACAATAGAATGTGGGATGGGTGTTCCACCAATTACCTCGACCCTCCTTAAAGGTTTGAATGCTTTCCTTTCTAAGCAGTAAAGATTTACAAGACAAATACTGTTGTCTGACCGACACACATATCCCAAAGGATCTTAATTGATTATTATGCAAACAGGTATTGAATGAGCTTTTATAATTACTCCTACACAGAGGATATAATAATTACTGGCCCCACACGGGTCCATTCAACATGAAGGTTCGGGGTTCGTAATGCATTAGTCTAACGGGTGACCGATGTCTCAAGTAAAATATAGGCGCTCACTGCAGCTGTCGCCATGAGTTTCGCTACCACGAGCGGAAATAACTCATCAATAAGTTCTCGGGAGACCATAGAGTTTCGAGGTGTCCTCGTTTTCCTCGTCTCTATCACAGGATTCCAACCCGGAACACTTTCATATCCTTCCTCAGAGCTAGGGTGCACACTACAACTCTGGCATAAATTATATCTCCACTTATGCCCATGACATAGGAGATTTCATACGTAGAATAGACCACCTGGCCCCTTACTCAATGCTACGACCTCCGACCTATATTATTAAGAGAAATCTATCAATTACTCTATAAGCTTCTCACATAAGCTGCAAATTCAATTCACTAAAAGCTCTTTCATGCCTGGCATCATAACTGAATATATGCAATATTCTGATATAAAACTTCTTTCCTTAATTACTGTAATGTAATCTTACTGTATCATCTTACTGCTTAGATTGATAAGTCTTGCAATTAGCGTAAATCTCTCGCTTACAACATTTATTTGTTTCCTGATGTGTTCATTCATACTTTTAATATTCATTATTATTATTACCATTAATCTCACTGACATAAATGACCAAAATCATTACTTTATTATTCTTATTAATCTCACTGACATAAATGACCAAAATCATTCTTTATTATTATTCTCACATAAATTACCAAAAATCCGACATAGCTAAACGTCTTAAAATCCGAACAATCGCGTTCGTCACATTTACATAACTGATTGCCATTCTTAATTCATAGTGGAAATAATTACTCCACTTAATGATGCAAATTAACATCTCAACTCTATAAAAATCAACACAATAATGATTAAACATGGAGGATCTCCCTCCTAAACTGATTTTTACTGGCATCTTTAAGGAAATCACAGCATGCAGTGGCCCATATTTCTACATAATCATAACTTGTGGGGTACTTACATTTCTATAGGCGTCTTATGGTGGCTCCGACCAATCATATTTCTCCATGTCGCCCGCCATTAGCAGGTTAACGCGACATATTTATCTTGAATACACACATTTTATAACACATAATTTTCATCAACAACACGACACGTTGCATAACTCTCAGGAAGCTATCGCTCCCACACATGTGAAACACTTATCTAATCACTACTTTAAAGGATATTTTACATATGCTGTACACTTAACACACGTCACTTTATACACTTTTCAATGCTGAAATTCCCTAGCAAAGATCGAAATTGCAGGTGTCGACGGCATCTCCCGTGCTCCTATCAACTCCTGATTGAAAGTCTGGTTTACCTGCTCTTGGAATTCACCAACAGTTTTTATTATTCTTACTCCTACAGTAAGCGTCCTGCGTTGCATAAATATGCTAGCTCCCGTCCTGAGTGTTATCATCTGGTACTCTCATGACATTACCAACCGCGTCATAGAGTTTCATTTAGCGCATACCATCGTAATTACACATATACGATCAGTCAATACTTTACACATTGCGCTTAACACTGTCCAATACTTTACACAAATAATTATTTACAATAGTTCTGCCATTAGTCTACACGGTGCTTCGTAACTGAACACGGCATAGTTCGTACTGCTGATTATGCCTATAGCACGACTATTATTCATACAAGCTTATTAAATGCTTCATTTACATGTACCAGTCTTTGTTCGGCGTCTATTATGAGTATGACCGCCATGCGTTCTGCCTTGACGAACTTGCTTCAAACTGGCTGTAACTGACTGAAGATTCACTTGAAGATTGCTCGTAACTTACTTGAAGACTGCTGTAGACTGCTTACATACTGTCTCGTACTGCTGCATATTGACTGCAACTTACTGCAATTGTGCTACAACTGGGTAACTTCTAACGTCGTGAAGACTGCGTAAGACTGCTACTTGCTCGACTGTAACTGGCTGTAACTGGGTGTAAACTGCACGTGAACTGCGCGTAGACTGAGCTTGAACTGAGCTGAGACTGAGCTGAGACTGAGCTTGACTGAGAGCTCCTCCAAGGGTCTACTCCCTTATATCGGATTCCCACGGAAAGTAGGGCGAAATCTTCCCGCGTAATCTTGGCTCCTCTCCCAGCATGATTCTGGTCTCCAAACCATGATCATCGGGTTCCTCTCTCTTCACAGATCCCAAAACTATCTGCGTGCAAAGGAATCGCTCGTCCAATTAATTAATATTAATTCCTTTCTCCATAGCGTGGGACGCTATCTTACGGGTATTCCCCGGCAACATTCTCAAATCTATCCGCGAACAATGGTAGTCTTACAGTCCTTCCGCACTTCGTTAAATATGCGTCAATTTCGCAGGTAAAAGGCTCTAAAATTAGCCTCCTGCCAAAAGATTCACCTGTGAGCAACTCTCATCTCAATTCGTTACTCCAATCACGAGTAATCAATGATTTTCCTGGGCATCTCTCCTTCCCCTACTCAAATCTATTCTCCGTCGGGGAATAACTGGGTCATTATTCAGGCCTCCACCCTGCTCCAGACGACAGAATGGAGTCACAGAGATGGACATGGCTCCACTGGGGCCCTCCCACAATCCTGGGCTAATTTGTAAAATGTCAACTCTGCCCTCTCCGTGCTTCAAGCCTCGTATAGCCTACACCAAGTAGTCTAATAATGCTGTAATCTGCTCATTTTTCCCTGCATTATTTTAATAAATAATGTCATTGCACCAAAATCACACCAGTGATTAAATATACACTTCTTTCGAGGGGTTTTTACCATGAAACTGCCTCTACAGATCTCTGGTTCGTTCCCTGGTGGAACCTTTATACTGAGATCACAGTCTCTGAGAACCACGTTCGATTCCAGTCAGCATAACCTCCTCGGGTTCAGTACATATAGGCCTATGTAACTGTGTAACTTGGATTTAATTTAATTGTATTCATTCAAGGTTTAACATATTGGCGTCGAATCAAGTCCAGTTCTTATGAGAAATTAAAAGTGGTGGTTGTGCAAAATTTTTAATATCACATTTTTATTTCCCAAGTTACCAACAAGGGATTGAAATTCAGGTTGGCATAATGAACCACCATTATAATATTCATCTGCTGGCATATAACTCTATAGCCTACTGTATGTATACAAATCCAACATAACGTCAATTAGATATATTTCATCAGTTCACAATAGTTCTATTTAATTATTTAATATCAAACTGAATTTTGTATGGCGGTAGAGGACTATTTAGTAAGTACACATAAGTGACTTTCAAAATCCTGAGAAACACGAAAACAATATGGCTGCCGAGTGATTTTCATAGTATTTCAAATGATTTTTCAGGCGATTTAATCACCCGAGAGCAATGATGCTAAGAACAGCGAATATTCAGAGCTTACAATTGGTATACAGACATCTCATGTCCAATTGTTTTCTAAATTTCAAGATGGTATCAGTTCGATATTTTAAAGCGTTATTTTTGTTTTCTGGTACTCTATTCAAGCGATTCAAAAGAAGATTAATATGATAGGCTATTATAATAATCATAATCTAATGACACTAAATTCTGTGAGTCGAAGAAGCCGTGCGTTTGATGTTTCTTTTATTAAATTCCTGTGACGCGTTAAAGAAAGATACTATCTCGCCGGAGGAGTCTTGATCACCGATACTTAAAGTTATATATTCTAGTACATACTTTCTCAATATAATGGTGGAAACAGGTCATGTACCAATAGCTATTTTGTATACATCACATGGAAAATCCTATTAATAGCTGGGAGAGTTCTTAATGGAATAGACCAGTAGAATATATGAAAATAGGCTGTTTAGTTCTTCACCGAACTACTTGTTTCATGTGATGAAAATAGGCTTACCATCGATGCCTACGATAGTTATATCATTAATGTAAATTTTGGTATATTTAGTCTGTAAGATAACAATCAGATTCAGCCGTACATACTGAAGCCACGAGTATGCAATTATTATTATTATTATTATTATTGTGAGCCTCCGGAAGCACGCGGCCTCTCATCGCTGGGTCCGTGGTTCAAATCCGGGTCACTCCATGTGAGATTTGTGCTGGACAATGCGGAGGCAGACAGGTTTTTCACCGAGTACTCCGGTTTTCCCTTGAGCCCGTTTAGACCAGAGTTCAACGAACCCATTTTGCAAGTTTCTGAAATCAGTTCAGCTATCTCAGGGTCTATCTGGGCGAAAACTAGGTAAAATCTGGCTTCACTGATATCGGTAATATGCAAGTAAGTTAGGAAGAGAAATGATGGAAAATATCACAATTCATTAAAATAGCTCAATTTATTTATAATTAAAAATTTAAATCTTTGCCATAAATCATCAAAAATAAACAAAACACTCACACATAAAAATTGACACACCACAAAAATTAAATAACACTCCTACTCTTCGATAAATGACATCCAGAAAATTGTCAGGCCATTCTGGTATCAATAAAAATTTCTATTTACACACTTCTAGGCGATCGTTATTCGGTGAAGATTTCGAATGATCCCTATCTGTACACTCGCAGTTTCCCATTTCTGAAGATTGATCTTTGATTGTTCAAGTATTAGGCAAATATTTTATGTTTCATTTCGAAAAATTGTTGTATCACTTTCAGCTGCATAATGTGCTTTCCAAAAATTAATAATTATGGAAGATTATTGCACAAAATTCTTTTGTAGGATTATGCAGTAATATAATATTAATATTCGACTAACATGGTGGCCGAATGTTAATATTATTTGCATTTATGACTTTGTTTCATTGAACAATTTGTTTATAATTTTCATATTTTTAGAGTAATATGAAAATTATCATTTTTTATTCACAATTGGTCTCACATCACCAATGAATTATTTGATAACCATCTCAAATGATGTTATATAAATAAACACAAATTATTATTCACAATAAAAATTGTTATAATTTTCTATCTTTCAATTAATTAAATTTCCCATCACATAATTATTATTTTCACTCTCAGTTAATCTTCAAAATATTTAAATTTCAAAATATTCATAACAGAATTTATTATTATTATTCGTGAATTTTCTTCAAAATTATATATAACAGGTCTCACTTCTCTCAAAATTAGTTCATGAAGATTAGCATTAAGTTAGTTGACTGGTTCAAAATGTATTATTACTATTTCAGGCATTCCCTTGTGTTTATTATAAACATTCTCTGATATTCATTTATCTTCTTTTATTGCATTTGCTACCATTTATTTTCTCAATAAGCTTTGGTCAGGTTCATCAAATCTAACAATTATTCTTTATTTATTAGGCACAAAATCGGGAATCTAGATAATTGACCCAGTATGGAAATAAATATCCAATCCTACAGGATTTGAATTGGACTGGAATATGGGGCGACCCTACTGCCTCACCCGTCGTTAACCCGCCATCGGTATCGTTGTTAGGTTGCTCCTAACAAAAACATTCCTTATTAAGAAAAGTTTTTTGTTTTAAGACTCAACCTTTTCAAAATCCAGGTATTCTCAAATGAGTATATGAGTCACATATTTTGCTTTGTTATGCGATGATTCACGCACACGTGTCACATGTGGGAAGGTGGCAAGTCAGTGTCACAGGCAGTGTTAGGTGGCTTCTAGCCTCGATACCTTTGGCGTTACATATTTTGCGCGTTCCGTGCTGGTGTAATATTTTTGTGAGAAGTGTCAAAGTGAAGTTTTAGAGGCTAATAGGCCTAGTGAATCTGTTCTTTTGAGCTGGATTGATGAAGAGGACGACGTATTTACAGATGTTGACCAAGGCTGTGCCTCTGACTGTCTAAGTGATGTTCCAAGCGAACATCCCATGCATTAAACTGATACTGAGCAATCCAACGATTCAGATAGTTTTTTTTAGCATTTGGCTTTTAGTGCCGGGAGTGTTCGGCTCACCAGAGTTAGTAGCTGCTTCTAGCGGACACCCATGGGGTGAGCTACAAGTACCGTCGCGTGTGGAGTGTTGTCTGGGGAAGGAAAGTGTGAATGTTGGGTAGTTTATTAGCTGAGGAATAACCCACCCACCAAGGGAAGATGATTAAGAGAAGGAAGTAGATTTGGGATTGGAAAAGAAGGATAGAAAATAGGAGGAGAGTCCCACAAAGTTAATAAGTTTAGCTTTAAACACACTTAAAGGTGGTTGCCACCGAAAATCCGCTTTCGGATACCTAAAATGAGTAAGGACTTGGTCTAAGCTGACGAGAAACACCGATAGAACTTGGGCGGATTGAAACAGAGTGGCTTTCGTATAATCCCTCTCAAGCATATATAAAACTACTATGGGGAAGAGTGATGGTCTGGCAAGACTGAAAGGAACAAATTTATTGTATGTCTTCTCAAAGAAATTGGGTTTTTCAAAATAATTCGAAGAATGCCAATGATTTAACTCAGGTTTGGTATTTTCAATTTCCAAAATTATGGAGTTCCTGTAAGGGCGACCAAGTGTCTCTAAGAAGGAAAATGATAAAGGATTATGCCTTATGGAGTAATCTTGGTAAATGAACCAATGGTTGCATTGGAAAATGGCTAAGCTTTTACTCAGCGAGGAGCCGGCTAAAAGTTTAGACAAAAAGAAACACTTATCTTTTAGAAAACTGACCATAAGTTTTCGGAGAGAGTCTCCACAAGCAGGTAGCTGGCTTAGCGAGCTTTACTTGCCTTACTGGCCAATTAGAATTAGCTATTAAAGCTAAAAAGAACTTTAGTGAGGTGAAAATTAAGAGTTCTTGCTCCAATGCAACAAATAGTGAAAGCCCTATTAATGAGTTAAATGTCATTGAGTGAGGAGAGTCAAGGAAGACAGGATTTTGCCTAAACTTTGTATTCGTAAATGAAAAAGCGAAAGAATACGCTTCATTTATTTACAATTCCAAGAAGTTTGAAGAAATTAACAATTAGGTAATATAATTTTGACAAACATAGTTCATTTGAACTTTTTAACAAATGGGGTCGCAGACCTCTCAACATTAAACGTTTGCTCAAGGCAATTGACAATTTACAAGGTTTCAAACCTTACACGTTTCTAAAATCTTTATAAGATTTAAACAAATAAACACTGAAACAATTAAAGTTTGAACGTAAATTGGAGTACAAAGAGTGTACCTTAAGAAATTCTTGAGAGAATGTTCTAGAGAAAGTGACAACTTCGAAAATAACAATAATAAAAACATGAAAAATAAAATAGAAGTTCCTACAACTTCTTATATTTAAACAGAATTACTATATGAGAATTATACAAAAGAGGGCAGGTCACTACTGTGAAACCTGAAGAAAGTGAAAAGGAAGGTTCTAGACTTCCCAAGTTTGAGCAGGAATCACTAGCCAAATGGGACAGTTTCCATTTCGTGAAACCTGAACATGACTCGCTTAAGAGTTTAAGGAATTATTTTCCCTAATTATAGGAAAGGAACAATGTGAATTGAAACTTGTATCACACAAGCAATTATGCAGAATTTAATTAATGTTAAACTAGCAAAGTTGTAAGGGCACTTCGAGAGTGACACCTTATAAGAAAGTTACAATTTTATTAATATGGGTGGTTAGTAGAAGGTTGAGGAAAGATCATTGGAATATAGGATCAATGTTCATGGCCGTATTTAATATAAACGGACGATCGCGACGCGGTAGAAACGTGGAGCAAGCACTGGTTATCACTGTAGTCTATAAAAAATGGATGCAAAGTTCACTATAGAAACACTAAAGTTTATGAGAAAGAAAGTTATTGCAATTATGGAAATAACTGATTGCACTATATAGGTGAGAGTCTATTTCTTGAAAAAGTTGTGATTTACAATTAAATGTACCATAAAACATTTCAGTAGTTCCAGCGGTGGAAGAAAGTTAGCTATTGCAAAAATTTGTAAGGAAGATTCCTCATTTTAAATATTATTGTCACAAGTGAGTGAAAAATACTTGACGGCAAGACTCGCAGATAGAGTACAAGATCTCGAAGGTTCCAGAACGACCTTAGTAGTAAAATGGGGTTGAGAAAGTCCAACGGAGGAACTAGCTTGATGAATTATAGACAGCGGGTATTAGGTAATATCCCACGTAGTGAGAGGATTTCTCATTTAAATAGCTTAAGAAAAGCTCTTTTTAGTAAGGTTGGCTTATACAAGCGAAAGCTCAACATGGCAAATCCCACGAAGAATGATTACCGCCCCACAAGTAATCTCACGCTGTCTATAAAATAATCTATAAAAGCATGTAGATAAAATGATGAAGATGAGGTTAAAACCTTTAAAATGGTACTTATCTTGATTTCATGTTGAAGTCGAAGTTTCCGTTGATGACTACCTAGCCAACATGGCGTAGAAGAGTGTGTGCCTCTTGGTTTGAGGAAGCTAGCTCGAGAGGAGCTTTAACTGATCGAGTCAACTGCCGACTGAGAAGTGAGAGCTGCTCAACGGAGCACGGAGGGTCCAAGGAAGGGGGAAAGAGTGGGGGGTAGGAGACAAAAGGAGAACATATAAACATTGCCAACTTTAAAACAAAAAAATGATCTCTTGCTGAGCTGGTCTTCAAAGAGTTGATAACAGATGATACTAGCGCAGCATGGTGAGTGAAAGAGTAGACGTAGTCCTCTTGCTCATGGAGATAATAGCTGGCGATGGTAACAGGATCTGGTGGCCAAATGGATAAGTAAGTCCTCTAGCACCAGGAAGAATTGAGGAGCTTCAGAGATTCGCTGCGAGATGACGCTAGGTGGGTCACAGAAGTTATATATCTAGAACAGACTTATGAAGATATAAGAGATTTGCCTATCAAGGAGAAAACAAAAGATCACTGTTGGAGTTTGGCAAAGAGAAAGGAAGAAATGAACATGCAAGGAGCAATAAAAATTATATCTCAGGTACCGTGTATTCAAAGAATACACCATACTGGGGGGAAACACCAACAGAGAGCAAATAAGCAGTTACACATTTAATGGAAGAGGAGCGATCAAAGACAGGGGTCTTGTAATCGAACCGTTAATGGTCAAGACTCTGACCACCCTGACTCTCCCATCTCTTCCAGGGTAACACTTGGTCACTCTACCGGAAGTCCAGACTAGAGGGGGAGAAACATCCCTAACCAAGACCAAGTCCCCCACTTTAATGTCGGGACTGGAAAGAAACCACTTCTGCCTCCGTTGCAAGGAAGTTAAATATTCCAAGTTCCATCTCTTCCAAAAAGAATTACGGAGGGCTTCAAGTTTACGCCAAACAATAGGTAGATTAAAATCCCTGTAAGAATTGGGAAGAGGAGGAGGGGCAGAAAGAGAAGTGCCGATAAGGAAGTGACCAGGGGTGAGTGGAAGTAGGTCATCAGGGTCATTGGAAAGCGGAGTTAAAGGGCGAGAGTTAACAACACCTTCAATCAGAACAGACAGTGAATTGAATTCTTCGTAAGTCAGAATTCGATTACCTAAGACTTTTCTTAAATGACGTTTAGTGAGCATTACGCAAGATTCCCACCTACCACCATGATGCGGAGCGTAAGGAGGTATAAAGCGCCATTTGAAACCTTTTGAATAAGAAAAATCAGAAATTTGTTCCATGGCAGGAGAGGAAGTGAGAGCTTTCTTCCACAGGGAAGCTGCGCCCTGAAAGGTGGAAGCGTTATCAGAGAACATCTCAGAAGGAACACCACGCCTAGCAGTGAAACGAGAGACAGCTTATAAAAAATAAGAAGTAGAAGCATTCGTTACTAGTTCCAAGTGGATTGCGCCGGTAACCATGCAAACAAAGAGAGAAACATAAAGCTTACCAAACAATTTGCGTTTAGCTTCAGGAGAGTTTCGTTGATATTGGAACGGACCCATATAGTCCACGCCAGTTAAAGCAAATGGGCGTATAGGAGAAGAACGAAAAGAGGGCAGATCGCTCATTAATTGAGTATTGATTTTAGGTTTCGCTTTGAAACAAGGAATGCACTTATGAATTACAGAAGAAACTTCATGAATTCCATTTATAATCCAGTACTTTTCCCTTAAGAGGCAAAGCAGAGTACGTGTACCAACATGAAGATTACGGTAATGAAAGTCACGTATAATTAAGGAAGTTACGTGATGTTTGGAAGGCAAAATAACGGGATGCTTTTTGTCCTCAGAGAGTAAAGATTGCGAGAGCCTTCCACCTACCCTGAGTAACCCATGGTCATCAAGAAACGGGGCTAAAGCACGGAGACGGCTGGATTTGGGAAGATCTCTTTTAGAAGAAAGCAATGACAATTCAGAAGAAAAGGCTTCTTGCTGTGTCAGTTGTAAAACCTTAACGGTAGCGAGATTCAATTCATGATTGGTAAGGTGTGGTTTAGGGAGAAGAGGTTGGTCAATCACAAGATATTTCCATCTAAGGAGATAGGCGACAATTCGTAGTAATTTATGAAAAGAAGAATAGCGGGACAACAAAGGATGAGAAGCGTTGGAAACAAGACACGAAGCAATGGGTAGAGGTACTTTAGCGTCAGGCAAGTTGGAGTTTGTAGCTGGGGGTTTAGAAGGCCATGAGGAAGATTCTTCGATTAGCCACGAGGGCCCATGCCAGTACAATTGGGAAGCTGCCAATTGAGAGGGTAAACAACCACGAGAGATAATATCGGCTGGATTATCCGCACTGGGAACATGCCTCCATTGACATCCAGAAGAAATAGTTTGAATTTTGGAAACCCTGTTTGCAACGAAAGTTTGCCAGTGAGAGGGGTTCTTGGCGATCCAAGAAAGGGCGATCATGGAATCGCTCCAGAGATAGATTTGCGAGAATTCGACTTTTAATACTTCCCGTAATTTCTTGACAAGTTCTGCAGCCATGAGTGCAGCGCACAGTTCGAGCCTAGGCAAAGTGATAGTTTTAAGAGGAGCGACCTTCGATTTGGCACAAACAAGGTTGGAAACTGGAGATCCATAGAGTGAATCGTGATAAACTAAATATGCACAGCAACCATAAGCTTTTTCGGAACTGTCCGCGAACACATGAAGGAAAAAAGATGCATTAGAATGAGAGCTGATTAAATTCCTGGGAATTTCAATAAGGGAAAGATCCAGCAAATTGCTGCGAAACGAGAGCCAACGATTAAGAAAAGAAAG
Source organism: Meconema thalassinum (assembly GCA_946902985.2). Classification (NCBI taxonomy): domain Eukaryota; kingdom Metazoa; phylum Arthropoda; class Insecta; order Orthoptera; family Tettigoniidae; genus Meconema; species Meconema thalassinum. The sequence goes on from OX336389.2 coordinate 133,318,380, forward strand.
AGGGACATTGTCATCCCATTCGCATTAAAGCGACCACAGCTCTTGCATGAAGAGTTTGGCTATAACGATAACTGGGGCAAGGAATTGAAGTGGATCAAAAATTTTTGCAATTTCAGAGAGAATTTGTCTTTTTGTATTAGGAAGCTCTTCTGCGAGCGAAACTTTATAGATAAGAGTGTCAGCGCTAGTGCACCAGTGAACTCCTAGAGTTTTTATAGATTCAGAGTTTCCACAAATTTCGACAGAAGAAGGATCTACGTCTTCGATGGGAAACTGAGCGAGAAACTCAGGGGAGTTGGAGTTCCACTTATGGAGTGGGAAACCTCCATTCCTTAGTAATGCCTGAAGTTCTAAAGATACAAAAGAAGCTTCCTCCAAAGAGGGGAAGGATTGCAAATAATCGTCAACATAGAATGACGTAGTTAGTGCTTCAGAGGCTTTGGGGTTAAATAAATGACCATCTTGAGAGGCTAGCAAGTGTAGGGATCGGATAGCAAGGAAAGCAGAGGGTTTTAAGGCATAAGTAACCGTTTTCAAGCGAAATACCTTAATGGGCTTACTGATTTCATCACGCCACAAGATTCTTTGAAGATCTCGTTGTTCTGATTGAATTAACACTTGACGGTACATCTGTTTTATGTCGGCTATGACAGCTATGGGAAATAATCGAAAGTTTAAGAGTATAGCAGATAAATCTGATTGAATAGCAGGACCAGAATAAAGAGTGTCGTTAAGGCTGTTGCCTTTAACGTCGGGTGATGAACCATTGAAAACAACTCGAATTTTATCTTTTACAAGAGGGTTTTTCCACACGGGATGATGATTTAAATAAACCGTTTCAATTGGGGGGTGCAATTCATCATCAGATTTGTTAACAACTTCCATATGATCTAAGCTTTCATACTCATCCATGAAATCAGTGTACTGTTGTTTAACAAGAGGTTCCTTTTTGAATTTGCTCTCGATAGCGAAGAGAGCTTTTCGAGCTTTAGGCTGAGAGTTGATAAGTTTAGGAGGATTATTTAATCTTGGCATTTGAACGACGAACCGGCCATCAGAAGAACGAGTGGTGGTGTTCAAAAAAAGTTGCTCACAGAATTCATTTTCTGAAGAGGTTACATTAGGAGAATCAACATTTTCAAGCCTCCAGAACTGTTCCAGGTCAGTATTGGAGAAGTAACATTGCGATGCGGGTTGAGGAGAATAATGGGGAAGTTGCCCTGTGACGATCCATCCAAAATTAGTGTCTCTGGCGACCACGTTTGAGGATAACTTACGAACCTGTTTACGTAGGCAATTCCAGAAAACATTGGCACTAAAGAGTATGTCAATAGGGTTTTGCATATTGAAAAAAGGATCGGCTAGCCTTAAATGCGAGGGAATGCTTAACCCTGAAATATCCACAGAGTGACTTGGAGTGTCTTCTCCAATGCTATTGAGAATTAGACAATTAAGTTTAAGAAATTTGTTTCTATGACAAGTATCTCTTATAGTTAGCTTTGAGAATTGTAAGGCTTGCGATTTTGAGCTGTTGATGCCCGACACGTTGATAGAAGTGGGGTTTACAGGTAGACCTAGTTTTCTAATCAAGGAATTAGACACAAAATCATGAGTTGCCGCTGAGTCTAGAAGACCGCGTGCACGGACCCAGTTGCCAAAGTTATCCTGAACTTCGATTTGGACAGTAGACAACAATACTTGGGCACTGCGTATGGACTTGGCATTTTGAATATACGAGGAAGCATTAGAACTGTTAGCACTATCATTTTTCGGAGAAGTAGATGCTGTCGATGACCTTGCCTGATCATGACGATGTAGCAAAGTATGATGAGCCTTTTCACAATGGTAGCAAAGTCTTGTAGACTTACAGTTAGAAGCAGAATGCGTGGGCGCTAGGCAGTTGAAACAATGTTTGTTCTGAGCGACTAATTTTCGTCTGTCGTCGACTGACATTTCTTTAAAAGATTTGCAGAGGTAGAGGGCATGGGGATCTTTACAAAGTATGCACTTTACAGGTTCGTTTAAACTTTTGCGAGGTTCGCTTTGCGTGTTTAAAACAATAGAGCTAGCAACACGACGTTCACTAGACCTGGTTGGGTAACCAGTAGTGTTTGATTTAAATTTGGATGAGCTGGACCCGGGTTTTTGGGTATTGGACGCTGAGCGTTCACTTTTGGATTTGATGGACATTAATTCGAATTTGGAACTAGGAGATGAAGGTTCACTTTGATTAGCTAGAGCGGTTAAAAGTTGGCATCTAGCGTTTATGAAAGTGACTAAATGCTCGTAAGAGTAGTCGTCTTCTTTAGAAAGTTCAATTTCCCAAGCTTTGAGGGTAGAAGCATCAACTTTAGAGACTACTAAATGTATTAGGAAAGTATCCCAATGTTCAGTAGGTTGATCTAATTGGGACAAAGCTTTAACGTGGAGTTGGGTAGTGTCAATTAAAGTACGCAAACTAGTGACGTCATTGTGCTGTGACGCAGGTAGGTTAAATAGAGCCTTCATATGGCGTTGAATACGTAAACGTAAATTTCCATATCTTTCTTTAAATAAATTAAAGGCAATGGGGTATTTTTCGGCACGCAGAGGAAGTGCTTCAACCAACTGCAAAGCTTGACCTCGAAGGATAGATCTCAAGTAATGAAACTTGTAAATGACTTGAATGTCTTCATTGTCATGAACAAGGGAGCAAAATAACTCATAGAAAGAATCCCAAGCAGATTCATCTCCAGAAAAATGGGGTAAATCAATTTTCTGTAAAGTTGGTTTGGGCTTGTGAGTGCCCTCACGGAAAGAAGTTTGTGGTTCGTGAAGGGAACCAAGAACAGAAGCGTCCTTTTTCTGCTCCTCTTCGAGTTGGCGTATTATTTTGAAAGCAGAACCTATGCCTTCGTAATATAGGTTTTCTACTTCGACACGATCTTCTGTTTGATTGAGCATGCAAGTTTCTATTTCAGTTTGAATGTTACAGTAGTTTCCATAAGAACGTTCAAAATCCTTTACACGATGTTTCAACAAATCTAATTGCGCTTCTGAGGGATCTAATTCTTTTATGTACCTTCTGAATCGGGTAATTTGCCCTTTATAGGATGCTCGTTTAGAAGTAAGTTTTTCATCCTTATCCTTATCAGTGGGAGCCATATTAAAAAAGGTAGATGAAAATGTAACTCACGAAACTGTGGAACCTTGGAAATGCTGTCAAGCTGGCAGCAGCGAATGAGTAGAAAGAACGGGACACACCAAAGGAGACAGGAGCGGCCTCTTTCCCGTTCACAGGCTTTGCATGATGTAATTATAGCTGAAAGATCCAAAGCAGATGTTAATAATTTGCAAAGTATTGTCAAATGACACTTTTTTTAAAGAAAAAAGAAAAAATGGGCTCTCCCGGGTTTCGGCACCAAATTTTGGGTAGTTTATTAGCTGAGGAATAACCCACCCACCAAGGGAAGATGATTAAGAGAAGGAAGTAGATTTGGGATTGGAAAAGAAGGATAGAAAAATAGGAGGAGAGTCCCACAAAGTTAATAAGTTTAGCTTTAAACACACTTAAAGGTGGTTGCCACCGAAAATCCGCTTTCGGATACCTAAAATGAGTAAGGACTTGGTCTAAGCTGACGAGAAACACCGATAGAACTTGGGCGGATTGAAACAGAGTGGCTTTCGTATAATCCCTCTCAAGCATATATAAAACTACTATGGGGAAGAGTGATGGTCTGGCAAGACTGAAAGGAACAAATTTATTGTATGTCTTCTCAAAGAAATTGGGTTTTTCAAAATAATTCGAAGAATGCCAATGATTTAACTCAGGTTTGGTATTTTCAATTTCCAAAATTATGGAGTTCCTGTAAGGGCGACCAAGTGTCTCTAAGAAGGAAAATGATAAAGGATTATGCCTTATGGAGTAATCTTGGTAAATGAACCAATGGTTGCATTGGAAAATGGCTAAGCTTTTACTCAGCGAGGAGCCGGCTAAAAGTTTAGACAAAAAGAAACACTTATCTTTTAGAAAACTGACCATAAGTTTTCGGAGAGAGTCTCCACAAGCAGGTAGCTGGCTTAGCGAGCTTTACTTGCCTTACTGGCCAATTAGAATTAGCTATTAAAGCTAAAAAGAACTTTAGTGAGGTGAAAATTAAGAGTTCTTGCTCCAATGCAACAAATAGTGAAAGCCCTATTAATGAGTTAAATGTCATTGAGTGAGGAGAGTCAAGGAAGACAGGATTTTGCCTAAACTTTGTATTCGTAAATGAAAAAGCGAAAGAATACGCTTCATTTATTTACAATTCCAAGAAGTTTGAAGAAATTAACAATTAGGTAATATAATTTTGACAAACATAGTTCATTTGAACTTTTTAACAAATGGGGTCGCAGACCTCTCAACATTAAACGTTTGCTCAAGGCAATTGACAATTTACAAGGTTTCAAACCTTACACGTTTCTAAAATCTTTATAAGATTTAAACAAATAAACACTGAAACAATTAAAGTTTGAACGTAAATTGGAGTACAAAGAGTGTACCTTAAGAAATTCTTGAGAGAATGTTCTAGAGAAAGTGACAACTTCGAAAATAACAATAATAAAAACATGAAAAATAAAATAGAAGTTCCTACAACTTCTTATATTTAAACAGAATTACTATATGAGAATTATACAAAAGAGGGCAGGTCACTACTGTGAAACCTGAAGAAAGTGAAAAGGAAGGTTCTAGACTTCCCAAGTTTGAGCAGGAATCACTAGCCAAATGGGACAGTTTCCATTTCGTGAAACCTGAACATGACTCGCTTAAGAGTTTAAGGAATTATTTTCCCTAATTATAGGAAAGGAACAATGTGAATTGAAACTTGTATCACACAAGCAATTATGCAGAATTTAATTAATGTTAAACTAGCAAAGTTGTAAGGGCACTTCGAGAGTGACACCTTATAAGAAAGTTACAATTTTATTAATATGGGTGGTTAGTAGAAGGTTGAGGAAAGATCATTGGAATATAGGATCAATGTTCATGGCCGTATTTAATATAAACGGACGATCGCGACGCGGTAGAAACGTGGAGCAAGCACTGGTTATCACTGTAGTCTATAAAAAATGGATGCAAAGTTCACTATAGAAACACTAAAGTTTATGAGAAAGAAAGTTATTGCAATTATGGAAATAACTGATTGCACTATATAGGTGAGAGTCTATTTCTTGAAAAAGTTGTGATTTACAATTAAATGTACCATAAAATATTTCAGTAGTTCCAGCGGTGGAAGAAAGTTAGCTATTGCAAAAATTTGTAAGGAAGATTCCTCATTTTAAATATTATTGTCACAAGTGAGTGAAAAATACTTGACGGCAAGACTCGCAGATAGAGTACAAGATCTCGAAGGTTCCAGAACGACCTTAGTAGTAAAATGGGGTTGAGAAAGTCCAACGGAGGAACTAGCTTGATGAATTATAGACAGCGGGTATTAGGTAATATCCCACGTAGTGAGAGGATTTCTCATTTAAATAGCTTAAGAAAAGCTCTTTTTAGTAAGGTTGGCTTATACAAGCGAAAGCTCAACATGGCAAATCCCACGAAGAATGATTACCGCCCCACAAGTAATCTCACGCTGTCTATAAAATAATCTATAAAAGCATGTAGATAAAATGATGAAGATGAGGTTAAAACCTTTAAAATGGTACTTATCTTGATTTCATGTTGAAGTCGAAGTTTCCGTTGATGACTAACTAGCCAACATGGCGTAGAAGAGTGTGTGCCTCTTGGTTTGAGGAAGCTAGCTCGAGAGGAGCTTTAACTGATCGAGTCAACTGCCGACTGAGAAGTGAGAGCTGCTCAACGGAGCACGGAGGGTCCAAGGAAGGGGGAAAGAGTGGGGGGTAGGAGACAAAAGGAGAACATATAAACATTGCCAACTTTAAAACAAAAAATTGATCTCTTGCTGAGCTGGTCTTCAAAGAGTTGATAACAGATGATACTAGCGCAGCATGGTGAGTGAGAGTAGACGTAGTCCTCTTGCTCATGGAGATAATAGCTGGCGATGGTAACAGGATCTGGTGGCCAAATGGATAAGTAAGTCCTCTAGCACCAGGAAGAATTGAGGAGCTTCAGAGATTCGCTGCGAGATGACGCTAGGTGGGTCACAGAAGTTATATATCTAGAAGAGACTTATGAAGATATAAGAGATTTGCCTATCAAGGAGAAAACAAAAGATCACTGTTGGTGTTTGACAAAGAGAAAGGAAGAAATGAACATGCAAGGAGCAATAAAAATTATATCTCAGGTACCTTGTATTCAAAGAATACACCAAATGTAAGGACAAGGAATTGGAAGGTATCGGCTGTGGCCTATAGTTAGGGACCAACCCCGGCATTTTCCTGGAAGGAAGATGGGAAACCACAGAAAACCATCTTCAAGGTTGCCGGTGGGGGGATTCGAACCTCCTCGCCTCCGGGATGTGAGCGACTGCCTGCAGCCACGCCGTAACAACCACGGCTAACTCACCCGGTATTCAAATAGTGAAATGAGTGAACAGGACAATGATAGAAAATAATGTGGTTTACAAATCATGATCAAATTTGTTGTTTAGCATTGTAATGCCAAGTTTTTTTGTTTGTTTTTATAATATTTAGTAATGTTTATGTAGATTTATGTGTATATAAAGGGGTAACATAAAACGAGTCTTTCTTCGGCTTTTCCCAATTAATTGGGGTCGCCGGAGCCAACCGGGCTCATTTTGGTTTTGGCCGGGGATTTACGGCCGGATGCCCTTCCTGACGCCACGTGATTTTTCAGGTGAAAATTTCACACTGCTGTCACCGGGATTCGAACCCCGATCGTCCGGGTGAATGACGAGCAGCTAAGCCACTGCGCCATCACGCTCCCCAACATAAAACGAGTCTAATAAAACAAAATTATAATTACCTTCTAAAAGAACGAAAATAATGTAGGAGTCAAAATTGTAGTACCGTAGTTAATTTTTAGGTATTAAACTATTCTGGATATATACAAATATGTAAGTATATACTTACCTAGATATATTAATAAATAACCAAAGACTAGTATCATGTATTCTAAATGCTAAGAAGAGCCCGAATAAGCACTAAATCGTATACCAAGCTGATGTTAGGGAGCGCCTATACACGCTACCTCTCGCGTAAGTGAGGACAACGCTACCGATGGCGGGTTAACAAACATGAGCTACACATGCTCTCAATAACCACTTCCACAAATCAAGAAATAATTTACTCATGGATGACCCTCAATCTCCACATAAATATAAATGCCGACATCCTAGTCGCATAATATTATCAACAATAATCATTACTAATAATTCTTAATATTTTTTTTCTCCACAATAATATCTTTGTATAAGTGTAGTAATATTCCGTCATACAAATTACTGTGTATTCTTGAATTTATAAAGGTTTCCAATGCAAAGCTGAAATTATTCCTGGTCAAAATCTCCCTGCCTCTATTTAACACAAATTCAACCTAGTTGATACATTTTTATTACCTGCCATTATTTTACCTCCCTCTTCATTCTTACTTGGTGATTTTAGAAACGTTTTTCAAAATTATTCTTTCTTCAAAACTATTGCCATTTGATAGTATTTAAAGAAACTCATTTGTCTAACCATGTTCCTAAATATAAATAACCACGATTATTTCTAACTCTGTTCATAAATATTAATTTCTGCTTCACAAATATTGAAATAAATAAACGTTATTATATTTATCACAGTCCCATAAATATTTCAACAATTTCTATGTTTATTATTATTATTCCTTCTAACCACATGAAAATTATTATTAATATTATGATTTTTACAACATTTACAATAATTATTATGACCCTGGTTATTAAATATTCAAATATAAACAATTAAACACAATCTTTAAACCCTCGCCTTGATTTAACAAGTATCACAAATTATTTACAACTTTCTCATATCATGATTTTTAATTTAACCCTCCGGCGGGCGCGCTGACGCACAGAGTGCGCCATGGTAGATATATCACGTGGTGCGTGGAGGGAATGAGCACCATCATGTTGTTCGCCCGCCTATTCCTTCACTGGAGTGTCTTCTGTCGTGTGACGAAAACGTGATTGTTGTGGCTGTGTTTGTTACAACATTAGAAACATATTTCCTCTACAACACACCTCTGGCGCACTGAGTGCGCCGCGCGCCTGATCATGTAAGTAAAACTATTCAAATAACTTTGTTTCATTTTTATTCTCTATGATTATTTTAACGCTTATTAAGTTTGTAGCAACAATCTTTATTTAATATTTAACATTTCTGCTTATTTATAATGACGTTTTTGTCGTATAAAAAGCTCTAAGGCACGCCCATGTACGGTTGACATTCTTAGCATTTCTATTCATTTATTCAAAATTTATTCTCTTTTGCTGGGTGTTAAATTGGGAAAAATTGGTATGTTTCATGCTCATATTAGCAATAATATTTTCAGGACGGAGTTCCTTGATGACGAGGCTATCCGTGAACTTATAAACAACATGCTGAATGATCAGCCCGTTGAATCAAGCAAGGAAGACAGTGAGAGTGAAGTTTCAGATACAGAGAATGAAGTAGTTAATTTCAGCGACCACCAGACTGACTCTGAACAGAGTTGTGACGATGACGATGACGATGTTAGTGAGCCTGTAGCTAGTGCATATTTCATGGGGAAGGAAAAAGAAACAAAATGGAGAAAAACTGATTTCTCAACCACATCCAAGACCAAACGCAAAAATATTTTGAGAAAGAAATTGCCCATGCCAGTACTAAGGTACAGAGATGTAAAAAAGGAAATTGATGCGTTCTTGCTGTTTATAGACACTGATATTGTAGACGAAATTGTTAGGAGCACTAACTTATTCATTGCGCGTCAACGAGAAGAAATTCAATACTCTAGAGAAAGGGATGCAAAGGACACAACGAGATGTGAAATGATGGCTGTCTTCGGTGTCTTGTACTTACTGGGAATGAAGAAGCTAAGCCACACTAATGTCAATGAACTCTGGACCACAGATGGTACTGGACTTGAAATTCTACGTGCTTGTTTGAGTGCTAAAAGGTTCCTCTTTGTTCTGCGTTGTATGCGCTTTGATGACAAGGAGACAAGAGTTGAGAGGTTGAAGACAGACAAGCTGGCTCCTGTCAGGTATGTGCTTGATAGATTTAGCGATAAGTGTAAAACAAGTTACTTGTTGAGTGAGTACGTTACTGTCGACGAGAAATTGGAACTATTTAGAGGGCGATGTGCATTCATCCAGTATATTCCCAATAAACCGGCAAAATACGGATTAAAAATTTTTGCCCTCTGTGATGCTAAAACATTTTACACCGGTAACATCGAAGTTTACTGTGGGAAGCAGCCAGATGGCCCCTTTTCTGTAAACAATTCGCCATCTGAAATTGTCCATAGATTAGTGGACCCAATCAAAGGCTCTAACCGAAACCTAACCATGGACAACTGGTATACAAGTGTACCTCTGGCAAAGGGAGCTTCTTGAAAAGAAAATATCTTGTATTGGAACTCTTAGAAAAAACAAGAGAGAACTGCCAGCTGAGTTCCTACCCAAAAAAGGTAGAGAGGTAGGATCATCAACATTTGGGTATCAAAACGATTTAACTCTAGTATCTCAAGTTACAAAGAAAAACAAAGTTGTTATTTTACTCTCTACCATGCATGACACTGGGACAATAGACGAAGCCTCAAACAAGTCTCACATAATTCTGGACTATAATGCAACTAAAGGGGGAGTAGATACGGTGGATCAGATGTGTTCATCATACACAGTGGCTAGGATTACGAAGAGATGGCCTTTGGTCTCTTTTATGCTGTGATGAATATGGCCGGGATAAATGCTCAAATTGTTTTTCAGTTCAATGAGGGCAACCCTAAAGACAGGAGGAGGGTCTTCCTCCGAAATTTAGCTCTGCAACTGATGAAAGAGCAGATGAGTAGTCGCGCTATGATGCCAAGCATACCTGTTGATATAAAGAAATTTCTCATCAAGTACCGTACGGAAACTGCAGAGGAACCTGTGCAATATAACCAGAAAAAGCGAGGAAGATGTCAAACATGAGGACGATCTAAGAATGTCAATACGACCATTATGTGTGATCAGTGCAGAAAGTTTGTTTGTAAGAAGCATGCCAAAATAAACTATTTCTGTGAAAGTTGTGTTCTCCCGAGTAACGATGTCTAAAAACTAAAAGAAATTCTGTTCCATAATGTATATTATTATTCTGTAAATAATAAATTTGCCGAGTTACCCTAGCATATTACTAGCATAATTGAAGCGTTTTTCTAACTCAATCACATTATAACCTACTTAAGAACGTCCCTAAATAATTATGCAGGTATAAAACCACAGTAAGTCAGCATTTAAATGAAAAAACCGCATGGCGCACAAAGTGCGCCACGCGCCTGCTCATGTTACAAAAATGGGCGCGCCTGCCGGAGGGTTAATAACATTACTGATTTTTAATAGTGTAAATTAAATTATGATAGTGGTGCTATCACCTTTCATATAGTTTGACTAAATTAAATTATTTATTTAACGGCGTATCCTCACATAAATAATTAATAGAATATTATTATTTTTATTATTACTTCACTGTACTTTATGATTATTAAAAAAATAAGGAATTAATTTAAACAATCCATGCTTCGATCAAGCATCTAAGAAGCTATATAAAAATTTATATTACTTTAAATAAATTCAGAATGTCTTATATCAGGAAGACATCAATGTAACTGTTATTCTGACAGTATAGAAAATTGTATATTAAATTGTCAGACCCCGCAATGGTGCTCCATTTGTCGTACTGGACAAATACACATGAAGTTTGACTCGAAGATGGTGTTGTCTTTTATTAAGAATGGTAAAAAGAAATTCTCAACTACATTAGCCTAGTAAGAAATGCATGTAGAATATCAGCTTACTTCATTCATGATGTGATGGTAATGCGTGTCCTTGGTGTTCGCCACTAACTATTAGCATTGCGATCTCCCTTGGTCATCAGCGACTCCATTGCCTCGCCTTCGTTGCCCTCCATTGCAAACCTATCCTCACACGATTTAACGACACATACTGGCGGACATAAATGCGCGTACATAAACTCTCCCGTTATACATTCTACTGTCCAACATTAAGAAATGTTCCATTTCTGAACACAACTTGTTCACTGTTAGAATGTTCATTCGTAGACTGTGATTTCACTTTTCTGTATTTGACTAGTTATGACAGGAACAACTTTTAGCAGCATGAAATTCAGCGAGTTTTGCCCTAACAATCTGGTATCTGTGGATGTCGAAGAATGACTAATATAAGTTAGTCCCTTAGCGAGTAATCAGATATTATCTGCAACGAGTGCGCTAGGCAACACTTGTCCCGCATCGTAGGCTAAACTATTTTCGGGTAATGAGTACTCCTCAGACGTCTCTACCATGTAGATAGTAGATAGTCCCCTCTAATATCCTATAAACTGGCATGTTGGATAAGCTCCACCTCAATCTGTAAAACAGACGGGACCAGACTTTGGCAAAGTTCCACCCAGACAGGCAAAATCGTTATTAGTGCAAGTGCTTAGTTCACTGACAATAAACTAAGTCCTGAACACTAGTCCAGCGACTATGTTCTTTCTTCGTCTATAGTAACAGTATCTTAATAGATTCACAGCGCGGCGATGATGCTTACCCGAGCAGTTGCTCGGACGAAGTACATGTCTCAGTGATATTTCTTGCTTCTTTTATACTGATTCCGGCGATACGTCACAGGTCCACGCGTCACAGCGATTGAACCTTCTCGAACATTCGATTGCCATATACCGGCTCCTAGTGATCGTATCTCCTTCCTAGATAGCTCTATCATCTGCAAATTTAATTGCCAGAAAACTGTACTAATTTCAAAAACTCAAATCCGTCGTCTTGAGGAAATTTCAAAAATATGCAGTCACGTAGGCCACGTGCGGGTCACAGGCTCCACGCCATGTTCCACTCGCTGCTCGTAGGATTGCAGCGGGCGATTTAAAATCTGCCGCTTCGTTGTAAACATGTTCCCGACCTATCTACGTCACAGAAGCGTCCGTGATTCGGGTACACCCTGTCACAATCTCATTCCAGCAACACTCTCCACTATCATTTAATTTCATCTGTCATTCATTTAATCATCACCCCAGGGGAGTGCGACAGGCTTTGGCAGCCGGCACAGTTCATATCCTCGCCACTAGATTGGGGCTTCATTCATTCCATTCCCTGACCCGGTCGCTTGACTGGAAGCAGGCTGTGGATTTTCATTAAAATTATTATTATTATCATCATTATTATTATTATTCTATGCCCTGTAGTGTAGGGGTATCATACCTCTTTCTTACAGTGTTCCGTGTTTGATTCCCGGCTCCAGCAGAGATTTAATATATGACGTAAAGGCAGAATGGGAGAGCACTCAGCTTGGTGAGTCTAAAACGAAGGTAATGGGAATGAGAATCTTGTCGCGCTGGACTAGCGCCTCCCGTAAACCGCAGAACATGAGTCAGTCGGCAGACGTCCTTAGATTTACGTGTTTCTCTGGGCCTAATCGCAGTATTATTGTTCGTATAATTATAATAACTTTTTATAATAATAGTAATAATTATTATTAAATTAATGAATTTGTACCAATTTTTATTAGCCAAATTTGAAAACTGATCTTTACATTGTTATGAATGGTTTATAAGAATGGCAATTTATTCGTTGTTTCATATAGCAAATTTGAATGATTAATATAGGCCCACAGTAGTAGACAATTTCTAATGAAATATACAGGGTGTATTTGATATAATGGACGTCTGTTACACTGATGATAGAAGCGAGTATTCTAAGCAAATATCTTCATGAAATGTAGTCGTATCTTAATTAGTGTAGGTGGAATTAAATCACAAAAATCGTCGGTCAATATCTTGGAAAAGGGCTTAGTCTGCATTCCCCTTAGCACCACAGCAGACTTCTCCCCGTCGCCCTCCCCTCCAACGCTGAAGAATGTTGATAAGAGTCTGAAGTTGAATGACCTCCTCGTCTTGTCTGCCAATGGCATTGAAATACACAAACCGAGCCTATGAACAGCTGATTCACACATGCATGGGGAGTGGCTACATGACTAGTGATGGTGGATCTGTTTAGGATGTTGCCAGTCTCGTGGCCTATGCATAGAAAATGGAAATCTTAAAAATTTGGTAAATTAATTTAAGGAACTGTTGGTCTATCTTTGTGTGAAGGGAGTGCAACAATAATATTATTATTATAGTAGGCTACTATTACTGTACTAATAATAGCAATAATAGACTTTTAGACACACTAACTTATTTTATACGGGGCTACATGTCGACGTTGTCGCAGCCTCTAAACTAAGGAACCAACCTAACTTATTTTATGTTTTTTTTTTGTATGTCAAGTTGCCAGACTTTTATGTACGCAGGATTTCTTGTATGTGCCATGAAATCCATGGACATGATCGTATTAGATCACATTCATTTACTACATGCCTGAACGTAGATCGCACCCTCGGAAAGGTTAGCACTCTACCACCTTAGCTACACATGCTGACTCTTATTATTATTATTATTATTATTATTATTATTATTATTATTAGACTATTAAAAGCCTCCGTGGCTTAGGCGGCAGCACGCCGGCCTCTCACCGCTGAGTCCGTGGTTCAAATCCCGGTCACTCCATGTGAGATCTGTGCTGGACAAAACGGAGGCAGACAGGTTTTTCTCCGGGTACTCCGGTTTTCCCTGTCACAATTTCATTCCAGCAACACTCTCCACTATCATTTCATTTCATCTGTCATTCATTTAATCATTGCCCCAGAGGAGTGCGTCAGGCCTCGGCAGCCGGCACAGTTCATATCCTCGCCGCTAGATGGGGGCTTCATTCATTCCATTCCTGACCCGGTCGGAGACTGGAAACAGGCTGTGGATTTTCATTTTCATTATTAGACTATTATTATTACTATCATCATCATCTACATGGGGTGCTAGTATTGAGACAGCTTACCATCACCGGCCGATATGCAAGTCGGGGCATGATGGCGCAGCGGTCCAGCTGTTAGCCTTTCACCACGGTGGACCGGGTTTGATTCCCGGTGAATGCATGTGAGATTTTCGAAGTGAAATGCCATGACCTGTGGTTCGGATTCCAAATAAAAAGGAGGTCCAGTAGCTCATGATCACGAAATTTACGGTCATGTAAAACCACAAGCTTCTTTACTTCCCACCATCGGCAACCACAAGATGATTTCTCGTGGCATCGCACGAGGACAAAGTTGGGATGTCCCTTCATAAGACCACGGCTGCTTTCTTTCCTACCTCCGCGGCGTAGGCATGCGTATTTGATCGTGCACCACGATCGCAGCAAGTCCGGTGATTGGAGGCCCAAACTCAGCAACGACAGTGGCTATCCTGAGTTTGGATTTCCCTGGATTCCTCCACGCGCTTTCCAAGCTCATACCGGGATAGTATGGTACTTGGTGTCCCGGGGCTCCAACCTCATTCACGACCCTAATAACTACAGCTACACATACTACTACAGTCGCCACAGAAACACAGTTTATCAGACAAATCCAACACTCACCCAACTACACCGGGCTGATAAACAAATGTCCCAAGCCCCTAAAATGAATTAACAACAACCATCACAACAAGCTTTCAAGTCTCTTCCTTCATCATTGTTACCAGAAATATTTATTTACTGAACGTCCTAAACAATCTTGGAATCCTACTTAAAATAAATAACATTCAGTAAAGATATAATCTCTCATAATATGTTTAATAATAATGACATTAATGATAATAATAATAATAATAATAATAATAATAATAATAATAATAATAATAATAATAATATGTTGATAGACACACTATTTTTATTTTTTGCGGGGATGTCGAGATTCCGGAATGTTGTGTTCACAGAATTTCATGTATGTGCCATTACATCCATGGGCATAAAGCTGTCGTATTTATTCACCTACATGTATCACATGGCAGAGCCTAGATCGAACCCTCGAGAAGGATATCACTCTATTACATGAGCTACACATGCCTCGCTATCATTTAATTATTATTATTGTTTTATACAATACATATAACACATTGTTGGTACATCATAACATAACTATACGGGCTTCAGGGAACCAAAGTATTGTTACTGAAACAGCCACTTCTAAGCTGGAAGTCGAAATGGCTACCCATGAACTTTCAGACGGGTTGTTGAGAGAACTACTGCCTTCTGTTTTAGTTTGTACAGTTGAGTGTCCAGATCCAGTTTTTTTAAGGCCTTGGAGCAGGGTACCTGGGATCACGCCAGTACTTGAGACAATGATAGGTAGGCCCTAACCGTTCTACATGTCATTGCCTTTTGATAGGGCCGACGAACTCGCTATATTTGCTTTATTGTTATTATTATTATTATTATTATTATTATTATAATTAATATTATTATTATGTAGGCTACATGTGGTACCATACTAGTATTAAATCGTGGAAGTAGTTTTCCATGGTTTCCCCACTTCTACCCCAAGCAAAGGCAGAGATGGTTCCTAACTTTGGGCCACGGCCGCCTTCGTCTCAATCCTCACCTGAATTACAAAGACCCACATTACTAAAGAAACCACAAAAACACAGGTTATCAGACAAATTCTACCCACACCCAACCACATGGAGATAAATGACCAAAATCGCAAAGCCACTCAAACAAAACATCAAGTATTTTCCTTCCGTCTTAAATGCTAGTTCTGAACAGAATACGGGATGTCAGAATTTTGTCACACTCTATTTCATTAACATGCCGGTCGCCAATGACACACCAGGACTGATTATCAAAATTATTTTATACTTACACTTACAAAGTAGGTTACACAATACTACCGGTCCTAACGTCCAAAGCCATTGCGTGCAATTTCAACTACAACAACAACAGCAGCAGCAATACAAATTTTCTTACGAGACGGGTATCGCTCGCTATCTTCATAACTGCTGATACCACGCCCCAAACGGTAAGGTCAATGCTCCGATTACGTAACAACTTCCCCTCCGCACATTGCCCCACCTTGCCCCGCCTCGTTCCCCCTAGACTGCTTGCCTCACCTTCTGTTTGAAGAGTTTCTGAAAAAACTAAAAACATTGACTTTTTAATGATTAATTTTCAATTTAAAGATAGGTGACAAAAAAATTTACCTAGGAAGCTTAGAATAGTATCTTCTATCACCAGTGTAAAGGACTTCCATCATATCAATTACACCCTGTATATACCTTTCACCTTACCACTGCCACTATTTTAGTGGATATTTGATAATTCTGCATAATATTTTAAGCCTTTCTAGTCCAATTATTGTAGAAAGTTACTGCTCGTTAAAACATATAAGAACACTATTTACAGTTAAGTAAGTGTCTACTAACTAGCCGATTAATTGTTAAAGATGTCTGGTTCAGCCATTAAATGAAGAAGCCATTGAAGTCCCTAGATCATAGTGGAACAGGTGTTGCAATTGGATTACGTCCTTCAAATATTAGTTCGCCTACTCATGAAACATCCAGTTCGAGGTGCATTCAAGTTATAACACCTCCAATATTTTTTCTCAGGACTGAATACAGATAAAACATGCCGATTAATTTAAAATACTCGCACACTCGTTGTGAATGCGTGAGGGAGATTGCAGCATTGTACGGTACTTAGAACGCCAGTGGCAACGGCAAGAGTTAGGACTTTTTTGGATGCTTAAATTTGCGACGTTTTCAATAAAAGAAGAGCGTGTAATCATCGATTTCTCCATTTGCGTGATGTGACACCGATGGAAATTCATCGCCAGTTGACTGAGACTTGTGGTTATGGTGTCATGTATGTGTCCAATATGCGATCGTGGCTGCGACAGTTCAAAGAAGGCAGAACGTCGTGTGACAACCAACCAAGACAATCTCGGCCTCATACTAGCCAGTCTGACGACATGATCGAGCGAATGGTGAAAGTTGTTTTGGGGGATCGCCGAATGACTGTGGGACACATCGCCTGGAGTGTCACATCACGCAAATGGAGAAAACGACTGATTAGACGATGTTCAATTAATGGAAACGTCGCTATTTTTAGTATCCAAAACAGTCCCAACTCTCGCCGTTGCCTCTGGCGATGTAAGTACCATACAATGCCGCAATCTCTGTCACGCATTCACGGCGAGTGTGCGAGTATTTTACAATAATGCGCATGTTTCTATCTGTTTCCTGTCCTGAGAAAAGAATGGGAGGTGTTATATCTTCAATGGACCTCGTAATACTGATCAGTCAGTTATTTGCTGGCTATATTCCCAGAAATCAGTTTTCTCTGCATCTATTTCGACAGTAATACATCCATGTCCTCGCACATCACAAACCTCGAAGGGAAAACTTGGACTTGACTGATGATTGCATAAAATGCGTATATGTTTACCATTTGGTAAATGTTGATCCGATATCAATGTACGTTTAAATATTATTAAACATCATAACATCAGGTGAATCAGCTGCCCCTAATAATAATGATTTTTGCAGCCCAACTAACGTTTTTATCAGGAAGGTCGATACTTCTCTGCTTGCATCCCGTATGGTAGGCCAACTAATGCACTGCAAGCATACCCTGCAAACGATACTGAACTGTATTATTTTTCACTCGATGTGACAACAGACTAATACCAGGGAAAAGTTATAGAGTTCAGTATAGTTTGCGGGATATGCTTGCAGTGCATTAGTACCACATGGGATGCAAGCAGAGAAATGTCGACCATCCTGATAACTGGCGTTAGTTAGACTGCATAAACCAATATTATTAGGGGCAGCTGATTCACCTGGTAACTTATATAGTATTAACAATACAGCTTAAATAAATAATTACCAATAGTCAATACGGATTAACCTTTACTAAATGGTAAACATATGCGCATTTTATGAAGGAACTAGCCAAGCATACATATCATTAAACATGTTTAGCATATTAATAATTGAAATTTCTAATTTAGTAAGGAATATTAAACGCTGAAGGAAATTTGTGAGGTTTGAAGCCATTTTAAGTGTTACCTTAGTAAACTAAAGTCTGGTGCTTTTCAGTCGGTCAACACCATGTACCCAAAAGAGTTGGGTTATACCCTTATCCTGAAAAAAATTATATGAGATTAATAAATACACTAGGGGACGGCAAAACCAGTTCAGTGATAACATTCCAATTCAGTCGACAGTCACTGGTGACACTGCTAGCAGCTCCATCACGGAACACATCCAACCAGATAAGTAATAGCCTACACTATACAGTACAACCATAGTTGACTTTTTCAACCATATAGTCACTCCAAACAGACAAATTCTGGATTTATATCACCATTTTAGCATTTCACCTAACATCATGTATACTACAACTAGCACACACTGACAAGTTGCATTACCAATACTGCAACTAAATAATTGTACATATTGTAAATACTGTATTTTCACCTGTATTTTCAAACATAGATATTTCAGCCTAAGTGTAATGGATCAGATGATGATCGCTTGACGATCGAAACTGATCATCCTAGTGTATTTTTTAATCTCATGTCATTTTTTCAGGATTAGGGTATAACCCGACTCTTTTGGGTACATTCGTGTTGACCGACTGAAAAGCACCAAACTTTTGCTGAAGGAAATATCAATGAATATCGAAACATGTACGTTTAAATATTCATTAACATCAGATAGGTACTATTGACAAGGCGGATTAATTAAATAAATAATTAACGATTGCATTTCAGCAAAAGTAAAACGCACCAATTTGTACAAAAAGCAGTCAACCTAGGAGCTTCTTAAACTCTTAAATCGTCAGGAGCCGCTCTGCTACGAACGAGTTATTTCCCACTTTCTCAGTATTGAGCCCCGGATATAGGCTATTTATCTGTTGTGATGGACAATGCATCTTATAAATCACTCCCGCCATGAAGATGATCGGGATGCTGGGAGAGCCTTGACCGCTGGACCGCCATGACGAGAACGTGAGCTGTATGCAGACTAGCATCTGGCTTTCTCGTTTCCTAAATCACCCTTAACATAGGTACACACTCTACAAATGAAAATATGTAATGAAAGTCAAAATTATATGCAAAACCTGATTGTTTAAAGGAAATGATTTCAATAACGTGAAACTGTAAAATTATCGTTAAAACTATGCAGTGTGAGTCGTAGTTATTTGTGCTTGTAAGGAGCATGTGCACATCGGGGTATTTGTTTGTCAAAATAACATTGATTTATATTATTGCTATTTTTGAAATGAATTATACGTGACTAGCTTAGTTCCTTTCAACTTGAAACAAAATGAGCACATAGGAGGGATAACATCCAACTTCCTCGCTTACTATCTTTGATTTAAATTTAATATGAGGAGAGTTTCATGAAATTATACTCAAAAACAAAAATTAAGTTAGTTCCAAAAAGAACTAAAGTGTTTTATTTTCTTCCTGAGAAAACGCCCATACAAGTTTAATTTTACACTTTTTTTTGTCGTGTGGCCTCCTGAGAGGCCGTGTGCAGGTCTTTCTATTCGACGCCCGTGGGCGACCTGCGCGTCGGGATGAGAGATGGAATGGGTGAAGATGAATGAAACTGGGCAAGGATGTGGAAGAAAGCGGCCGTGGCCTATCAGAAGGTACCGTCCCAGCATTTGCCTGGTGTTGAAAATGGGAAACCACGGAAAACCATTTCAAGGACGGCCGACGGTGGGGCTCGAACCCACGCGTCTACCGAGTCAGCAGAGAGCTTGGTGGGTAGATTATAGGCTAGGGAATAACCCACCCACCAAGGGAGGATGATGAAGAGAAGGAAGTAGATTTTGGAATTGGAAAAGAAGGATAGAAGAATAGGAGGAGAGTCCCACAAAAGTAATAAATTTAGTGTTAAACACACTTAAAGGTGGTTGCCACTGCAAATATGTGCTCGGATACCTAAAATAGCTACGAGCTTGGTCGAGGCTAACGGGAGCCGCAGATAAGGCTTGGGCAGTTTGCCAGAGAGAACCTGTAGTGTATTTCCTCCCAAGCACGAATGAAAGTACTATAGGGAAGGGTGATGATCTGGCCAGACAAATAGTAAGAGCTTTATTAAGCATTAACGAGGGCATAAACCTAGGAGGAGCTAGGAAAGCCAGGATCCTGCCTAACTGTAGTGTCAGAGAAATGATGAATCCAAAAATAAATATCTAATTTATTTAACAATGCAGGAAGTTTGAGGAAATTAACAATTGTGCAATATAAATTTAATAAACATGGTTCATTTGAACCTTTTAACAAATAGGGTCTCAGACCTCTCCACATTAAACAGTTGCTCCAGGCAATTGACAATTTTTAAGGTTTTTTAACCGTGTATTAAAATCTTGGTAAGATTTCATAAATAGGCAAAATGGAATAATTAAAGTTTTAACATTTACAGGAGTACAAGCAGTGTACTTATATGAAACCTCTGAAAGAACATTCTAACGAGAATAACAACTTCGAAGATAACAAACTGTAAAACATAAAGAAAAAGGAAGTTCTTACAACTTCTTATATTTATACAGAGTTAATATATGAGAATTATACAAAGAGAGCATGTCACTTACTGTGAAACCTGGAGAAAGTGAAAAGGAAATTTCTAGACTTCCTATGTTTAATTGGGAATCACGAGAAAAATGGGACAGTTTCCATTTCGTGAAACCCGAACATGACTCTCTCAAGAGTGTAGAGAATTGTTTTCCCTATGTATAGGAAAGGGACAACGTGATTTAAAACTTGTATCACACAAGCAATTATGCAGAATTTAATTAATGTTAAACTAGCAAAGTTGGAAGGGCACGTCGTGAGTAACACCTTATAGAAAGTTACAATTTCATAAATAATGGTTGTTAGTAGAAGGTTAAGGAAAGGTCATTGGGATATAGGATCAATGTTCATGGCCGTATTTAATATAACCGGACGATCGCGACGCGGTAGAAAAGTGGAGCAAGCACTGATTATCACTATAGTCTGTAAAGATGGATGCAAAGTTCACTAGAGAAACACTGAAGTTTATGAGAAAAAAAGTTATTGCAATTATGGAGATAACTGATTGCACTAGGTAGGTGAAAGTCTATTTCTTGAAAAAGTTGTAATTTACAATTACATGCGCCATAGAATTTTCCAGAGGTTCCAGCGGAGGACGAAAATTCACTATTGTAGTAATTTAGTTTTAAACAGAATTCTCCCAAGTACGTGAGAAATACATGATGGCAGGACTCGCAGATAGAGAACAAGTTCTAGAAGGTTCCAGAACGACCTTAGCAGAAAATGGGGTTTGAGAAAATCCAACGGAGGCAGCGGGTATTATATAATATCCCACGTAGCGAGAGGATTTCTCGTTTGAATCGCTTAAGAAAAGCTCTTTTTAGTAAGGTTGGCTTATACAAGAAAAAAGCTCAACATGGCAAATCCCACGAAGAGTGATTATTGCCCCAAAGTAAATAGTTTCACACTGCCTATAATTAAAAGCACTTGAAAGTTAAAACCATGAAGATGAGGTTAAAACTTTCTAAAAATGGTACTTATCTCGATTTCATGTTGAAGTCGGAGTTCCTTATGAAGACTATCTAGCCAACATGGCGTAGAAGAGGGTGTGCCTCTTGGTTTGAGGAGGCTAAGCTCGAGCGGAGCTTTGACTAAACGAGTCAACTGCAGACGTAGAAGTGAGAACAGCTCAGCGAAGCACGGAGAGACCACGGAAGGGGGAGAGAGTGGGGGTAGGAAACAAAAGGAGAACATATAAACATTGCCAACTTTACAGAAAGAAAATAATCTTCTTTTGCTGAGCTGGTCTTCAAAGAGTTGACAACAGTATCTGGTAGCCAAATGGATATGGAATTCCTCTTGCGCGAGGAAGAGTTGAAGAGCTTCAGAGATTTGTTGTTATATGACGCTAGGTGGGTCAAAGAATATATATCTGGAACAGACTCATACAAAATATAAGAAATTTGCACATAGAGGAGAAAACAAATGATCACTGTTGGTGTTTGACAAAAAGGAAGGAAAGAACGTGCAAAAGCATTCAAAATTATGATCTCAAGTACCGTGCATTCCAAGAATGCACCATACTGGGAGGGCCAGACACCAACAGGGAACAAGAAAAACAAGTACAGTAATGAACAATTGTCGTAAAGTAGTCTTGTGATCTGACCATTAGTAGTCAAGACTCTGAATACCCTGACTCTCCTATCTCTTCCAGGGTGACACTTGGTCACTTTTCCAAAAGGCCAGACTAGGGGGGGTGAAACATCCCTAACTAAGACCAAGTCTCCCACTTTGATGTCGGGACTGGAAAGAAACCACTTCTGCCTCCGTTGCAAGGAAGTTAAATATTCCAAGTTCCACCTTTTCCAAAAAGAATTACGGAGGGCTTCAAGTTTCCGCCAAGCGATAGGTAGATTAGAATCCCTGTAAGAATTGGAAAGGGGAGAAGGGGCAGAGAGAGAAAGGCGTGTAAGACAGTGACCAGGTGTGAGTGGAAGGAGGTCATCAGGGTCATTAGAAAGCGGAGTTAAAAGGTGAGAATTAACGACACTTTCAATCACGAAATAACTAGAAGCTGAGGGAAATAAAGTACTAGTAAAGATTGCGATACGATGAGAAAGAAGAATTGGCAAGTTTAAACAAAGCGTATAGGAACGAGTACATCTATTCAGGACAAGAATATACCAAATAAACAAAGGAACTATGCGAGTAGAAAGCAAGAACGCCATAGGTAACAAACGAGTAGCCATAAACAATGACCTCAAGTTATAATGAGTATCAAAGGGTTTACTCAGAAAAATACTTAAGTCAGCAAAAAACGTGACAGGACAAGCATGAATACAAAAACACATCGAATGTGACGACGAGAAAAAACAAGTTTGTTCATCAATGAACATTAAGATCGCAAAATATGCAAGCAAATTGCAATACATAAGCAAAGTGGAATACATGAACGCGTGAGAAATACGCAACGAAGTTTTGAAACAGGGATCGAAACAATTGTAAGATACGAGCGTGAGTAAGTGAACGACGTAAACAAGCAAGGCCTTGACACACATAGTACAACGAGATAAGACATATAAATAGCTGACAGAGTCCTTAAGCGGAACGAGTTTATTTTGGGAGGTAGGCAAACGGCTTCTGTACTTTAAGTAGCAACTCGTCAGACAATGCTTGGCAATCAGCCAAAGTTGAGATAAGAGAAACTTGCTTTGAACTGTGTCAAGCGTACAGGAAATAAACAACTTGGCATTCCTCAGGCGTGTATACATCCACGTCTGACAAACAAGCAGTTCGAAGTACACACACAACATTTGGTGAATCAGCTGTAACTTAAAGCAGAACGAGTCACACGACATGCAGTCAATCGTAACTTGGACGTGAAAAAGCAATTTAAAGCTATATGAGATAAAGTAGGAAATCAATTTCGCATAATTGAGAGAATCACGAAATCGGACAATTTTCAACAAAAAGAAGCTTAATTCTTCCGAGCAAAGAAGACAAGCTGGGACATTGAGACGAAGGTTATGCATAAGAATAGTTATTCTAGATGCAATGGAATTCAGAGTTTCAAGCGGTTTCATGAGCGACTTCCAATTGCGAGGAAGGGGGGAGGGGCCGGCCGTGGCCATCCTTCTACATAACGAAAGAAGTGAAACATAGCGTACAGCAAAGTGATGGTGACTGATAGCCATGGTTT
Source organism: Meconema thalassinum (assembly GCA_946902985.2). Lineage (NCBI taxonomy): Eukaryota > Metazoa > Arthropoda > Insecta > Orthoptera > Tettigoniidae > Meconema > Meconema thalassinum. The sequence goes on from OX336389.2 coordinate 133,342,119, forward strand.
TACACAAGGGGAAGATAGTTTTCGAGGAATAGTTTAAGCAATTAACTGCTATAAAAAATGACATAAGAAGATAGGCGAAATAACACAAAGCAAGGCGAGCTTCAGTTGCCATTTTGTGCGGGAAGAAAGAAAAACCATTTAAACAACTTACAGGGTTAGCGCAGTTGTTCACAATAAGACATCGTTTCGACAAGTGGTTTTCAAAAATATTGAGATTTGAAACATGAGCGTTCTCTTTTTCAGAAATGGGATTTATGTCAGCTGTGACGAAATGACATTGTGCTTTGGTTTGAACGCTGGTATGTTTGATTTCGCCAGTGATAACCCAACCAAAATCGGTGTCTCTAGCGACCACGGTTGAAGATAACTTGCGTGTTTGTTTGCGAATGCAGTTCCAAAAGACATTGGCACTGAAAAGCACATCAATGGGACCTTGAGCATTAAACTGAGGATCGGCTAACCTTACGTGCGAGGGAATGTTTAAACCGGAAGTATTAATGGAGTGACTTGGAGTGTCTTTACCAATACTGGTAAGAATGAGACAGTTTAAATTAAGATTGGTGTTTCTTTGGCAAACGTCTCTGATTTTCAATTTTGAAGACTGCAAAACTTGAGTTTTCAAATTGTCAATGCCGGTCACATTGATAGAAGTAGGCGATGACGAAAGACCTAGTTTTTTAATCAACGATTTCGAAACAAAGTTGTGCGTTGAAGCGGAATCGAGAAGACCACGGGTTTTGAACCAATTTCCAAATCTATCTTGGATTTCAAATTGTACAGTGGTCAACAGGGTTTGCGCACTGTGAAAAGTGTCGGCGTTGGAAATGCAGGAAGAAGCATTAGTTTGTTCGGAGCGGCTCTGCAAGGAGCTTAAAGAGGCAGGTGCTGATGACCTCGATTTATCGTGAACGTGCAATAACGAATGATGCGGTTTTTTGCAATGAAAACAGAGATTTAATGACGTACAGTTCGAAGAAGAATGCTTAGGTGATAAGCAATTGAAACAATGCTTGCTGTTTAAGACAAACTTTCTTCGATCTTCGACAGACAATTCTTTAAATGATTTGCACAAATACAAGGTGTGAAGCTTTTTACAGAGCGTGCATTTTAACGATTTGTTAAGCGGCCTGATATCTTCTCTTGGATTATTGAAAGAAGAACGGGTTTGTTTGTTTTCGACAACTAGGGGCTGATGTCCCTTTGAAGAAGCAAGTTTTTTTTCAAAAATTTGACACTGAGGATTCGTTTCGACTTTTTCGCACTGAAATGCGAGTGCTGTAAGGAATTGACATCGACTGTTGAGAAACGAAACGAGGTGTTCGAACGAATGTTCCTTGTTGTAGGCGAGTTCGATCTCCCAGGCTTTCAGTGTCGAAAAATCGAATCTTGATGTAGCTAGGTGAATAAGTATGGTGTCCCATGTTTGGACAGGCTGTTTTAGCTGGTATAACGCTCTGACATTTAACTGCATAGAATCTAAGAGGTCTCTTAAAGATGTGACGTCATTAGGTTTGACGGCAGGTAAGTTGAAGAGACAACGGATATGACGAGCGACACTCAACCGTAAATTGCCATATCTCTCTTTAAGGAGATTAAAGGCGATGTGGTAGTTGTCTGCGCTTAAAGGCAATGACTCAACCAAGGTCAAGGCCTCCGATTCCAAAGACGTGCGGAGGTAGTAAAATTTATGTATGTCTGGGATCTCGATATTTTCATGGATTAAAGAGCAGTAAAGTTCGTAAAAAGAATACCATTCACCTTCCTTGCCTGAGAAGTGGGGTAGGCTTATCTTGGGAAGTAACGGTTTCGGTTTGTTCTTGTGAACTGAAGCGGGTGCTAACTGGGCCGGATTGATGACCCTAGTGTCCGGTTCTGAGATATTGCGGATCAGTTGGTGGGCCTTTGCAATTCCTTCAAAGTACAAGGGTTCGACCTCGTCCCGATCCGATTGAAGGTCTGGACAAGCGGATTCAATCTCGGTTTGAATTTGGTCATAATAATCATAAGACCGTTCGTACAACTTAAGACGATGTGTTAAGATATCTAAATCACACTCGGCGGGATCTAATTTGTTGATAAAATTTCGGAATCTAGTGAGTTGCCCTTTATAAGAAGAACGTCTAGCAATGAGAGTTTCATCTTTTTCGGCAGGAGCCATGACAAAAATAATAAATTGAAATACAACTCACGAAACTGTAGAAACTTGGAGATGCTGTCAGGTTTGCAGCAGCGAATGGATAGCAAGAACGGGACACACCAAAGGAGACAGGAGCGGCCTCTTTCCCGTTCACAGGCTTTGCACGATGTGGTTATAGCTGAAATATTCAACACAGATATTAGAAATATGCAAAGTATTGTCAAATGACACTATTTTAAAAAGAGAAAAGAAAAAATGGGCTCTCCCGGGTTTCTGGGACCAAATTTTGGGTAGATTATAGGCTAGGGAATAACCCACCCACCAAGGGAGGATGATGAAGAGAAGGAAGTAGATTTTGGAATTGGAAAAGAAGGATAGAAGAATAGGAGGAGAGTCCCACAAAAGTAATAAATTTAGTGTTAAACACACTTAAAGGTGGTTGCCACTGCAAATATGTGCTCGGATACCTAAAATAGCTACGAGCTTGGTCGAGGCTAACGGGAGCCGCAGATAAGGCTTGGGCAGTTTGCCAAAGAGAACCTGTAGTGTATTTCCTCCCAAGCACGAATGAAAGTACTATAGGGAAGGGTGATGATCTGGCCAGACAAATAGTAAGAGCTTTATTAAGCATTAACGAGGGCATAAACCTAGGAGGAGCTAGGAAAGCCAGGATCCTGCCTAACTGTAGTGTCAGAGAAATGATGAATCCAAAAATAAATATCTAATTTATTTAACAATGCAGGAAGTTTGAGGAAATTAACAATTGTGCAATATAAATTTAATAAACATGGTTCATTTGAACCTTTTAACAAATAGGGTCTCAGACCTCTCCACATTAAACAGTTGCTCCAGGCAATTGACAATTTTTAAGGTTTTTTAACCGTGTATTAAAATCTTGGTAAGATTTCATAAATAGGCAAAATGGAATAATTAAAGTTTTAACATTTACAGGAGTACAAGCAGTGTACTTATATGAAACCTCTGAAAGAACATTCTAACGAGAATAACAACTTCGAAGATAACAAACTGTAAAACATAAAGAAAAAGGAAGTTCTTACAACTTCTTATATTTATACAGAGTTAATATATGAGAATTATACAAAGAGAGCATGTCACTTACTGTGAAACCTGGAGAAAGTGAAAAGGAAATTTCTAGACTTCCTATGTTTAATTGGGAATCACGAGAAAAATGGGACAGTTTCCATTTCGTGAAACCTGAACATGACTCTCTCAAGAGTGTAGAGAATTGTTTTCCCTATGTATAGGAAAGGGACAACGTGATTTAAAACTTGTATCACACAAGCAATTATGCAGAATTTAATTAATGTTAAACTAGCAAAGTTGGAAGGGCACGTCGTGAGTAACACCTTATAGAAAGTTACAATTTCATAAATAATGGTTGTTAGTAGAAGGTTAAGGAAAGATCATTGGGATATAGGATCAATGTTCATGGCCGTATTTAATATAACCGGACGATCGCGACGCGGTAGAAAAGTGGAGCAAGCACTGATTATCACTATAGTCTGTAAAGATGGATGCAAAGTTCACTAGAGAAACACTGAAGTTTATGAGAAAAAAAGTTATTGCAATTATGGAGATAACTGATTGCACTAGGTAGGTGAAAGTCTATTTCTTGAAAAAGTTGTAATTTACAATTACATGCGCCATAGAATTTTCCAGAGGTTCCAGCGGAGGACGAAAATTCACTATTGTAGTAATTTAGTTTTAAACAGAATTCTCCCAAGTACGTGAGAAATACATGATGGCAGGACTCGCAGATAGAGAACAAGTTCTAGAAGGTTCCAGAACGACCTTAGAAGAAAATGGGGTTTGAGAAAATCCAACGGAGGAAATAGTTTTAAAATTATAGGCAGCGGGTATTATATAATATCCCACGTAGCGAGAGGATTTCTCGTTTGAATCGCTTAAGAAAAGCTCTTTTTAGTAAGGTTGGCTTATACAAGAAAAAGGCTCAACATGGCAAATCCCACGAAGAGTGATTATTGCCCCAAAGTAAATAGTTTCACACTGCCTATAATTAAAAGCACTTGAAAGTTAAAACCATGAAGATGAGGTTAAAACTTTCTAAAAATGGTACTTATCTCGATTTCATGTTGAAGTCGGAGTTCCTTATGAAGACTATCTAGCCAACATGGCGTAGAAGAGGGTGTGCCTCTTGGTTTGAGGAGGCTAAGCTCGAGCGGAGCTTTGACTAAACGAGTCAACTGCAGACGTAGAAGTGAGAGCAGCTCAGCGAAGCACGGAGAGACCACGGAAGGGGGAGAGAGTGGGGGTAGGAAACAAAAGGAGAACATATAAACATTGCCAACTTTACAGAAAGAAAATAATCTTCTTTTGCTGAGCTGGTCTTCAAAGAGTTGACAACAGTATCTGGTAGCCAAATGGATATGGAATTCCTCTTGCGCGAGGAAGAGTTGAAGAGCTTCAGAGATTTGTTGTTATATGACGCTAGGTGGGTCAAAGAATATATATCTGGAACAGACTCATACAAAATATAAGAAATTTGCACATAGAGGAGAAAACAAATGATCACTGTTGGTGTTTGACAAAAAGGAAGGAAAGAACGTGCAAAAGCATTCAAAATTATGATCTCAAGTACCGTGCATTCCAAGAATGCACCACTTGGCCCCATGACCTAATGCTGCGCTTTAGCCAGCTGAGCCACTGCTGTTGGTAATTTTTCACTTTTAGCAACGTAAAACGAGAAGTAGTGCAAGTATCTCACACATAAAGCACGTGCAGTTGTAATACTTATACAAGTGATGGTTTAACATTGAAATATAGATTTTAACTTAGCATTTCTTCAGTATTGAAGCTGTTAATTTTCGACCAGTTTTCCTGGTGACTGGGAAACTGAAGATAACTTCTGTTAGACACATCATCAACTTAATATTGTAGTTATTTCTTCGCTACATCGCGAGTTAACATTTTCATGTTCTACAGCAGGGCCATCCAGACAGATGTTTGTTTTGCGTAATGTCCAATCCCAAAGTCTCAAAATTGCAACAACAAAATAGGTCATTCATAGCTATCAGCTATTATGTTGTGTAGTTAGTCGCCTCCGTAGCGTAGCGTGGTTAGCTGCCGCCCCGGAGGTCCTGGTTTCGATTCTTGGCTCCACGACGAAATTTGAAAAGTTGTATGAGGACTGGAACGGGTTCTAATTAGCCTCGGGTGGTCCAAATGAGTAGAGGGGGTTTGATTCCCCCCTCAGCCATCCTCAAAGTGGTTTTCCGTGGTTTCCCACTGCGTCTTCGGGCAAATGCCAAAATTGTACCTCCTGTTAGGGCACGGCCGCCTCCTTCCCTCTTCCTTGCCTATCCATTCCCAATCTTCCCTTCCCTTCCCATCCCTCATGAGGCCCCTGTTCACTTTGCAGATGAGGTCGCCTGGGCGATATGCTGATCACATCTCCCCAGTTGTATCGAATCCGACCAAGTGTTCCCAGCTCTAGGACACTACCTGGAAAGGCGGTAGTGGTGAGTTCCCTCGCTGAGTCCGTGGGAACCACCAACCTGGAGGGTAAAATTGACATTAAAAATGCTGTGTAATTTACAAATAGTGGACACCAAGTGAATGTGAGTTAGATAATTAAAACGTCTGACCCCAGTGGGAATCGAACCCTCTACCTCTGGTTTTATACGTCGGTGGCTTCACCTTTGAGCTATTGGGAGGAAAGTTAATTCTCACTTGGGGATAGGCATTTGGCTGAGGCAGATTATTCCCACAGTATTCATTTTAGTGCTATATATGGACAAGAAGGATCAATGTACGGTATTTCTCTTGTGACTGTACAGCATTATGTGAAGTCCCCTTGAAGGTGATCAATTGCACCCGGATTATTTGATATCAATAATATAATTGTTCCCACTTCCGTCTTCCTGAATGTATGCTACTCAAAAGCGTGTACATTGAGCGAATTAAGTCTTGCGATTTAAGTTAAGTTCATTTCTTAGGCTGCCGTAACAAGCTTCGATGCCAAATGCTCCATTACATCCTGAGTTCTCAGATTTCATGTCAATTTAACCCAGGACGAATTTCATCGAGATAGCATTATTAGTCGGTATGTTAACAAGTTTAAGATTTAGTATTTTCAAGATGGATCTGCGCAAGTTTCAATCTCATGCTTATAAATTAAATTATTAGCTATCTACTTACGCACTAAAAGGCCTAGACTCCATACGTTAACGCCTATTTCTAGAGCAGGCTACTAGAGGACCGACGTAAATAAATTTCACTGAAAGGGTTGCCATTTAATTCGTATGGTGCAGTTAATACGTATATGAATCCCACCGGAAAAAGGGTAAACCATTTTTTCTTATCTATAAAGGCCAAGGATTCATAAGTTAGCGCTGAATTTCAGAGATCTTCCGGACCGATTTGGATAATTGTTACGTCGTTTAAAAACACTTTCTGAGTAGAGTTCATATAATACCTTAAAATGGCGATTTAGTAGGGAACAAAATCAGAATAACGGAAAATCCTCTAAAGTCTTGCCTATCAGGCCAATTTAAAACATTTAATGTCAATCAAAAGCTCATGCTAAATAACATATTTGAAGAACATTTTCAATGTAAATACTCTATTTGTATAAAGCAAATCATGATAGGAAACAATAAAACGTTAAAAACCGGTGTCAAATATAAATGTCAATTATTTTGAAAGGCAGTTAATAATGGAATGGTAAATAGGATGAGGAAAACCTAACAACCACCTGTACATAATTTAGAAATTGACAGTAAATATATTCCCTGTAATTTTTTATTCGCGAACTTTATTGCTTGTTAGACCACCTCATGGTGTAGCAGCGTGCATACCTGGCTGTCGTCCCAGAGGTCCGGGTGCAATTCAGAGCTCAGCCAAGAAGTTTACTTCAGGTCAGAGGGCTGGGACGGGGTACACTCAACCTCGTTAGGCAAAACTGAAAAGAGGTGGGTTCGAATACCACCTCTGCCATGCTAGAAATGGTTTTCAGTGGTTTTCTACTCTAGACTGGAGTGGCTCCCAACATAAGGCCTCGGCCATCTCCATCCGAATCTTAGCCTTATTTACAAAGACACACACACATTAACATGGGTTATAAGACAAATTCTACATACACACCCAAGTACACGGTGCTGAAATAATCACGATGTCCAAGTCTAGATGAATGCAACAACAACTTTAAGTTATCGCTTATCACTTGAAATAATATGTAACTATTTCGAATGTCATGCTTATAACCATCAGACAGTACCGATTGATTCGGTGCATACAAATCAGGGGAGCACAAATCAAAACTTTATTTTAGTGAGCGATGTAAATGTCGAGTTTTCGCGAAAGATGGCACAATCTTCAATTCATACCAACTTTTACATTCTCATGAAGACTATGGCAGACTGGAAGAGGTCAATGTCCGTTGGGCTTGTTTGGCCCTTTCTTTGTTCTGTCCGTTGCATGAATAGGGTACTATATTAAAACTGTCAATCAGTTCTAGTAATTTTTTGCATAAAATACAGAGGTAAATGCGAGGGTGTTTGAATGTACAGTGCAGCGTCCCTTCAAGTCTGCAGGGCATCAATGTTTCCCCTCCGTAAAATGTCAGAGAATTTTTATATTTCCTGGGACGACTCCGTCTCTCGGAAGTAATGTTAAATACTTGCTCCTCGACTATACAGTACTACTGTCAGGAGCAGGCCAAGAGCGCGAACAGAATTTCAACGCCAGCTAACGTTTTGTTCCTCCCATTTCAGAATGAGTCACTGTGGATTATGCAGATCCAACATTACCTAGCCGCTTTCTCCCGCTTGAAGAATGAAAAAAATATTCCGGCTCTGCTATACGATGCTCGATAAAGGTACTAACTAGCGCGTAATTATATTTTTTCTCTGTGCTTAGTGTTTAACATCTGAAGTCATCAGTGACGGGTGGAAGGGTACGAGACGAGACAGGTACATTTAGGTAGTTGGTTTAATTCTGCCGACTGCACAGTCAAGAAACGGCTTGCTTAACGTGACCTACGCCTCTAATCTCGAGCTACGTTTGTTCAGAGCAGGCACAAGAGAATATGTTACATGTTACATTCAGTAATCCCCGACAATGGTTAGAGAACGAGACCAGTGGAGCACAGTGTAGGGAAAAATTTGGCTGTTTTTTTAAACCGTGCCCATACTAGTAAAAAAGATATGAACATCACCTTAGCCTAACGTGTTGAGACACGCTTTAGGATTGCAATGGGAAACTTGAGCAAGTCAGAAAATCAGAGGTTCGAATTTCGACCCTGGAAGTTAACTTTCCAAGGGTATTTTCACACTTTTTCTTAGTAAATGTCGGATGGCATTTTCTGTGGATCACCTACTCCAAACTTGAGCAAAGTAGACTTTACACACAGTTCTTCAAGTATTGCAATAATACAGGCTATCTGTAAAATAATCTAGGCCTACGCATATAAGTACATGGCATTGATAACCAATTATATCCCAAGCCCCTTATTGAGGCAACAAAACAAGTAGAAATTTTCGTTCCATTTCGCATATGGCGCAAAGTTGTATACGGCCAAAATAATTTTTGTCAGTAATAACGTGTTTGCTGTATGAATAAACACACAAAAATGTATTCAATGCATGAGATTATTCCGTGTTTTTAGCCGATTTTCATTTATAAAAAAATAGGCTTATGAGATCACCTTTTGTGTGTGGGTGTGTATATGTGTTTATTTGCGTTCGTGATGTATCACCCCTTAATAAAATCTAAACGGCTGGAGAGATATCAATGAAACTCAGTAAGGTAATAGTAATATTTTGTCCGATCCTGACGGTATCCTTCAAAGTTTAATACGTCTCATGGCGGCTGTGCGAAATATTTCACTGGCATTCTATATCTCCGAAACTGCTACTGATATCACCCTCAAATTTTGTACGGCGATAAAGGGCACTGCCAGAAGGTCAACTATGTAACGTTTAGAAACCTGATAAGTACAAAACAAACATGGCGGCCAAGCAAAATTGAAACACTTAAATAGACGTTTCTCGCGATAAAACCATCTGAGGCACGGAAACATGGCACAAGAAATGTTTATACACATTGTAATGCACTGACATCAAATGTGATTCAATTATTTACATTTGCTCAAAATGGTGGCTGTGCAAAATTTTCAAATTAAGCTATTATTTCTTGTGTCCTGATCATGCCATCGAAGTCAACGTTTGAATAGTCAACCTATGCAAAATTTGCCACCAAAAAGTACGTAACTCTATGGCCTACATATATAACAATCAAACATGGTGACCATCCGAAATTTTTAGACGGCTCTCAATATCTACGTATCTATGTATGTTGAGCAATCAAACGGAAATTTGGTATGTTGATAAAAGATTTTAACATATGTTCATCAATGGAAATTTCAATAACCTGGTCAGTACAAATTAAACATGGTGGCGACACGAAATTCAAGTATTTAAATAGACATTTCTTGCGATTAATTCATCCGACCGCAGTGGAACTTGGTACGGTAAATGATAATACAAATTGTAATCCACAGAGATCTGATTTAATTCAACAATTGAATTGTTTTCATAACCTCAAAATGGCGACTGTGCGAAATTGTAATATCTCGTTTTTATTGCTTGTGTTTTAATTATGCGATTGAAGTTTGAATAATAAACCTACACAATAATCGTCATCTAATAGAACATAACTCTATGGCCTACTTATAAAATAAGCCAACATGGCGACCATCCGACGGTTCTATTACAGCAATCAAATTGGAGTTTTGTATGTTGATAGAGGCAATTTACATAAGTAGGTTATATGAGAATAGGCTAGTTAGTTCTTCACGGAACTACTTGTTTAAAACCATTGTGAACTAGCAGATTTACGTCATTCGTGCTTGTTTGTTCAGCCCATTCCCCAACTGTGCTCACTCACCTCTTCACTTGAAAGGGTCATGAAGGAACCCGGCCAAATCACATGGCAACTTGATCTCCCAGAACGTCCAAGATGATCAAAAGTGGTAACACACTTGTGGATACTGGTCAGACTAGTAGCGAGATTTTGCCCATCTTGGAATTAGTCTATAGAATAAAAAAATACATACCGTAACTCTAAAACTCAATGAAGCTACCTACGAAACTTGAGATGAGGTAAGACCATAATAAATGATGCTCTGTGTGGCTAAATCAAAATAAACAGACTCGCCATACATTCAAGATGGCAGTTGTGCGAACTAATTGAACATTTAAATCAATAAGCTAAAACATATTTGCGTAATTAAGCCGAATCTTGGTAAGTGATGATTGTCAGTTTAGGGTTCTCACTTGCATTAGTCAAATGATTATCAAACTGAATATAGCGCACAGTCGCCCTTTTGATTTTTCAAAATATGCCCATAAAGTTCAGCATCTTCAAGCAATTATAACGAAATTTAATAATAAGGTAGACCATGATAAGTTACTTCGTATGACCAAAGACAAAGAACAGATATTCCATACAGTCAAGAGGCGACTAGGCGTACTATTAAAATAACTTGTGCAGATTAGTAACTCAGGATATAAATGGAAAATGAAAACGAAACTTGGTCGGAAAAGAGTATTATACAGTATAAGAGGCGTCAGTAGCGCTAGTTATAAATTTATTACACTGAATGTAGCACGCATAGGCTACCATGAAAATCCATAGTAAAACTAAATATCTTGCTATATTTTTGAGCTACAGCAACGAATAGTACTGGTAAAACAGAACCTCATATGTGGCTTCGTATGCTGTAGCCTAAGAATAATAACTGCAACTATCCATTTTCAGAATGGTAGCAAACGTATATACACATTTTAATGCACTGATATCTAATATAATTCAATTGTTTACATAACCTCAAGATGGCGGCTGTGCAAAATATTGAAATTAAGATTTTATTTCTTGAGTCCGAATAATGCGATCGAAATCAATATTTGAATAATGAACCTACGCAATAATCGTCATATAATTGTATATAACTATATGGCCTACATACTGTATATAAAATCCAACATGGCGTCCATCCGAAATCTTTAGACGGTTCTCAATATCTACTAATATATGACAGCAATCAAACTGAAATTTTGTTTGTTGATAAAGACTATAAGTTCACCTATGGAACTTTCAATAACCTGGTGAGCACAAATCCAACATGGCGGCGACGCAAATTATAAATATTGAAGTGGGCGTTTCTCGTGATTTAACCATTTGAGCCCAATGAAACTCGATATGGTAAATGGTTATACACATTTTAATCTACTGATATCTAATTGATTTTAATTGTTTTATAACTAAGAGGTGGTGGTTGTGCGAAATGTTAAAGTAGTGCTTTTATTTCTTGTGCACTAATCATGCGATTGAAGTTTGAGTAACACACCTACGTAATAATCTTCATGGAATAGTTCATAACTCTATGGCCTACATATATAAATATCCAACATGGTGACCATCCGAAATATTTAGACAGTTCTCAATAAATACGAATCTACCTTACAGCAATGAAACTGAAATTTTGTTTGTTGATAAATGCAATTAACATAAGTAGGATATATGAAAATAGGCTAGTTAGTTTTTCTCGGAACTACATGTTAGAACATCTGAAAAAATGACAAAGAATTAATATGTCAAAGATTAACACTGCAGTAGGTGGCGAATAGGATTGTCGTTTGTGTATTCCTTAGTTTACCAGTATTTCACCAGGTGGCGTCCGGCTCCGTGGCTAAATGGTTAGCGTGCTAGGCTTTGGCCCGAAGTGCCCCGGGTTCGATTCCCGGCAAAGCCGTCAGGGATTTTAATCTCCTGGGGTTAATTCCGTAGCTCGGGGACTGGGTGTACGTGACGTCTTCATTCACATCATCCTCATTACGACGCGCAGGTCGCCCACGGGTTTCAACTATAAAGACCTGCACTCTCCCTCTCCGGAGGCCACACGATCATTATTATTATTATTACCAGGTGGCTCCACCACACCCAGCTGCCTCTTATGGTTCTACTTCCTTCCAAGTTCGTCAATCCAAATTCTTCGAAGAATGAGAGTATATAATTTCCTTCTTCTGGTACGTACTGTAAGTTAGTTGTGTATCAGTAGTAACATTATTATCTATTCGTTTTATTATCTTCCACTTGCTTATTATTAAGGACAGGTGGACTAGATGTGTTATCCCTTAATATAACTGGTTGGATGGTTGGTTGGTTCCTCAGTTTAGGGGCTGCGACAACGTGGTCATGTAGCCCCGTGTACTTTGGGTGTGTGTAGAATCTGTCTGATAACCGGTGTTAATTGTGATGGCTGTATTAGGGTGTGTATCTGTTTTTTTAAATTCAAGTAAGGACTGCAACTTTGAATTTTTCAAATAGTTCCTACTTTTGCCGCCAAACGGCACCGCCAACGACTACTAGTTCAGAACATAGCTACCAGAAGCCTCTGGGCAACGAACGTAGGGACCTAAGAGCGTTGTTTACATTCTTAACCTATACAATTTAGCTTCACACAGGTGTAATTAGTGGAAGGTTCTTTAACATGCCATAAATCTATGACATGGGACCACCGGTTTTACTTCCCCTCCGAAGGAGGGCATACTGAGGGATTTTTTAACGCTCTTAAAAAATCCGACGGCTTCGGCCGGGTTTGAAGCCGCTATCTTGGGCATAGAAGCTCAGCATGCTACCGACTACGCCACCGAAGCCGCTCTTAATATAACAAATCACCACCAAAGTCAAACGGTTACGTAAAACTAGAATCTTCCTTCCTTCCTTCTTTCCTTCGTTTTTATATTCGTTCCTCCCTCCCTTTCCACTTCCCACCCCTCTTTACTCTTTCCCCCCTCCTTAAATACCGTACTGTAGAAGACTCACACTTCTCACTCATCCTAGTGGGTATAGTTATCTCTTGTGAGGAACATTGAAAGTTGTAACCTGCAATGTGTGGCTTCGTTTAGCATGTTTCGTCGCAATTCTACTTTTGTATCCAGGTAAGTTGATCTTGTACCGTATGCAGAAAAGAACCTCTTATATGAGACTACATACTTCCTGCAATTCGGCATTGTAACCTTAATAAATAGTGAATTATTAACATTAATGTCTAATAATTTCAGATGGCAGTTGCGTGCGATATTCAGAGTGATATTCTTATGAGTAATGCTAGCGAGGTAATTTACATGGTAAGCATACTCCTCACCCAATACATTTTCCGTTAATTGTGCTATTGTATCATAGTTTAAAAAAAATATCCCCAGCCGAATTGTGAATGTATGGAGTCACTGTGCTTTTGATGTGGTCTGAGGGATCCTCTTATTAGTTTTTACGTTGCTACTAATTTTCATCATATTAGCTTCAAAATACTTTGAGTTGTTCATTAACACTCTCTACACGTATATATTCAAGATGGCCACTGCGAGTTCTTTTCAGTCTGTTATTCTTATGGCTAATTTCAGTTAGACTTCGTTCTAACTAAGATTTGTTTGAATTGCGCAATTGCACTCCAAATGATTCACTATGACGCTTTAATAGTACGCCCAGCTACCATTTTGAAAATGTTGAGTTGCAGTTACGTATTTTGCTTAGAGAATAAGAAGCCACATATAAGGTTCTACATTAATCGTAATTTTCATTGCTGTAGCTCAAAAATATAGAGCGATATTTATTTTTAGTATGAATTTTCTTGATAGCCTATGCGTGCTACATGCAATGTAACAAATATATATCTAACGCTACTGACGCCTCGTTTTAATTGTGCATTTTTATCCTGAGTTAGTAATCTTCTTAAGTTATTTTAGTAGTACGCCTAGTCGCCATCTTAACGGGCTTTAAGACACGCTTAATAAGAGAATTCGAATCTGAAGGCCAAATGGTTACAAAACTCTTAACAGAACTTGACCTAGGGGACAACAAAACCGAATAAGCTGTTAAGAGAAATGCATGTTCTCACTTGAAGTCAAGTTAAAGATGATTTTTACGCACAATTTTATGCAAAGATTTCCGTTACACCTCAGATCCATCTTAGCATCATCAAATGACACAATAGACAACATGTATATTATGGCTGACCGCACACCTTGCATATCTGCCATACAGCCAAGCCAATCTATTACCGAGTCATCCTTGCCACAACTGGATCGAATCTCCCTTTTAGAAGCACAAATTGAACGACTTTCACTATTGATCAACAGTGTGATTGAGAACCAAAATACAGGGTGATTCTTATTAACGTTTAAAACTCTCCGTAGCGACGTAGATGGCATTGAGACAAGTAATTTGATATAGGACACTTAGGGTCGCAAGTGTCCAGAAATACCTTAAAAGTGAACCACAACTGTTAAACATATGACGTCATGGGGTGACGGCTCGGCTGGAGCGGTCAGGACTATGCTCCCTTACGCACACCAAAGCAAACGTTGAATATCATATCACTCTGGTTCTGTGTCATGCTTCCACTTGAAAGGAGAAGAGAGAGAACACTGAAAGCTGAAGATTAGGCCCCGGATTTGAACCTCGAACCCCACGCACCCAAGTCGCACACGCAGACTCGGAGCCAGAGTGATAAGACATTCAACGTTTGCTTTGGCTGCTTTGGTGTGCGTAAGTGAGCACGGGGCAGACCGCTCGAGCGTAGCCGTCACCTGATGACGTCATATGTTTTACAGTTGTGGTTCACTTTTAAGGTATTTCCGGACACTTGCGACCAAAAGTGTCCTATATCAAATTACTCGTGTCAATGTCATCTACGTTGCTACAGAGAGTTTTAAACGTTAATAAGAATCACCCTTTATATTCCGCTCTCGTTGGAGATCCCGTTCATCTCATCGTCAGGCGCATTGACCAGGAGGTAGATTATGTTGGCAACAACATGTGTCGCGCATGCTTCTTGATCTTCACGCTTCCTTCTGCTTCAGAAAATACTTAGGCTCCCGGTTACAGGTGGCGCATAGCGATGTGGGCCAAAATAATTATCGCCGTTTATTTATCTCCGAACCCTCATCTAGTACACGTTATTTCGTTGGATACTGGAGCGGACGTGTCCATATTTCCTCCTGCTGCTCAAGACAAACACCGGACTTCTAGACATAATCTGTTTGCTGCAAATGGTACACCCATTCACACTGATGGTGAACGCCAGATCAGAGTTGATTTAGGCTTGAAACGTCCATTCACTATCGCTGATGTTCAACAACCTCTTCTTCGTGCCGATTTCCTCAATCATTATGAACTGCTGGTTGACATCAAACACAAACGCCTCATTGATGGTACTACCAACTTTTCAACACACGCAGCTCCAGCACGACATTCATCCTGTTAGGAGCCTAGAATACATGTTCAGCCATTCTTGAGGATTATGTAAACTAGCTTCGCGACAGTCCATTCTTCTGTGTGCCAGATATTAAAGTTTTTCACACCATTTCAACAGTAGGCCATCCAGTTACAGCTAAAGCTAGACGGTTGCCACCCGATAAGCTACTAAAGATGAAAAGAAAAAATTCACCCGAATGTCACTAAAAAGAGGGAAATAGGACTCCGTTTAGGACCCTACGGTTAAATAACTCGCGATTTCGCCACACGTGAGCCCTTGGAGGTGTAGGCCTATTACTATCCAGGATGCACAATAAAAACATCAAAAATGTAGAACCATAGGCTTAACCCTAGAAACATTAGGGTGCCAGTTAAGAATAGACAACAGCCAATTAAGATGAAAAACAAGCCAAGCAAGTAGTTCCATGAAGAACTAAACAGCCTACTTTCATATATCCTACTGGTCTCTCTTAGGACACGGGAAATGAAAACGAGATTTAAAAAAAAAATGTACAGCCATCATTTTTAAGTTCTCATAAACATCCATTAAATTAGACGTCAGTATACAGGTTGTCGCAAAATTACGTTGACAGACTGAAACTAGAGGTTCCGGCCCTTATCTGAAGCAACTTGAGATAGGACACTTTTTGGACGGAAACGAACCGTTAAAAATCTGTGCAACGTTAAACTTTTAACGAGGCAAATCGGCAACACCGTGCCGAGAAACTGCGACTTTTTCTAATGTCTCTGTTCCCTATCAGCCGCGGAGGGAGCCGCTGCTTCCTTTCTGGTGAACTAGCTCAGTGGTATCGTGCATGGCGCGGCGTGATCCTTGAAACAAAGTCATTTGGTAGCGGTTCGTATCAGAACCAGCGCAAGATTTTTCTTACTGCTATCTTCTTACCAATGAGCTAGTTCGCCAGACGGGAAGTGGCTGCATTCCCCCGCGACTGCTACGGACCGGAAACATCAGAAAACGTCGCACTTTCTCGGCATGGTGTTGCCGACTTGCCTCGTTAAATGTTTAACGTCGCACAGATTTTTAACGTTTCGTTTCCGGCCATAAGTGTCCTATATCAAGTTGCTTCAGATAAGGGCCGAACGTCTGGTTTCAGTTTTTTCGACGAAATTTTGCGACATCCTGTATAGATGCTTGTATGAAGATATACCTGCTAAGCTTCACAGCACTCAGATGAAAAGTTGCGACAATAATCCATTTAAATATTTAAATTTCACGTCGCCGCCATGTTGGTTTTGTGCTCACCAGGTTATTGAATGATCCGTAGGTGAAGTTACGAGGCCCGTTAAAAACGAATCCGACCTTTTTTATTTTTTACGAAAACCTAATGGATTGAATCAGGCGTACTTGCGTGAGCCGACCTTAAACCATAGTGCGCATGCGTGTATTTTTCCCGCCTGTTGATGGCGTCTGTTGCTGGCAAGCAGCATTTGAGTGAGGAAGTGTGTAGTGCTCTCGTCGGTTCTTCATTGCAAGGACTGAGATTTGGTTTCCGGGTCGTACCCGTACACCCAGGACTCGTCATCAGTGATTATGGTGTCACTGTTTTTGGAGTCCAGCATGTCCTGTGAGACTTCAACACGAAGCTGATTTTGCTCCACCGTCAGCAGTTTCGGTACGAATTTCGTATTGATGTCTCATCGGACATGCTGGACTCCACAGACAGTGAGCCCGACTACAAACCACCTAACTTAAAAGCTGCATGCCAGCAACGGACGCTATCGACAGGCGGGAAAAAATTCACCCATGCGAACGAAGGTTCAAGGACGGCAGGAGATGGCAGTTCAACACGCTGCAATGGGGTAAGGGGGTCCTTGCTGAACTCATGCGTGGCTCGTCTATTCCAGACCTAAATATATCGGCTGGCAGTCAGTTGCTGCTACTTGCATGATAATTTGTTATTGGGGCTTCGCTTGTGTGTATATTGTTACCTTCGTTCCTACTGTTGATATTCTTACAAGCCTTTGTGTTTACTTTTAACACTGTGGCAGTATCACGTACAATAATGGAAACAGTGACCATGTTAATGTTTTTGTAATGCACGATACGCAGTGAGCGGGAACACAACTGCAGTTAAAACCCGACTGCCATCTCCTGGTGAGATATCAGTACGCTTGAATCAAATCAATCAGGTTTTCGCAAAATAAAATAAGGTCGGATAATTTCCTAACAGACCTCGTATATTAATAGCCTGAATCAGCATACAACATTTCAGTTTGATTGAGCTATTGAGAACCGTCAAAATATTTCGCATGGTCTCCATGTTGGATTGATATATGTCATATTGTTATATGTAATGTTATATGATATATGATAAAGATAAT
Source organism: Meconema thalassinum (assembly GCA_946902985.2). NCBI lineage: Eukaryota > Metazoa > Arthropoda > Insecta > Orthoptera > Tettigoniidae > Meconema > Meconema thalassinum. The sequence continues at coordinate 133,359,895 of OX336389.2, forward strand.
TTCGTAGGTTCGTTATTCAAACATTCACTTCTTTCGTATGTTTAGGACACAAGGAATATAAACTTAATTTTAAAATCTCACACAGCCGCCATCTTGGGGTTATCAAAACAATTGAGTTTATTGGATGTCAGTAGATTCAATTTAATACGAATATTTACCGTACCAAGTTATACTGCACTCGGATAATAAAATCGCAATGAAATTCCATTTAAATGATTAAATTTCGCTTGACCGCCGTGTTAATTTTGCGATCACCAGGTTATTACAAGTCCCAGAAGCGAACTTAAGTTTTTGGCGTCTATCAACATACCAAATTTTCAATTTGATTGCCACCATAGATTTGTAGCTATTGAGAGCCGTCTCAATCATTCAGATGGTCGCCATGTTGGAGTGTTTTATATGTAGGCCGTAGAGTGATGTACCATTAAATGAAGATTATTGCGTAGGTTCATTATTCAATCTTTCACTTCGATCGCATGATTAGTACTCAAGAAATTAAAACTTAATTTTAAAATTTTGCACAGCTACCATCTTGAGGTTATGTAAACAATTACACTAAATGAGATATTAGCGCATTACAATGTGTATAAACATTTGCTGTAACAAGCTTCACTTCGCAAGTATGTTTAAATCGCGTTTGTGTGAATGTGTGTGTCCCTTAATAAAATCTAAACGACAGAAGTTATTTGAATGAAACTTGGTAAGTGCATAGCCAACTACTAGCTCGTCCAACCTCGATCGTGCCATTCAAATTTAAAAACGTTTCAACAGTCCAACATGGTGGCCGAACAAAATATTTCACTGTCATTCTATATCGCTACAACTGTAACAGATACCATCCTGAAATTCTGAACGGTAATAAAGGGTACTACTAGAAGTTGATATATACGACCGACCCCAACTTTGCCATTCGAATTTAATTATGTCTCACCAATTCAACATGGCGGCCGTGCGAAATATTTCACTGGCATTCTACTGTATATCTCCGAAACTATTACTGATATCACCCTGATTTTTTTTCGGTGATAAAGAGCTCTACTATAAGTTCACCTATGAGACTTTCAAAAACATGTCAACTACATAACGAGCATGGTGGCGAAGCGAAGTTGAAACTTTTAAATAGACTTTTTTCTCGATTTAACCATCCGAATGCAGTAAAACTTGGTACAGCAATGTTTTATGCACATTGCAATGCAGTGGCGTCTAATTTAGTTCAATTGTTTTCAAAACCTCATGATGGCACCTGTGCGAAATATTTCACCGGCATTCTATATCTCCAAAACTATTACCGATATTACCCTGAAATACGCTGATAAAGGGCACTAATAGATGATTACCTATGAGACATTAGAAGACCTGTTATATACGAAACAAACATGGCGGCCAAGCGAAATTGAAACATTTAAATAGACTTTTATCGCGATTTAACCATTCAATCGCAATGAAACATGGTACAACGAAAGTGTTGATACATTGTAAAGCACTGCTTGTAATTTAGTTCAATTGTTTACATAACCTCAAGATGACGGCTGTGCTAAATGTTTCACTGGCTTTATATATCTGCGAAACTATTGCAGATATCACCCCGAAAATTTGTACGCTGATAAGGGGCACTACTAGAACTTCAGCTATGAGACTTCCCAAAACCTGTAGAATACAAAACGAACATGGTGGCCATGCGAACTTGAAACATTTAAATAGACTTTTCCCGCGATTTAACAATCCAATCGCAATGAAACTTGGTACAGCAAATGTTTAAATATATTGTAATGCACTGACATCTAATTTTGTTCAATTGTTCACATAACCTCAATATGGCGGCTGTGCGCAATTTTAAAATTAAGTTTTTAATTATTGTGTACATGTATTAATCATGTGATCGAAGTGAACATTTGAATAATGAACCTACGCAAAAATCGTCATCTAATAGTACATAACTATATGTCCTATATATGTATAATGAGCCCGTTAGAGAAGTACGCCAAGGTTGTCAACAACCGAAATGACTTCCCGGTCATTCCCATCTATCGAACACATAAACGGAGAGGATCGGATGCACTTCTAATAGGCCAGACCGGCACGAGAGTCGTGGTCTCAGAGATCTGGGTAATCATGGAGGTAATGTCAAAGACAGCCTATGAAGTACACCCTCTAACACAAAACTAAGAAATGAATACATCCAGGCGTATGTAAAATCTCGTGGACTTGCTTATTAAAATTCAACAAGCCCCTATCCTACTTCGGAGGGTCTGTTTCAGCTAATCCGCAAACTAATAAATAAAAATAAATAAATAAATGAGGCCCTAACTGAAGCTAAGTTAAAACCCTCTCGAAAGTCCTTTAATACAAGAGTGAAACAACAGCAACAAAGCTTAGAAGGTGGCACGTAAAATGATCCCTACGCAATCGGAATTTACATTTACTATAGTAGCTAAACAAGGCCTATGATACGATGGTACCACTTTCGCATTTACAGTTAACTTTAATGTATTGAGCTAAATCCTGACATGAATACAAAATACAGCGAGAAGCGTCTGTATGCAAAATTACAATCAGATCTACATGACAACCAGTGACAAAAACAACAATCAGTCTCATTACTGTCAGTGTTCAACAACACTACAGGTACAACAGGGATTAAATATATAAATAAAGCAATTAACACAAAACAACATTCTGAATAAAGCCTTCCTGCACATTCTGGAATACTGTTTGTGCCCAAAAGTCATCTAAATGCATGTTCGTTACGATGGCGAAAGCGAAGTAAAAACCACGTTTTACATCACATGAGGATCGCGCTCCACCAGGTACGAACTTCAGGTTCGAGCGCCACTCCGTCGTCTCTAAGTAGTGTATTCTGTCTAAAGTCATTCCCACTAGGAAATGATTCACATCACATGGCATCAGTAAGCGAGCGCAACTCTAAGACCAAAGTTAATAGCAATCAATTAATTAATTAGTTAAATATTTTAGAATAAATACGTTTCATGAATTATAGGCGTGGAATTAGGTTATCGTTGGTTTATGACGAATTACTGATGCTCCATGACACACAGGCTAGAAGTGAGTCTCCCCATGAGATCTGTCACTTACAACAATGACTTATAGTCAATACTACTCTACGAGCTAACACAGGCTCGGGCAATGACAATAACACGAACTAACGGCAGTGCGCAGCTTACCAAACTAACATCGGGCAAGTCTGGTATCACGTCAGATTCTTCCCGGCAATACATTTCTGTTACATTTCAGGTCGCAGACATTAGTCCATTCGACAGTGCTTCAAATGCACTAAAATACATATAAATTTGCCTCAAAAGGCGTGTCTTCATGGTCAATAAACAAAGAATAAACCTATCATCAATCTGTAATACTTCTTGAAACAGTATCATACAAGTTGTCGCTATCCCCTTAAAACAACAATAACTAACTATTATACAATCAAAACATATGGTAGCTTACAAGATGGCTGCTGGCCTTCACCTAGTTTATGAAAACATTTACTAAGCAGTAAATTTGACGTCATCACGTCTGTAGAAATAATCAATAGTATGTCTCAAATATGTGTGGCGCGTTGCATTATGGGTAAGCGCTAACTCGTTCTGCAGGTTTGTAATCACACACAAGCCTCACTGGGTCTGGCAGTATTATAACATTACATTCAGGCAAGGAATTCACTTATTGACAGTCCTATGCGAATCGTGCACCAGATTGCCTCATCAAATAACTTATATACAAGCTGGTACTGCGAAACTATACGGAGCACATTGATATAAATGTGTTTGCCAATGCAAACAGTCCTAAAAGATAATTATTCAACTTTGTTCCAACTGCTTTGGGATAAAGATGATTCACTTCACCTATTTACAATTTCTCTTCACAATAACGTTGCAGTGTCGACTACTTGACACTAAATAAAAGTTAACACACAACCTCTACAGCTTCTGGGTTGTTTGAAATAATACGAAATGGCAGGTTTCGATGCTCGACTGGCATTCTTACAATATTCCCTGTATTGTTCTTTCTTAGAACTGTGTGGCCTCAGAGCTTCACAATGCTCAACTAAAATCATTATAATATTGGCAGCTACTGTCCGCTGAACCAAACGATACGCCATAAAAATATGACAAAGCAGTGGCGTGACTAGAAAATAACAAAATGGGTGTCACGACTAATTATTAACTCGGGTGGCAGTCCACCCCTTAAACTTGAATTTAACAGACAAAAATAGCTCATCAGCTAGAGTCACTGTAAGTAGGCTGTAAGACTTGGCGTTTTGAAAAACGTCCATCAAGATGCACCATTGGATCAAGTCCTACTACACGGTGACTAACTCATTTCAGCGTACTGAAATAAATAACAAAATCATGAGTGCTAAACTACAAATCCCTACCTACTGGTTGTCAAGGAGTTTGGTTGGTTAATCCACGCTACGTCTACCACAATAAGAATCCGTACAGGAAAAGAAATATAAACTCACAGGACCAGTACTTCACCTCATTCTCGCCGGAATTGAGGGGTGTGTAAAATTCAGACATCGGGAAGGGTAAATCCATACTAGGCTTTTCATCCAAGCCTTCTCCTCTTCCTGGCATTTTCTGCTTACACGTGGTCGATGCTGGATTACGTTCCTCTTCATGCTGGCGGTTCGTATGTTGGTCTGCAACGGGCTCCGATGTCGCTCATTGATCGCAGGTTCCCAAACCATAGCGTGGCTCCTTCTTGGAATATCTCCCTCACATTGTTGGTCTACACCATGTTAAACATTTTAGATGGTAGTGAAGATATGCGGTCACACACGTGGTCTAAAATGTAGCACATTTTAATATCGATTTTCCACACGTGGTGCTCACAGAAGTTATGGTAATAACTGTAGAAAATTATTCACTGCTTCTACACAGGACTGCAGACTGTTATACAAAAAAGGCATTTACACTGTCTGCTACACAGATTCTAGGGCACACATGTGGTGTCACCTCACAGAATTTATAACTGTACAAATCACGAAATATCACAATAAACAGTTCTCGTAGAAATATTGCACTATTGGCATTAATAATGTTACTGATATTGGCGTGCTTTAAGTTCAATGGTCTTTGCAGATTATTTTCTGCCCCTCGTGGACTGAGAAAATTCGGGGGAAAAATGTGGTGTTCCTCGATGCCAAAAATATACTGAAATAATTCCCAGTTTTATACAAAATTTCACAGTGGTCGTTACTGTTAGACCCAGTGATTTAGTTGGAAAAATATATTTACAGGAACTCCCCTTATTAATTCAGCAATTTCCAAAGGGACTCGTATTGGGTGTCAAAATCAGCGGCCTCGTGTTTCCGACAAGTTGTTTCATCAGCTGAACGTCTCCCCTTTCGTAGCCATGACTTGACATATGGTTGTGGGTTAAATAAATGCACAGGAGGTCCTACGCTGCTTATGAAAATAAGTCCGCTTGATCTTTCAACCAGCAGCCTATTTCTCTTTTCGGTGTGGATCTCATTCACGGTACTGAAAGCACTTTCAGCTTCTGCTGAAGAGATGGGAATGGTCTGCACAGTCTTGATTAAAGGCATCAGCTCCACTGGAATTTCCTTGGTCTCGACATACTTTCTAAAACATTAATGTACCTCCTCTTGTCTGACATGTGGAAAAAGTCACACTCTCATCACCATAGCAGATATCCAAAGTAGAAGTGGAGGGCCAATTATTTTTGTATAGTACCTTTGAATCACTGATAACTTTTGTCATTCTCTCATGTCTCTACTGACTAGAGCTATAACCAAGATGAGATGATGTGGACACATTTTCCATAAGCCTGTTATTTAAAATGTTCACAAGACTTCTGAAAAACTGCTTTCTGTCAATTTTTACAACTTTTTTAGAATCATGTAATCCTATGTTTCTAAACTTTTTGTTTTCTGCTGCTTTAAGAACTGTTCAGTAGTATTCTCCAGAAGCTGAGTTACACATAGATTCAAACACTTTTATAGTGCGCTTGAATGCATTTTGAGCCTCTGTCAGACCTGTCTCTCTTTTCTGCAACTCTAATGACAAATCAGCTAACTCAACAAGAGCATCATACATAATTGCAATATTTTCTAGAAATTCTACACAAGTTAACATATTTTCTAGACCTTGGAATTTTGCCCTTTCTTTGGAGTCTCTCTGGTGGTCATTTTTGGCCTCACTAAAATGTTTTACTAGAGCACTGTAGTTTTCCCAGACATCTTTTACAGTTCTCTGACTTGAAACTACCCATCTTATTGTAAATATTTTCCCAATCTTCTTAACTCTTTGTTCCAGTGAAGCAGTACAAATGTTGAGTTTCCTTTGATTTTTGGGAGACATGCTGTATAAAGAATACAATTTGCCAAAGAAAGAATGGAAATGGTTAACACCTGTAACTTCATTCCTTGTATCGGAAACGGCCAATTCCAAGCGATGGTTTAAACAGTGCCAGATTACTATTTCTGGAAATAACTTTAAAAACTGTGCTCCAACTCCATTTTTTCTACCTAACATTACAGAGGCCCCATCACATGCTAGACCAACTAAATGTTCTCCCAGAAAGTTTTCATTCATCCCATATTAAGAAAGATTCTTCAATATCTCTCGAGTAATAATATCTGCTGTAGTTGATACAAGTTCTATCAAGTCCCAGAAAAAGGAAACAACTTCAGAGTTATCTGAAAGAGCACATCTCAAACATAATACAAACACAGATTTTACACTAACTGTTGTTGATTCGTCAATCATAATACTGATTTTCCTCTGATTTTCTGTTATAGATTTTGCTATTTTATTTCTCATTTCCTGTGAAATGTGTTCAATAATATTAGCACAACTAAAATTTGCATGAAGAACTCGTCCCACATCTAAACCATTTAATTGTAGAAGTTCAACATAAGCCTGTAGGTCTACGAAGTGTCTATTTCTTTTCGCAATTGAGTATGCTGTTGGAAATACTCGAACGGTGGTTTCTAGGTGTTTGACATTCATAGTGTCCAAGCAACTTTCAAATATCTTTTTATTGGATTCTGTTTTTTGTAACATAGCTTTTTTGTGAGATTCTGAATTTTTGTGCTTAAATATTTTTTGCGAAGGCTTGTTTGTGGTTGATTAATATTATTTCCGTTGGGATGAACCTTGCATTCTACCCATACTTTCATTAGCTTAAGTCCTGCCCATTTAGAAACTCCTAATCCTAATTTACTTTCCTCTTTACATATATTGCAGCCTAAATTTTTATTTCTTGCAAATAACTACTCGTTCTCTGACAAAAAATAACGGTACTGAGACTCGTTCCAACAGTCTGGAAAATCTTGTTTTCGGTAGGTGGGTCCTTGAATTTCACAGTCGATAGTAGAAGGTGTAGAACCATAACCTAGATTCTCCCTTGAATCTGCATCACACGTTTCAGCAACATTTAACCCAGGGTCTATCTCTATACTCACGTCTTTAATGAAACTAATGTTCTCGGAACTCCATTCAGTTTCGTTTTTACTTGAGCCATCACACACCTTTTTAGTATTCTTTGATTCCTCATCTTCATTCCCATGCACGATTTTTTGAACCCAGCCACTTAAGTAAACTCATTGTCACAAGTTGTGACTCACAACTCACTTTCACAGTCACTGGAAAACTTGAAAGGTACTACGGGGCTACTGACGTTCATTAACTGCAGAGAGATTCCGTAATATCTGCTTCACAGCAACACATCGAGCAAAACATAAAATACAACTTGGATTCACACAAACATAACGAGCGGAAGAAAGTTGTTGTGCTCACTTCCCGCTCTCCGTATCCAATAGCAGTGTAGCCAACCTTAGAGAACCAGAAAAACGCCCAGGAGTGTAAAAGCGACCGTATTTTATGAACATAAAACCGTAAGGTTCGATATTAGTCCGCTAGAGTACACCCGTGACGTTTCAGCGCTACGTATAGATTATAAATGATTTTCTTACTGAATATAAAATTGTTACGTCATTCTAAAGTGGGAAGATATTTTCCGGAACGGCGTACCGGCCCGTTCCGGTCCAACTAAACCACTGGTTAGACCAATAACGTCGTCCTATAATCACTGCAAACAACACGGTGATAAATAATACTCGATGATCGTTGATAACGAATTTCACATCACCCCGTGGGTGGACTAGATTTCTTCGTCTCAGCGGACGGATTAACAAACACGTCCAATTTGGACGACTCCAAACTCGGTTGTGTCAGGCACCGGATCGTGCTCTGGGTTCAAGAAAATGCCCTAGTCATAGAGCGACTATTCGCATTCGTTTCGTATATGTGCAATAAAATTACCTTTACCAAAAATGAAAATTGACACTTCAAAGTGTTCAAATTATGCAGAAATACAAAATGAGAAATTCTGAGTCTTGTGGTTGCAAAACATGTAATAATATTTGTACAGAAAAATTAATACGACATTTCTCCAAAGTCAAGAGAGTGTCGGACAGCTTGTCAAGGTATGTGCTGGCCTCCGGGTGCGTTCAATGTTCAGACAATGTATTCACAAATACTTTTCAAAGAAAATATCACCGAGGATGAGTTCACACGGGCTCAATAAAAATCCAACATGGCGACCAATCGAAATATTTAGACGGTTCTCATTATCTACGAATCTATTAAAGCAATCAAACTGAAATTTTGTTTGTTGATAGAGGCAATTAACATAAATAGGATATATGCAAATAGGCTGTATAGTTCTTCACGGAACTACTTGTTATTTATTTCCACTCTTTTTGCATAGAGTGTAGCAAATTTTAACATTTCATAGGCGCAAGATAGCGGTTCTGTGTGATATTCAGTCAGATACCCTTGTACAAATAAGGCAAATAAGGCATTTTCTGTAGTTTTCGTCCTTTCCTAAGGGTCGTGCCAGTTGCTCAGTTACATCGTAATTGATCGATTTTTAGCCTACTTTTCACATTTTGCAAAAATGAGGAAAAAGTAGTCTTATGAGATCGATCCGGGAAAATGTGTGTCTGTCTGTCTGTCCTTCTGTCTGTCTGTCTGTCTGTCTGGCTGTGTGTGTGTCCCCCCCTATCAACTCCTAAACGGCTGGAGCAATCGAAATAAAATTTGGTAGGAGTAAAGATCTATACCTGAATGTCTCACGGCCATATATGAAAATGATGTCAGTGCTACCAACTGCTGAAAAATCGCAATTGAAATTTGAGCTCCATGTTGGATACCTTGGAAGGTATGAATGGGAGCTATTACAAAATCGGCACACATATAGATAATAATATTGCAGTTTAATTTCCAGAAGGCCATACATGGCAGTGTTGCCAAAATGATTATAAGCCTACTGATAGGTCCAATATTTAAATGCATATAACTTCTACACTATCAATTGGAATTCAACCAAATTTCGTATGTTGTATGTGTACATAACCAGATATGACTGAACGTATTCTTATGAACCACCAGTGCTGCCAACTGTTAAAAAATGCTCTTAATTTCTTCTATCCAAATACCAATATATATGAGAAAGTATGCAAGCCGACAGCTTTAAACTATGCACATGTATAGTACATGCCATTCTATATTAATTTGGAGTAAGTTATATACGTCAGTGCTACCAACATGATTCTAAGCCTGCTGAGAGGCCCAACTTTAAATACATGTAACTTCCATACTATCATTTGGATTTCAACCAAATTTCGTATGTGCTATGTGTACCACAACAGCTATGACTATGCGTATTCTTAAGAGCAACCAGGGCTGCCAACTGTTAATAAATGCTGTCTCTATTTTTGTTACCCTAATATCAATATATCAGAAAGAATGCAAGCCAATAGCTCTAAACATTGCACACGTATAGTACCTGGCATTCTAGATTACTTTGGAGTAACTAATATACGTCAGTGCTGCCAACATGATTCTAAGCCTGCTGATAGGTCCAATTTTAAAATGCATGTAACTTCTATACTAACTAATGGATTTCATTCAAAATTGGCACAACAATAGATCATATTATTTCAGATTATTTCTGACCAATACATGCATGACATTGTTGCCAACATGATTTTACGCGCGCTGTTAGATCCAATGTTTAACTGCATGTAACTTCCATGCTATTCATTGGACTCCAACCAAATTTTGTATTCTGTACCTTAAGAGATGGAACTAAGAATATATTCAGTCACCAGGGCTGCCAACTGTAGTGCTCTATTAGGCTAACTAATTCGAAATTTCGATATTACCAACTTAATTTCGTCATTATTCTAGATAGATCCATATCGATTAATCATTGGCATGAATCTTAAATTTTAAGGAAAGTAGGCTCTTTAGTTCGTCACGGAACTTCTTGTTAATTATTTAATTAATGCTCTCATCTAGAAATGGTTATGTCGACACGCTTGCGTCTTCAGCCGAGTAAAGACATTACAACTTGCCAAGTTTCAAAATTGCAAGTTTCTAAAATGGCAAAATATCGAATTTAATGGCGGTCATCCGTAATATTCATCGTATAGCCTTGTGACTTGTGTAATTCAAGTCTCTTATACAAGACTCCTCTGTGATAGAATGTTGTGGTCATTGCTCAGTTATGCAGAGTTTTGTCTATATTTACGTGTTAATAGTTCGCAAGGCTATCTTGAATTTATTATGTCCATAGACTTGTGCCTTCAGCCGAGTGAAGCTCTCACTCAACACTATCTTCTTGTCTAATTTCAAAATTACAAACTCATTAGTTGGTGAATTTACAGTATTTTAATATTCAGTTTATTCATGATGGGGATGCGCGTGTTATTCAAAGTTGTGGATCTGCAAATTTTCCAAACTGCGTGTAGGTGAGTATTGTATCGAACTATTGAATTTTGTATCCTTGTGGTAAATTGATTCTGTGCTATTGAGTGAAGTATAAATATACAAAATGTAATTTTATTTGAAGTTGACAGCAATGATGCACTTTGAAATATCAAATGTCCCCAAGGAGGCCATGATACATACCACGTTTTGTAGCTAGATGGACAGATGGACACACAAAATGTCCCTGATTGATCTCATTGTCCTACTGTTACATTACTTTTGGCCTATGCTCATCGTATGAAATATATTCATAGGTTCATGGTATTACTTTTTCTCGTGTATGCGTCTACAGTAATATATAGTATTGGCAGGCGTGATTTTAATGAAACATGATGAGAACTTAATACTATAACGTCTAATTCCGACAGTGCCTTTCAAATGCCAATGAGAGTCACCAATACAATATGGCAGCTGCACGAAACGTTTAATTGGTTGTCAATATTTCAAAAACTATTACAATTGGTATTTTGCGTGATGATAGAAAATTGTGAAGTTAATTCAACACTTGACTTTCAAAACATGGTAATCACAAATCCAAAATGACGGCTAAGCGAAAATCAAATACTTTGAATGGGCTTTCTTGGCTACTTAATCATCCAAGTATAGTGAAACATGGTATAACAAACCATTTTCCTAATATATTGACGTCGAACATAATACATTTTGTTATTATAAATTCAAGATGGTTGCTGTGTAAATGTGTTAGAACATGTTCTTAATTCTAGCATCCTAATCAAGGGACCAACATTGAACGGCGTATAATGAATTACTTCTATAATATTTATCTACTGGCACATAACTCTATGGTCTACATATAAAACAACATCATATGGTTGCCATGCGAGATAATTCACGGGTTATCAATATCTCCGAAACTATTAAAACAATCACCGTGAAGTTTTGTATGCTTGCTACTGTGCCACAAGGTGGAATTAGTTAGGCTACATACACTACTATCGACATGAAACGTTTAGTCATAATGATTTTCCTTCATACAAATTGATGTGCCTGATGATATTTGTAGCCTCTTAATAAAGGTAGCAACAACTTTCATTCCAACCTGTGTGTGTGGTCTCTGGGTAAGTACTAGAATTATCGTGTTGGAAGATAGTTTTCAGTGTTGACCGACTGAAAAACATTACATTTCGATTACGTAAGAGTATTCAGACATCGATCACAGAATCCCATGTTAGTTTCATATGAAATTTAATTCTGGTCGGAGGGTTAGAATGGGGTGAAGCAGATAAGATTCCCACCTCAAACATCCAACTTCAACTCCAGTCTAATGCCGGGATGGATCTTAATTAAACACCACGGATGCCTCCATTTCAATCCTTGCTTCCATTGCAAATAACCTCTTGATGTAGAGGCCAGAATTCTTGGTTGTCCCTCCTGAGGGCCAGGATTGATTCCCGGCTCTGCCAAAATACTAAATTCTTGTCTGATGGTTGGAGTGGAGTATACACAGCCTCATGAGGCACAACTGAGAATAAGCAGGTTCTACTCACACCTTACACCTCTTGAAAGTGGTTTTAACTTGTTTCCCACTTCTATTTCAGGAAAATATGAGGATGAATCTAACTTAAGACTATGGCCATATCCTTCCCAAAGCTAATGTCACCTACAAATACACATACTACTACAGACCAAAGCAGCACAGGGTACTAGACAAAACCAACACTCACCCAAATACACGGGGATAAATGACATGATGTTGAAAGTCCCGAAAGTAGACAATGACAACAATAGCAAAATATTTACGCTATCTCAGACACCTTACTAACACAAATTATATCAGACAAATTCCACACACACACACACACATTCGAGTAAATGAGTCTCATGAACATAATGGCCACCCTAATTGAATCAACATGTATTCTTCCAATTTCTCCAGGTTTCTGAGATAAATGCGACATTGTCGTTCAACACCACTGATTTTGGATGAGGTGATGTCTAAAACCATCGTTAAAATTTTGAGGGTTTCTGATATTTTGGTTACCAACCCCGTGTACAACAGGTGTGTATTGAACTATCTACGATAACCTATGTTTCTGTGGTGACAAGTAGAGTGTGTAACTGGAATTATTACGGTTAGGAATCGGGTAAGTGCTCTGCGACTTTAAATAAGGTACTATCCCGGCATTGAACTCGAGGGAGTGTGTCAATAAACAGGGAAAACCACACTGAAGATAGCTGCTGTCGTCGAACCTCTGATCTACGGTCTTGCTGCATGTCAGCGGTTAGGAGTGATTGATGATGTTGGGTAGACTGATAACTTAGGATGGTGCACATGGTTCCAAAACATAATACCCCCTGTTCTATTGAAAAATATTGACCACCTTTTGTGATCTTTAGATATGTATTCAGACTCTGGTGCCAAAGTTTCTAGGTTCAATCTCCCGGCTCCGCCTGGAAATATGATTCTGGTTTGAGGGCTCAAACAGGGTACACTCAGTTTCGTGAGTCAAAAATGAAAAGAAGTGGGTTCAATTCCATCTTGAGTCATCCTAGGAGTAGTTTTACGAGGTTTCCCAACTTATACACAAACACACAAATACGATGTCCAAACTTTCGAAACAATATCATCAGAACAATCTATATATACTGTGCCCGTCAGACAAAGTCGCCAGGGGATCATCTGCCACAGATGACCATTCTGGGTTCCTTATCCTCCAAACCCACACACTGAAAGGATCGGGTGCGTTCTCAGACTAGCTCCGGCACGAGACTGGTAGCTGAAGGGGATCGGGTGAGTGAGGAAAACGTCATAGACGGCCCGAGGAATCACACGCACAAAACACAAAGCTAGAAATAAATAGTCCAGATTTATGTAAAACTCGTTAACAATTTATCCTAAAACAACAAACCCCTATTCTACTTCAGAGGGTTGAAAATCTCGGCTAGCCCACAAATCTAAAAAGCAATAAAAATAAATTAATTAATACAACTCCTAAACTGAATTTAAATGAAGCCCTCTAGAAATCCTTCTTACAGAAAAATGCAATGGCAAGCAAACTAAGAACGTGACACGTAAAATGCACCCAAAGCAAATACAGAAATTGTACGTGAAAAATACGAATAGTGACAGGCAGTGAATCTACAACAAGGCAGGACATTTAATTTGCTCACAAGGCTAGGGTTATTTTCATTTAAAGAACAATAAGTATAATCGACCTTACGGTGGTGTCACTTCTAACAATTACATTTATGTTAATTCATTAGTTAATTCTGTCTGACGTTAATACGAGATGTTACGAATCCGTAGCGAAGAAAAACAAACAAAGCTATAACAACCAAGCACTCACAAGAAGAAAACAAAAGTCTAATACACACATGGGTAAGGTTGGAACAAATAATGCACTCTTAAATCTATCAATAATTGAGGCGTCTAATTTCAAAACCGGATAAGTCCACTCTTCATGGGAATTGGGATGAATGTCGATTCTTAAACAGCTTTGAAAGCTGCTTGAGTCTATAATGCTTGTGAGAAACAAAACCGGACATAATCCATCTAATTTGTATCTTGAAAGTGCCGACTAACTTCAAACATGGACTTGTCCTCAATAAGATAGTTGCAGAAGCGGACTAGTCCTCCACCACCAATGAGAACGACTTAGATTGATCACGTGACAACTGTAGGTGTCATGGCTGCGGTTTTGATAACATGTTTACTGTTTTCCTACGAGTTATAAGTCCTTTTGGTTATTAATGTGAATGTTTGCGATCTGAAAATAAAGAAAATGAGTAATTTAGCAAGTAACACGGTTGTGGAAGTGATTGGATGCAGCAGAGCTCGGAGAAAGCAACGAAATCCTCAAAACTGGAAGCGTGCAATAGGGAAGAAAGAGAGGTTTGTAGACAGAGTAGTAATTTTGGAATTACTTCATATTTTGGAGGGCCCATTCCAAGTGAACCATATTTTTATATAGAAAAGTATTCATATAATTGGGATTTAAGTAATGATAATGCGAAAGGAAACCATAAAATGTGTAAAGTGACTTACTAAATACCTTCAATTGTTACGACCCCTTTCCATTTCGACGGGTATGTCCTGTGTGAAATACCTTTCGTATGTTGCTAGTGACCTCTTATCTGTAATCTCACTTCATTTCTAACTTCTTTGATAGGTATATGGCGATAAATCTACCGAAATATCCAGATTGCAATCATAGGGGCTCTGGGAAAAGTCACAAAAATTGTCGTGGACTAACAATGAAGGACATACAGAGGTTCCACGCATTGTTTTATGCATCAAGTGTAAAATCAAAACAGGATGCATTTATAGCTAAATTCTGTTCCTCTTCTAGTCCGTTACGACGCAGAGTTCGATCTACGAGCCCGAAGAGACTTAAAAGTGAGGTTATAACGTATACTGTGACAGATGTGTTTGGAAAGAGAGTGCACGTGTGTCGTGAAGCATTTCTTGGAATACTGTGTATAACTAAGCACAGAGTACTTGGTGTTTTCAGCCGTAAAAGAAATATGGATCTGACAATTGTGAAAGAAGAGGCGGGGATCGTCGTTCACAGTCTTATGCTCAGAAACTGGAAAGTGTGATAAAATACTTAAGGCAGTTGAAAGGGATAGAATCCCACTATTGTCGACATAAGTCGGCAAGAGTGTACCTTGCCTCAAACCTCAACATAAAGAAATTGTGGCTCATGTATAATGCATCCGTGCCTTTGGAAGTTAGGGTAAAAGAAAGTTATTTCCGGAAAGTGTTCAACACCAAATTTAACATTGGATTTGGATCTCCGGCCACTGATGTGTGTTCCAATTGTATTCAACTGAATGCACACATTCAGAATGAGAAAGACGTTTCTAGAAAGACCAACCTGATTATAGAAAAGAGAGTTCATAAGCTCCAATACAGAGCATTCTACGAGTTTCTGCAAGAGGAAAGGGATGGCATGGTAACAATATCCTTTGACTGCCAGAAAAATCAGGTGCTACCCAAACTACCAGATCAGTCAGCATATTATTCCCGTCAGATAAATCTCTACAACTTCACGGTTGTTACCGGCAGTTCAAAGAGCAGTATGCCAAAATCTAAAGTGTCAATTTATACATGGACAGAAAATGAAGGTCCTAAAACATCCAATGAAGTTATGTCTGCCCTGTATCATGAGCTACAAACTATTGATCTTCAAGATATAAACGTAATAAGACTATTTGCCGATGGATGCCCTGGGCAAAATAAGAATTTAACGCTATTGACAATGTTATCTAAATGGCTTATCAGTGCTCCCCCCAAGAAAATTGAGATATTCTTTCCTGTTACCGGTCACTCTTTCCTTCCACCAGACTGAGTTTTTGGACGTATAGAGAAGGAGCTGAAAAGAATAGATACTATTGTCCAACATTCTGCGTATCATGAAGTGTTCTCGAATCATGGAACTGTCAAAGTTATAGGAAAGGACTGGACCATTTATGATTGGAAAGCTGAATGTCAGAATGTGATGAAATCTACTCAATCCCTTCCCTTCAAAATATCACACTGCAAGAGATTTGTAGTCAGGAAGACTAGGGGGAACAATATTCATATAAGGGAAGAGCAATACTACAGAACTGATCAAGGAGTGGAGGGCACCATCACTAAAAAGAAAGAAACAAGCAGTATGATCAATCCTCTTGAAGCACCCATTGGTATGAATAAACTGAAGGTAGATAATATTCAAGATATAGATCAGCTTTTAAAAAACATTTTGGACAAGACTGGAAAATGCAGGATAAACTACAGTTCTATAAAGACATAGTTTCTAATGCTGGTGAAATTCCTAATGTGGACAGTGAACCAGAATTCTGTGAAGGTGATTGTCATGACATTGGTGTTTCTATCTAACATTACCTGACCCTGACCTGAATCATTGTTACTTTGTCTATGTTATAACCTATTTTTGAGTTTATCGCCTATGGAAGATAATTTTTTGGACTTTCATTTAATTTTGGTGGTTAACTCTTTTATTGGATATGCCTTTTTGATATAATCAGATATAATCAGTTTTTCAGTGTGATTTCTCTTATTATTCATTAAAACTATTCAATTTGATTTAAAATGTTGAATTCAATCATTAGGCTACAGCTGCTCTTTACAGAGTCACAGCTGAACTAGAGTTAGTTGTCAGTGTAGTTAACTATTATATCAGGTCATGTCCACGACTTGGTTTCAAAACTGGACAGGTCCAACACTTGGTTTCAAAACTGGACAAGTCCAAGGCTGGGTTTCAAAACTGGACAAGTCCAGATTTATTCACTAGAAAATCATCATCTTCTTTCTTGTTATGTATCACTCACAATTTTTTTGCGATTTCTTCAAATCTGTT